>OZ030011.1:109029747-109629747 GCA_964023405.1 Apodemus agrarius | reverse complement strand
TGATATCATGCCCTCTGGCCGCAGTAGGCTATTGGAAGATTTCAGGAACAACCGCTTCCCCAACCTTCAGCTCAGAGACTTAATTGGACATATAGTCGAGTTTTCTCAAGACCAGCATGGTTCCAGGTAGGTGGTTATGGTTCATTACACTGTGCTGTTTCTTTTGAGCACAGCTACCTTTAAAAAAAAAAGGAATCGAAATGTTTCTTCCTGGGCTACGTGGGAGTCTGTCTGTGTCTGTCTGTCTGTCTCTTTCTCTATCTATCTATCTATCTATCTATCTATCTATCTATCTATCTCTGTGTCTCTCTCTCTGAAAGGATAAAAGAAAAAGTTTTAATTTTGCTTACGGAAGTGGCACATAGTGAATTTTAGGTCAGCCTGACCTACACAAAATCCTTCTTTACACACACACAAAAGATGGGAAATGCAGAGGATTTTTAATTTTTTTTCCCATATAGATTCATCCAGCAAAAGCTAGAGAGAGCTACTCCAGCTGAGCGACAGATGGTATTTAATGAAATTCTACAGGCAGCCTATCAATTAATGACAGATGTTTTTGGAAACTATGTTATACAGAAGTTTTTTGAGGTAAGTACGTTTATGGTTCATATGCTCCTTCAGTTTTGCTAGCAAATATCTCTGAAGTTGGGCAACAGTCATTTTTCAGGAACCAATTTACTATTTGATGAGCTTTGTAACTGCAAAGTACTGTCATGTTCATTTCTTACCGATACTATCTTTCAGTTTGGAAGTTTGGATCAGAAATTAGCCCTGGCTACTCGTATTCGTGGTCATGTTCTCCCATTAGCCTTGCAGATGTATGGCTGCCGTGTCATTCAAAAAGCATTAGAATCTATTTCTTCTGATCAACAGGTAATTGTAAGTTGAGAGAAAAATTCTGTAATATATAATTTAAAATTAAATTTCTTTTACCTTAACATCTTGAGGAAAAATGACCTAAACATTTGTACTAGTGACTTAAGATCTTTTCATAAAATGTATCTAAAACATCTTATTGTTATTTAAAATTTCTGAAGCAGACCTTTGATCCATTCACTGCCTCTCAATGTAATGAGTACCTACATTTGGCAGATAAAATGCCAAATGATACGTCTTTACTATCACTACCTCTTATCTGCAGTTTCTACATGCTCTTTACTGCTCTAGTGTTTATTTGGGGGTCTACCTAATATTTCTATTTTAAGAATTTTAAGTAGCATTCTTGTATTCCAGTTAGTATATCATACATATGTGTGCATATACTATTGTATATATTAAAAGAATCTAACCAATGAAGAACCCTAATGTTTCTTTTAACAAGATTGACTTATTTAGTGCTGGCGGGAAAGAGCACATGCTGGTGTAACAGTGGACTCAAGTTCAGTTCAGACCCAAGCACATGTGGCAAGTCTCATACAGAAACACACATACATTTTTTTAGAAAACAGATATGCTGATTTGAAAGAAAAGAAATAAATATGTTTTGAATGATGGTCTGAATTTTAATACTGAACTAATTAATTTCTGTCACATATCCATTAGACTTACTTTTAAGTTATGAATCTAATCTTTAAAATAATTTGACATAGACAACAGTATTGAGAGTAAGATATAAGAATAAATGTTCATTTACCAAATTTTTAAGTATGCTATGTGGCACACTAATTGTTTAGTAGGTTCTTTTGTGATCTTAAGCTTACTTTCAGTATGAACTTATTTTATGTGTTCATAGATTACATGATAATATAATTGAACAAAATAGTTTATTTATTCCTAAGTTTATAGTAATAATTTAGAGAGTCATTTTTGACTGTTACAATAAAATAAATTATACAGTTAAAAACAGGGATGAGGATGTCATAGTTGATTTTTATTGCTGTGATAAAACACCATGACTAAAAACAACTGAGGGAGGAAGGGCTTATTTCTTCACTCAATCCCATGTTGGAGGTGAGGACAGGAGCTGATGCAGAGATGGTGGAGGGGTGCTGCTCACCCTGTTGCTCTCCATGGCTTGTTCAGCCTGCGTTCCCGCAGCATCCAACAGGACCACCTGACTGGGAGCCGCACCTCCCTTTCACGTCAATCACTAATTAGGAAAAGGCACCACAGGCTTTCCCACGGGTCAATCTGATGGGACATTTTCTCAGTTGAGGTTCCCTCTTCCAAGATACTGTAGTTTGGGTCAAGTTGACATAAAACTAGCCAGCGAAGAGGAGGCGGTAGACGCACACATGCTTTTAATCAGAAAATTAAAAACCTGTAGGGAAACTCCCATTATTCCTGCAGATGAAAAGAGACTGAGACCATCTTAATGAGAACTAATTAATAAATAATTCTTAAATATATTATAAATAGATTGATAATATAGTATAAGTTATTTCTGATATTATTTAGATTTTATAAGTTAATTTTGTAATTTATTATGTCAGCATAATATAAGTGAAATGCAGATAACTTAGTAGTCCATTGTTTACTCTGTTCTAATCAATTTGGTAAACTTATGCAGGCATTAGTAATGATTCCTTAGGAATAAAGGATAAAGACGCTAAAGGTCACAAAAATAGAACTTTAAAAATATATATTGGGGCTGGGTGTTGGTGGCACACGCCTTTAATCCCAGCACTTGGGAGGCAGAGGTAGGCGAATTTCTGAGTTCGAGGCCAGCCTGCTCTACAGAGTGAGTTCCAAGACAGCCAGAGCTACACAGAGAAACCCTGTCTTGAAAAACCAAAAAAAAAAAAAAAAAGATAGTTGCAAAACATGTGCACAGTGGAAATTGTAGTTAATATATGGCAAGTTCAACATCACTGGTTTATATCAGCATGTGTCATAGACATAACTATCCAGTAATGTGCTTTAATAATTTTTATCTTGGCCGGGCATGGTGCCACAAGCCTGTAATTCCAGCACTTGGGAGGCAGAGGCAGGCGGATTTCTGAGTTCGAGGCCAGCCTGGTCTACAGAGTGAGTTCCAAGACAGCCCAGGCTACACAGAGAAACCCTGTCTCGAAAAACAAAAACAAAACAAAACAATAATAATAATAATTTTTATCTTGAATGGGTTCTAAATTTTTATATACTAAAACAAAAACGGGAAATAGTGTTGAGTATACTTAGTTCTGTGTCAATATTTTAACTTTGTTCCATGTATATATTTTTAATTTTACTGGATTTTTTTTGTGAAATAGTTAAATGTCTTTTGCAGAGTGAAATGGTCAAGGAACTAGATGGTCATGTACTTAAATGTGTGAAAGATCAGAATGGAAACCATGTCGTGCAGAAATGTATTGAATGTGTTCAGCCACAGTCGCTGCAGTTCATCATTGATGCTTTCAAAGGACAAGTAAGATTGGTTTTTGGCATTAATTTTCTTAGCAGAGCATTTTATAAATTGAATATTAGCATTCTTTTAAGTACAAGCTTATTCCTGGCACTTTATTAAAAACAGAAAATAGTAAATGTAAGTCTTGTGCAGTTGTACACACCTGTAAATCTCAAGCACCTGGGAGATGGAAGCAAGGTCAGTGTCATTCTCAGCTAGGTGTCATGTCTGAGAACCAGAATCTGAGACCTGTCTCAAAAAACTGAGTGTCCATTAAAATGTGGCCTCCTTAGTAAAGAAGTCATTAGATAAAAGTAGCTACAAATTTGTTTTCCATAATCCCAAGGAGGAAACGAGACATAAAACTATGTTTACAAAGCGAAATAACTACCAATCAATACCAAAACCACAATGGTTAATAGCCCCAGTCACACTGCTGAGCTACCCTCTCCCAAATCCGTCCACTCTCCCCTACGGCTAGGTTCTTTTTATTGTTTTGTTTGGACTGTTGTCCTGACCTGGGCCTTACACAGCTGGGCAGCTGAACTATCTCTTGCTCATTAGATTCCTTTTTGATTGAAATTATCTTTAGGCCATCTAGATGGCTCAGAAGTAAAAGAAGTGCCATGAAGCTTGTTGATCTGAGTTTGATTTCCCCAGGTCCCACATGGTGCAAAGAACAGACTTCCCCAGGTTGGTTTCTGACCGCTATCACAAGTGCTGCAAGATTATGTTAGATATGGCTCTACCACTTGATCAGTTTAAACTGGGTTATTGTGTCGTCATTTCTCTGTCTCATACAGTGATTCAAAAGTAACAGGAAATATACATTTCCAATCCTTTATTTATTTCAAGGTATTTGTGCTTTCAACCCATCCTTATGGCTGCAGAGTCATTCAGCGTATCTTAGAGCACTGTACCGCAGAGCAGACCTTACCCATCTTAGAAGAACTTCACCAACACACAGAACAGTTGGTACAGGTACAAGTCCCCTAATAATTTGAGGGGTCTGTATTTTGAGGGGTTTTTTTTTTTTTTTTTAAAGAAATGTAATATGCTGTTAAGCTGGAAAATTGGTGAAGAAAATTTATTCTCTTGATTCTTTTAGAATTTTAGACAGTTGATTTACATTTTTTCTTAGTTATTATTCCTTACGGATGGAAAGTAATCTTTAAATGTCTGTCATAGGATCAGTATGGCAATTATGTTATTCAGCATGTACTGGAACATGGTCGACCTGAAGATAAGAGCAAAATTGTTTCTGAAATCAGAGGAAAGGTCTTATCCCTGAGTCAACACAAATTTGCCAGGTATTGCAGTAGTGAGTTCTTCTGGCTCCTTCTATGTCCTTTTCCTTTTCTTTTTCCTTTCCCTTTTCTTTTTTCTTCTCTCTCTCTCTCTCTCTCTCTCTCTTCTCTTCTCTTCTCTTCTCTTCTCTTCTCTTCTCTTCTCTTCTCTTCTCTTCTCTCTTCTCTCTTCTCTCTTCTCTCTTTTTTACTTTTTTTCTTCTTCACAGAGACAGGGTTTCTGTGTAGCCCTGGCTGTCCTGGAACTCACTCTGTAGACCAGGCTGGCCTCGAACTCAGAAACCTGCCTCTGCCTCCCAAGTGCTCGGATTAAAGGCCTGTGACACCACTGCCCGGCTTCTATGTACTTTTCTAACCAGCCCAGAGTGAAGTTTATGGGTGTCAAGTTGTGGGCTACAGTACCAATTTCTGTTTGAAAAGTGATTACAAAGTGAGATTTTGTCTTTTGCTTTCTAGTAGTTGTAGCAAATTTAAAAGTAAAAATATTTGGCTGTCAAGAAAAAAAAACTAACAGTTTCTGTGTGTGTGCCTTTAATTTTTAGCAATGTAGTAGAAAAGTGTGTCACTCATGCCTCCCGTGCTGAGAGAGCTTTACTGATTGATGAGGTCTGCTGTCAGAATGATGGTCCTCACAGTGCCTTATACACCATGATGAAGGATCAGTATGCCAACTATGTAGTTCAGAAGATGATTGATATGGCCGAGCCTGCTCAAAGAAAGATAATCATGCACAAGGTAAGACCACGATCAGGAACTCCATCTGTGACTTTTTATTGTACACAGACTTTCTACGATTAGTTTCTCCACAGTAGAAAACAGTTAAAGCACACGGGTAAAATATTTCTATAGGATGATTTCCTAGACATTGCCAGGAATCATATAAACTTGTGTATCTGGGTAAGAAAAGTGCCTGTCTCCTCCATGACAGTTACTCTAGTCACTGCAGGTCTGACTGGAAAGGAGCAGTGTGAGTTTGAAGAGCATAGCAGTTCCCTCGTGCACTGTTTTGAGTTTCCCTTGTCTGCATATGACACAACAGTGTCTTGTTTATTCGTTGGATAAAAAGAGTGTTTAAATGCCCTTTTAAACATTCTCAAGAGACTTTTATGGCTAAGGAGCCATTTTTAAAAATAAAAACTAGGCAAGGTAGATAAATGTACATGTCACCAAGCCTGAAGACCTGAGTTCAATCTCCAGGACCCACATAGTAGGAATCAATTTGTCCTCTGACCTCTACATATTGTGACTGCATGTGTACACACACACACACACACACACACACACACACACAAACACAATTAAAAACCAGAAACTATAATTACTTAGATTTTGTATTTTACAAGATTATTTATTTTTCAGATTCGACCTCACATTACTACTCTTCGCAAATACACATATGGGAAGCATATACTGGCCAAGTTGGAAAAGTACTATTTGAAAAACAGCCCCGATCTGGGGCCTATTGGAGGACCACCAAATGGAATGCTGTAAGGACAAAAGAGAAGATGATTTAACCATGTTCAAAGAATGGGTTTTCTTTGTGAATTATCAAAACACAATTCAACTATGAATCTTTGATTTTTTTTTAAAGCAAAACTATTTATTGACTTTCTTCATCCATTTGTAAATTTTTAAGGTTCTTGTGTATATTTAGGGGGTGGGGGTGGTGAATTATAAATTATATTCAACCCTGAGTGGAGACCTATCAGATTGGATTTCTGGTGAAGCACAGAATGCCTGTATATGATGTAACTGTGTCCCCCCCACAAAAAAAGGAAAAAAAGTTGTCACATATTTTGTAAATTTATACCTTGTAAAGTCACAAAAAATAGTTTTTAAAGGGAAAAGTACAATATTTTAATAAACTGGCTTGCAGTCTGATAGGTCTACAACCCCATAGCACAACAGGTTTATAGAGATGTATATAGAATTATAGTTCTTATTTTTTTTCCTTTGTGTGAAGCCTTTTATAACAGATTAACAATCAACTGCATAAATATTATTAATATTTTAAAAAGAAAGTTAAGTTGTATTTTGGTAATTCACAAACTATCATGCAAAGAAAAACTCAGACAGAAAAGAATAAAATGATTTGAGATAACATTATTAACAGTGGATGTGGTTTTAATAAAATTGCTGCCCTATAATGTCCCTGACAATGTACAGAATTGTATATACTTATAATTGTAATGAGTTAGAAACAAAATCATGGTGGCACTTCCATTCAGTTAAAACTGCACTGAATGAAAAGTTAAATTTCACACTAACTTTTCAATTTGGTTTGCAACAAGAATGGATGGAAATTTATATTTTGTTCTAGTTATAGAATTACTAGACTGTTGAGGAAGTGTTGGTTTATTCTGCGTTTTCATAGTAGATACATAAAGTAGGAGCCCGATAGAGGTGAGAGAGGCCACTGAGAAGTGAAGCGACAGCTCAGCATTTACGCATGATTGCATATTCAGAGAGCTTTTTCCCTTCCTATAAATAAATGCATTGTGTGTGTAGGGGTAGATGTACGTTTACAATTTGAAAGCAGATCTTGTTTCAGTGTTTGTTATGAAAGCCTTGCTAATTTCATAGTGACTCTCTTGGTTGTACAGGTGTACATTTGTAAACCTTCATGCTGTAAATGGAATCTGTTCTCTCTTTGGGGAACATTTGCATCTTAGTGTACATTTCCATCCCTGCCCTCTTTAACCTGGCAATATAGTGTTGTATATGTAAATTTATTTCTCCAAATTGAGAGTGATTTTTACAAATTTTTTATCTTTATATGGTTTCAGAAGTATGAACCAGCTTTCTTTTTATTATTGTGGGAAACACTTTGTTTTATAACATAGTTGTTGACTCTGTTAATAATGGACATGCTAGGATCTGGATCACTTTCAATTGAAGTCAGGGTATTGTGCATAATGAATAGAAAGTATTGGACTGAGATTATTACCACAGAGGCCAATGCTTTTTCCATCTTTAAATGTGATGTGACTTTTTTCTTTGTACAGAAGAGTACTGTATTTTTGAATAGCCTACTCCCAAGTAAGAACAAATCTGTATGATAACATTTTTCCTCTGGACATAAGACATTTTAACAGTAACACGATGTACATTTACAAGCGGCCTTATGTACATTTCCCAACAATCTTTTTAAGGCAAAATTGTGACCATATGTGTATAATTAAAATCGTTTTTAATCCTTTGCCTATGAAAATATTTTGGAAAAAATTGCTTTGTATATTCAGTTTCTGAAAGATAAAGAAAGTGCTTTGTATTTTGTTGAAGTCAGTATTTTGTATAAACTTTATGTTGACCCAATTATGTTCAGTGCTGAAAACTGAAAAGAACTTGCTATTTCTGGCAGATGAATTGTAGAAGGGATTTTTTTTTACTCAAGATCTGCAGAAGAAAAACAATCAGAGCACAACATTCAATCTTTATACTCAGTATAAAGATTCTATCCTTGTGTTACTCATATCATGACCCTTAAAATTTGGCATGAAGTTTGGGGTGCCAGGAGTCTTTCACATTGATATTGAGTTACTCTAGCTTTCTAACAACATTCCTTGATGAGGCCACTAAGTCTGGCCACGTGTCACCATTCTCGGTCACACTGGTTCATCAGCATGTCCCTGTCACAGTAGCAGTATTCTCATGTAGAATGACTCTCTTCTCCCCTTTTCTACTTTGTTTTGCCAGCCTCAGAGTGTCTTGACCCTGGGTTGAATTTAACTTCCCCTCATTATTTTATGGTTTCGAATCGAAGTTGTCAGTGTTAGAGATTATTAACAGTTCTTCTGCAAAGATGCAGCCCATTCTGGTTTGTCCTCACCCTTTGGATTCCTGGGCAGCTGTCACTCGGCTCAGAAAAGTGGCAAGTCCTAGAGAAAGTTATTTGGAACTGAATCCTCCTCTAGCAGTCCTGATTCATATCTCCCAGTGCTGACAACCCAGCCCTCCTGATACTTTTAGGCATATTCTAGAGAAATACCTGTTTGTGTAGAAAATTAATGATCTGCCAATTTTGGTGCCCACCCTGATTCCACCTTCTAGTATGTTGGCATGGAACTTTAGAAAAATCTGACATTTCAGAATAAAGACATCTGATGGGCAGAATCCATTTAGGCTTTAACTCTTGGGTGTCTCTTTTCGATGTAGATTGTTTCTGGACCACTTTGTCTAAGTCCTGGCTCTTATTGGCTCAAATGAAATGTTATCTTCACTTTGTATATTATGTATAAATTAGAAAATGAAACGTGTGAATAACATTGTATGAAATAAACCTGGTCTTGTGTTTTTCTCTAGATAAAATATCCCTCTGTATCTCTGTCGAGATTGCCTGATTACATCACTCAGCTTCACACACACAGACGTGTGGCTTGTTTTCTGCATAAACTTGAGACTGTAGGAAAATGTACATTGGGTTCAAACCTGAGTTTAAGATTTACCTTACTATTTCCAGACTTTGTAAATTTGACTGTCACCAGCCTGTGTGCTCTAGTGAACTGAAGGTTTAGTTATTTTTTTGTTTTGTGGGGTTTTTTGGTTGGTTTGTTTTTTGTGGGGGCAATTTGATTTTTCAAGACAGAGTTTCACTGTGTATGTGGCAATCCTGGAACTCTTTGTAAACCAGGTTGGCTTCAGAGATCTACCTGCCCCTTGAGTGCTGGAATGGAAGGCATGTGCCTCTCTTAATGGAGAAGTGCTAGTTTTAGTTTGTGTTCCTTCCTGCTGCTAGGTGGGATGCAGTACCTTTTTGAATCTTAAGTGAAGATCTTCTTAATGTTAAGTGGGAAGAGGAAACATTACATTCTACTGCTTATTCTACTGTTCAGTTGTTTGGTTTTATCTTGGTTTGATCATTGTTGTGAAAGCAGTTTTGGGGAAAAGTGACACTTGAATTATCACGCCCAAGATACAGCTGAGTCATCTGTATGTCCTCAGGACATGTTTGTTTGTTTGTTTGTTTGTTTGTTTGTTTGTTTGAATAGGGAGGGGTGAGGCACTCAGAGGAATACTGTTCATTGTCTGCCTTTCCTCCTCAACTTGCCCAGGCCTTGGTAAGGCTTCCAGAATGATTCAGGTACTCTAGACGTTGCAGGCGGGAGGATGAGAGGCTGCAGTGTTCAGGGTGTGGTACAGAAGGAAGTAGAGGTCTGTCCTTTGGTCTTTAAGCCAAAAGCCCAACTACAAAGCAGGCCTTCGTGTACTTTTTACTTCCTAAATATTTTGTAGATTCTATATATAGGTTTTAAGTTTAAAAGGTCAGGATTAGTTAGGGATAACAGCTTAGTGGTGTGCAACTCTTGGCCCAGCATCGATCAGGCCTTTGGTCATCTCCAGCACCACAGGAGCACATCTGGGAGGGAGGCTTCCTAGTTATAGTAGGAACCTGGCAATTTTGCTGTTAAAGAGCCAGCTGGAGATGGCTATTACTGAGAGTGCTTGATACTTTGATAGGTCAGTTTCCAGTATCCACACTAGGTGGATCACAACCTCCTGAAACTCCAGTTCCAGTGCCTCCTGGCTTCCAGGAGCATCCACACCCACATGGTACACATACATAAAGTAGTTGTGCTAGCTCAGCCTATTGGTAAGTCTGAGCATATACCCACCTACTTGTTGCATCAAAATTGGGTTTGCCTAAAGGAAGCCACAGTAATTCAGAAAAACTACTAATTTAGCTTATGCAAGGAAAGTGGAAGAAAAATGTGTCTACTGGCATAAACCACTCCTTGTAGTATCTCTGGACTTGATGGGAACAAACCAGAAGTCTAACATAGGTGTGTGTCTGTCTGTCTGTCTGTGTGGAGGTATCCATCCAATCAGCCTTTCTCAGAAAAGAAATACTAGCAAAGTCTTACCTCTTCTGTATGCAGCACATTCCCTTGTAATTCTTTGACATCTTTGGCAGGTCAAGGTGGCTTCCCTCAGCACACATTGACTACCTTAGTCCTTGGGGTGCTGGGCCATAATGCCCCAGAAGTCCAACTGCAAATCTCAGACTAGAGTTCTGGCAGTGCTCCTAGGGCTTTCTAAAAATAATGTATTGCGGTTGATGTGATAACAATGACCAGGGCTTAAGGATCCTAGTGGGTAAGAGTCTGTCACCATCACAGCTTAGGAAGCATGGCACCAACCACTGTGGCAGAAACAGTTAAGAGCTCACAACTCAGAACCCTAAGCAGGGAGCAAGCAGGACAGTCCCTAAGCTCTCAAGTGGCCACCCCCACTGACATACTTCCTATAGTAAGGACATACCTAAGGCTCGCCAGCCATGAACTGAGGACAGACCAAGCAAGCATTCAAATGCTACAAAATGGGTGGGGTAACATTTATCGTTTAAACCCCTATAGTCCCATGACTATATAAAACAAAAATGCATTTAGTTTGTCCAACTTCAAGTTTCCATTGTCTTGGTCTCAACACTAAGTCTACGTCATGATCAGTGGTGTACCTGATTGAATATTGGGTCCCACCAGTTATGGCCACCTGGAACTTATAAATGCAGCCTAACTTGATATCAGGTCTTTGTAGGAAGTCACTCTGCCAGTATGGCTGATGCTCTAAGCAGGAATGTGGCTAGGTGGTACCTACTCTTTGGTCTGTTCTAGATGAGAGGGTCTGTTCTTTCCATCAGATACCGACATCCAGAACCTAGAGGCTGCCCTTACTGTCCATCACATTTCCCTCCAAATCACAAGCATCGCCCTCCCCAGCCCACACGTCACTCCAGGGAAACGGCTGCTTGAGAATGAAAAGCCACTTTTGGAGGGCGACGACATCCCATCCCACTCCTTGTATGTCCTCACCTGGCTGCACCACACTCAAGGTGTCAGTTTGACAGCATGACAGTGCAGGACTGGTGCACATGCCTCCATGTATGATGAATTTAAACAGCCTACACTACCCAGCAGTCTACCCCTCCACACACCAAATACAAAAAGCGTATGGCACCCTCCCCATCAAAGGTGACATAAAGTGATTATAGCAGCTCTAACAGACTGCCTCTGAACTGTCACCCTAAAGGCCCACATGTAGCTGTGTCTCCTGGACAGTGAAAGTATTGGAAGGGCCATGGAGGAAGGGGTTACCCCACTGGATGCGTGCCCTCCCTCCAAAGGGATTGTGAAATCCTAGTTTCTTTCCTTCTTTTGTATCCTGACTACAAGGAAGCAATTTTGTCACCCAGTGTCACCAGGACATGTTGATCTCTACTGCTTGAAAGCAACAGGGCCAGTCATGGCTGCAAACCTTTTTCTTTTTTCTTTTTTTTTTTTTTTTTAAGACTTTACTTACTTACTTACTTATTTGTTTATTTATTTATTTATTTATTTATTTATTTATTTAATGTATGTGAGTACACCATTGCTCTCCAGATACCAGAAGAGGGCATCGGATCCCATTACAGATGATTGTGAGCCACCATGTGGTTGCTGGGCTTTGAACTCAGGACCTCTGGAAGAGCGCTCTTAACCGCTGAGCCATCTCCAGCCTCAGCTGCAAACTCTTATCTGAGCCTAAATCACCTTTTTACCCTTATGAGGTATTTATGACAGTGATTTGTTGACAGGAGTGGAAAACCATATCCACAGTTGCTGCAAATTCAACACAATCAACAAGTGGAATATTGTTCAGTAATTACCTTTGTCTTCTACTGCTGAGGTAAACTATGACCAAAAGCAACTTGGGGGGCAGAGGGTCTGTTTGGCTTACATGCCCTGAACATAGTCATCAGAGTGAGGACTCGGAGCAGCAGGAACCATGGAGAACATTCTGGTTTGCTCTTCAGGGTTTGTTCAGCTTGCTGTTTAACGCAACCGAGGACCACCTGCCTAGGCTTGGCCCCACCCACAGTGAGCGGTGTCTTCCCACATCAGTTATTACTTTAAAAAAAAATGCCACACAGACTTAAAGGCGATTTGATTGAAGGCATCTTGACCTTAGCTTCTGTCAAGTTGACAAAAACCCCTCCCCCAAACAAAAACTGACAAGCGCAACTACCAAGAAAGTTCCTAGAGTAAACCAAGGCTTATGACTAAGAATGGATCCATATCTCTTCACAACTAAAGCAGATGTGCCACATCAGTCATTACAGGGTCAAACAGGAGACCTCAAAGTCCTGATCACTCAGGAGGCTGAGGCGGAAGGATCAGTTGAGTCTAGGAATTCAACTTGAGCCTAGGTAAAGGAGGGGAGGGATGGGGGGACAACAAGTAAAACAAAGGGAGAGGAAGACAGTAAAGGAAGAGGGAGGAGGGAGAAAGAAGAGGACCTGGAGGGGGCTTCTGGACACACACACACCCCTCACCCAGGGTCAGCACTGTGACAGGCTCTTTCCAGGAACGGGTTTCTTGTCCCACCCACAGGCGTCTATCCCCTCCCCAAGATACCCTGCTGGGAGTCTAAGTAGGGAATATTCTGTCCTAGGTCTTTGAAGCCCATACGAGGCCAATACTCTTTCTAGCTTCCAATACTCATTCTAGCTGTAACCAGTGTCACATCAGCCCTACCTGCTCCCGAGTGTCTGGGAAACAATGGTCCGGGCTTTTTTAGGGCTTCAGTAATCCAAACCCGCCTCCTGCTGGCATCTTTTTTTTTTTTTATTAGATATTTTCTTTATTTACATTTCAAATGTTATCCCCTTTTCTGGTTTCCCCTTCGAAAATCTATCTCATCTCCCACCTCCCCATGCTCACCAACCCACGCACTCCCCCTCCCCTGCCCTTGCATTCCCCTATGCTGGGGCTTCCAGCCTTCTCGACCAAGGACCTCTCCTCCCTTTGATATCCAACAAGGCCATCCTCTGCTACATATGCAGCTGGGGCCATGGGTCCCTCCATGTGTACTCTTTGGTTGGTGGTTTAGTCCCTGGGAGCTTTGGGGGTACTAGTTAGTTCATATTATTCCTCCTATGGGGCTGACAGCTCCTTCGGCTCCTTGGGTCTTTTCTCCAACTTCTCCATCACTTGCCGGTTGTTCCTAAGCAGTCGTCTTCTTACTGGAAACACTTCCCTGACCTCTCCACCCACCCAGTGCAGGGTCCCACGTGCCTGAATTATGCATTATTGGGCCTTGTGTACTCCTCCGCCAGCCAAGATCTGTTTATTCCTCGGCAGCACTCTGCCGGAGTCACTGTGCGCCTCCGGGACCCAGCTCAGAATAGCGCTAGGTACAATTTTAAAAAACAGTGGAAGCTGGGCGTGGTGGCGCACGCCTGTAATCCCAGCACTTGGGAGGCAGAGGCAGGCGGATTTCTGAGTTCGAGGCTAGCCTGGTCTACAGAATGAGTTCCAGGACAGCCAGGGCTACACAGAGGAACCCTGTCTCAAACAAAGCAAAACAAAACAAAAAACCCCGGTGGCAAGGATCATGCAAACAGAGCCTTTATCCAAACCAGAAAAGTCAGACGCCCTCCCACCGCAGCGTGCCTACTTAGGTCCTGAAGGAGGGTTGTGTCCACTTGAAAATCCCAGCAGCATTGATTCTAATAGCGAAATATTTATTTTAGAAACAACAACAATTCACCTAGCAGAACCCAGAAGGTTAGGTCAGTTAAGGCAGAGCCACGCTGTGAATTGCTAGCTGCAAAATGGAATCTGGACTCCTCCCCACCACCCTGCTCTGTGTTGCCCTGGCTGTCCTGGAACTCCACTCTAGACCAGGCTGCCCTCAAACTGGGAGATCTGCCTGCTTCTGCCACCCCCTCCCAGAGTCTGGTGAGGATGGCCTCACCTGGGAAATCCACCTGCCTGTCTCCCAGGGGCTGGGATTACAGCTGTGTGCCACCACTAGCTGATGTGTTTGGATTCTTTATGAAAATATATCTCTGTATGACTCCTGATCTCTTTCCTCGGCCTTCCCAATACTGAGATTTACAGGCGTGCCCCTGAACTCCCAGACTGTAGTTTTTTTTGGTTTTGGGGTTTTTTTGTTTTTGTTTTTTGGGTTTTTTTTGTTTGTTTGTTTGTTTGTTTTTTTGAGACAGGGTTTCTCTATGTAGCCCCGGCTGTCCTGGAACTCACTCTGTAGACCAGGCTGACCTCAAACTCAGAAATCCGCCTGCCTCTGCCTCCCAAGTGCTGGGATTACAGGCCTACACCACCTCCGCCCGGCCAGACTGTAGTTTTTAAAATGCCCTGTAAGGCAGGTGTGCTGGTGAAACTGCAGTCCCAGCTATGTGGGAGACTGATCACTGAAAGCTGAGTTTGAGGCCAGGCTTATAGCAACGAGCAACACCATGGACATAATCCCAAAATAAATAAATAAGCAAGGAAACAAATACACAAGTGCAACCATGGAGACCTAAATTCGGATCCCCAGCACCCACAAACAAATGACAACAAGCACAGCATGTGCCTATAATTCCTGTGCTGGGAGGAGTTTGCTGAAGATAGTCTTGCTAAATTAATGAGGTCCAAGTTCAGCTAAAGACCGTGTCTCAAAAAATAAGATAGATTGCAGTAGAGGAAGACATCTCACATAGACTTCTGGCCAAGACACTCCACCTCCCACCCTCCCTCACCCCCCCCCCACGCACAAAGTATTTATTTTACACCTGTGACTATTTTCCCTGAGTGTGTGTTAAGTACGTTGTGTGCATTTTCAGTACCCGATGAGGCCAGAAGAGGGCGCTAGAACCCCTGGAACTGGAGTTATGGACGCTTGTGAGCCAACGTGGATACTGGGAACTGAAGTCTAGTCCTCGGTCAGAGTAGGGAATGCTCCTAACTACTGAGCATCTCTAGTGTCTCTGTTAACCCAAGGACCTCCCTGGAAAAATTAAAACTAAGCTGTTAGCAGAGCTTTGATATAGCTTTCAATTTGGTATAACCAGCAAATATTAATGTCATGAAAATAATAACACATAGCCTAGTTTTTGTTCATTTCTTCTTTGAAACAGAAGTCTCAATATGTAGCCCAGGCTGGCCTTAAACTGGTGACCCTTCTACTTCAGTGACCAGAGGGCTAGGACAATAGCAGTGTTTTCTAAGGAGAGTTTGACTGCTTGTGCTGGCCAATAGACAGAGAATTGTGGGTAGGGCTAGACTCTTCTCTTCCCACCTTCGCATCCCAGATAAAGTAAGGTAGGAAAAACGGGGCTAGAGGGATGGCTCAGCAGTTAAGAGCACTGACTGCTCTTCCAGAGGTCCTGAGTTCAATTCCCAGCAACCACATGTCGGCTCACAACCATTTGTAATGAGATCTGATGCCCTCTTCTGGTGTGTCTGAAGACAGCTACAGTGTACTGTTAAAAAAAAAAAAAAGCAGTATCTTTAAAATTGTCATACCCTGGGCTGGAAAGGGCTCAGTGGTTAACAGCACTGCTCACAACTGATCTGTAAAGGGATCGGATGCCCTCTACAGTATACTCATACATAAAATAAATCATTCTAGAAATAAAAGACACTGACCCCCCCCCAACTTAAAAAAAAAAAACAAAAAAAAACTGTGGTACCCTTATCCTGTGGGTACAGCCTTTCTGTGACCCCAGCTCGTCCCACCTCTCCCCCAGAGGCTGCTGTCCGGCAGAACAGGCCGGGCGTTTGACAGCTTCCCACTGGCCCCCACTTGTCATCTGCCTGGCACAGCCTTCCTTCTGTCTATACTCCAGGACAAGGGACCTGCCCTTCTCCCATTGGGTTCTATGTCTTGACAGAATGTCAATGAGTTTGTCTCTGGAAGGGGAGGCCCCAAGGGCAAAGATTATCTTTCTATCCAGTACCTCACAGCCCCACCCTGACAGCGGAGGGAATTCCTATTTGTCTTTTTGCTGTGGTTTTTCAAGACAGGGAACTCTAGACTAGGCTGGCCTTAAACTCACGAAGATCCTCCTGTCTCTGCCTCTTCAGTGCTAGGAATAACCATGCCTGTCTCCTTTTTGTCTTAACAAGCACTCTGCCAGATTTCAAAAGGAGAATGAGAAGATAAATATTACTGAAGAGATCCCTGAGCCTGTGCAACATAAACTGTGTGGTGTGTGTGTCTGTGTGTCTGTGCATGGGCGTGTGTGTGTGTGTGTGTGTGTGTGTACACACCACACACACACACACACACACACTCACATTGCGCATGAGGTGGTTGGTATACAGGAAAAGCAGAGATATCAGGTCCCAGGAGAGGCTGCCAGGGCCTGTGTGGTCTCTGGGGATCACCAGCTGGCAGAACCGAGACCGGAGAAAAGCAAGCTTTGCAGATCACGAAAGGTTTCTTCAGATCTCCATAGATGTTGGTTCTAAATCACAGACTGATGTTACAAACTATAACAAAAGCAATCACTGAAAATTCTAGAACAGGTATTAAGAGCCAGACGCTGTTTTGTCTGTACTACCTCGTTTCATCCTGGCCATACTTACAAGATGTTTCCCTCTCTTTTTTTTTTTTTTTTTTTTTTTTTTTTTTTTTACAAGATGTTTCCTGAAGTCCTTGTTCTGGAAACCCCGTGCACAGAGGGCAGCTGTGGGCAGGGCCATTTGATGGACAGGTCATGGGGCTCGGAATGGGTTGTGCAGTTGCCTCAGGATTCCCTAGTGAAGAACAGGTTAGCCTCCCTGGCCCATAGTGGTTGCTTCTCTTCTCCCCTTTTGTTTCTGACGAGAGAGGGTGGAACTCAAGAAGACCCCAGTCTTCTTGACTTGGAACAGTGATCCAAATAAACTATTTAGTAAAAAGTTCCTAGCCTGTGCTGTTCTGTTATAGTAGCACAGGAGCGACTAAGACAGCCCTCATCCTGACTCTGAGGAGCAACCTGGCCTCACACAGGAACAGGAAATGAGCTTAGAAAGAGCTTCTGCGCCTTGGCTCACACGGCAGGATCGGAGTTTAAATCCGATTTGCTTCCAAAGCCTACACATTCCCCTGCTGCGCTGGGGCCCTGGGACTCAGATCCAGATCCCCGGGGGCTCAGAGCTAGGCGAGCATCATGCATCATACATGACTTCAGTTTGTTGCTGTATGCTATGCGCTAGCTCTCCTGGCTCTACCGGGAACGTCAGACACTGGGGTTCTTATAATCCACTCTCTCCCTCTCCCTCCCCCACTCTGTCCCCAAAGGAGGAATTACTTCAGCGAGTCAGATGTTATCTTCAAAGCTATCACTTTGCAACCTTTGCCCACACCGTCTCATTAAAGGAATTTGCAGTGACTTTAAGGTGAAGGAACTCCGTGGCTGACGGGATTTTGCATCTGGATTTCAGTGCTGAAAGGGAGCCACTTCCGTCCATGCGGTCTGCGCATGCAGTCAGATACTGGACCAACAAAACCCTGTGATTTCTACTCCTGCAGGGGAGCCCAGGAGTCCCTGTAGAGCTTCCCCCACCCCACCTCACCCCACCCTCCTCCCAGCTCACACTGCTTCATCGTTTCTCGGGCCCTGCTTTGTGTATGGAAAATGCTTAGTGTTTTATAGGCGTTTTGTCAGAATAAGGAACTTGCCCAAAGTGACCAGGAGAGTAGGCGGATGGCCATGTATACCCACCTCTCTCTCTCTCAAACCCTCCTAACTGGGCAGGGAGTGTCACATGCATGGGCGTGTCCAGGCACCTGTGTCTCCTGGAGCAGGTTTACCTCCCCAACTCGGCTCAAGTCCCGGAGGTCGGTAGGCGCACTTGGATTCCGTAATTCAGAGAGGCAAATCAAAGCGTTACTATGTTTGCCCAAAGATCCCCTGGCAAAGTGGCCCTAGGAGTGTGCAAAAGGGCATTGCATGCCTGCAGTACCCGTGTGAATCCCTGTAGACTCTCCTTTCCACTTGTCCCTCATTAGGCTCATTTATATTATATATTCCCTTCCCACAGTGGCCGGGGCGGAGTCCCGAGGGAGCCTGGACGGCTCAGACACTGGGCCATTGATGAGTGCTGTGTGGGATAGCTGCTGGGGCCAGGAGTGAGCCATGCCACCCCAGGAAGTGGCTCAGGGTGACTCCGCTTGGCACACCTGAGAGGGTGTAACTGGTGCCGGCACACCCACCCTCACGAGAGCTTCCGGTCCAAACCTCCAACAAAGGCGGCTTCTTGAGACAGCCTAGACTGAGTCACCGGCCTTGGGTGGGGTCCATTACCTACCTAACCTCAGTACCCAGGAACTCTTTCCCATATGGCCTAGAACTATACTGTATGTCGCTGGGTTTCCAGCCCTGTGTGCCTGCACCCCGCCCATCTCATCTTACATCTCTACCTCTTCTTGTCCCTGCCTGCCCCCTTCTCCGTCTCATCTTCCGTCCCCACCTCCTCTGGTCCCCCACCCTGCTACACTCAGGGTAGCTGCGTCCCTCTGGCCTTCCCCGCGCTCCAGGCTTCAGCCTCCTCGGCACCTGGTTCTTTGTGAAGTGGCCAGAGGATTTCTCATCCTGTCCCTGTTTCTCTGAAGGGTCAGGAGTTCCTCCTGCCTGGACTAAGCCATCCTGAGGCACATAAATAAAACAAACATCAAACGATATTCAGTCGGGCGGTGGTGGCGCATGCCTGTAATCCCAGCACTTGGGAGGCAGAGGCAGGCGGATTTCTGAGTTCGAGGCCAGCCTGGTCAACAGAGTGAGTTCCAGGACAGCCGGAGCTACACAGAGAAACCCTGTCTCAGAAAAACAAAAAACAAACAAAAAACCCCAAACAAACAATACCCCAATATTCAACCCCCTGGAACCCGTGTGTGTTACCTAACAGGGCAAAAGGGTGGAGTGGGGGTGGGGAGGTGAGGCATCTGGGTGTCTATAGGTGTGCATTGAGTTGTAAGTAAGGTGTTTATAGGAGACAGGGGACACTTATTCTGGATTATTTGAGCGATGCTGAAAGGTGATCATAGAGAATTTATTTATTATTTTGTGGTGGTGAGATTGAAGCCAGGGCTTTGTACAAGCAAGACGAGTGTCCTTCCTCTGCGTCGCTCGGTTTGATTATGTATTCTCTTTCTTCCCGCATTCTTCCTCTCCCTTCTCCTCCTCTTCCTCCTCCTCCTCCTTCATCTGTCTTCCCCAGAGGTAGACTCTTTTTTTGTTTGTTAGTTTTTGGTTTTTTTTTTTCTTTATTTTCTATATTCTTTGTTTACATTCCAAAGGCTTTCCCCTTTCCCAGTTCCCCCCTCACCATATGTCCCATAAGTCCTCTTCCCTCCACCCGTTCCCCAATCACACACCCTTTTTTTTTTTTTTTTTTTTTTTGAGACAGGGTTTCTCTGTGTAGCCCTGGCCATCTTGGAACTCACTCTGTAGACCAGGCTGGCCTCGAACTCAGAAATCCGCCTGCCTCTGCCTCCCAAGTGCTGGGATTACAGGCGTGCGCCACCACCGCCGGGCATGAGGTAGACTCTTACTCTGTAGCCCAGACAGGCGGTCCTGCACTCACACCAATCCTTCCACAGCATCCCTTCAAGGGCTGGGATTACAGCGTGAGCCAACATGTCTACTGTGATCATCTTTGTTTATTAAAGGGATCTGTTTTATTTTTAATTATGTGTCTGTGTGAAGATGTGTGCGTGTGCACGCTGGTGTGTTCGTGTGAGATGCTCTGGAAGTGGAGTTTCAGGTACTTACGTCCCCTCTCCCCATATATACCTGGGTCCTGGGAACTGAACTTGGGTCTTCAGGAAGAGCAGTCACTAACCACTGAGCCATTTCTCCAGTGCTTGGTTTATAGTATTATAAAAGAAAGCCCACGGACGGCTTTTCCACGCAGAGGAGAAGAAGGGAGAGCTGAAGTTGGGATCTGAAGAGAACTGAAAGTTCTGCCTGTCAAGGATGGAGAGGAGGGGAGTTCTACCTTTCTCTGAGTGACTTGGAAGGGACCGATTCTCACCCCAGCCTAGGGGGCAGTGCAGGCCCGCTGACTCTTGGCAGCCCCATGAAGTTGGCTTCCAGCATTGCAAGAGAATACATGTGTGATATTTTAAGTTACAAAATGTGTAGTAATTTGTTACAGCATCCACAGGAAACTCACATACGGCCCAAACTTTCTCCATGTAAGGTCAGGTTCAAATGGCTTTAAGAGGCTCCCTCGGCTCCGCTCTGGTTTGTGGGGTCATTTGGAAAGCCGTCCCTGCATTTGGAAGCTGTTGTCCCCCTCCAGCTTCTGGTAAACAGGCCAGTAGTATACACACTTCTTTGTTTTATAAAGATCGTTTATATCTCTTTCTCCCCAAAGACCGTGTGAACTCTTAGAAAATGAGAACCGTATGTTTTCACTTGTGGATCCCCGGGACCCAGCCCTGGGCCTGACCTCCAAAAGCACTTTGCATCTGCAGCAAGGCTGGGTAGCCAGCTCTCCTGACAGCATTCATGTAGCATGCAAACACATCTGAATTCCTAGCACACAGGACTGTGGAGCCATATTTGTGGAAGAGAGGCTGTGGACAGGCTTAGCAAGTGATTGAACTACAAACCTCCTTCCCCATAGAAGAAAGCTCCTGGGCCTCTGCCCTCTCAGGGACAGCATCTGGTGGAGGGCGGTGGTCTCCGGGGCTGCGCCGGGGAAGTGGATAGTCACACGTGGGTGTGCGAGTCTAATGATATTTATAAGAAGTGTGCTCATTTCCTTCTCCCGCTCCACCTGTTGATAGCCTACCAACTATTGGCAACGGCATAGGAGGTTGAGGGTGGCCCGTGTTGGAAATGGACACAAGGCTGGGGACAATGCATGACTAAGGATGGTGACACAGAGGGTCTAAGTACAGTTTGTAAAGCAAAGCTCTTAAAAGCATTGCCTGTCAATCAAAAGCCGATGGCCAATGAGCTGAGACAGGAAATAGGAGGCGGGACCCTGGCAGGAAGAAAGAGGATTCTGGGAAATAATGAAAGAATAACAGGAGATACAGAGAGAGCGGTTGGGATCAATTTGAGTGAGACGGTGGGGAGCGGTGGGGGGGGCAGGCTGAAGGAAGACGCTAAGGAAGAAGCCGGTCAGGACTGAAGGAGAGGTAACTACCCATGTGGAAGACATAGAGAAAGTTTAAATGGGTTAAAGAAGTAAGTCGCTTGCTGCACACAGAATCTCTTGCTGCTTCTGAGCTACCTGGGTACAATAGCAGAAAACCAGACCATACACAGCTTTCAGTATCTCTGTGAGTAGACCCAGCTCCTCAGCAGGGATCTATGCTTTCCCAGAGTCTTTAAGCGTTTGTGATTCACCATGGGCCCAAGAACAGCCCCTCAGCCGTTGGGGTTCAGGTTTTTTGGGGTCTGGATGTGAAATGTTCCCCATAGGCACGTGAGTTTGAATGCTTGGTTCCCCCACCTCCAGTTGGTGGTGAAAGGATCAGAATTACAGGGTAAGAATCCCCCGTGCCTAACTCTTAAATGACCCCAAAAAGCAGAAGTTTAACCCGCTCTTTGTTAGCCCAGGAGTGCACACATCCCACCCGCCTGCGGTGTCCAGCTGTGAGCTGCAGGCCTGGGAAGGTCCCTGGTGTCCTTTCCCGTCTCACCTCTGTAGAGCAGCTGGGGCGCTGGTGAGCTGGGCTGGGCCAGCGGGATCACTGCATGGGCTGTGGGGCTCATGCCTGGCGGGTGCTCAGGTCCTTGGAGGGCCTTTGAATACATAATCCTGGCCCGTAACACGAAATCCATACGTGGCCCTGGACCTGTAAGCAGAAATGAGCTAACTAGTTGCTACTTGGCTTCTATAGGAAACTGATTGGTTGTCAGAGCGCAGGCTTGGATAATTTAAACTGATTGGCTTAGAAGCTATGGAGTGGTACAAATCCATTGGCTCGCACTGCGCAGGCTCTCGATGCTAAGGGATGATTGGTTTGTGATACGTGGGTCTTGTTGTAAACCTATAAAAGCTGTCCTGATTCTGCACTCGGGGCTCACAGTCCCCTACCCCTGCGTGGTGTACGGCTGTGAACCCCAGAGCCTCTGGAATAAAAATCCTCTTGCTGTTGCATCAAGGCCATTTCTCACGAGTGATCAGGGTGTCACCTTCCGAGGCGTGGGGTGCTGGAGTGCCCCCGTGTTTTTGTTTTTTGTTTTGTTTTCCGGGTCTTACATTGGCGCTGTTTTAGAAGTTTGTGGGACCTTGCTGGAACCAGTGGGCCCCTGAAAGCAAGACTTACTAATTACATGTATTTGTGCATGTACAAAGAAGAGGCCAGGGAAGCTATTCTTTCTCACACGTGGGACCTGGGGACTTAACTACAATTGTTAGGCATGGGGCAGGGGTGGTAGGTGCAGGGGCCTTTACCCTCTGAGCCAACTTGCTGACCCAGGGCCTTGAGGTTTTAGAGTCGAGAGCCCCACTACACAGCTGCCCTCCTTCCTGACTGCCGACTCAGCACGCCAGCCACGCCACCCTCCTCCCTCCACGTCTTCCCCACCGTGATGGATTACCTCATCTCTAACTGTAAGCCAAAATAAGCCCTTCCTCTAGTAAGCTGCTGCTTCTTGTCAGTTAATAGGTTCCAAGGACATGAAAAGAAGTAATTGATACAGAAGCTTGCTTTCCTGGTTGTGCCCCACCCTGGGAGTCAGGCCATTTATTTTATTTTAGCAGTGGAGAAATGCCACAGAGTCCTAGTGGATAGAGGGGTGCACAGCTTCCAGACAGATTTATTTCTTTCTTTCTTTCTTTCTTTCTTTCTTTCTTTCTTTCCTTCCTTCCTTCCTTCCTTCCTTCCTTTCTTTCTTTCTTTCTTTTTTTTTTTTTTTGGTTTTTGGATTTGGTTTTTTCTGAGACAGGGTTTCTCTGTATAGCCCTGGCTATATACAGGCATGCTCATATCAAATATTTATGCGCCATAACAGTAGCAAAACTACAGTTATGAAGTAGCAACAAAAGTATGGTGGGGAGGGTGGGTCCCCACAACACGAAGAATGTAAAGGGAACACAGCATTAGGAAGGTTGAGAACAACGGCTTAGAAGAAATCTGGGGTGGTGGTGGCGCACGCCTGTTAATCCCAGCACTCTGGGAGGCAGAAGCAGGCGGATTTCTGAGTTCGAGGCCAGCCTGGTCTACAGAGTGAGTTCCAGGACAGCCAGGGCTACACAGAGAAACCCTGTCTCGAAAAAACCAAATCCAAAAAACCAAATAATAATAATAATAATAATAATAATAATAATAATAGATACTAACCCCTAAGAGGTCGCGGTGACCCACAGGTTGAGACCCACTATCCTAAGCCATATTCATGTCTCTGGTGACCCACAGGTTGAGACCCACTATCCTAAGCCATATTCATGTCTCCTCCTCCTTGGGGACAGGAGTTGTTAGATGGCTGGCGTCATCTGTAGAGCCTAGCACGCAGACCATCCTGGGAAAGTGACTAGCTGGCTTCGGCAGCGGTGCCTTCACAGCTGCTCCTCCCTGTCTGCTCGCTGGGCATCTCTCCTCCTCCCTCCTGTGTCCTCCCCAAACTCTCTTAGGATTATCTTCTTAGTCATGCACAGAAGGGCAATTTAATCTGTGTAGTAGGGTTAGATTTGCTGGCAAGTGGTAGAAAATCCCGAGTAAACATTTGAAGCAACAACAAAACAGTATGCCTGCCATCACGTGCAAGTCGGGTGGGCAGTTCAGGGTTAGCAGTTCAGGGTTAGCAGTTCAGGGTTAGCAGTTCAGGGTTAGCAGTGGGCTCCATGGGGCCCGGGGCCCAGGCTGCTTCTCACTTGTTCCTCTACCATACCTGTTCTGAGGTCACTGCATGGCCAAAGATGGCTATCCCATGTACAGCCATTATATCTGCCTTCTAGTTAGGAGGGGAAATGAAAGGGGAAAGGTGGGGGTGGTGGGGGTGGGGTGCCTCCTTCTCTCAGAGCTTCTCTGAGGTTTGTTTTGTTTGTGTCCCCCCCGCCCCCATCTCTGAGCATTTACCATCAGCAATGGCAAACTCCAAAATCATGGCTGAGCACAGCTGTAAAAGACGCTGGGAGAGGTCACCTTTACCTGCCGTAGCTATGGACGCATCTGAAATTTAGGGTACTAAAAAAAAGTATCTCCCCAGGCGGTGGTAGCGCAAGCCTTTAATCCCAGCACTTGGGAGGCAGAGGCAGGCGGATTTCTGAGTTTGAGGCCAGCCTGGTCTACAGAGTGAGTTCCAGGACAGCCAGGGCTACACAGAGAACCCCTGTCTCGAAAAACCAAAAACAAACAAAGTATGTTATTGTGTGAGGGGAGGATGTGTGGTCAGAGGACAGCTCTGTAAGACAGTTCTCCTCTTCCACCTTGACGTGGGTTCCAGGGGTCCCAGTGTGGTTTATCAAGCTTGTACAAAGAGCACTGCTCCGGCTAAGGCTCCTCACTGGCCTGTTTAGGGAACTGTCTGAGAAAAGGATGGAGAACAGGCTGAGAAGCTGCCAGAGACGCCTTCCCAACCAGGTAGCACAAAAAGCTTCAGCACGATGTTTTGTGGTGGGAAGGATGAGGAAACTCAAACCACAGCTCCCGTGACTTGACCTTGACGAGAGAACATAAAGGGTCCATCCATCCATATCCAGGCCTGGAGAAGAATGTCAAAGAATGGCCAGGCTAGATTGGTTGACTAGACCGTTCAGCGGGAACGCCGATTGCTACCAAGCCTGATAACTTGAGTTTGATCCCCAGGCCCCACACGGTTGAAGGAGAGAAACAACTCTTGAACGTTACCTTCCAATCTCCACACGTGCACGATAGCACAGGTCTCCCGTTCCCCAGATGCACACAAGATAAATAAATATCCAAAAGAAGGAATGCCAGTTTCCCTGACTGCCATTGGGAGTATGCACAGGTGTGGGCCCTTTGGGGACTGATTTATTTAGAGAAATTGCTTAGAATGATTTATAAGAAATTTGAAGATATTTGTATTATAATCCAGGGATTGACTTTCTAGAGTCACCCTCGCATACAGACATAAGGATTCACTTCAGGGCACAGTGACCGTATACTTGCCTGGCATATTCTGTCTTCAGTATCATGGAAAAAGAAAGGAACAAACAACAACAATAAATAACAAAGATGGAGAGCTGACAGTAGTAGTATTTAACATCTTAAAACCAACAGCACAGCAACAGCCAGAAACAACAAAATGTCCATGGATACACTGTGGTATTTTTATATTGCAACAATGAGACAAAGTATAATAGAGCAATTAAGGTACATGAATCAGGGCTACAAGTGTCAACACGAGTTAACTCTTAAAACAGGACACAAATTGGGAGAACCCAGTTGTGTCTGAGTATTAGTCAGGGGCCTCCAGAGAAGCAGAACTAACAGGATATAAGTATAAACAAGGACATTTACTGTGGGAATTGACTCTTGAGCTAGCCAGAGGCGGCCCATCACAGTCTCCTGCCTGCATGTTACAGACGGCAAGATTAAGATGTTGTTACAACTCACGTGGAGTTCAAGAACCAGACATTCCAGTGGCCAAGGATGGAGCAGAATGCGTGTCTAGTTCCATGAGAGAGCGTTTGTCTCTTCTCGGTACCTCTGGATAGTCAGTCTCGCCAGACCAAATGACGCCCACCCGTGTAGGTGGGAGTGATTCGTCTTTACTCTGTCTTCTGATTCAAATACTTAGCTCTTCGGGACCCACCCTCACAGCCACACCTGGAGACAGTACTTCATTAGCTCTCTTAGTACCTTTAACCCAGTGGAGTTGGCGCCTAAAATTAACTACCACAATTTATAATCTTTCATTTCATAAATGAAAAAATAAGTTAAAAAATGAAAAGGATTGAGCATGATGGCCCAGTGGGTAAAGGCTAGTGGCCGAATCGCCCATCCTGACAGGTGGTACCGGTCCAGTTCTTCAGCCTTGAAGGAACTTTATTGGCTGAGGTTAAGAGCACCCCAAAGAGCCAGGCGATCATGCCTTTAATCCCAGCACTTGGGAAGCAGAGGCAGGCAGATTTCTGAGCTCGAGGCCAGCCTGGTCTACAGAGTGAGTTCCAGGACAGCCAGGGCTACACAGAGAAACCCTGTCTGGAAAAACAAAACAAAACAAAACAAACAAAACAAAACAAAAACAAAAACAGAAAACCAAAAGAGCAACCCAAAGGCTCAGCTCGCCTATTGAGAAGCCTAGTGTGCTCTCCCGTCCTGCATTGCACCACCTGCAGGGAGGCATTTGTGCACCCAGCACCCGGGAAGCAGAGGATAATGGGAAACTCAAGGTCATTAGCTACATAGTAGCTAGCCTGGGGTAGATGGGTCACAGAAAAAAGAAAAAAAAAATTAAGCACGTTGTAATCCCAGCACTTGACCCTACCAAAACCCAAGAAAGATGAAACCAGTAATATAAATAGATATTTTCATTTTAAATGCTCTAAAGATACAGTGTTAACACAAAAGCTCTCTTCCGTGGTTCCTATTACCTCTTTCTCCCCCAGGTCTTTAATGTATACTTTTTGCTTGTTTATTTGTTTGTTTTAGATTTTGGTTTTTGAAGACAGGGTCTCACTATGTAGCTCCAACTATTTGGGAAGACACGATGTAGACTAGGCTAGCCAGGGACTTTCAGAGACCTACCCACCTCTGCCTCCCAAGTGCTGGGACTAAAGGCATGTGACACTTTGCCTGGCTATTATAAACATTTTAAAAGAACATTTTGAACATAAATGATATATGTACATAATAAGTATATGTACATATATCACTCTAGGTAGTATATATGTTTTTCACCAGAGATACATATTTCATCTCAAAATAAGTTTTCTGGATTTTCATCTTTTTTAATTGATTTATTTTTTATCTTATGCACATTGATGTTTTGCCTGCATGTATATGTGTAAGGGTGTCAGATATTGGAGTTACAATATAGTTGCAAGCTGCCATGTAGGTGCTGGGAATTAAATCTGGGTCCTCTGGAAGGACAGTCAGTATTCTTAACCACTGAGCCATCTCTCTAGAGACCCCCTTTTTTTCCCCTTAAAGATTGATTTATTATGTATAAGTATACTATAGCTATCTTCAGACATACCAGAAGAGGGCGTCAGATCTCATTACATATAGTTGTGAGCCACCATGTGGTTGCGGGGATTTGAACTCAGGGCCTCTGGAAGAGTAGTCGGTGCTCTTAACCACTGAGCCACCTCTCCAGTCCTGGTTTTTTGTTTTTTGAAGACAGGGTTTTCTGTCTAGCTCTGGCTGTCCAAGAACTAGCTCTGTAGACCAGGTTGGCCTCAAACTTAGAGATCTGCCTGTCTCTGCCTCTCAAGGGCTGGAATTACAGGTGAGCAACCCCATAACCTGCTCAAAGGTTTTGAGAAAGCTTTTCACATTCGGAGTGAGTTAACTATCTTCATTTCAGAAATACTACATGGAATTCAAGCGCGGGACCACTCATAGCTACTTTGGTTTTCCGCCAGTGACAGGCATTAGGTGTGCCTGTTAAGCGCAGGAGAGAGACTTGGGAAGACAAATGGTCTGGAGGAGTCTTCCTGGGTGAGAGGCTGATGCATTTTGAGCTTGACAGACACTGTCTACCTCTGCAGAGACTGTCCGCTCCAGTTCAGATGTCTGTTGCATGCAGCCCTGCAGGCAGGGGCTAAACTTCCTACCTGCTCTCCATCCGCTTAGATGTAAGGGGTGCTGGAACAGAGGAGCTCTCTCTCTCTCTCTCTCCCTTTTTTAAAATTAGTATTCTATTTTTATTTTATGTAAATTGGTGCTTTGCTTACATGTATGTCTGTGTGAGGGTGTCGTGTCCCCTGGAACTGGAGTTACAGACAGTTGTAAGCTGCCACACAGCTTGTAAGGTGCTGGGAATTGAACCCTGATCCTCTGGAAGAATAGCCAGTGCTCTGAACCCCTGAGCCAACTCTCCGACCTCTTGCATTTTGAGGGCAGGGAGGAATCACAGCCATGTAGCGTGCCTGGGCTCTAAGATCAGCAGGACCGTAGCCTCCTTTCTTTCTTTATGTGCCTTTCTTGGGGTCTCCCTCTAGGAGTCCTCTTCCCTGTCTGCCCCTTAACTGCCTCATTGATCTGGGCTAAATTTATGCAGTTGGAAGGAAACACCAAACCGGTCATGTTTAAAACATCAGTCCCTTCCTGTTCCCGTTTTTTTCCCCCTATTTTGAGAGGACAGGAAGGTAAAATACCAGCGTGTCCTATTTTTCCTCCATATGTCAGGCTCAAAGGACTGAAGAGCTGACTTCAGATCCTGAAGCCGCTCTGTTAGGAGGCATCTGCTTTTTAGGTCCTATGCCTCCCCGAGCCTTGCTGTGGGGTGCTCCTTACCAAGACCCCCAAGGATCTCGGCAAGAACTGGGCACGATCTGTATGTAGCCCATAGATAGACCTAGGGTAACTGAGATGCCAAAAGGGAGAGTTTCCTAATTACAAAGGTGTTCAAACACAACCAGGTACTGGTTGTTGGGCTCCTGCTGGAGGCGTGGTGTCATGGTGGGGGTGTGTGTAAAGGAGGAAGGTTGGGTCCATAGTGTAGAGTCTCCACTGGAGACTTCCCGCGAGGCTGAGCCTAGCTTCTCAGTCCAGGCCGACCGACGAGGGACAAGGATGGATGCCATCCATGGCCCCTGCCTTGTAGGTGCAAAGTCCTTTGGCACCATCTATAGACTGAGGGCAAGACAGGGCTGGTTCTTCCCTTTGCTCCCGCCGCCCTTTGCCACGCCTGCCACCTCTCTGTGCTCCTTTTTGGACTGATGTGTTTGAAGGGCGTTGGAAACCGTGAGGTCCGGGCCCTATAGAGAATCATTAAGTAACAGGAACTCAACTGGAGCTCCTCAAATGGTTATGACTGAGGTCACCTGGAAACAAAGAGGCCATTTATTTTTTCCTTTGGTCTTGGACAAGGAAGAGAGAGGGCTTTGTCTTTTTTAGAAAGACAGCAAAAATTAAAAAAAAAAAACAAAAAAACAAAAAAACCAATAACAAAGCCAGCTCTTCCAGACAGTGCTCATGTCTTCAAAGGTCTGGAGTTCCTAGCAATTTGTAGGTAAGGACCAGTGCTCCAAGATTCCAGGGGTCCCCTATCCTCAGCCCGTGGGGAGGTGGGAACCATACATCTGTCCCTTGGTTTATATATAGCCTCATCGCTGTGGGGCTCCGAGGTGGCCCTCAAAATCTCGCTCACCTGGAGGACCCCCGAGTGTTCTCGCCCAGAGGGCGCTGCAGCCTTGCACGTAGAGAACTAATAATCGCCCTTCTCCAGGGCACTGCCTCCGGACTTGGGACCAGGACCTAGTAACGAGGGCACCTGGGTCTCCATCAGCCACGCATCAAGGAAGGTGCGACGCGGGAGTCACAGATTGCCGGCAATAGGGCTCAGGGGAGGAAGGTGGGGCTCAGACCCGCAGGAGTAGGGTGGGCTTCGATCCTAGGAGGCGTGGAAGTGGGTGTGGCTGGATCCCGGGGGTGGGGCGCTCCAGGGGGCGGGGCAGTCCAGAGGGCGGGACCCGAGGGGTGGAGATTGGGACTACCCAGGCCCGCGGAGCTGGGGGTGGGCGGCTAGTTTTGCAACGGCAAAGAGCCTGTGGGTTTATTATAAGGCGGAGCTCGGCGGGAGAGGTGCAGGCCAGAGGAGACAGAGCTTGGCGCAGAGGAAGGAATCTGGCAGTCGGGAGTTGACTCCAGCCGGCGGAACCTGCAGCCCTCGCTCGGGACAGCAGCGCGCTGGGCAGGAGCCCGGGACAGCAAAGCGCAGAGCAATCAGCAGAGACGGCCCGTAGCTCCGTGCAACCGGCAACTCGGACCCACGTAGCCCGCCGAGCTCCCGCCGCCGGTCTGGGCAGCATGAGACGCGCGGCGCTCTGGCTCTGGCTCTGCGCGCTGGCGCTGCGCCTGCAGCCTGCCCTCCCGGTGAGTGTGGCCCGGGGCAGGGCTGGAAGGCGGCGGGAAGCCGGGACTCGGCGCTCGCCGATGCCATGCAGGCGGCAGCACGTGGAGGGGGAGGGGAGCGGGGACTTCTTCCCGCGCTGCCTGGCGGATCCAGGGATGGTGAGCCCTTAAATGAGGACTCCTGTCCCAATTCCTCTACGGTCCGTGGGTGCCACGAGGATCCCCCAGCTCGTGGTCCGGGCGTCCCGCGGAGTGGATCCTCCATTGGTTGCCCGCTCTCAATTAAGTAAAACGACTCCACATGGGTCTGAGTCCGCCGGCCTCAGGCGGCGCTTGGAGTTGTTCTCTCCCGTTGCTGTCTTGCTGGCCATCTCAGCGGCCTGGCCTCCGCCAGTGTCCCGGAGGGATGCAGTGGCCATGGCCACAACGCCTTTCCCATAGACCCTAATTCGAACCAGACTGCAGGCTTCCCCCTCTGCGCCGCGGAGCCCGGGCGCTCGGCCCTTTGCACCGGGGCAAGTTTGGGCTCAGCGGAGCCGGCGCGGGAACGGGAGGGGGCTGACGTGCGGGGTTGTCGGAGGGACGGGATTAAGGCTGTTCGTGGGACACAAGAAGGTGGCGCGGGGACCTTGGGCTTTTCTCTGGCTGCCCCAGGTGAGCCGGGCTGAGCTGGCAGCGGGAGGTTCCGGGAAGTTGGCTTCACAACGCTAAAGACCCTAAGAACCCAACTTTGGGGTCGCTGGAGTTGTGCTGCCCCCCGGAGGGCCTCCTCCGCATGGCCCGCGCGGGGGACCCTCCCCGCGAGTGGACCCCGCTACGGCCCTTCCCCTCCCCCGACTCGGCTTTGTGCTGAAGCCGCGCGTAGGGAAGGCGGGTCCCTCGGCCCGCCCAGTAGGGCCGCGGGGAAAGAGGGACGAACGTGGAGCTGGCGACTGGTGGGGGGAGGCTTCTGGGTAGGATGCAGCCATCCACCTTTGGCGGGGATCGGCCTCTCTAATCAGCGGCTTGGCCGACAAAGAGCTTGTCGAGGGTACCCCAGAAAGTGCTCTCCCGCCCCAGCCGCCGTCCGCTAGCCCGCCTTCCCCAACGGGGGCGCTTTGTTCTCGGCCCCTGTAACCCTTCCCTGGGAACCGCCCCGCCGCGCCGGTCCTTGACGTGGGCCGGGTCCTGGGTCGCCGCCAGGTGTCAGCGCTGCCCTCCGGGTGTCCACGCCCCTAGCCCCCGCACCCGCTGTGGAGTCCCGGGGGTCCTTTCCACTGGCGGCTTTGCCCAGCCCCTGGGAGGCAGAGGCGAGGTGCGGAGCCTCAGGCTTTATCCCTTCCGGAAGTGGCAGTCTCCCACCGCCACATCTGGTCGGCTTAACTTGGATAGCCCTGGCAAAGGCAGACACGTGCACAGGGAAGGAGAGTTGAGCGCTGGTAGATACCAAGGTCGTGTCCAAATGAAGTGGCACCTGGACACGTCCCCAGTCACTGCTAATAGGCATTGCCGTCGCTCCTTCCCAGAGGTGCCTGGCGCTCTCCATCACTCCGGAGCCCAAGAGAAGACCTCCATACTTGTATTGCCCATGAGTTGGGGTTGTGTGGGGCACCAAATCAGGGTTCTCGGGGAGGGATATGAGTTCTGAACTGAGTCTCCCGTGCATTCCTGGCTTTAAGGTTCAAGAAATTGTTCTTGAGGGTTGTGGTTTTTGTGGGACTCAGATTATGCCTGGAAACATAGTTACCACTGTGGAGAAGAAAGTGGAGCCACTTGGCAGGCCTCCCTGGCCCTCCTGGCATTACCTCCGGCTCTATTCTCCAGGCCCGACACGAGGCCTCACTGGGGCAGTACAGATGCAGTACTGGATTTCTTTCCAGGCAGGATCTGGAGACGTGGTGATCTCTTTCCTGGTGTCTTTAGAGAGGCGGCTATTCCTGTGACCTAGGCCCCTCAAGCACCCATTAATAATGCTGAGTAGACAACTGGAGGTGGTGATTCTTTATAGACTGTGTTGCCGGGAATTTCCTGTGTGCTGGGGCTGGGAAGTTGAACCCTCTAGGGAAACACAAGGTCTAGGAAGTAGAATTATCTCACTGGAAGGCTTCCTGGAGGAAGGAGATGAGCTGAGCCCCCAGGTCACTGCCTGGGCTTTGGGACCAGACTCTCACTTGGAGGCAAGCGTGTTCAGTTTTGCTTTATTCTTTATTAAGTTTGGTTTATTTTCTCTCTTCCAGAAAAAAAAAATTAAAAAAAATTACATTTGGTTAAAAGTGGGTGCATAAGAGTGAGGACATAGAGCTCCCCCTTTTCCGGAAAAGATGAAGTCAGCTGGGGTTTACCTAAAATGGGAGCACACACCCACCAGTGGCCCGGAGAGCTGGTCCCCTTCTCAGGGCTCCCCAAGCTCCTGTGGGAAGCAGGTCAGAGCAGCCCTGGGGACCAGAGAGACAGGGAGTGCCGTTGGGTGCCTGCCTTTGAATGGGCAAGGGGGGGGGTGCTGGGACCGGAGGCAGCTAGCAGCCACTCCCCAGAGACAGGCAGGTCTACAGTGTCCCTCAGTCCTGCGAGTGTGTCCTGCCGTCTTTTGTTTTCCGATACAGAAGGGGAGGGATGGAATAGTGACTAGCTATTTGTTCCCTCTTTTTGCTCTCCCTTACTGTAATCGTTTGGGCTAGTAGAGACACTTCCCCTGAGGTCTGGCAGAATGGGAGGGAGTGGGGGAGGCCTGGGCTGGCATGATGTCACTGCTGGCTTCAGCTCTCCAGGGAGGGTGGAGCTGGTTGTAACCTACCTGTGGCTCTTGATGGGCCCCAGTAAAACCTCCTTAACACACATTGGTGGGGAGAAGGGACTGGAAAGAATGATGGGAAAGCTTGAGGTTTTTCTTTCTTTCTTTCTTTTTTTGCAGTACTTCCTAGATCTCCCCTCCCCCCTTGCTGAAGCAAAATTTTGGATTCCTGAAGTCCTTTGAGAATGTATCATGGTAGTCAGGCTTTTTTTTTTTTTTTTTTTTAGTGAGTTTAAAATTGCCTCCTTATAAAGTATCCTTGTTTTTTTTTGTTTTTTTTTTTTTTTCTTGACAGGGTTTCTCTGTGCGGCCCTGGTTGCCCTGGAACTCAATATGTAGACCAGGCTGGCCTCAAACTCAAAGAGATCCACCTACCTCTAACTTTCAGTGCTGGGCCTAAAGGTATACGCCACCAAAAGTGCCCTACTTTTACAAAGTAGTCTCACTTTGAGCAGGATTCTGAAACCCTTATTCCTTTCTGTCATCTTCAACAATAAGTTGCTAGGTGTGTTCATTCCCTCCCGATGTGCTGCTGGGCCCTCCTCCTCGAGTGGTGCCGGGTCAAGTGGTTGGTCTCTTGGTTCTTGGTGGCTCTGAGGAGTCCTGTGTCCCAGTGCCTGGTGGCTTGAATTCCGACCTTCTCTTTTCCTTCTCAGTCTTTGGTAGCAAGAGTGACACTTGGTGTGCCCGAGATTGGCAGCTTTTCTGTTCAGTTCTAATATATTTTCTTTATCAGACTCAAAAACAAATCAGATTGGTTCTAATTCTTCCAAACACAAAAGTCTCGCCTTTGAGTAGCTCTTAGGCTGTGTGAATTTGAGGTCCCTCAGGAATGTCTGTAGAGACTGCTGGGGGGGGGGTGGAGAAAAAGGGGGGGAGTGTAGAAGGGGCAAGGTAGAATGATGGGACAGAAGTGTGCTGCCAACCCCACTGTCCTGGTCATCGACGAAGAGGCATTCATTGGCCAGGTGAAGAACCTTGAGAACTCCCTCCCTCAGTGAGGTGCACGCACACAATCCCAAGAAGCGCACATGAGCTTCAGTCCCAGTGCTGCAGTCTCTTCTCTTCTGTGACTTACTGGCTCCAGCTGCCCTGGACTACCAAGGCTAGCTCATTCTCACTATTGATAATCAAAGGCCTTGGGTTTTGTTTTGAGACTGATCCTTACTCGATAGCCTAGCCTGTCCTTGAACTCCTAGCCATTCTCCTGTCTCAACTTCCAAAGTGCTGAGCTCGAGCTACCATATGTGACCGAACTCTCGTTCCTAATCCCCGACTACAACTCTTGGGTTTGGCCCTTCGTCCATCTCCTCTGTGTGTGCTTTAGTTCACGGTGTGTGTAATCTCACGCCCATACTTAGAAACAGCAGGTTAGAAGCGGCACTGGCTCGAGCGGAGCCTCGTTCTGAAGCTCAGCTCTGCCACTGGTCTCCTGTAACCTCGAAGTGACTGACTCGCTTCCAACTCCTCTGTCCCCGTCTGTAGCAGACTTCACCATACCTGTTCTCTCTGCCCACCTTCTGTCATTTGTATATTCATTTCATAAGAGATGGTGCAGAAGTGCTTTGTAATGAAAGTGCCCGGGGAAAGTTGGCTGTTGATCATAGTTAGGGCTAACTTTTTATTGAGGGCCTGTTGTATGTGTCGGGGTTTGGGGGGTGGGGTGGGGAGGCTTGGTACTTTTCTTACAGTCCTCCTTAGCTTTTCCTCCTGAGCCTTTTATGGTATATATCATTGCCTGATCGTTTGCGTGTGTATGCACGCGCATGCCTGTGCATGTTTGCGCGCATGCTAGTGTATGCCTTCATGCTCACAAATGTTTATGTATATGTATGGTGTGACTACACTGTAGAGTTGTTGGATGTCTACCACTGCCAAGAAGGCCTGCACACGGGGGAGGGGGAGGGGGGAGGGGGAATGGCTGAATCCTGCGAGGCCCTGCCTGGAGTTTACAGATCTTACTTGGACACTCTGGTTGTGAGCATTTTGCATGGAGGGGTTGTTTAGCTGGGCTGTGGCCTACATTGTGCCTTTGGGTAAACCCTGAGTATTGGGCAACACCCTGGGCTGTGGCTGTGTGTGTACCCGATGGTTGCTTGGGTACAGGTAAGAGCTCTTCATAGAAAGCTGAGCTCAGTCGACAGTGATGGGCTCCTGACAGTGGGCAGTGGGCACCTGGGGCTACATACAGTTCACATGCTATTAATATTAACTGAGTGCTGCCGAATCCGTCTCGGGTGGCGCCTGCTTGCCCTCCCCATGCGGTTTTATCTGGAGCTTGGGTAACACACTTACAGATTTAGTAGAGCTTTTGTAAGCCCTGGGAGGTGGGCTTCGTGGCCACTAGTGGGTAGCTTGGAATCCAAGGCTCCTGGCTTCTATGTATCCAAGGCTCCTGGCTCTTTCCAGTGCAGGGCTGTGCTAGGGGAACATTTTGGACATTATTAAATTATTACTAGTCCCAAAGCACACAAAACATACTGTTTTCTAATTGCCTCCCACCCTTTTTTTTAACCTGGTTTTGAAGTGTTGGGTTTGAAAATTCCCCCTGAGAGCCTGCTTTGGGATGCCTAGCTTTTCCTGTGCAGGATACTGTTGTCTGCTCTACAAAGGCTTCCCAGGTTACTAACCTTTGTCGATGCTGGGGAAACCCTGACCGGGGTTGGGTATTGGAGGAGGGACATCCTGCCACCTGGCATAGGCTGTGTGTTTGGAGAGTCAGGAGGTCTGCTGAAACCCGCCAGTGGGGGCAAGTTTGGCGGGACTCGGGGAGCGCGCAGTAGGAACTCTCTAGACTAGTGACAGGCGGGTGTGGTGGTGGTGGTGGTGGTGGTGGTGGTGGTGGTGGGGTGGCTAGTCTAGATCTCCTTTGAGAGATTTGCCCAGGGATCTTTCCTGCTGACTCTGGAGCTCACAGGCCCCCAGAGGTGGGTCCTCTGGGAGCTTCTCCAGGGTCTCCCGTCCCTCGCCTACTGTTTATGGCTTTTGTGGGCTGCCTAATTATATAGAGAGGAGATGTTCCTCTGGCCTCCAGCCCTGGGAAAAGTTCTGCCCAGTGACTCACCTGAGGCCTGCAGCCGTGCGTGCACTCAGGCACACAGGCATGCCCAGGAGCTGCGGTCCTGCTGGCTTCAGCCTTCAGAGGCCTGGTGTTCTCGCCCCTGAGTTCTGTGGCAGTGGCAGCATCTGGGAAACCTGGTCACCTCATATTTGCAGCTCCCCCTCCCCTTCTTGCTGTCTTCCCCTTTCTTAACTGCAGGTTCAGTGTTCTTTGTATCATGAGGAAAATTAGTCTTTCTTTAGTCCTAGCTTTGTCCCTGACTTCCTGTGGCCCTGGTAAGTAGTTGATCCTCTGGGCCTGTGAAATCTGCTCAGGGGTCTCCATTTCTAAAAGTCATGCGCTGGCAGAGAGACCTAGCCCTGGGGTGGTGAGGCTAACCCTGTAGGGCTTCCCAAGCTTCTGTTGGTTTCTCTTTATTCCTTCTGGAGACAAGCAGACAGGGAGAACTGATTGCCTCGGGGGTCTCGGGTTAGACCACTCAGGTGGAGGTGGAGGTGGGGCAGGCTTTCAGATCAGTGCCCTTGGCATTCGTTGTGGGAACCAGGCTGGATGGGGCCTCTGGGCAAGGTCAGGCTGGGGGTGGAGGCCAGGTGATGTTCTCTGTACCCACACCCAGGCATCCTGGCACCCTCCCCAAGGTCCGCTCATCAGCAGGAATGAAAGCAGTGCCGGGCAGGTTGGGGCAGTGGGCAGGTGGGCGTGTTTATCGCTGCGCTCATCAGCTGAGTCACGATGCCAGGCCCCATGAGTCCTCTCCGGAGGACTCACCCAATCCACCTTGACCCACTGGCGCCCACTGGTGTGAGGTAGGGCAGGGAGACAAGACTGGCCTGGGGCGGGAGGGTGGAGGGTGGGGGGAGCTGAGAGGCAAAGGGGAATTGTTCACGACCTGTCCTGACTCTGTCATGGGGACTTGTGGGTGCCTCAGGTGTCTCTGCTGTCCCAGGAGGAAGCTGTCTTAACTGCCAACCTGGCGGTGCCGGAAATGCACCAAGGGAGAGTGCTCTTCCATGGAGTAGGCCCACAAAGCTGGACCCGAGACAGAGAAGAGGCGAGACAGAGACAGAGGCGAGACAGAGGCAGTGAAAGGGCATTAGTGATTCGCCTCCTGGCTGGGAAAGCCTGTGTCTTCCCAGCCTGCTGGAGGGTTTTTATCTCAGATTCTGCAATCCAGGCGGGAGCGTAGACTGCTTTGATGCTTTAGACTTGCAGGCTTCCTGTGTATGGGGAGTGTTTGGAAAGGTTGTAGGGAGGGTACCAGGAATTAGAAGAGGACCAGCCACCCCTATCTCCTGGGCATTGCCCCCCACCTGGACCACATCTCGGAGGATGGTCAAAGAACCCTTCCAGTACACTGACAGGGAGGAAAACCCCTAATCCCACCCCATTTGGATCTCTCTTTGCTCTTTCTACCACAGAGGCACTCTTCCGGGTACACTACCTTTCTCATGTAAGGACAGCAGCCTGGCCTGGTGCTTGGGTCTGCCCACCTATAGCCATTGGGCTGGCCAGGTGAGAAGGAACCCAGAACTGGCAGGATACTGACGCTAGACCTCGAGTGGGTGGGTGGGTGGGTAGAGCGAGGGTCACCCGTGTCTAGGAGGGAACTGAGGGGGCTGCTATCTACCTGTGGCATCCAGCACATGCTGGCCCTCGGCTGCCACACCGGAGGTGGCTAAAGATGTTCCTGGGAGTTCCCTGGTTGGGGACTGGATTGTATCAGAGGGGCACAAAGTCACATTAATTCTGGTATGCTCTGCAGCGATTTGGAGGCTCCCTCTCCTAAGAGAGTTCCAAGCAGATATGGGGGTCAGGTTTGGGCTTGCAGGGCCCCAGCTGTAGTGTCTAAGGAGCTGCTGAGACTCTTGAGGTTGATGGCACTCTGGCTTCTCCCAGAGGAGGCTGAGGGGTGTGTTGAAGGTGCAGTGTTGGGATCACACCTCTCGCAGAGCGGCATATGGGGGAAGGATGGAACCCTTGCCGCTGGCCCCTGTGCTTGGTCTGTAGGCTTGCTGTCACAGTCTTTGGGTTCTGCCCTACCTCCCTGCGCCGGTGCGCTTCAGAGGCATGCTGAAGGGGATGGGGCCATTCTCAATGGGCACAGTGTTCCTTCTGTGCTCCCACCCCCAGGAGGAGGCAGGTCTGGGTTGTAGATTCCTAGCAGTGGTCCTGAGCACGCCACCTGAGACAGGACAGGCTGGGCATACTAGCCACCAGTCTTCCCATCGAAGTCCGAATCAGCCTACCTTTGGGAGTCCAAGCTAACTCAAGTCTTCAGGGCTTGAGTAAGGGGCTCCTAGCATATGAGCTGACTAGTTCATCTCAGCCGATCTAAACCCACATGGGGCTGGAAGAGAGAAGCATGGTGTACAGTCTGGCCCACCCGGACCACAGCCTGGCTTTCTCAGCTCTCATATAATTTCTCACATGACTTCTTAGCTCTAAGCCTGTCTCCTCACCTGTGAAATGGGGTTCCTCATGTCCTACCTAGAAGGGCTTTTGAAAAGATTAATGAAGTAGCATGTGGCGTGGTCGGGGTTCTCTCCTGACTGGAGCAGGTCTCCAGGAGTACTAAGCATGGGCTGCTGTGTGCAGTGCCCCAGTGGCTGTGCCTGAGTCGGAGGGGGCAGTGTTCGTGTGAATGGCCCCTCTGGTGTTGCCCCGGTAGTCAGTGTTGACGTCACAGAGTCTACAAACATGCCTTTTGGCCTTCTTCAGAGTCCAAGCCTTTCCTGGCAGACCAGACACATTCATCTTCACTGAGCCTCCACACGAGGCTGGCTCCTGGCCTGAGTGTGGGCTGGGCTGGCAAAAGGAGAAAACTAGACACCTGGGCACCTGGGTGGGGGCTCGGGAAAGCGGGGTTCCAGTTGGGCACCGTGGCCTCTGCCTGGAGCTTCTGACTGAAATCCCCTGAGAGGAATTGGGTTCTCTGTAGACACCAACATAGCTGGGTCAGAGTGCAAAGGTGGGTGTGGACCCCTGCCCTGACCCACTCAGCGCCAGTGATGGCTGCTCTTCCGGACGGGACTGTGATGGCGGCCGGCGTCTGGCAGAGCAAACCTGCCTGGCCTCTCTCCACTCTGACGGATGTGTGCCCTTAAGCAAGTGACTGTCCCCTTTGCCTCAATTTCTACATCTGCAAGATGGATAGGGCGTTACGCTCTGAAAATGGTTTTCAAGATAAGTTACCCAATGCAGGGAAAGTGCTCTGACCGGTACCTGGCACATAACTCAACAAGTAGAGGCTGGAATGACTGAGTTCCTAAGGTCTAGTCCCGTTTCCATGCTTAGAGCGCCCCCAAGCCGGGGTCAGGCCTTAGGGACCCCCACCCACTGCTGGATCCTGTCCCCATCTTCCCTTTAAGCCACCTCTGTGTCAACTCTAAAGCCAGGAGAGTTGTGCAGGCCTCCAGCTTACCTAGGCTGTGAGATGTCCGAGACGGAGCCTGTGTGGGCTGGGGCCGCTCCAGGAACTGAGAAACCCACCCACCTCTTCATAAACAGCCTCCTCGCAGAGTCTTACGCCTCAGGCTAGCCCGCCATACTGTGGGACTACTCCCAGCAGGCTCTGCCTCAGCCCTGCTTCCCAGTGGCCTCGGTGCCTTTTTAAGATGCACAGGTTCTCTTGCAGTTCAAGGGGAAAGAGGAAACTAAGTATATTTTCTGGGGGTGGTATTACTGTCACCTGCATTCTGACAGAGGTTAAAGAAATTTCCTCTTTGTATATTCTAGTCCCTTCTTTATAATCTTTTCCCATCTGTTGTAGCCCCTACCCAACTGCAGGCCCGGGTTCTAGCACTAGCCCCTCCCCCACAGGAAACAGACTTAAGCTATAATGTGAATGACTAGTACCCTTTAGCCCCTCCCACGGGCATTTTAATTTTCAAAAGGGCATTGCACAACCGCAGAGACACTGAGAAGAGAGATTTGGTGACCTCAGTTAAAGCCGTGTCCCCAGCCTCCCAGCTGGAGCCCTGGGGGTGCAGGTGTGGCAAGGGCTGTAGTTTCTGCTTCAGTGAAACTTGAGGATCCTTTATTTAGTCAGTTCAGGGCAGAATGGCCATGAGAAGTCTGTGTCACAGGTGTCCGACCCCCATGCCCTGCTGAGCCTAGAATCAGCTAGGTACCAGTTTTAGGGGTGCTGGCAGACTGGGAGTTTACATTCCAGAAGCAAGAATGGCGGGGTTCCTAAACTGCTCCAGACAGGATCTATTTCCCCAGACTCGTCAGCCACCTCCCTTCAAGTCCCTTGGCTCTGACCAGCAAGATGTACCCAAAAGAAACTGAGGAGACCCTTCGCTGCTTCTTAGGACAGATAGTGTGGGGTCGGCATGGTGGGGGTCGGGAGGACAGTGTAGGGATGGCTTTCTGTCTCTTCCATCTTCACAGGCTACTTCCCAGAGACACCTTGGTTCTGGGCATCTCCAGCAGTCACCTGGCCCACAATGCTTTGCCCCCCTTTGCTTCAGCCACTGTATCTGGTTGTCCCTTGCCGGTGACCCAGAGCTCCTCCAGAGAGCATGTGGTGTACAAGGCTGGGCCCTGGGAGGATGTTCTTACTGTCATCGTTCTGACAAATTCTTACGGTACAGTAGCCCAGATAAGGTTTGTTCCAAGGAACAGTCCAAGTCATAAGCTATCTTTCCACTGTATCGGGTCTTCTCATTTTCTCGTGGTCCATCCGGCTGGTCAGGCCCAAAGGATTTGAAGAGAGGTGGCTAGCATTGAGGAGAGGTGGCTAGCGTTGAGGAGAGGTGGCTAGCAAAAGGGGTGGGGGGATAGGTCCTCTCAGGTTCTCTCCAGGAGCAGTGCCTGGTGAGAGGCTGGGCCTGGGCCCGGGCCAGGCGCCCTTGCTCCACATTGCCTGAAATCCCGCCCTGCCTGTCCTGGCTGGGTTCTGGCAGGTGGGAGCTGCCGAGGAACTGGTCTTCCAGCTCCACACCCAGCTCTCAGCTGAGTCTCTGCTCAGAGACTAGTCCTGGCATGTGGGTGACAGGGCAGGTGCCAGCCCCACCAGGAGGTATGGGCATCTGGGTCCTCGTGGGACACTGACCTGCAGTGGGCATAGAGATTGGAGGAATCGTACAGGCAAGTCTGCTGGTGCCGTCGGCTCCGGCACTGGCCTTGGTTTGCTGTCTGGTGTTAAACAGGGAATGCTGACAAAAACCAGTTAATTAAAACCAAGAAAGGATAGTGTCTTTCCACTCAGCCCAGTCCCAAGAATCCCCAAGATGTACAGGGAATGTAGAGCAGCAGTGGGGGCTCGCTGAGGTGGGGGTGGGGGTGATCTGTGTGCTCTCCGGGGGACTTAGAGACATTCCCCTCAGTGGAAGTGCTGTCAGGGTCAGGGCCTTGAGGTGTTTTGGGGTCCTGTGCTCCCCCAGTCAGGCAGCTAACAGTCCCTTTTCCCTGCCTTGCCCTCACCTTGGCCCAACCCAGGGTGGGGCCTCTCGTTTGTTCACTCCCTGCTAGGTCACCAGTCCCTTCGCTGCAGGCCCCAGCTTGATTCTTGGTGGAGAAAGAGAAAGTTGATAAATCACGGTGCCTGTCAGCCGGAAATGTGGGTGTTGCCTGAAGGCACCAATGGGGGCCCTCCCTTCTGGAGGTGGCTTTAGGAAGGGGTTCCTGGCTCTTGAGGCCTCCTTACAGTTTCTCAGCTCCGTGAGCGAGAAGTGGGAAGTTGGGTATCACCCCAGCACGAATCTCTGACCCCCTATCCTCACACACTCACTGTCCAGCCTGACCTGTGGGTGCCGTAAGGGAATGCAGGATTATCCACTCCAGAGACAGGCAGGGAGCTGCCCGGACACCCAGCGTGGGAGTCCTTGAGCTAGACCGGGTACTGTCCCAGACGCTTCAGGAAAATTCACCCAGCACTTCTGCTAGGACTGGAAGAAAAGGTGATTATGGGAAAGAGAGCAGTCAAGACCCCAGGCTGTAGGACACAGGATACGAGCTGAGAGCCACCGGGGTAGAAGTAGGTTTTAGCCACGTTCTCTCCTGTCCGCCCTACCCTCCAGGAGACATTGCACCTTGAAGAGCGGCTGCCCTGGAGGCCCACCTTTGGGGCTCCCCGGGGTAGCTCCGTAGTGTCAGCATCTTCCCACTGACGTCAGACAGGTGACACATGGGGCAGCTGGTGTGAAGGCCCTGGGCTGGGAAGCCAGTAACTAGGGAAGACTAGGTTGTTCCTGGTGGGCCCTGGCTGGAAGGAGGTTCTTGCTTTCCTTGGTGGCTTTGGGGGCCTCTGGAAGCTGGAATGTTCCCTCAGCTCCTTGGTGAAGCAGGCCCTCCTGGAACTGTGGTGTTTGTCTGGGAAGAGCGAAGGCACTTCCCAGGATGCTTTGCTTCTTGCGCTGGCTTACAGAGCTCTCCTGCTACTTGATCCAGTCAGGGAACAGGAGTAGAGGTCTTGCCTTCCCGGGCTCCTGGCCCCTGCAGGAAAAGGCTCCGAGTGGCAGCCTTTCCTTCTCAGGTGACTACTTTCAAAGTACAGCAGCTTCTAAGGGGGAAGCGTCATTTGGCATTGTGACAGTTCTCGGGGTCCCTGAACGCAGATGTCCTGCTCAGATCATATGTCCAGTTGTAGAGAGGGAGGTGAGTTCTGTAGCTCAGAACCCTCAGTATCCCAGAGTTGTGGATTCTAGGGGTGAGAGGAGTCGCCCGTAGTCCTTAGACCCACAGGGCTGACCAAGACACTGGGGTAGGGGTAGATCTCTTGCCTACTGTGAACCTGCTTGAAACCACCCCCCCTCCGGGTATTTGCTGTGGAATGGAGTCTTGGTTGGATAAGAATGGTGTATGCTTATCTTGGTGTGACTGTCGGGGTGGGGGATATATCCCCGCACTTCCCAGTGTCGCATGCTGAGTGCACAGAGGCCATGTGACTGAAGCCTGGGCTCCTGGAGCAGGTGCTTGTGTGAGGGGCTTGGGTGAGGGGGGCGTGGACTAGCTGGTAACCAGACTGCTTGGGAATGGCTGTGACCCAGCTCCTCTGATAACAGCAGCTCTTTGTCACTGGATGTTGTGACTAATGGGACTTGTTGATTCAGTGACTCGGCCCCCACCCACAGAAGCTGGGGTTCCGCTGTGGCACCAGACGGCTGCAGACAACCCACAGTTCTGCCTCTTTCTCACTCCACAGAGTGAAGTTCCCAACACTGCCCAGATTAGAGACTTGTGAGTGGTCCCTTCAAACCCCAGTCTCTGAGGCTTCTCCTTCTGGAGGCCTCTGGAATGGGACATTGGGTATGTACGTACTGACTTGTGTTAGGGTCAACCCCAGCTCGTACCTCCAAGTTTCCAGGTGATGAGTCCTGAGTTTTGAAGTGAAGGATTCCATTTAATATCAAAATCCTGTGACCTTAATTTTTTCTTTTATTACATGTTATTTGGTATGTATGCATGTATGTGTGTCCGGACATGCTTGTGGGGGTCAGAGGACAACTCCAGGAAGTCAGTTCTCTCCTCCCATGTGGGTCCTGGGGATCCAATCCAAGTTGCCAGGCCTGGAGGTGCACGCTTTATCCTGAAAATAAAAAGTAGACGGTCCCTTGGGATCAGTGAAGCGTTTTAAGGGCAGCGTGATTCAGACACCGCCCAAGTTGCACAGTAGGTAACATGATAATGTCCTGGGGTACCGATTGGAAGCCACAGGTCTACCCAGTGTCCGCAGACTCCCAGGGTACAGAGCAGACGGCATTCTCTCTAAAAGGCTTGTAATCCCGGAGCCCCTTAGAGACACCCCCTTGGTATCGTGAGTTTTTTTGTGCCACGGCTGAGGCGTCACCATACTCAGGATATCGTGAGGAAGCACGGGGGCACAGACCACCCTCAGCCTCCCGCAGCCAGGACGCGGGGCTCCACCAGACTTCAGTGACTACCACAGAGGGTGGCCTGCCTTCCAGTTAGTGTGGGTGTGGGAGCTGGCAGGAAGTGGCTCCAGGCTGCCTTTAAACATCCCGGCCAGCCCTCTGCCCACAGCTCCAAACATGTTCTTTGGCAATGGCTTGCAACCAGAGGTGAACTCTCTCCTGTACCGCGTCCTGACCCACGCTGCTGCTGCTATACCCTTCAGATGTGTGTCGGGTACCCAGCTGGGCAGCCAGGCCGGGGTAACAGTCATCGTGCTTCCTGGTGCTGAAGCTGTGGTGAGGAAACTGGGGCCATTTCGCCCTGAGATAGCTGGTCTCCGCCAGGGGAGGTGGTCCCGAGGCCTGGGGAAGAAAGGCTGGACCACAGTGTGCGGACGCTTGTTGGCGGATGGTCCTCACCCCAGGAAGTGCTGTTTCTTATCTGTTAGAGATGCTAACCTCAGCAGGACCCGAGGAACTGCATGGGAGGTGTAGGAACCAAAGCAAGTGGTGAAAATTAACTCCAGCCCTGGGGAAGGCTGAGGCCTGGGCCCCCTTTGTCCTGGACCTGGCCACACTGCCTTGGGTATCTCTCCAGGGTCCTTACTGTACAGTCCCAGTGGATGCCCGAAGTCGATGAGTTGACTGGTCTTTTCTTTCACACTGTGTCCATTCCCTGAGTATCTACCAAAGGATCCTTCTAGGTAAAGCAAGCCTCAAACTTTGGGTTTTCAAATCAGCTAGCTTCCAGGCTCTAGGAGGGAGCTAAGTGGCCCTGGGTTTGATAGCACAAACCATGAAATTTTTTTTTTTTCTAAATCAAAATCTTTCTTACCATGAGGTTTTTTTCTATAGTGCATGCGTGTGCGGTGTGTGTGTGTGTGTGTGTGTGTGTGTGTGTATGAGTGCATGTGTGCATGTGTGTGTGTCTGTCTGTGTGCTGTATATATACCACAGCAGACTTGTGAGGAGGTCAGGCAAACATTATAGGGATCTTTTCTTTGCTTCCCTTGAGTCCCGGGATCACCCCGTGGCAAGCGCCTTTGCCTGCTGAGCTCTGCTTTCTGTTCTTGGTTTGTTTGGTGAGCAGTTGATTTTCTGAAGGCCCTCGGAGGTGGAAGGTAGGCCTGGCTTGCCTTTACTTCTCTGAGTGGCAGGAGGCAGGTGGCTCAGTGGAGTTTTCTTATCCCTGGACATCTCTAAGTCGTGGCCACCCGGTCTTGGAAGGACCCAGGTCTGAAGTGATACTGAGAGGGCCCTGTGAGCCCTTAGAAACACACGGGGTTGTAAATAGTACCTGGTTGTTGCATCAGAGACTCCTTCAGCTGGGACCCGTGGGGGTCCTGGGTCAGAGGAGTTATTCCTTCCCCCCATTTCTTCTCTTCTGGGGTGGAAGTCTCTTCCTTTCCTTGCCTGTGATGCCTTCATGAAAGGTCCCAGCTGAGGGTGGAGGTGGCACTGTCAGGGAGCTGCTTCTCTTTGCTTAGCAGGGGTTGGAGGCCTGGGGTCTAGGAGGGGCTTGGCTCCCCCTCTCCCTGCCCCGGACCTGGTTTACTGGTTATAGCAGAGGCTTGTTTACCAGCTTGTTGCATAAACAAGATCACAGAGGGATGAGCTTGAGCAAAGCCAGGGGGACAGATTGCTTCCCTGTGAAGAGCCAGCCTTCTCTAGCTCTCGGAGAAGCCCTCCCTTTTGGGAAACTGTTGACTTCTTTTGGGTTTCCCTGCAGAGGGAAGAGGCTCCTAATGTGTGCCTCAGGCTGGTCTCGTTGGATCTGGGACCTCTTCCCCATCTCCAGCTTTCCTTCCCATGGAGGGGGAGTCAGTGGGTTAGGAGAGTCCTAGAATGAGGAGGACGCTGTGAACGCAGGGACTGTTCCTGTGGGTGTTCCTCCTCATTGCTGAAGGGGGCAGCCACAGGGAAGGCTACCACAGGGGTCTGGGGTGCCCCCTGGGGCAGTGTATACAGGATGTGGGCTGATGTGTGGTTAGGGGACGGGATCTGACTGCTCTGTGCATGGGCCACAGTGAGCTTTTGAGTGTGTACTGCACTAGTTCTCAACCTGTGGGTCGTGACCCCTTTGTTTGGGGTTGGGGGTGGGGGTCACCTATTAGATATTTACCTTAGGAGTCATAGCAGTAGCAAAATTAACAGTTGTGAAATAGCAAAGAAATCCCAGCGCGAGGAGCTGTATTAAAGGGTCAAGGCATCAGGAAGGTTGAGAACCGCTCATCTACTGGGTCTGGGCCATGATGGGCTGTCACTGCCACAGTGACAGTGAGTTAAGCCACAGTGAACTAACTGTCCTTGCAGACGGGCCTGTCACCTGTGTCCCAGGGGAGAAGCGCTTGCTTTCCCTTTGTACTTCTACAGGACGATCATTGGGACCTCCGGCCTTGTGGCTGCTCCAGTGCGGAACTGCCCTGTATGAGAAGCTGGGTAGAGCGTCCGCAGCTGTGGCTTTCCTCCCGACTCCGCTGAGGAGTAGGGCCCATAGGGCTGTGTCTGGGTCCCTGGGCCGAGCATCCTGGACCACTGGGAGCCTCAGCTGGGCCACTCGGGTTGTTCTGGGGAGGCTCCTGATGAGCTGGCCGTCCTCCTGCTTCCGGTTCTCTAGAAACTCTGTCTCCATCCTAAGTTCCTCTGTGCACGTAATGCTCCCGGCCCGGTGGGGGAGGGGTCGCCTTGAATCCCCTCCTCACAAGATGAGCAGTTTTTACTCATTACTTAGAACTAGGGGCACAGACACTTGTTACCTACCAGGCTGTATGGTTTTTGTTTGGTTGGTTTTTTGTTTTGTTTTGCCTTTTGTTATTGTTGTTGTTGTTGTTTTAACTTGTACAGAAATGTGGTGACTGTTTAGTAGTACAGATGTTAGTGCTGGCACCATTTTACAGGTAGGGAAACTGAGGCTGTAAGATGTGTGGTGACATTCCTAAGGTGAGGTCTTACCACTCAGAGATCAGGAGGTCACGGAGCCTCTCCCTGAAACTTCTTTTTCTGTTTTGTTGAAACAAAGACTCCATATAGCTCTGGCTAGCCCAGAACTCATATGTAGATGAGGCTGGCCTCAAAAATGCTGCAATCTTTTATGTCTGCCTCCTGGGTGGTAGGATTGAAGGCCTCCTAACTGTTACACTATTTTGTTTTTAATTCATTCTTTGTTCTGGTCTGTGCTGGGACCTTGTGAGATGGTCTGTACTGAGGTGGGCTGTTTGGGTTAGTCTCATTGCGGAACAGGGTCCCCATCTCTTCCTTCTCTGTCACTTGCTTACATGGGTCTTCCTCCTGCACTAGCTCTCCTAGAACCAGTGCTGAGGGCAGCCCTGGGCCCAGCCCTACCCCTCACCCAGCCTGCCTAGCTGGGGGTGGTGCCCCACTCCCTGTCCCAGTCCTGTGGGGCTGTGTTTGCACTCCTTCACCTGCAGCCCCTTGGAGCTCCACAGGCAAGGCCGGCCGCATTCCTGCGGCTGCTGGTGCCGAGGAGAGCCCGTCCCATTCGCCGGAGCCTCCTTAATGCAGACGCCTTGTCGAATTAGCGTCCACTGTCCCTAGCCCAAAGGGTTCCCTGTCCTTTCTTCACTGAGAAGGCCAGGATACAGTCCTTCCTGTGGCTGAGAAAACAAGCCTTGGGACAAGGCCTGGGGCCACCCCGTGTGGGCAAAGCTGCTTCAGCACAGATAGGTCCTCCATGCCGGGCCTGGCTGCGCTATACATTTTGTTTTAATGTATAGATTGTCTGGTAGGGATCTGAAAGCTCCCACTTATGGCCCCCAAGACTGATTCTCGGAGGATCTGATGATGGCTTTCACAGGGCTCTCCGTTCCCAGGTCAGGCTCCCTGGGGTTAGGACGATGTCCCTGTCCCTTGGGCCTCCACCTGGCACCAGGCGATGTTACAGCATTGAAGATATGAGGAGGACCAGGGGTTTCCCAGAGTTAACCCCAGGGCCACAGGCGATGGTTTCCTAGAGTGTGGCTGGGATGGTTGGGTGAGCCTACGATAGAAACCCGGGGATGCTAGGCTCCGACCAAGACACGTCTCACGCCCCTTTCTTATCTCTTTGCAGCAAATCGTGGCCACAAATGTGCCTCCTGAAGACCAGGATGGCTCCGGGGACGACTCTGACAACTTCTCTGGCTCAGGCACAGGTAAGACTGACCCAGAACACTGGAGTGGTGAGCAGGCAGTCACCCAGCTTTGAGTGAGCCCCCTTCTTCCCCCATGCCGTCCTTAGCCACTGGAGTCCAAAGCACAGTGTGCCAAAGGGAAGAACGGGGTCCAGCTGCAAGCCACTCAGCTAAGAGAAACCCCCTCAGAGAACTGGAGTGACTCCACCAAGCCTTGGTGTTTCCATCTGTGAGATGGGAACACTTTGACCCAGAGGCTGTTGGGAGCTGCAGGAAGCACAGGGTCGGCGAGCGATAGATTTGCTCTCACCACCCCTTTTCTAAGGGGATGCAGGGTGGGGTGGGGAAGGAGGCTGTGAGCCACAGCTAGCCAGAGGGAGAGCTCAGATGGGACGTGGAGATAGCAGTGGGAAGGGGACCAGAGCAAAGGGTTGGAAGCTGGGTAAAGTGTAGCTGTGTATTCTTGGGAGCCTAGGCCTTGGGGAAGAGGGTAGAAGAGGTGTTTGTCCCGGGCTACTGTCCTGTCAGCTATGGTGTTTTGGCCCATAGTCACAGCAAGATCCCCTCCCAGATCCTGTGAGATCCTGTGAGAGCTTTCTCACAGTTCAGAGAGCATGCTACTCCTAGGCAGGTGAGGCTGCCGAGAAGGACATCTTTTCCGGCCTAATTTTCAGTCAGTTCTGCCTTGGCTAGTTCACCCTTGGGGACTCAGGCCTCAGCCTCCTCATACAGCATGGATTGTGTCAGGCTTGACCCCTGGAAATGCCTCCTGTCCTGACACCCCAAACCCCCACTTCCCACCCCACAGGTGCTTTGCCAGACCCTTTGTCACGGCAGACAACTTCCACTTGGAAGGACCCGTGGCTCCTGACGGCCACGCCCACGGCTCCAGAGCCCACCAGCAGGGATGCCGAGACCCCTCTCACCTCCCTCCTGCCTGCCGGAGGGAAGCCCGAGGAGGTGCAGCCTGTGCTCCAAGTGGAGGCAGAGCCTGGCCTCACTGCTCGGGACAAGGAGAAGGAGGTCACCGCCACCGGGCCCAGGGAGACCACACAGCTCCCTGTCACCCAACGGGCCTCGACAGCCAGAGTCACCACAGCCCAGGCGCCCGCCACATCTCATCCCCACGGGCATGTGCAACCTGGCCTCCCAGAGACCTCGGCTCCCACAGCACCTGGCCAGCCTGACCATCAGCCTCCAAGTGTGGAGGATGGAGGTACTTCTGTCATCAGCGAGGCTGCCGAGGATGGCGCTGCCAATCCGCTCCCTGCAGGAGAGGGCTCTGGAGAACAGGTAAGAGAGGCTTTGGGTTTCCTGGGGTTTCCTGGGTGGCCACCAGTGCCTGGCACCTGGCTGCCTAATGTCCTTTGTCCTCTACTGCACACTGCAGGCCTCGTTACAACGACAGGTGACAGGGTCCCAACTTCCTCTTGCCCTAAACAGACTGATTACAAGATCAGTAGGCAGGTGACTCCTTAGATACCGTTCAAGAGCTGGCCGCCTAGACTTACACCAGGGTGACTTTTCTGTCTTAGACCGTCATGGGAATTTTGATAACAACAATGTGTGCTTTGGGTCACCGGTATCCATGCCTTGACTGACCAGGGTCCCAAGTGTGATTGCATCCCGTGACAGATGCTGGTATAGGTTGGCTCCATCTGATGGGCTGGCAGGGGTTTCGCCACAGAATTCAGCAGGTTGCTGTTGTATCCTTGGCTCCAGCCTGACCTGATCCCAACCTGCCCTTATGTAGGACTTCACCTTTGAAACATCTGGGGAGAACACAGCTGTGGAGCCCGGCCTGCGGAATCAGCCCCCGGTGGACGAAGGGGCCACAGGTGCCTCTCAGAGCCTTCTGGACAGGAAGGAAGTGCTGGGAGGTGAGTCTTCTTTCAAGTGGGTAGGAGGAAGCAGGGCGTGGCTCTGAGCTAGCCTGGGTTGCCGGGGTGAAGCATCTTTCGCCATGGGGCGGGGAGGGAGGAAGGTTGACTCTAATCCAGGCTGTCCGTCTGGGGAGAGATTACCACCGACCCCGTGCAGCGACTCACCTGAGCCTGCCTCTGTCCACTCCCTAGGAGTCATTGCTGGGGGCCTGGTGGGCCTCATCTTTGCTGTGTGCCTGGTGGCTTTCATGCTGTACCGGATGAAGAAGAAGGACGAAGGCAGCTACTCCTTGGAGGAGCCCAAACAAGCCAACGGCGGTGCCTACCAGAAACCCACCAAGCAGGAGGAGTTCTACGCCTGACGGGGGAACGGCTCTCCCCCCCACAACCCCTGCCACTCACCAGGCTCCCACTCGCCTCTTCTGTGAAAAACTTCAAGCCCTGGCCTCCCCACCGCTGTGCCGTCTTCCTCTGCGCCCAGACCCTTCCAGCTGTTCCTGCCCGAGCGGTCCCAGGGTCTGCTGGGACCTCATTCCCCTCCTACGACTTCCGCCTCGAAGCTTGGGTGCAGAGGGTTTCTTGCATCTGATCTTTCTACCACAACCACACCCGTCGTCCACTCTTCTGACTCGGTTTCTCCAAATGGGAGGAGACCCAGCTCTGGACAGAAAGGGGACCCAACTGCTTTGGACCTAGATGGCCTATTGTGGCTGGAGAATCCTGGGGACAGGAGAGGGGCTTCGGCCGACATGCCATTAGCACTTATCTGTAGAGACCGCTAGGGTTGGCCGTGCTGTGGTAGGGGAGGAGTCCAGGGCTCCTTGGAGTCCACGTCTCGTTGTGGGGGGGTCTTCTTTATCCAACTTGGTTTTGCACATATCTCCTCTGATTTCTCTGTTCAGAGCCCCAGCAGACCTTCTTCCTGGGGTAAGGCAAGTCTGTTGACTGGTGTTCCTCGCCTCGCTTCCCTAATCTACATTCGGGAGACCGAATCGGGGGTTAATAAGACTTTTTGTTCTTTTTGTTTTTGTTTTTGTTTTTTAACCTAGAAGAACCAAATCCGGACGCCAAAACGTAGGCTTAGTTTGTGTGTTGTCTCAGAGTTTGTCGCTCATGCGTGCAACAGGGTATGGACTATCTGTGTGGCGCCCCAGTTTTGGTGGTCCCTAAGGAGGCTGACTAGTCCAGGGTGCTATGGAGTAGTCGTCACCTCTTGACCAGTCGTGCCTGTGTGCATGGACGCGGGGCCATGGCCTTGGCCTGGGCCACTGTGCCATTGGAAGAGCCTGTGTGAGAACTTACCCCCAGTTCAGTCTAGGGGTGGAGAGGAGGAGACTGCAGAGCTCTGGGGGAGGGGCGGCAAGGGTGCCCAAGGTTCTCCCACCTTTCGTACCATCTCTGGTCACCCTCTCTCCGGGAAGTTGACAAGACACGTCATGAGTATGGCTGGCACTGGCTCCTCCATCAAGAACCAAGTTCACTTTCAGCTCCTGTGGCCCTGTCCCCAGGCTGGAGTCAGAAATGTTTCCCAAAGAGTGAGAGTCTTTTTGCTTTTGGCAAAACGCTACTTAATCCAATGGGTTCTGTACAGTAGATTTTGCAGATGTAATAAACTTTAATATAAAGGAGTCCTATGAACTCTACTGCTTCTGCTTCTTCTCTGGGCCGGTGGTATAGACATAGCCACCCTCTGCCCAAACCCTGGTAGCTCGGGGAAGCTTGGCTCAAGGCTGCGCCCCTCCAATCCTTCGAGGGCTCAGATCCTGGGTCCAGGCTTCCTCCGATTTATTTGTTTTTTGTTTTGTTTTGTTTTGTTGTGTTTTCCTTTTGGCTAAACTTCTTTTGGAAGTTGATAGGTTCAGCCAAGGTTTGACAGGACCTGGCGTCTGCTCTTCGAAATGGTTTAAGTACTTGGGACTCTAGCGTCTCTTGACCTGGGGTCACTAGAGCTCAGCTGGCTTTGCAGAGCAGACACCTGGGCAGCCTTCCCCCCCACCCCCGCGCTTGCTGGGACACTTCTGAGAACTCCTTGCCTACTCAGCTCCGCGATGTTCCAGCTGCTGGCTAGGCTGCTCAGCCGCTCAGCCAGACAACAGATCTGTGCCCCGTGTTTCCTCCCAGAGCTTGCTGCCAGATCACGTGGCTGGATGTGATGTGGGGTGGGGGGTGGGGTCGTATCCGAGACAGCACTCAGCTGAGGGCTTGTGGGACAGTGTCCAAGCCTCAGGCTGGGCCCATTCATATCATTGCAATAAACGGTACGTGTCCATTTGGACAGCAGATGCTTTGATGTTCTTTGTGGCGTCTCTTTTTGGTCTGGCCGTGTCCTATTCTGTCTGGTTTTTGGAATGGGAGCCTAGCCGGCCTGTGTTCTGGCTTGATACCAAATAGCAACAGTCAGTGCCATCCTTCCCAGGCCCCGGGGCAGGACTTTGGGCTCGCCATATCCCGGGACTCCCGACTTTACACCTGCTCAGCCCTCTGTGCGCGTAGCCTCGACTCCAGCTACGTTGTCCCTTTCCCTGGGGTCAGGAGGATTCTGCTGACTCTGAATTTCAGGATTTGCTTTTGTTCTGTTTGCTTATTGGGCAATTCTCAACCTTTTGCTAGCAAACAGTCTCACGCGTCAGGCTCACAGGTGTTGTCTGCACATTGAGGGGAAATGGCAGTGAAAGCCCGGCAGGTCGGAGAAGCACAGAACACTGTGTGCAAGGAGCCCCCGGATTACGGGGCAGCGAGATGTCTCCCTTCAGCTTCAATAGGCCCTGGGGACTGATCAGCCCTGGCACCTGGCGAGTCCTTGGTGGTACAGAGCAAGAGGGACCACTGTGCCTGTTGACATAGCAGGGGCTGCAGGTGACACTCCCCTCCTATGCTCTAATCTCCAAAACCAGTCCTGGTTGCAGGACACGATGACATGGAAGCCTGTCCATTTAAGGTCTATGGGATTTAAAGAGTGAATTCAAGGTCAGCTTGGGCAATTTACAGAGACCTTGTTTCAAAAAGCAAAAAGAGGGGCCCGCAGCTGGGCAGCAGTGACTCTGCCTTTAATTCCAGCACTAGGGAGGCAGAGGTTGGTGGAACTCTCTCAGGACAGCCTGGCCCACAGAGCGAGTTCCAGGATAGCCAGGGCTACACAGAGAAACCCTGTCTCTGAAAAGCAAAACAAACTGGGGCGTGGGGGGAACTCAGCAAGATAGCTCAGTAAAAAGGCACTTGCTGCCAACATTTTACAACCAGTTTGTTCCCAAGACCCACATAGAGGTGAGAGGGAGGGAGGGAGAGAGGGAGAGAGAGAGAGAGAGAGAGAGAGAGAGAGAGAGAGAGAGAGAGCAGACTCCTGTAATTTGCCTTTTGCGTGCATGTATATGAGTGCCCTCCCCAACTAAATAAACAAAATTATTATTTTTTGCTCATTTAAAAAGTTTATGTAATGTGTAAATAAATTAACAAAAGCACACACAAACAAACGTGCCTAACTACTCCTGGGCCTGGGGCCTGCTCTGGTGTAAGTGGTTGACATACTAAAGCAGTATCACTCCACTGGAGACAGTTGATCCTCCATGTCCAGCAGGTATCCGTTGCAAACTGCTTCCTAACAGCTTCTTGGTAAGAGCTGGGACTTGCTGTCCAGTTCCCTTTGTCCGTGCTAGGATTTTGTGTGGTTTGAACCCGTGCAGGTCTTGTGTGTGCTCTCAAAGCCTCTGAGTTCATATGGGTCTCAGCTCTGCTGTACCTGGAAGATGTCGTTTCCTAGAGTCACCCGCCGCCTTGGGGGCAGAGGTTTGATAGGGACATCCATCCCGATCAGTTAGAGCTGACTGCTCTACAGTCTCCAACTCTGAGGATTGCCCAGTTGTGGGTCTCTGTCTGAATTACCATGTCCTGCAAGAAGCTGCTTCTCTGATGATGGCAGGATATGCACCAGTCAATGGGTATAGCACTGTGTCATTAGGAGTCATTGTATTGCTATGTTCCTCTAAAATGATGATGATGATGATGATGATGATGAGGAGGAGGAGGAGGAGGAGGAGGAGGAGGAGGAGGAGGAGGAGGAGGAGGAGGAGGAGAAGAAGAAGAAGAAGAAGAAGAAGAAGAAGAAGAAGAAGAAGAAGAAGAAGGAGAAAGAGGAGGAGGAGAAGAAGAAGAAGGAGAAGGAGGAGAAGAAGTAGTTTTCCCTAGGGCCCACAACCTTTCTAGTCTCAGGTTCTTGGCAGTGTCAGGGATGGATTCTGTCTCATGGAGTAAGTCTTTTTTCCCCCTCCTTTGGTTTTTTTGAGACAGGGTTTCTCTGTATAGCCCTGGCTGTCCTGGAACTCACTCTGTAGACCAGGCTGGCTTCGAACTCAGAAATCTGCCTGCCTCTGCCTCCCGAGTGCTGGAATTACAGGCATGCGCCACCACTGCCTGGCATGGAGTAATCTTAAATGCAATCAAAGAATGGTTGGTTTCTCCCCTAACATTTGTGCCACTGCTGCCCCAGGGCATTTGCAGGCAGGTTGCGGTAGTAGGTCACAGGGTTTATAACTGGGTGATATTAATGACTCCTTTTCTCCTCCAGGAGCATAAAGATATTACCTTCTAGGACCACGAACACTAGTTATCAGGGTAAAGGTTCTAGTCTGGCACTATCACAGTTTCTTCAGAAATTAGTTTTTCATTAAAAGTGTTTTGAAACTGCAGAGAGGGCTGTGTGTGTGTGTGTGTGTGTGTGTGTGTGTGTGTGTGTAGCTCGGTGGTGGCATACTTACCTATCTGGCATAAGAAAGACCCTGGCTTCGATCACCAACACTGACCAGAAAAACCTTCCGTTAGGTCAATCATTTGTTCTTTAAACCCTGAAAATAAGAATACTGGTTCTTTTCCAGTCCCTGGGCAGGGTAGCAAAAACTGATAGACTTGGCTGTCTAGATATCTATAAATCTATATAACAAATATCTTAATTTATATTGCACCCAAGACCTACAGAAAGAAAGAAGTGGAGTCATTTAAACATCACCTTAAGTTCCTCAGGCAACCCATAAGCTGTCTGTCTCCACCTCACCCCAGCTTGCTGTCCTGTGTACCATGGGACCCTTGTACCCCCTTCCTGCAGGGGGTCCCGGGCACATTTCTGTCACTTCATCTTCATTCGTGCTACTGGAGGCCCTTGGTGTGAGGGTGCTGCTGTTCTGTGTAGGAAGTCGCAGTCACGGAATTCCCCACTAAGGCTTCTTCCGAGTGTAGCTTGAGCGTGTCGTGTTCTTCATTCTGGTTTCTGTTTGAGTTGCAATGGGGCCTTGCTTGCCTCTGGGGTTTTGCTCTGGATGTCTTGTGTCACATCCAGAATTAAAAGATCCTGGACCTCTAGCCTTCCTGCTGTTAGGGATGCCAGAGACTGCAGGGTCAAACAGATGAAGAGTGCTGTCCATGTCAGAGTTCTGCGTCAGCCAGTGGGAATCAGAAAGACAGGGACGTTTGTCCGGCATCAAGGTCATTGGAGCTCACCTAGGCAGCCCTTGGACCAAATCAGGAGGAGCAAAAGTGTAAGTGACCTTTGACATAGAGACAGGCGGCTCCAGGCAGAAGATCCCACTCAGTCAAAGACAGAGCTCCTGGGGCTTCAGGCTGGCGGAAAGCTGATGCAGGCGCAGGAAGATCAAGGGGTGGGGGGCAGTGTGATGATGACCAAGGAAAGGGGAGACCTCGCGCATGGGTAGGGGAACACGGAGGGCCTGGGTTGAGGCTTAGAGGCAGAACTCTCAGGATTTTTGCAGGGCGTTCCAGGATGATCTGGCTCTCCCCTGGGAGCCTGAAGGGAGCCCAAAGGCAAAGGTAAGAAGGAAGCATGCCTTCAAGCTAGTGGTCTCGGTGAGAGGTCGAGGGAGGAAAGGGGACAGGAAGGAACCCTTTCAGATGAGCAGTCTTGTAGGTTAGGCCCTGATCGTGGTTGGTCCTAGAGCAGTATCTAGGAGAAGTGGAAACGCTTATAGGCTAGCACAGTGCAGAGGCCCAGACACCGTGGCCACCTCAGAAGCCTCCTGTCTGTCTGTACCTGTCAAGCCATCTGTATTACTTTTCTCCAGCTTGACTCAAAAGCCATGACTGGCTGCCTCAGAGCGGTGAGCTCCTGGTCCCTGGAGCTGGGGGGAGTGTCCTGACCCAGGGACCTAGAGGGGGTTAGAAAATACTTTGGCTTCTCTAACCATAAAGCTGCAGAGTTTCAGGCTCTTCCATCTTGGCTGTGGCCAAGCCTTCTGGCTTCCTCCATTTTGCCTCCTTTGTTACCCAACACCATAGCTTCCCTACCTACCTACCTACCCACCTACCTACCCACCCACCTACCTACCCACCCACCTACCTACCTACCTACCTACCCACCTACCTACCTACCTACCTACCCACCCACCTACCTACCTACCTACCCATCCACCCACCTACCTACCTACCCACCTACCTACCCACCCACCCACCCACCCACCTATCTACCTACCTACCCACCCACCTACACACCTACCTACCCACCTACCCACCCACCCACCCACCTACCTACCTACCCACCCACCCACCTACCTACCCACCCACCTACCTACCTACCTACTCTTGGCCATGTGCACTCATATGATAGAACTGCCCCCAATCGTGACCTCAGCTGTTCCACTCCATGACGGCTCACGTTCACTTAGGAGAAATGCATGGACACTGCCCCATTACTTCCTGGCCACTTCCTTTCAGATATCTTTTGCTATTTGACCGAAGAAGATGCCTGCGACCCTGCGCGCTCCCTGAAGGCAGGTGTTTGGCGTGCAAGAGTGCTTTGAGGAGTGTTCTAGCGAGGCTGCTATTCTGTTCTAAGTCCAATGAGTCTTAGAAATGAATGAGTAACCCAAGCTATCCCCCCCTCCACCCATCCAGAAACAGAAGACACAACCGTTGGGAGAGCAGAGGAAGAGAGACTGGAGTGGTTCTAGGCTGTCGGGGAGTGTGCCAATCCACCAGAGCACTGAAAGACCTGCATGATAGTAACTATGAAAAGTGGACATTCCCCGTTCTAGGGCTCCAGTGCAGTGTCAAAAGGTGTGTGTGAGGATGCTCCCAGCCTCTGTCGCCGTCATACGAGGAAGGAAATGTCTATCCGTGGGAGCATAGAAAGTCAATGGTGGCATATTCATACAAAGGAATACTACTTGGCAGTCATTAAGGAACTAAAGCACTCGTAACACAAGCAACGTATGAACTGCTTGAAGCCAGAAGAAACCTAGGTTGCACAGTTCCAGCTATAGGAGTCTGGTTGACCATAATAGAAGCCATTGAGCCCTCTGGCTGAGGATGTGGTATTGACCAGGCAAGGGCACAAAAGAGCCTTCTAGGGTGCAGGAAATGCTCTCCGGTTTGATGCAGGTGGTGGTTCCAGGGTGAAGGTATATGTAGACACGCCCTCAGTCAAACACTTGGGTGAATGGAACCCGGGTCTGTGACTCTGCCGTACATGAAGAGAAGCAGCTTATTAGAAAAGGGCTTCTGAGACTCTAATCATCTCCCTTAAGTTCCACTGTAGCCTTTTCGGTAGAAACAGGGAAGGCCACATGGTTGACATTTTCTTCAGAATCCCAGAGGATTCTAATTTATGGATCAAGAGGCTCAGGGCATAGCCGGCCACAGCTGCGTGCCAAGCAATCCAGCTGTTCGTCTGCATCTGGGGGGGGGGGTCTGTGGAGTGGACTCCCTTCTCAACTGTGGGATGGCGAGCACTATACAGAGGGCAGCACTGGTGAACCCCCCCCACCCCCCAGCAGCAACCTGGCCTCACTCTTTCCCTGCTTCCTGGAACCTGCCTTCCCCAGACGCTGTTTCCAGCACTTAAGTCTGAGAGCTAAGCCATTCCTCCACTCCAGGAAAATATTTGTTCAGGGACTTGGCACCCGCAGAAGAGGAAATAAAAGCCACTTTGGAGTCGAGCAGGCGGCCCGCTGCAGGCTGCCTTGTCTGCCCTTCCAGACTGCCTCGGCGCTGGTTGTGTCTAGGACAGGGAAAACGAATGCACCTTGCAAAGGGGCCGGGGCTAGGAACAACCCGGGTGTCAGCAATTCATTGAGTGCTCAGTCACCAGCCAGTTCCACCCACTGAGGGTGACAAAGCCTCCTCCTCCGTGCCAGGCTGGGGGCTGCTCTTGACCTTGCTTTCCAGGCTTGGGATAAGGGAGTGAGAGAGGCCAGCCATGACATCATGGGAAGAACATGGCCGCAGTGAGAAAGACGCTGGGAACTAGCCGGATGACTCTGTCCGTGAGGCAAGCGTGAGTTCCATCCTGAGTCAGGCTGTGAACAGGGGGTGGTAGGTATAGGGGCACTCTGGGAGTGAACGTGGACCAGCAAGGGCCCCGGGCCAACAATGCCCAAGAGGCCTAGGAAGTTGATGGAATCAACTAAGTTTGCAACCAGGAGTCTAGGGAGGGGACAACTGGAGAAAAGGTAGATGGGAAACCTTCCAGAATACCTGTTTGAGAGTGTGAGCGTGTGTGGACTTTATCTCCAGGGCAGAGAAGCCATGTGGTTGTTTCGAAAACACTTAAACCCATTTGAGTCTTTTTAATATAGACCAATACTGGCCAACCATGGTATCACAGGCCTGTAATCTCAGTTTCTCCGATGGGGGAGACAGAAGAGCTGCAAGTTCGAAGCCAGTCTGGGTAACATGATAAGGGCCTGCTTATGAAGGAATGAATGAATGCATGCATGCATGCATGAATGAATGAATGAGAGGGAGAAGAAATGTAGCCCAGCGGCACAGGTCTCAGGTTTAATCAGAAGTGTGGGGGTAGGACGAAGGAGAGACGGGGGAGGGGAGGAAGACAGGAAGGCTAGAGACAGAGCTCCGCCTACTGAATCCCACCCACCATCTAGAGACTTCACGGTGACATTTGAAAAGTTAAAAATGGTTGTAGGCATATGTCTAGAAACCCAAACAGAGCGAGAAAGTGCAAAACTCAAGCAAACGCTTCCTCCCCACCTGTGGCCTGGGCCAAAGGCAACTTCCTTTTCAATGGGGTTTCGGGGTACGTTTCCAGAATATTTTTTCCATGCGTGTTCCTACGAGGGTGAGCCTATGTTTTTATGATGGCTGGCTCTCTACGCGGGAGATGTGAGTGGTTTCCTTTAGCGTGCCAGCACCTGCAGACGGCTCCACCCTATTCTCATAACGGCTGTGGAGTCCACTCCGTGATGCCAGTGGACTGAAACTTCCCTGGCTCTTTCTCCTGGTGGATGCCTGGGTGGCGGGCAGAAACGGTTGTCCTTAGGCGTACTGTCCACAGCATCCTGGACTCCCACGAATACACATGCCTACGGGGCCCTTAGCCAGGGGTCCTTGATGGATATAAAGGGGCATTCTTCATACCCGTCTTCTTGAATCAGGTGTCCGTATTTTACACTAGTCACTGCACCGGACTGCAACAAGAGTCTCAGACTCGCCTCCCTGTCTTAGCAAGCGGGCCTGTTTGCCTTTACGTGGGGGTGGAGATAACATCGCGGGTTCTTGTCATTCAAATTTGTGGCATTGCAAACCACGCAAGGAATCTCGTCACACTTTTCACCATTTATGTCTCTGTGTTCATGTGTGTGCTTGTGTGTGGTATAGTGTGCATGAATTTAATATATACTTTGGGTGTGTGGGTCTTGGTGTGTGTGCAAGTATTTGTGTACATGTGTGTGGAGGTCAGAGGTTAACATAAGATGTCATCTTTGATCACTATCAAATATGTATGTATATGTGTGTATGTGCATATATATGTATACATGTGTGTGTATATACACATACACACACATACACACACATACACATACACATACATATATTCCAACCTATATTTTGAGGCAGCATCTCTCATTTGAACCCAGAACTCACTGATTTATCTAGTTTAGCTAGCCGGCTTGTTCCCGTGATCGACCCTTTCTGTGTCCCCATTAGAGGCGGGCGGGTATGTCGAGAGGATCCACACTCAGATCCTCAAGCTTGTAAGGCAAGTGCTTCACCCACTGGGCATCTTGGCAACTTTTTTTTTTTGTTTTGTTTTGTTTTTGTTTTCGAGACAGGGTTTCTCTGTGTAGCCCTGGCTGTCCTGGAACTCACTCTGTAGACCAGGCTGGCCTCGAACTCAGAAATCCGCCTGCCTCTGCCTCCCAAGTGCTGGGATGTGCGCCACCACGCCCGGCTTTGCATCTTTGCAACTCTTGCATTTCCTTTCTTCTATTCTTTCTGCCCCCCCCCCCCGCGCCCGTAATCTCATTTTTCATGTTTGGGACTCATTTTTGTCAGCCCCCTTTTTCTTTGCAGTGTGGATGGGTCCTGGGTCCTCGAACAGCGAGGTATTGGAGGGATTAGCTTGTGGAGCAGCTCCACTGCTCCAGGGTTGGGGGGGGGGGTTGAAGGCTGGCTGGTTTGGAAAACCTACAAGGGGTCCTTGAGAGAGGTGATGACCTGGAGCAACCGGTGGCCACAGAGAAGGATCTGGGAAAGGCTTTAGAAGCCATCGGTTCTGTTGCCGATTACCCCGGCCTGGTAAGTCCAGTGACTGACGAGCCTGGACAAGGGTCCTATCTGCAAGTCAGCCAGCGAGATAACCACAGGCCTGGTCATCCATTCTCTCCTCTGACTGTGTGGGGAATGACAGGGCAACAAGAAGGGAGACAGTTCCCAGGTCCCTCCCTACTTTAAATATTATGGTTCCCTAAGTCATGTAAACAGCTCAGAAACTCCAGTATTTCAACACAGAGTAAGAGTAATTCACTGACCCACATCTGTTTCCCTGGAGTTGAGCCATTAAATTCCCAAAAGGGAAATAGTGGTCCCCTGAGCTCAGAGCACCGAGTTGGGGGTGGGGTGGGTGAGGAGAGTCGTGGGTCCCCACCGGCTCCAGCCGTTCTCCGTGTAGACTCCAGGACCTGTAGGAAACCCTTAAAAATTACCCCACAAGGTGAAATTCTTTTTTTTTTAAAGTAATTTATTTATAATTTCCTCTCGTTTTTGGTCAAATTCCTTTTATAGTTTGTATTTATGGGGTAAGGTCGGACGAAGGGAAGCCCGGCTTGGGCTGTGGCTCCTTGGTACAGTGCTTGCTTCATGGGTGACGCCCTAAGTGTGATGCCTAGAGTTGCCAAGAACACAAACATGGGAAAAGAGACAGAAAGGAGACAAAAAGCAACCTTCCCTTTTGTAGAACACATAAAGTATGTTTGGGACCGTGGTGGCTCACGTCTTTAGTCCCAGAATTCAGACAGGGAGGCAACTGGATCGCTGTGTTTGAGGCCAGCCTGCTTTATGTACTGGGACCCTGGCTCAAATAATAAGAGTATATAAAGAATATTTTATGGACAGTAAAATTGCCCTTCCTGCATAATTTTTTAAATAAATGTGAACATCTTATATGTCTACCACTATGGCTTGACGTAGACCTACTGTGTTCCCCAACTTTCTCTATATTCTCGATGGTCAGCCTTCTCCACCCTGGGATCTGTCTGTACCCATAGTTTTGACATGGGTTTCTAGATATCCTACGGCAGAAACTATTTAGGATGAGTCTTCTGAGTCTAGCCTCCCTGGCTGGTGTCCGGCTCTGGTAATGGAGGCATCCTTCTCATGGAGAGAAGTCACCTTTCCCCACCAGAAGAGCCATATTTTAGCCCGTACTCATTGCTTTATCCCTGCAAAGCCCTACAGCGTCATGGGGAAGACCGTGTTTGGGATACCCACCTTAAGGCACAGAGGCATTAAAATCTGCACAGCCAGGGGACAGGCAGAAGTAACGGTTTCAATTCCAAGTCTGTGCAAATGGAGGTGGCATGCAGGGGCAGGGGATGTGCCCACCCCCTTAGAACCCACAAAGGAAGGCAAGATGGAGCTCCAGAGAGGGTTCTGGGGTCAAGCATTTTTTCAGCCATGTGAACTATCTCCCAGCATGCCACAGGGCTGAGGCACCCTACTGACAGCAGGTGGTCTCAGTCAATGGTGGGTGTTGTGACTGTCGGTCACAGCTCAAGGCTGGGATGCTGTCACTAGCCCTGGACTGGCTGTCTCCTCCCTTTTGCTCGCTCTCCATCGGCACCTCAGCTCCCCTCCAGCTGGAGAATGCGGTCGTTGATGAGACGCCATTCACGTCTTCTGGGACTCTTCCAGGATGTGGTGATCATGCCTGCTGGCAGCCAGGCCCGGAACTGATACTGAAGAAAGGCTCTACCGTTCTCTCCTTTATGCTTGGGATAAGGGACAACGGACAGAGTCTACACTGTGACCCATGTTTCCTAATGTAGAAGCAGCCCGGACCTACATTGTAGGTCCAGCCTAGCCACCCGTGAGCCAGCACAGAGCATGTGGCACGTGGGAGTGCTGTACTCTGAAGGAGGAGGTGCTTCACCAACTACCGGTCTGTGCCTCCCAGGTTCCCAGGGCTTATAACATATATGTTGGCCGTGACGTGTCTCTCTTTTAATGAAGTTTTCTCCCATGTCGTATGTACCGTCCCTCTGAACCCGTTAACCGCCGAGCAGTTTGCTGTGGGCCCTTTGCAAGCGCCCCATGAATGGTGGCGATACCTACTCAGAGTCACCGAGGGGACCTGGACAGGGAGTCGGGATGTTCTTGTAGCTGCAGCTCCCTGTAGAGCCCGAGGCTGCTCCAACGCGCAGGAAAGGGTAGCCCCGAGAATGGGCCTGTGAGCGCCATCAGTCCATGATGGTAATGGAGGAATCGAACAGCCAGGAAGGAGACGGAAGCTCCCCGTGTCGTCCCCACCGCAGGTAGCGCTGTGTCCTTATACCAGTGGCATAGCTCATACCAGACCTGGGGACCATGTCCTCTCAGTAGAGGGGACTATGGGCCGCACAAGCTCTGAGGGTGCTGGCCAGAAAGTTAGCTCAGGGTTCCGTAGGGAAGCTTACTTAGAAGATGCCCCTGGTCCTAAGGGAGATCTTCCCCTTTACCTCCTGCCTGTATCTCTTTCTTCCAGGACAGTCACTGGGCCCTTCTAGGTCAGAGCCCAAGACCCATGGGTGAACAGAGAAGGAGCCCGGAGTCCCACGAGCAAGGACCCACGCAGAGACCCAAAGTCGGAGCTAATGAGCAAGCCTTTCGGCCTGGGCTTCGAGAAGTCTCTCTAGAGGAAGAGGTACCCGAACTCCAAATCCTCGAAGGAGTTGGCCAGATGGGATGAGGGCTTTTGGCTAGTTACAGTTCGGAGCCACTCAGGGTACTGGATTTGCATCAGGGATGGGGGCATGGCGAGGGTGGGGCTGGAGGGACACCAGGGGCTAGGAATGGGGTACAGAGAGGATGATGCTAAGCTCCTGTTGACTTGGGAGCGCTGATTGTGTGCCTGAGTTCAGAAACTTACCTTGCCGGTTTAAAACTGACCGCGGCGGTAATATTTACACCACAGAAATGGACAAGAGCGACAAATCAAAGTTTGTTTGTTTGTTTGTTTGTTTTTTAAAGGAAGACTAGCAGTTTCCAGTGAATTTTAAACAAGGGCAAGGGGTAATGAGCTTTGTTTCTTAAAAGGATGTTCTGGTCTAGCTGCAGTAGAAAAACAGGGGAAGGAAGGGGCTTGGATGACCTATCAAGAGGGTGCAAAGGCCAGGGGGTGCGGGGTGGGGGTGGGGGGAAGGACAGTCCTGCATGGTAACCTAACTCCTGCTGTGTGGGGGCTCAGCTTGGGGGTGGGGCCCAGGATTAGGCCCTCTCTCAGCCTTCCTTGGCTGGAGCCTGAGAATCTGCAATAAAACTCTTAATGAGAAACACCTGGGCGCTGCCCCCTCGCCAGGCCCTGGGATGGGAAGGGGATTAGAGAGCTGAGAGCGAGGGTGGAGAGGGACCACTCACTGCACCCACGCACGCGTTCACGCCTTAACTCTCGTCTCTCGCAGCTCTTTGCTCCTGGTCCCGGGTGGGATTGAGGAGTTGGGGGAAAGGCACTAAGGGACACGGTGTAGAACAACTTAAAGGGGTCGTCGTCGTCATCATCATCGTCGTGGGGCAGCTGGGGCCACAGCACACCCTATGGACATGTGGCCAGACTGTGTGTGCTTTTGATCCGGGTCACAGTGTCAGAACCACAACAAGGTTAGGTCTTAGACTCCTCCACAGATCTCTCTCTCTCTCTCTCTCTCTCTCTCTCTCTCTCTCTCTCTCTCTCTCTCTCTCTGAGTTTTTTCAGGATAACTTGTAAGAATGCAGAAGGGTTGACAGCTGGTATCCTCTCCTGTCCCTTCTGCCCAGGACACATCAGAGAAGGAGCCACTGAGATCCCCAAGGAATGCTTGGCTGATTCCAGAGCCTGTTGGGGTTTAACTTAGTCTCGTCCTGGCCTTCAGCTCAGGACTGGCCCATGGGCCCTTAGACTCTGGAAGGCCCGTTTTATTGGCCCTCTGTTGTGTCTTCTGGAGGGATATTCAACAGTGAAGAGTCCAGCTGGCTGGCAGTGGACAAATGGGTTTTTGAACTGAGTCTTTGGTTTGGTTTGGTTTGGTTTTTGAAGGCAGGGATTCCCTGTATAGCCCCGGCTGACCTGGTACTTGCTCTGTGTAGACCAGGCTGGCCTTGACCTCAGAGATCTGCCTGCCTCTGCTTCCTGAGTGGTGGGATCATAAAGAGTGCACTCTCACCACCCAGCTTGAACTGAGTTTTGACTGGTGGTTGGGCACCTTCTGAGTATCCACGTTCTGTCCGGGGACGGGTGACTCCCAGCGATAGTTACAGGGTCTGTGGGAGCGTGCCATCTCTCTGGGCACATTGGAAACAGCATCCCTTTTGGGTACACGGAGCTGTGCAGGCACAAGGTCTTCCTGTGACCAAGAAAAAGGCCATTCCTTCAAGCAGCCGGTGCAGCAACTAGTCACATAGCCAGACACACAGTAGCCCAAGTATGTCTCCCAGAGCCACAAGAGAGCATTCCTTTTATACAAAGCAGTCCCTGCCCATACGCCTTCACTGCCCTTCCCCCAACCTGTGGACCACCCTCTTCCCCCTTCCCGGTTAATAAACACCCCTTAAAAGGATGTTCAGGGCTTTGAGGGCTAGGATGGGTGTGGTAAAAAACTAAAATCCACAAGCTTCAAGGGTTCTGAGTGGCGTAGCCCCCTGCTGTCAACACTGCCACCGGCAGCTTCTAGCAAGGGGCAGCCCTTGGAACCTTCTGGACACCATGTGGGGACAGAGGCCCAGGCATCTGGAGATGAAAGACACAGGGCCAGCTGCAGCCCCAGCCACCACCCAGGAGACAGCAGAGTTGATCTTCCTAGGGTTTTCCTCCTGAGCCATGTGGTCCCAGCCCACAGCTCCTGCCCTGCGGTAGACACATGGCTTCCGTAACATCCAGAGATAGCCCCGAGAGGAGAAATTGGCTCTGCTCCTTGGGCTGTAAATGGACACGAATATTCATAGAGATGGCAGAGTGGGTCTCCAGAACCCATCCAAGATAGAGTCTATGAATCTAAGGGCTGTACGTGACAGGAGTCTTCCCTGAGGCGACGGAGACTCCCCGCCCTCCACCCCTTCATGTTTGTGGTCACTACATGAAGCCACCCTTCCCGCGGCACCCATGCCTGACTCATCGGCAGTTGGCTTGTGTGGGGGAGAGGAACAGCAAGCTGTGACTGGAAGCAGTTGGGAGCTCCTTTGGTGGGTCCCTGGCTAACTCTAGGTTGTACACTGACTCTAGACGCTGAGTGAATGGTAGCCAGCCCATGTAAGCTGAGCCCCGGGCAGGAAGTCTGAGGGACCCCCACCTTGGCTGGCTCGCTGAGGCTGTAAGCTGTGAGAGCTAAGGCGGGGTTGAGGGGCTGAGTCCCTACCTAGCAGCAACTGGCTTTTCAGCTCGTAGCTTCCCTCTGGGTTAGGCCCCCTCGCCCTTAGAAATGCCATCATCCTTCTAGAAAGACCTCGAAGGCCTCGGGGCCTGGCCCCTGTCAGCTGGACTCAGCATTGACATGGAGGTCTAGCAAGATGCCTCAGTCACCCTCCAGTCAAAGATTGCAAAGCTGAAGACATCAGATGTGGAGTGTGGGTGGGGGGCGAGCTGAGGAGATGGTGGGGTCTCCAGAGGAGACCTTCTCTGTCTGGAGCTGGCTGTCCTGACTACATCAGCCACAGCGCGGCTGTAGCAGCCAACCTTGGAGTACACCGTGGGCTCTGCGAGTCAGGCTCCACGCTGGGAGCACACGTGGATTTCCAGTTCCCAGCTGGCTTTCCCACCATGCCCTCCCTGCCTGCTGCTGTAGGGCTACTTCCCGTGAGGGTTACTCAGTCTGCTGAGGCCTCCACATGAGAGGCCCATCTAGTTGGCCCTCCCACCAGCCATTAATCTTCATTTCGAAGAGACAACTAGTTTAGTCCTCTTAGTGCTGCCTCCGTCCTGTGCAGGAGAGGTTCTCCTCTTACCTGACAATCGACCCTACAGCTTCCTGCGGAGCCCCTAGAGATGAACCCCGTGGCTTCTCCCATCTCTTGTCCTTGTCTGTCCCCCGCAGTGACTAGCCTCTGCTTCTCCGGTTCCTCTCTGGTCAGCTGCCCTCTGTTTTCAAGCCTGTCAGCCTTCACAGGGAAGGTGTTCAGGAAGAGGGATCCTCTGAGCTGGATCCTGAGTGCTGTGGAAGTTTCAGATATTTCTACAGAAAGGACAAACTGAAAGCAGCTGGCCCTTCCTCATCTTTTCTGCCCTCCACTATGACCTCCATATTTTTTTTTTTTTTTTTTTTTTTTTAGATTTTCGTCAGGCCTGTGTTGTGTAAGGGTTTCCTCCGGGATTGGAATATCCTATCTTCCAGGGAAGCTCCTTAAACAGAAAAGTAAACAACTCAAAGGATCTCCAGAGTGTCCCTGAAACTCATCAGATTCACTAGGCCCCTGTCTCCAGAGTAGGCAGTAAAAGCCGAGTCCCTCTGAGGAAGAGCAGAAGCAAGCTGTAAATAATTTTCTCAGAGAACCCAGCTAAGCTACCTGGAAGAGTTAGGCCAACTGAGGCACCTGGGCTGGACACCGCCCATCTGCTGAGCTGCCTGCCGGCTGTGCCGTGTGCTCCAGGATTCCAGCCTTGTGAGCTGTCTCCCATGTTCCGGTGGGCTTTGGTGATTCAGCCGTCTTTGAGTCATTTCTGCTCCCGTAAGCAACCCCTCACCCATATTCCTGTATGTAGCCCCAAGAGCACTCATGGGTCACCAAGTGGGACTTTCGGGGGTATCAGCACGTTGGTCTATCGTGGGTGCCCTATCTGGACTGAGTCGATGTGTGTTGTGTCTCCCTAGGAAAAGTTTTGTCACACAAAACACACACACAAAATAAAATCTGATTGGGAGTCAGGGACCGTAGTGGGAGGAAGTTAAGCCACAGGGAGGAGTTCTCAGTAAGTGATACAAAGGGTTTTATCTGCCTGGTTAGTCCCTAGGTCAAGGGACTGGTGACTCAACCATTAGAACCCCAGGGAGAAGCAAATACATGCACAGAGAGAAGGTGGCAGGGTGCCTTGATAGCTTCGTCATCCCCCAACAGGGGGGCCTCTCATGCCCACCTCTCGTGGGGTGTATTTGGTGCATGCTCCCCCTCCTTGGGTTGTCCCTGGGCGTCCTGGTAACATGGCTGGTCTTCCCTGTGCTGGGCTGTCATAGGACCGCTGGCAATCACAGTGAGTGGCCAGTGCCTACAGCTGGGGCTTTTACCACAATGCACTTAATAGCAGAAGTGCCGCCCCATCCATGAGACTGATGACTTCCTGGAAATAGGTTCAATGAAAGGGATTGTGACACGGAACATTTGACGTGACCTGAGAACTTCCTGTTCAGATAACCCCCTTGACCTCCTTCTTAAAAGTGTTCCGGGTATGGCTAAGATGGCCCGAAGTCAGGCTTGTCTGAGCAGAGTTACCCACACAGGTCTGGACCACCCTGGGCCCTGGGATACAGTACTCCAGTTTTCCTGGTCTCCTTGTACTGTTGCTGCTGTGTGTGAAACTGCCTAGTGACCTGAGGGAAGTTACTGGGGAATCCCAACAGGAAACAGATTTTCCTGGTAAAGGCTTCTGCGCCCATTCTCCCTCAGGGAACAGGGAAAACAGAGACTCTAAAGAGCCTCCAACTGGAGCTGCTCTGGTATCCTGCAGAGGGTTGGTTGGGGTCTCAGAAGGTCCTCAGGCCTTTACCATCATTCTCCTGAATAAAATATGCTATAATAGATAGGTGTGGGCTCAACTCTGACTCCCCTACCTGTCCCCGCAACAATGAACCTCAAGAACTCTTGATGCTCCCAGTCAACACCATCCTGTCTGCTGGGATGTCCATGTCTTATGTGACAGAGTCCATGAGGACTTTGCTCAACTTCAATTCAGTACTGTGCTGGCAGTTCTGGTATAGTCTAAGCCTTATGAGCGCTGTCTAAAGAGCTCATCGTCCCACTTGTGTGTTACTGGGGAATTTTATGATGGGAAGACCCTTCCTGTAGATCCTGTCTAGAATCTTGCGGAAAGGGCTGTAGCAGACATAAAGGTACTCTGCCTTCTTGTGTATAGATAGGATCGTTAAGTCCCATCCTCCAGCTGAAGAAGAGGATTTGGGTCACAGTTCTTGCTAATGAACATGCCCCATGCTCTGCACTGAGAGGTGTGCAAAGGAGAAGCCTTGCTCTGTTGCTCTGTATTAGATCTGGGATGTACTCTTAGAAGAAAGGCCACCCTGGGATTATATATATATACATACACATGCACATATACATGCATGCATATATATATATATATATATTTTTTTTTGAGTGTGTTGTCTGCATGTATGTCTATATACCATTTGCATGCCTTGGACCCATGGAAGCCAAAAGAGGACATTAGGTTCCCTAGAACAAGAGTTATCAACAGTTGTCAGTTGCATCATGGGTGCTGGGAACTGATCCTGGGTCCTCTACAAGAACAGCAAGTCCAAGTGGTTTTTTAATCCCGCTTTCCCTCTGAGCTCCTCAAGGCCCTGGTATCACCCGTGGTCTTCACAGGTCCGAGGAGTTTCGTTTGCCTTGGCTCTTTTATTTTGCCCTACTAGGGATAAAGTGCACACTCTGGTCCCCTTAAAGGCATGCTCACTGGACCTGGCCAACCTGTGGGTCAGCCTGAGTCCCCTGAGGCATTTACTGTCTGCCTGTGAAGTAAAAGGCTGGATTAGGCCTTGACCAGACGGTTGTGGATACCACCCCCATAGACTGGGCCTAAAGAGGACGGGGTGGGGGGGTGAGGGGGGAGGGCTGAAGGCCAGTCAACCTCTCAAAAGATGTGGTAACCCTCTTGAGCCAAGAGAGAAACACACTGTACAAACTACTGCAGAGAATGTGAGATAAGCCACCAAGGCCACACCTGGCTGAGCACCTCTGGGGACAACAGCATGGAGGGTGAGAAAGAGGAGAGGGCCTTGGAAGTGGGTCCCAGGAGAGGGTAACACATGGCTGTGGTCAGAGCCTCGAAGGGGCAGAGTGGAGTATGTTTGATTTCCTGGGAGAAGCCGAAGTGAGTAGTGACTCAGTTGAGAAATAGCCAGCGGGAGTGTTTGTTTTTGGAAGGACAATGTCATCAGAAGGCAGTGCAATTATGAAGCCTATAAAGAAAGATCTGGAGCGGCCTCAAGAATTTAGCCCACCAGCCCCGATGTTTCTATCGTCTCAGCACTCCGGCCACCCTGGGGGGAAAGGTTGTGTCTGACCCCTGACTCTTAATGAGCATTTTAGGATGAAATGCCTTCCCTCGCAGGAAGACTTGAACAGAACCCCCAAAGGGAAGAGCTTGGCTGGCTGGTGGGAATCTCCCGTCCATGTCACTGGCTGGCTGCTCTGACATTACTTAGATGACAGCCCCTCTGGGGTTAGCATTTTCCTAAGCCTCTCATGGAGATCCCAGCGCGCCCTGCCACTCCCAAGCAAGGCCATTGGTCAATTCCCTGACCACTCTGCTTACATCGCTTTTCCTGACGATGTGAGCATCTATTTACCCCGTGTACGGCTCTAATGCTAGACCAAAGAAACAGTTCCAGCACAGTGAACCAATGGGTTCATCAGGCTAACTTACAGAGACATGGTGAAGTGTTAGAGGAGTTTGGGTAACGTCTAACCAGCTGTATAACCCAAAGTACCACACTTCAGTATGGGTAATAACCTCAAGGCAGTACATTGATGGCTATAGGTCTGCTACATGCTGCCTTTTGTGTGCTGAAATCTATTCCTTACATTCTTTGAAGTTTTTTATCATGAAGGGACATTGGACCTTGTCAAAAGCCCTTCTGCATCCATTGAGATGATCATATGGTTTCTGTCCTTGAGAGACAGACTTCTGTCCTACCTGGATCCAGGCAGAGCTGTTTGGGAAATGACTCTCCCCTGCCTTTTTCTTTTTCTTTCTTTTGTATATGTGGTCCGCTTTGCAGCATCAGATGGCAGACTGCTATATATCTATCACTTGTATACATCTCAGGCAAGTGCTCCTACATCTCCCCCTGTCTCTAAAATGCCCATCATGATGTAATCTAGTTCATAAGCTTCCTGTGAAGGTCATGTGATAAAATAAATAAAGGCAGTCAAGTTTGGAGTAGGTGGCCCTTTAAGACCTATGCCACCATGACCCACATAGGCTTCTGGGATACGCGGTAGCGCGCGTGCTCAATTTCCTCCATCCCAGGGCACTGATGGTGAGACACTGAATGGAAGAGAAAGGGACTGCGGGAGGCAGGGGTGGAGAATGAGGGTCCCTCAAGTCTGGGTTGCAGGAGAATAAACAGCAGTGTTCCAAATATTTTACAGAACTTAGGGCTCCCAAGGCTGAGCTGGTAAATCTGAGACAAAAACATGCCACCATTTTTTAGACTGGCTTGCCTCTTTTCTTTTCTCTTTAATTGTTGAGAAGCCATTGAAGACCCTTAGAGGAAATGCTCATAAGGTCTACATGATCCTTCATGTCACCTTAGACCCTGTATCAGGCCAGTGGGAAGTACCTTTTACTGCTTTTTGAGGAAGGGTTATGGAGCAGGAAGAAGCCCACAGCCCCATCTGCACCACCCCCATCTCTGTCATTCACAGCCCCACCCCCACTCCTACCTCCCCAGTCTCCCCCAGTCTCCAAAGCTGAGAATCTGGGTCCTGAAATGGTGCAGTTCATTGAGGGCAAAGGACCTTAGTGCTCCGTTCAATAAACAAGAAGAGGCCCAACCTCCAGGGAGGTGGAGTGGGCAGCTGTGGAGACGGCAGGAGGCTGTGGGCAGGCTTGGCACATGTGAGTTGTGAGTTCACCAGCTCTGTCCAGCCCGCAGGAGTTGAAGTGCTCCCAGGGAGGGGGTCTCAGGGGCTGGCTGTGGGGTGCACATGTCCCAGACATGCACACACTTGTGTCTCCCTGTGATCAGACCAGAGGTGAGACTCGTTGGCAAGACTTGGGAGTGAGGGTGGAGAGGAGAGGGGTCAGCTGTCCAACTCTCCACCTGTCAAGGTCCTGAATAGGAAGAGTGTGACCCAGCAGCCCCTACGTGTTCTGAGGCAGTATAGAAAGCGGTCAGATGACATTGTTTATGGGACATCTCCAGCTAGGCTGAAACCACAGCACAAGAGGCCTGGTAGGCATGTCTAAAGGCTACAGATGGGTGCAGGCAGAGCAAAGACTGGAGCTGTCACACCTGGCCTGACTGTCTTTTATTCCTCTTGGGACTGATTGCCCAGCTTCTAGGAGCCTCCTGGCCCTGCTCTCTTGAGTCCCTGGAGCCGGGCAGGCGGGTGTGGCAGCCATTGTATAAGGGTGAGCTCACCCACTGTTCCGCCCCAGCCTGCACCAGCCTGCCCGCTGCTGGTTAATCATTGTTCAGACACCCTGACTGGCATGCAGGCTGCAGAGAAAGACATGACAGGGCAGGGTTGGCTCTGCCAGGTCTCAGCAAAGCTTTCCCACCCAGCGGGCTTGAGTGAGGCTGTTCCCCTGGACCCCACAGAGGGCACTCTGCAGTGGAGCTGAGACTGCTTCTCTTATTTCCTTAGTAGACCTTAGGTAAATAATTCTGATTGGATGCAAGAACATGCCTCTAGCATTTCCTCTGGTGCAGTAAACTCAGTGTAATTTAGTGGCATAGCTAGGACAGACGCAATGCCCAAAGGTCTTAAACCCCAGCTTCCCTGTATACTAGGTGACATTAGTCAGGCTTCATAGTTTCTCTATGCCTTGGTTTCCTGGGCTATGAAAAGGTGCTACTGATGGCGATGTTGCTGTCCTCACAGGGCTGTTGTGAAGGTTAGGACGGTCATAAAGCGCCTACTGTGCTAATAACTAATGAGCCCACTGTCTTGAACAAAGTCTAAAACACTCATCCCTGGACTCAGCTAGTTCTCCAAAGGGAGGTGAGTAGCCACCAGGGGTGGGCTGGCCTGCTCGTCTGCACCATCTAAGCACCCCTCAGTGCCCTCTTGTGAACTGGACACAGCTCTCCGAAGTTCTCTGGATGAGAACACTCAGATTCCACCGTTTGGGGGAGGTGCGAGCGTGAAGCCCCTGCCCAAGGTTACTCGGTATAAGTGACAGAGGTGAATTTTAACCCTATGTGCTTGACTGTGTTCGTCTCTCCTCTCACTACCACCCGGCATTGTCAGGTTTACAGATCAAAGATGCAAATCTGGACTTGTCCAGCAATTAATTTCTGCCCACACTCACCGGCATTCTCCCAGCCCGTGTGGGGGCGGAGTGAGAAAGACGAGGGACCAGCGAGGCCTCGTTCACTCCCTGGGCCTGGAGAACCCCAGCCCCCTGTCCATGAAGAGACAGGAAGGACCTCGCACAGGCCTGGAAGATACCCAGTGCTGCTGCAGCTCAGACCCACAATTATTGCAACATTTTTTTCATTCGTTGTAGTTAAGTGGACGGCGAGTGCTTATCTAGAGGTTATGGGAGACCTGGAATCTTTTCTCTCACCTCCAGCTCCCCCAGGATGCTGCTATTAGCTGAGATATGGTTGGATGGCACTAAGGACATCCCTTTGCAAACCAAAGCAGTGGGCACTTGTTTCTCGGAAATATTATAGCCATTCAGAAGTTCCTTGGTCTAATTCAGAGGTGTGCTTTAAAGGATGGTCTTAGGACCAAGATGGCTTGCCTTTGGGCCAGTGGGGATTTTGTGTCCTGTGTCCTCAGGAGCCAGCACATAATTGAAAGGAGAGCTTCAGGGGAGAAATTTCAGGCCTTTCTCAGGGGTCTACAATGTGTATGTGTGCATGGGTCTACAGGTCTACAGATAGATATAAATATGCATCTGTGTGTGTGTGTGTGTGTGTGTGTGTGTGTGTGTGTGTGCTGGGCAGCAATGGTTCTCTTCAGAATGGGAAAATGAGAAAGCTTCTTAAAGTCAACCCAAAGAGGTTCTACAACCTCTTCGTGGCTCCCCTCCCCTCCCCTTCCCTGTGGTATGCCCCTGCCTCAGCTCCGGTTCACAGTGACCCTCTCATCCTCCTCCACCCACGTGTACTCTCAGAACATACTCTGAGATTCACAGGTTCCTGAGCTGTCAGTGCCTGAAAATAAGGCTTCCCATGAGCCCTCCTGGCTCCTCCATCCACTCATTGGCTACCTTCCTGTTCCTAAACGAATGACCATGGCCTGTGATTGGGGAGTCCAGTTCTGGGAAGGAGATACATATTGGAAAATGACATCATATGCCAATTGTCTAGGCCACCAGGCACTTGCTCCTCCTGGCTATAATAAATACAGCAGAAAAATAAAGACAAGCCAGGCTACAGACTCAAGAAAGTGATGTGTCAGTCTTGATCACCATGGCGAATTCCAGGCCTTGAGGTTCCCCTCAGTGTCCAGTAATATGTCTTACAGGCCTTGAGCCCAGAGTGACCCTTGGTGGCCATGGTTGAAGCCACAGAGAGAGGTGGATGAGACACACATGAGGGTATTAAGAAAATGTGTGACACGTGATGTTGCGCGGGTGAGGCACGTGGAAGGTGCTAGAACAGTCCTGAAGGACGTGAGAAGGTGCCCGTCTCCTCTATCATATCTCGCATACCCATCACCAACGCATTCTCGCACCTGCCAACTCATTTGGTTGTTTAACAACACATAATGGAGGTACCTGGGAGCTACGAGAAAAATAAGCAGGTCTTGAAGGAATTGGAAGGTTCTAATCTCATCTTCAATTGCACACAAACACGCACGCTACCTCCAGTATCTTCCCGATCTCAGCAGACTTGGCCTCTCAACACTCATGGTGTTCTTAGGTAAACATCACTGTTTCCGAGGATCAAGGAGGAGCCGGGTCTTCCAAGTCTTCAGGCGTGCTACAGTGAAAGCAACCTGCAGTTCACGTTCTTCCGTGTGGTCCTTTCAATAACAAGTGCACACAAGTCCATCATTTCAACCCTTCGGTCAACTCAAGGACTCCTCTCTGTCCCCAGATATGCCAACAATCACCTTTGGGTGCGTTTAGCCCCTAAGTGATGTCTTTATGCTCTCAGCAGGACCAACCAACCCTCTAGCTAGGCATGGGGTTTGATGCCTGAAAGGGAGACTCGGGGCCAACTGTGAATAGATTGAGACTCTCTGAGCATTATACAGCCAGGGGATTCCAGGTTCTACTCCTGTCCAAGTATGAACACAGAGGTCCCATCTTTTCATCCAAATGCAGTTCTTGAACTTCACCAGGGATAAGTTATCTGGAATGTTTTATGAATCTGGGGGCATAGATTCAGATACCTCTGTTTGGGACCCTTCAGCTCACTGCTGGAGTGTGAATTTAAGTGTTAAGTAATCACCCAGAGCACTTAGTTCATACTTGAACACATCATCACAGATAGTGCTACTGACCAAAAGATCCTCAGCTTCAGCAGGCCAGAGAGTCCGCTGTTGTGGGGTTGGCCTAAGCCTCTGTGCCTTTTGTAACTTGCTTCCCAAGATGAGACAATAAAAAGGCTTCCAGACCTTACCAGCTATCCCGGGGCACAAAATCTGTACTGTTGTAAACACGGTGAACCAGAGAGGCCATATTTGTTTATTTTGAGTCTGAATCTCACTATGTAGCCCTAGCTACCCTGGAACTTGCTATGTAGACCAGGCTGGCCTTTAACTCATAATGAACTGTCTGCTCTATCTCCCAAGAGTTGGGATTAAAGATGTGCACCACCATGGTATATATATATATATATATATATATATATATATATACATATACACACACATATATATATGTATGTATATATATGTATGTATATATATGTATATATACATATATATATATATGTATATATACATATATATAATATAGTTTTGTATATACTATGTGATAGATCTCCATTTAGCCACTGGCAAATCTCAACAAGAGTCTGCTCACCAACTTCAGTTCATTCCTCCTTCCAACCACCCCCTATTATTATTGGAAAGTAAATCTCAGAGAGTTCATTTATATCTGTTGAAGGATCTACTTCTGAAAAGTGAAAAATATTTTTAATCTCAAGTATACTACTATCAAATCTTAAAAATTAAAAACATATAGTTTATATATATATAAATATATAGTTATCTAACAAGATTTTTTTTTCAAGACAGGGTTTCTCTGTGTAGCCCTAGCTGTCCCGGAGCTCATTTTGTAGACCAGCCAGCAGCCAGACTGACCTTGAACTCACAAAGATCTGCCTGCCTCTACCTCCTGAGTACTGGGATTAAAGGCATGAGCCCCCACTTCCTGACCAGTGCTAGATATCCTTAAGGATGAAGTGGATAAGTGACTAATTGGATCCCTGAAGAACAACAGGAAATGGAGATTGTCCAAGAAAACCAGAACCCACCCACACTTAAGAGGCAAGCGTTTTCCTAAACACTGCCCTGACAAATGCACACGCTCGAAAAGCCATTTTCCTCCTCTGAATCTCTAAAAGCTTCCAGAACCTAAATACATAAGCCCAACTCAACTGTTTTTCGGGGCCATTGCCACGGGTTCATGTGCCTTTGACTTCACCTAATGTACTGGCATCCAGGAATGGTTTTACTCAAAGATACTGGGTGACACTTGCTACTGTTCCTCTCTAGTGTCTCCTTTGTTCTGGAGGGACTAAAACAATACCATCTCCCAAATGCCAAGGGTTCATCCCGTCTTAGAGAAAGGGTGGAAAGCTCAGCAGCAGCCCTCATCCCGCATCCCTCATCCCGCATCCCACATCCCGCATCCCTCATCCCGCATCCCCACTTTCCTCATCCCGCATCCTGCATCCCTCATCCCTCATCCTGCATCCCTCATCCCGCATCCCACATCCCGCATCCCTCATCCCGCATCCCCACTTTCCTCATCCCGCATCCTGCATCCCTCATCCCTCATCCTGCATCCCTCATCCCGCATCCCTCATCCCTCATCCTGCATCCCTCATCCCGCATCCCTCATCCCTCATCCCTCATCCCGCATCCCACATCCCGCATCCTTCATCCCTCATCCCCGCATCCCGCATCCCTCATCCCTCATCCCGCATCCCTCATCCCTCATCCCACATCCCTCATCCCGCATCCCGCATCCCGCATCCCGCACTATCACACACAAGGCTATCCTCCCAGATCAGTTTGCTTTAGAAGAGCATAGAACTTCCACTAAAGGCTCTCTGAGTCCAGGATTCCCTCAGCAATCAGGGTTACTGTATGGCTCCCTTCCCCACATGTTTTTGAAGCTCATCCAGGGCAGAGCACAGCTCTGAAGAGTAACGACAGGTCCTACTGCTTCAGATGAGACGCACAGATAACTGGGAAATTCTTCCACACCCTGCAAGGACCTCATCCACAGCTGTGTCAGGTCACATGCTCAGGACAGGCTGCTTACCCCCATCTAGTGTGCCTTCCAGACAAACCTAGCCTGGTTTCTGCCAGACCCCATCCTTCGCAGGGACCCAGTCTCCTGGACAGGAGAGCTTGCCTGTCCAGGTTGCTCAGTCTACAGAAGTGTCCAGAACTTGGTCTATCCTTAAATAAGCTACCGATGGCTCTTTCCTCTTGCTGGCCCTTAGAGTCCTTTCCTGTGAAGATCCCTTCATTCATTAGATAAAGAACGATGGAAAGCATACCCTCTGCCAGCTAGAGATCTAAAGATTAGAATAGACAATAACACAAACCCCACCCCACCCCCGGCCCTGGGTTCGAAGGCTCACCTGCTAGGAAACATTGCACCTACTCAGACCGCTAATGGTGTGTTCATACAGACTCGGAGCCGCTGCCTCTCGAGAGTACTGACATCTATGTTCAAATTATTTACCTTTTCCCCAAGGGAACAGGGCTGCAGACCAATATGACTCAAGAGCGAGTTCTTAGGACAGTGAGATGGCGCACCCTGTGAAAGTATCTGTCGCCAAGCCTAGGGACCTGAGTTCAGTCCCTGGGACTCACATTGTAGGAGGAGAGAGCCAACTTTTGCAAGATATTTTTGCATTCCAGGACTGCACCGTGGCATGCACCACACACAAACACACTACATACATACATGCCTACATACACACACACATACATACATACATACAAATACATAAACATATAACTAAATGAGTGAATATATAAATATAAATTTAAAACAACAAAAAGAGAGAGAAAGGTCAACCTTGTTATGTCACAAGCTTCATTACCTTGGGCTCTTCTTCCTGCCCCTATATTACTTTCTCCAAGAAAAGAGGTTAATTTCAAAGTGATTTGCCTTTCCATTGGAGGGGACAGTGTGCGTGTGTGTGTGCGTGCGTGCGTGCGTGCGTGCGCGCGCGTGCGTGCGTGCGTGCGTGTGTGTGTGTGTGTGTGTGTGTGTTTCCCTGCACACACTGAAGATCTAAGTTTCTATGAGCAGTCTGTTGAATTCTCCGAGGCTTCTCTGTGACTTCTATCAAGCATCTACTTGGATTCCATTACGATAGCATAAAGATGCTATGTTTATCCACAAGAAGTATATACCAATCCTATAAAGATCCAAAGAGGTTTTCAAGCATGAGGCTCACAGCCTTGGCATGTGTGTGGAGGAGCAGAGAGCTTTGGCTTCAGCTGCCCCCGCCCCGCGCCCCCCCCCGCCCCCGCCCCTGCCCTATAAATTATACTGCGTGGTTCTTCCGCTTGCCTCCTTCTGGTGCCCTGCACAGAATCAGTTTAATGAGATGAATTAAATAAAAATAAATAAAAGGAAACCCCCAGAGCAAACAGCACATGGTGTGCTTGGCAGAGGGTATCTCTGACATGAAAGACTGTGGGGCGCATCAAAGGTGCCAGAGACAGTTACAAAGTGCCTGCCCCTCTGGGGCCAGTGGCTTCCAAAAGGCATCAAAAGCCACTTCCGGCACCCTGGCCGCCTATCCCAGCCCTCTTCATTCCTGAGTGTCTTTGGGAGCTCCTGTTAGAGGTGTAAGCAGTCAGGCCGTCTTCTTAAGCCCCACCCACAGTCACTAGCAGCCTGCGAGAGGCTGGGCTTCTCCCACGAGTGCTGGCTCCGGGTCAGCTCTCAGCAGGTTCCCACAAGTGCTGTTCTCCACCCCTGGGTTGCGGAGGACAGCTGCAGACAGGCCTCTGCTTAGGCAGCTGGGAAGAATCAAGTGGTGGTGGAGGGGGCGAGCAAGCAAGAAGGCCAGCTTTAGCCAGCCAGGGTTGGGAGGGAGAAGAAAAAGAGATGCCCGACCTGGGGTGGGTCGGACTCCAGAGAGCTGGAAATGTGACAACCACTGGCCCAATTCCTGCAAGCCAAGACGCTGTTTTCTGGTTTATCTGCCTTCCTCCTGGCTTCAGTGCCCTTAAGTAGGATTTTCTATGCTGATAGGAACGGGTCTTCACTGTGTGGTATGCTGGCCCTCCTCCAGCCCTCAGTAATCAAATATGACTAATGAACGCTTAAACAGCCATCTCGTACTAAACAGCAAATGTGCAGATCTGCCGAATGTTAGTACATTTAAACAGTACTTGTGAAAAGGGCAACTCCATTGTTTTCTTTTATGCTTTTGAGATAGGGTCTCATGTAGGTAAACCGGCTTTAAACTCACCACGGAGCCAAGAGTAGCCTTGAACTTCTGCTCCTCCCCAGGACTGGGATTACAGCGAGGCGCTACTCTACCTGCTGTATGCAGTGGTGCACATCGAATCCTGGCTTTGTGCACACTGTGGACTCTAATGACTGAGCTACATCATCAGCCTGCAACGACCTTATTGGACGGGGCACTTGGGCGCAAGTGGCACTCACTAGACATCCCTTCACTGGACAGCAGCAAGCTCTGTCTACACAGGACAGTTCTTACCTGTGTACAATAGTGATTCCTGTTGGTCCCCAAAGTGTAGACATGCCTCACCTGTGGATGATTGTGATGATCTGGGTTCTAGTCTGCACACAGCTTCAGACTTTGTGGGTGACCCTGCGTAGGTCTTCTCTCTGCGTGAGAGAACCACAGGTTGGCTGTGCTACATGTGTGGTGGCTCTCGAGCAGCCTAGGTGTGGGACAGGACAGCCCTGTAAGACCTTCCGAGTTCTTTTCCTTGCCCGTCTTACACACCCCTCAGGCCCACCAATGGTAAATACACCAAGTGAAAATCAGAGACAATTATCTAAACGATAGTGATTATGTTCTTGGCTTTGTGGCCAAACTATAAACTAGTTTCAAATCTCAACCCCACTACCTACAGCCTGTGGGCCTTTTTGCTTAGTCAGTGTCGAGCTGACGTGGAAAGCACAGGCTTTGGTGTCACTGGAGTCTTGGGTCTAAACTGGAGTGGTCTGGAGTTGATGTCTATACACAGACTCCTGAGTTCTCAGGGATTTTGTGAGCCAGCTGATTAACTATCACTAACAACTTAACTACAATTAAACAAATTATATTAAGAGCAAAGATGAAGAGGACTCACTATTCCATAAGGATTTTATTATTACATAGTCTCTTAGAGTTATTTATATAAATTGTCTGTAGATTGCCTCCCCCGACCCCCATGATGAGGGTATCAAACCCAGTCCTTGTGTATGCTAGACACATTCTCTATCACTGAGCCTTGTAGGTAAGAACATGACATACTGGTCTCTGCTCATTTCTGGGTTCATCGACACTCTGTAAGCAGCCTGATATTAGCTACAGTTGTGGGAATGCTTACTCTATAGAGAAGTTGGCAAACAACAAATCATGGCTTAGCTTTTATTTTTATTGATTGTTCTGACATAGAAAGTAACAGTAGGAAAAAAAATTAAATAATGCAGATAAACTCCAATTCTGCCATTTCCAGGTATTACGTGGTGGAAATTTAAAAATAGAGGAAATAGTCACATGGCGGTCCTCTTCATTGACTCAGCAAAGGTGTCACTCACGTTGGAATTGTACACAGCCGGTTTTTAAAAATCTCCCAGCGCGTTGCCAGTTTAATAGCTGTGCCAGTTTCTGACAGGCAGGGTGACTGGCTCAAGCGACAGGCAAGGTAAATGGCCAGTTTTCCTGGGGTTCTCAGTGAGAGAGAGAGAGAGAGAGAGAGAGAGAGAGAATACATTTTCAGACTCTCTTGCTGCTAGAGCGCTGGAGGCAAGTTCATGTCTACCTGAGAGACACATTGACTCATTATTTCTGGGAAGCAGAAATGAAGAAAGCCAGTGTCCACTGCCAGTGTCCACTGCCGGGCGATGGTATGGTCGGGCCATTTCCTTGGACTCTTCTCAACAGCTAAAACCATCAGGCTGAGATTCCGTGGCCCTCACAGAGCCCGAGAGGGAAGCTGGAGACACAAACACTCGAGGAGGAGGAGGATCGGTGGCAGACAGGCACAGGTGGGATCCCGCTGGCCACATCCGCTCCCATGGCCCCTGGAGCCATCAGCCCATGTCCCCTCCAACGCATTCAGCCCAAGATGAAGCCCGCTTTCCACTTCTGCAACCTCCAGGACTGTGTTCTCTGAGTGACCCTCCCCTGACCTCCCCAGCTACTTTTTGGTGTGTGTGTGTGTGTGCGCGCGCGCGCGCGCGCGAGCGTGTGTGAGTGTGTGTGTGTGTGTGTGTGTGTGTGTGTGTCCTGTCCCCATCTCTCATACCAGGGGTAAAGTTACACTTTGAGCTGCACCCACCTCAGCCCCAGAGAGAGACTTTTGTCCTCAGTGAATGCCTTTCTGGGATCCAGCACTGAAACTCGACAGTGACTCTTCAGTAATCCCTTATTGATATCAACTCTACAGGGTCCTACAGTGCAACATTCTTGTTCTCTCTCTGTCTCTGTCTCTCTCTCTCTGTGTCTCTGTCTCTGTCTCTCCCTCTCCCTCTCCTTCTGTCTCTTATGTGTATATGATGTATGCATGTATATATGTGTGTGTATGCACGTACATGTTTGTGTGTGAGTGTAGGTATGCCATGGTACATGTATGAAGGTGGGAGGTGCCTCCCACCTCCCTTGAGCCAAGGTCCCTGTGCTGGTCACTGCTGTGCATGCCATCTTAGCTGGCTTACTGTATTCTGAGGACTTTTCTGTCATCATCTCCCATCTTGCCAGAGCAGTGCTGGGCTTACCGCAGCGCACCACGGTGCCATTTTATGTGGGTTCTGCCATTTGCCTAACACTTATGTGGCAGGTGCTTCTCCATCTAAGCCCCGACCCCCCTCCCCCAGCTCTGGATTATGTCTATAGAACCTTTGCAATGCCCACACTAAGCTGGGACGTTTTCAATGTTCTCTGATCAGGTGTTTTCTCTACCTGAGAAGTTCTGGCTTTTATGGCAACATCTCTATCCTCTGGTCCCTCAAGGGTAAGCTCAGATGTCACCTTCCCAACAGAATGTGAAATGTCACGTTCCCAGTCTTTCCAAGTCCACCGCTGTCTCCATGTCTCCCTATTCCTTTGCCCCTCCCCTCCCCTCACTGAGATGATTGTCCTGTAGACAAACGAGGGCGCCCAGCACTGGCACCTACCTTCTTCTCTCCAGCTACCCCTAAAGGATTTTTAGGTAGTGCAGGGACCCCGCCTCACCTCCGCTTCGTCTCGGTGTGTTCAAGATCGAACCACACTTGGGATGCTGATAACTCCAAATAGGGATTCTGGCCAACCTACTGATACCAACGTCACCTTCTCCCATTCCTGTGTCTCTTGAGTTCCAAAGTGACAAAATCCTTTTTCCCTCGTGTCCCCAGATGGGACTGTGCAGCACCGCCCACACTCCTCCCGGTCTACCTCCCAGTGCATCTCCAGAGTCTTAGGGCCGTCGCCCACTGATGCCAGGACCTCATGAAGTTCTGTGCTTCGACATGATGACATGAGATAAAGCCATTTTCCATGTTTTCGATGACGCCTGACTCCCAAGATCCCTACCATGATGTGATACATCTCCTGTGATCCTCACAGGGGTTCCCATCCTTCCTCCCCACAATGTTTGTTACATCTGAGGTTTTCTTTTTCTTTCCACAAAACCCCGGGCCAAATAAATCAAAGAGAATGAAACACAGAGGGGAAAAAAAAATCACTGTAGTGATATTGTAGCTGCTTGTTGTATCATATAGATTCCAGGGGGTCCTACCAAGCTGTATCTGGGTCTGCAAGAAGGCTGCTGGCTGCTGGAAACAGTGGCGAATCTTTCCTTCAAGTCCCAAAGGAGCAAGAATGAAACTTTTCATGTATATGAGAAGGTAACGTGGCTGACCCAGCACAAGAGGACATTGGCAGCAAGCTCCTCAAGGCTCTGACTACATGCCAAGCCTTCCCTGGCCCCAAGGGGAGACCTTGGAAGAAGTGTAGGCACAGGGTACTGTGCCTGGTGGCACAGTGGCTACCCTAGGTGCAGGTCTGGGTTGCCCAGGCTGAGGCCAGAGTTAGTGAGTCCAGCCTTATCTTCTCCATTCTACTAGTTTGTCCCCCACATGTTTATAGACAGATGCTTTTATAGCTGTGTTTTATGCGTGGCTGTAGGTTTTATCTTATGCTCTTAAGGTCCCGGATTTCTTTGGTCAGCCAAATGCTAGGTAGGGGAAGACCTTGATCTCAGAGTACCGAGCTGTGGTTTAGAGTTCTCATCAGCCCCAGACGCTGTTGCATCACCTGGGCCTGCCCTTTTCATCTCTAGACCCCGTTGTAAAATCAAACACCAACCCCCCTGTCTAGGGTGGTGATTTAAAAACGGGCTCACGGTCCTGTTTATGTGTCCTTTGACATTTTTCCCAGGAAAAGCTAGACACTACCAGACCAAGCTTTGTTTCTCTTGTAACCTTCCAGCCTGAGCTTTCTGCAGATGTTCAGGGTGGGTTAGCCCAACACAGACTTCTTTAGAAAGAAGGTGTGTCCCAAGACCAGAACCAGGCCCCAAGGGGAGGACAGGGAAAGTGAGTGCTCGTTTTTTTTTTTTGTGGGTGTCTCAGGAGGGTGGGGTGGCGGGGGAGGGGCCTTGGAACACGGAGCCAAGGCTAGACTGGACTGTCGTGGATGGATGACCAACTCTACCATCTTCTGCTGCTTCTTCCTTCCCCAGGAAGCTTCACCAGGGCAGGCTCCTTATTTGTTTGGGAGGCCCGGAGTGTTGTGCACAGTCTGGAGAAGTCATGGTCTGATCAAATGTCTGAGTTTCTTAGTATTGGGTTAACTTCTCTGGCCAAGGTGGCCCCACCAAAGGTGGCTGTGCTGGTGCCCAAGGGACCAGAGTGGAGTCCCTTCTACACTTTCCTTCTGCTTTGTCCTCTCAGGACACTGGATGGCAAAGTGTCCCCATAGCAACCTTGCCTGGTCCTACTGGACTTTTGAAGTAGGTGCTCCCAAGACTACAGTTTTCAGTTTTCTTCCTTCCTTCCTTCCTTCCTTCCTTCCTTCCTTCCTTCCTTCCTTTCTTCCTCCCTTCCTTCCTTTCTTCTCTCTCTCTCTCTCTCTCTCTCTCTCTCTCTCGGTTTGTTGTTGTTGTTTTATTTTGTTTCCTTTTTTTTTTTTTTCAAGACAGGGGTTCTCTGTGTAGCCCTGGCTGTATGGAACTCGATCTGTAGATCAGGCTGGCCTCAAACTCAGAGATCCACCTGCCTCTGCCTCCCCACAGGCGTGTATTTCCTGTTTCTTACTGGGTTTTGTTTTTCTTTTTTCAGGTCCCTGCTGCCTCTTTGGGCCGTGAGCCTGACTCTCTTCCCCCACAGTTCTCTGTATTCTACAAGTTACAGCCTGAAACCTGCTCTGATAGTAGGCTCATTCTTTCTACCAGTATTTCCAGGAGAAGGTTTGACCTGACTTAGGACTTTGAGGCACAGAGGAAAGGCTGAGTCTGCCTAGGTCTGAGACCATAAAGGGCACAGCCAGCTGCCCGCACCCTGCATGCCAGCCTGGATTTCCTATTAGACACAGCTTTACAGCAGGAAGGCCTGCCCGCCAGAGCCTGGGGCCCGGCAGTTCCATCTACCCATTCTGGACCTGGATGTCTGCCCTAGCAGATGTGATTTAACTTGCTGCAGGAGAAATATCTATAAAAAGCTAACTATTGTCATAAACTCAGCCCCTCAGACCCAGGGCAGGACTGCTGGAGGGGCGCCCAGCCCCTGGGTCAGTCTCATCTCAGAGACTACAACCCTCCTACTTAAATGGATCTTCCCCCCCTCCCGCACCCCCCCCCGGAGCTTCTGCCTCACTCTCACCTCAGGAAGGGTGTCACATCACAGGACTGTCCTGACGGGCAAAGGCTGGTGTGTCATCGCTATTACATTCCTCAGAACGGACTCCTCCCATGCGGAGGAGACGGGGATATATCCCCAGGAGCAGGGTGTAATACCCCTATGTGTGCGGCCTTAAGAGGTTCTCTCTCTCTCTCTCAATCTCTGTCTCTCTCTCTGTCTCTCTGTCTCTCTGTCTCTCTCTCTCTCTCTCTCTCTCTCTCTCTCTCAGACTTCTGGTTAGAAAGGAAGCCTGGAGTGGTGGTCTAATCCTAGCACCTGGGAGGTAGAGGCAGGAGAGTTTAAGTGAGTTTGAGGTTAGCCTGGTCTAAAAAGTGACCTGTCTCATAACAAACAAACAAACAAACAAACAAACAAACAGACGGAAAGGCAAAGGATGCCCAGAAGTTAGGAGGAAGGTGGCCCACCTCTGTGTGAACCCCAGACGGCTTCCCTCATCCCTCTCCTCACATAATGTGCCTCCATATTCTAAAGCTAGGATTCTCTAAGGTGGGAAGGAGACACTGTTGGAGGGGAGCGCTTTCTGAAGAGGAGGCTAGGTCCACCCCTCTCCATGAACCATTGTCCCTTTCACCTGCTACACGGAGGGGGAGAGGCAGTCGGAGCCAGGGAGAGTCCTTAACTGCAGAGCTCAGAGCACTTGTCCCCATCTTGGGAAGAGTATGCGATGGTCATAAGACAAGCGTGGGAGGCTGGTGCCCCCCCCCTCTTCCCCGTGGACCATTTCTGTGGCTGTGTGAGCACACATACATATGGAGGTCAGAGGTCAGCCTCAGGCATCATTCCTCAGAGCACCACCCATCTCATTTTGAGAGACAGGGATGTAACCTCATTGGCCTGGAAGGGACTGCCCAGGGATCTGCCTGTCTCCCCCTCAGCGGCACTGGCATCAGAAGTACAGGCGGCCATGCCCAGCCTTGTTACGATTCTAGTGAGTGAACTCAGGTCCTCCTACTTGTGTGGCGAGCACTTTCCCAACCAAGCTATCCTCCAGCACCAAGTGCGTGCTTTCTTTCTCCTCACAGGGTCCGCATCCGTGTTTCTGACAATGCTGAGGAATGGATGCGCATTGGATCCAGGAGAAGGGGGCGGGGACTTCAGATCTGAACGCTGGTTGGCTGAGAAGTGCTGGGCGTGGCCATGGAAGTAGAGAGCTTATCCTGGGAAGCCAACGTGTTGTGGGATCCACGGGCGTGTGTCTTGCTTTTTGGTACCCTGAGAGCAAAGGTGACTGAGAGCAGCTGCAAGGCCAGAGGGAAGTGCCCCTAAGGGGCTCTCTAAGAAGAGTGGGAGACCCGGTTCCGCCATGACCTGCATGAACAGGCCCTGGTGAGAGCCCTTGGGGATAGAGTAGAGAAGCCACAGGCAACCTCCTCCCCGCCTCTAGACATTACCCTGAAATGAAGGACCACCCTCGCTTGCTCCAGAGATCTACCTGCTGCTGAAGGATCCCCATTGGGGTGAGCCTAATAGCCACACCGGACTGAGCTGTCTGAGTCTTCCATTGGGGTCTCGATGTGTCTACACGGCATCACCAAGGAAGATCAGCTTTCTGCCCTTGAGGGCTTTCAGTGGGAAGGACACACAGACACCAGATTCTCAGGGCCCACGGAGTGCATGAGTAAGCACTAGGCAGTGTCTGTGTCACACTTCTCTGATGTGAGTAACGGAATGAGCCATGCCATGGGACAGCCAGGAGACACCCTGGGCCCATGAATGTTCTCCCTGGCTCGGTGTGAATCATAGCCGCCAGTTTCCCGAAGTGAGCATCCATGGGCTGCTAAGGCCCTCGTTCCCTGGAGACTAATTGTCTCCTGCTGTGATAGGGCATATTCCACTCAAATGTCACTCTTTCTAAAGAAACTGCAGGCAGGGCCATCCCCGGGATGTCAGGGAAGGCAAGTCCCAGAGAGACGGGTCATTGCTTGATTGCTTCTTGGTTTGAAGGTCTTGTCCTCTCTCCCCACGTGAGCTGGCACATGGAAGGACTCAGTCATGCTTTCCAGTGACTGACACTGTGTGTGTGTGTGTGTGTGTGTGTGTGTGTGTTGATATATGCCATTCGTGCATATGTATTGTGAGTGTAACATTAATACAGAGATAAGTATGTGGGGTGAGAGTGTAGAGACCCTTGAGTAAGACCAAGAACCTGTCACTTGTGACCCAGCTAGCCACGGGCACATGACTCAGGTTCCTACCAGTCTGTAGACAAATCTGTGCCCGAGTCTGTCTTACTATAGCTAGGGGGAGGAGGGCAGGGAGGGTCAGATACAGCCCGAAATTTAGAGACTTCTTGAGCTTTTTCTGGCCTAGGCTCCTGAAGTAAGCCTTCCCTGTTGGAGAGCTGACTTCCATGCTTCCATTTGTCTGTCTGTCTGTCTGTCTGTCTGTCTGTCTGTCTGTGACACACTCCCCTTGCTGGCCGCTGTGGTCCCTCCCTTTCACAACCAGGAAGGAGATGATGGGGGAGAGTTGGGGGGTCCCTGATGGCTGTCCTCAAGCTGCACAAGGAGTGGGACAGCCTGGTGTCAGGGATGGAGCTGCTGCAGGCAGGGGTCCCCAGCAGCCAGGGAGTTCCCACATGTCTAGTTTATGTCCGTGCATCTCCTAGAAGCTCCTAGAAGGAGGACTAGATGTGACACACCAGAGTCTCCAAGCTCTCCCCCCCCCCCATTGCAGAGAAAGCATACACGTAGGAAACCCTAAAGTAGACCACTCAATCCAAAGTGAGTTCTAGTTAAGCACTGAATAGTCGTGTGTGCTAGGCAGGCTCCAGGTCAGTGCAATGTCCTCAGTGTGTAGACGTGTACACACTTGCTTTCCACCTTATGATTTGAGACAGAGTCTCTCACTGAATGTCAAGCTCATTCACTGCCTAGATTGGCCAGCCAAAGAGGATGGGGATCCACTTCTGTCTGTCTCCCCGGTCTTGGGATTACAGGCCTAGTTGTCCTTTCTCCCAGCTATTTTATGTGGGTTCTGGGGATCCAAACTCAGGTCTTTATGTCATCTCTCCAGTCTCCAGCTCAATATATTTTAGAATAAATTGATTTTTAAGACAGGGGCTGCCGGGCAGTGGGGGCATATGCCTTTAGTCCCAAAACTTCGGAGGCAGAGGCAGGTGGGTTTATGAGTTCGAGGCCAGCCTGGTCTACAGAGTGAGTTCCAAGACAGCCAGGGCTACACAGAGAAACCCTGTCTTGAAAAAACAAAAAAAACAAAACAAAACAAAACAAAACCCCAAAAAACAAAAGACAGGGGCTACTGTGAGTGGCTGTCCTCTAGGCTAAGCACCTGTTGTTTGGGCAAGTTCAGCTGTGACTTCTTACAAAAGGATCGTCCCGGCTGGGTTTGGTGACTGTTTATACTCCCACGTGGAGGGTCCTGGAGCATCACGAGACCCTCACCTGAGTGTCAGCCGCTCACTGCTCTCCGTTGCGTGCGACTCTGCCTTGCATGTGACCTTCGGGAAGGGTTAGAGTATGTAGGCTGGGGGAGGCTAGAAGGGGTGTTCTATCTATGCAGATATGAGAAAGCCCTTATCTTTGCTAAGTAAAGGCTTTTTGCATGCACCCTGTTGAAGGCGCACCCCCCTCCATAGGTAATCCCTGACCTATGCTCTATAACAAAACCTAATAAACTCATTGGTTCCCCGGAGTAAACTGGTGGAATTGTGCCTGAGTTTGTTGTTGGAGACTTAGGTTAGACATTGTTTATGTCTCCCTCTGGGAAGAAATTTTGGCAACAGGTCTCAACACAGTCCAGGCTGGCCTTGACCTCCTGGAGGAAATACTATATTTCGTTATCACACTTCACAGGCAGCTGCATCGCTGAAGACAACACTGTGTGCTGGCCAACTCGCACCTGTAACCTCGACACTCAGGGAGATGACTCGGAATGATCGCGAGGCTGAGCCGGCCTCTCTGTTCCCATGGATGCTGTCTTGAGGGCTGGGCTGTTCTGAGGCATGTGAGCCACAGGCTTGGGACACGGTGGCGATCCACTTAACACCCACATACAGCTCCTTCCCGACAGAAGAGCCCTCCTCTGTCTTCAGAGGCTAAAAGTGCTGTAGCCCGTTTCCCAACCTCCCTGTGGCCGGCGGCGTGTGGGCGTTTGACCCAGCTGTGCCTGCTGCGGTCTGGGCGAATGCTCCTGAAAGCTCTTAAGAAGGTTTCACTTCTGCTTTAAAAGCTAAATAAACCCCAGAAACATTCTACTCGTCCACCAAGAAACTAGCAGATTAAAAACAAACAAATGAAAAACCGTGGTAAACACACACAATAGAATAGCATTCAACTCTGAAACAGAGGAGAGTCCCGTTATATGTCGCAGCATGGAGAAACCTTTAGGATATGGAGGTCACCAAACGACAGGTAGGGCATGACTTCATTCACTATGAGGTATTTCCGGAGGCCACATTCATAGAGCGAGGAAACCGAATGTGGCTGGCTGGTGAAGGGGGTGGGGGAGGAGCGGCTCAGTGGGTAGTTTCAGTTTTGCAAGGCCAAAGGTCTTAGAGATGGTTACACAGCAGAGGGTCTGATAACCCGCTGTGCGGACCCGAAGTGATGCCCTATTTATCATCGCCCAGAAGCACTGGGAACGGGTGATGGGGATGGTTGTGCAATGCAGGATGACTGGATCACGCCCTTCATGAGAACTCACCACCCAAAACAAACCGTTAAGTAGGTTATTCTCTGTGTCCTTCGATAAGGTCATATGTGGATAGGAATACCAGCGCTCGAGCAGGCCTTTCTCTAGTCATGAGAGAATGTGTCTACAAGTCCCAGACCAAGCAGATCTGCAGAGAATCCAGGTTTCTTCTAACCGTCCCTGGGACTGCTTCCCTTAAATGAGCTCAGACATTTTACTCATGAAAAATTGCATTTCAAGTTACCTTGTGTTCATGTGTGTGTGTGTGGGGGGGGGGTGTCCCATATGTAGGGGGTCAGAGGACAGCTTGAAGGAGGACCTGCGTTTGGACCCAGGCTTCCTTCTCTCTTACCTTCAGTGTCTTTAAATGTCACTCGCTACAGAGATGTCCCACAAGGAACCGCAGGGATGTTCTGCGAGAAGGCTCTGTTCCCGTGCACCAGTGACCAATTTGAGAATATATGCAAGAAGAAAAAAATAGTCTTTCCAACACAATTAAAACTCACAAAGTACTCAGAGACAGTCTTTTTAAAAAAAAGTCTGAAAGACATTAAGAAAATTATAAAAAGTAAGCCCTCAAGGGATGTGGTAGACGACCTAGAGGAACTGCAGTATGCTACAGATGCCCCGGTGACATCAAAGCACAGCACGCGAACCCACCGCGTCTCCGGGAGTCTTGATGACAATTGGCAAGCTGATGATTAGTAGTCGCACTAAGAGGGCAAGAAGAAGGTCTTCTTCTTGGGTTGGAAGAGGAACTTATTTATCCCCCAGACCTCAACACTTCTAGAAGGACAAACTGGGGCGCAGGATACTTAGAGTCTAATGGGTGAATTGGGCAACTCAAAGCCACAAGTTTGGCAGCTCCTCCCTAGGACCAATGGAGACTCTCTCGTGCATGAGCAAGGAAGAAAAAACAAAGACTGGGGTTGGCTCTACGGTTGCTTGCTCTGTGCCACTGGGAAGTCTCGGATGAGTAAGTTTCTCTTTTTCTTTAACGCAGACCTGAAGAAAGAGCTTGTGTTAGTTTTCCTCTGTCCGCAATTCAAGCAAGATTGAGTTTATTATGGATCTAACTAGCTTTGTCTGCTCAGGCCTGGTCTCCGTTTTAACTTAGTTTACTTGAGTAAAACGTACTATGGAGTTATAAAATTACCATACAATCTAGGAGAGGTATGGCAGTCTGCGATTGTAATCCCAGGACTCAGTGGGCAGAGGTCATTTTGAGGCCAGCCTAGGCTACAAAGTAAGTTTGAGGCAGCCTGGGCTACGGAGTTAGACTGTCTCAACAAACGAACAAGACAAGAGGGAGGGAAGGGAAGAGAGAGTGAGGGAGGAGAGGAGAGGAGAGGAGAGGAGAGAGAGGGAGAGAGAGAGAGAGAGAGAGAGAGAGAGAGAGAGAGAGAGAGAGAACAGATGGAAATTTAGTGTATGGTGACTTTGGTGTTTCCAATAAGCGACAAAACATTCCGTCACAACTGCAAAGCATGAGTTCAGGTTGATACTATCTCACACTGACCATAAACTCCAGACCACACACATAGATAAATGCTCCTTTTACATCTACAAATAGATCAGAAGAAAATGCAGAAGAGTGTTTCCATGTTTCTGTGATACAGAAAGTCCATGAAATAAGTAACATTTAACAAGGTATGGAATAAGTATTCTAAAATGTTATGGAAATGCGGAAGAACAAGAATGAGTGAGAGGATGGGTCAGTTCTGAAAAGGTACATTTATGGTCACTGGCTTTTTGAGACAGGGACTTTGTGTGTGTGTGTGTGTGTGTGTGTGTGTGTGTGTGTATTTGCATGCACATACATGAGGCACACAGTGGATGCCAGAGACATCATTTCTCTCCTTTCAACATGAGGGTCTCAAGGATCAAACTCAGGTCCTCAGGCTTGGTGGTAGGTGCCTTTACCCACTGAGCCATCTTTCTGGAATCTTGGCAGTTTTCGCAGACTGCTCTCAAACTCCTGGACTCAAAAGCTCCTCCTACTTCAGCCTCCTAGTAGCTGGGGTTATAAGTGCATGCTCATGTTTGACAATCAGTGAGGATTAACCGATGCAATCGCAAGACCGTCCATAACTATAATAGTGAGGTCTGGGAGTCATTGGAAGAGGGGTGGAAGTCTGCGCCAATGGGAAAGAGCAAGAACCGAGAAACAGAGCCATAATCATGGCTCCCAAATGGGGCCACTGGGAGTTCACGAGGGGAAGAGGAAGGGAATGGGATTGGTGAAAGAAAAGACCCCTTGGATTGAGTTAATATTTTTTTAAACTTTATTTATTTTGTGTGCATGTGCGTGCATGTGAATGTCAGAGAAGAGCTTGTAGGAATTTCTTCTTTCCTCCCACCAGGGACTGAACTCAGGCCATCAGGCTTACCTGATGAGCCATCTCACCAGCCCTGACTTGAGTTAATTTTGTTTTGTTTTGTTTGAAGACAGTTTCACTATGTAGCCTTGCCTGGCTTACAACTCACTCTGTAGACCAGGCTGTCTTCTGACTCATAGAGATCTGCCTTCCTCTGCCTCCTGAGTGCTGGAATTTAAGGCATGTAGCATCTCCTAAGTTAATATTTAAAGAAAAATCAAACACTAAAATTTTTAGCTAGACAAACAAAACAAAACAAAAACAAGAGAAAAATGTCTGTGACCTTGACCTTGTCAGAAAGTTCTTCGCTTTACCCTTTACACTGGAAGCGGCGTCCAGAAGAGGAAGCACTGGTAAATTGGCTTCATCTGATTTTAAAACTTTTTATCTGAGAGAGAGAAAAGATAAGCCACATACAGGGTGAAGGTATTCATAAACACATTTCTCATACAGGACTAATATCTAGAACATAGGATCACCTCAACAGTGAACAGGAACAACAAATAAAATATAGAAATAAAGAAACAAATGAAACAAACAATGTGCAAAAGACACACAGAGACATTTCATCAGAATGTGCTTAGCTTTCTCAGCACACAGTGCCCGGCATCTTCAATCATTAGGCTGACAGCGATTAGAATCCCACGAAGTACGACACTATGCATCTATCAAGATAGCCAACACACAAAACCCCAGTGAGAACATCAAACATTGGGCAGGAAGTAAAGCAACTGGATCATTTATGCTTTTCAAGTGGCAGCAGAGGACGGTCTAGTCATTGTAAAACAGCCTGACATTTTTTTAAAGGGCTAAACAAGCCACTACTGCAGGACCCAAGATTGCATGTCCAGTGTTCGTAGTAAATTTATTGGTGATAATATCCCCAAGCTGGACGCAAGCCAGACATTCTTCAACGGGTAAACAGATAGGCAAAGAAGGGTGCATCTGCAACCTGGCAATTGCAAGAAGCACATCGCTGATATAAACAGCAACTTGACCCTGGAGGTCGCATGCTGTTGGTTTCATGCACAGAACATTCTTGAGATGACAGAAATGAAAGAGTCATGGCTGCCGGAGTTAGGGATCAGTGGTATCCTGGTTTCATTGCTGTTGCTTAATAAAACATCCCTATTCAAAGCATCATAGGGGAGGAAAGGGTTGATTTGGCTTACAAATCAGCAAGTCACAGTTGATCACTGAGGGGATGTCCAGGCAAGAACTTGAACAACTACTCACAGCACATGCACAATCAAGAGCAAAGAGGGAAAATACTTATCTTTGCTCAAGGCCTGCTTGCTTTCATGTAACTTCTCCTGTCTTACATATTTCATTTCTGCTGCCTAGGGAATTGTGCTGCCCACAGTGGGCTGGGTCTTCCTAATTCAATTAACAATCAAGACAATCCTCCCACTCTCTGCAGACCTGCCCACAGACCAACTGGATCTGGATAATTCCTCGACAGATGCCCTCTTCCTGGGTGACTGTAGTTTGTAGCAAGTTGTCATTTAAAATTAACTATCTCGCTGGGCGTGGTGGTGCACGCCTTTAATCCCAGCACTTGGGAGGCAGAGGCAGGCGGATTTCTGAGTTTGAGGCCAGCCTGGTCTATAGAGTGAGTTCCAGGACGGCCAGGGCTATACAGAGAAACCCTGTCTTGAAAAACAAAACAAAACAACAAAAAAATTAACTATCGCGTGAGACGTTGAGGTGGGAAGGAAGGGAAAGAGAGGTGGGCGTGGCTTGAAAGGGGCAATGTGGGGCTTGTTTGTGGAAGTGGGCATTCCAAATTCGATGTCCTGGGTGTGCTGTTATGTTTAAAACTTAAACTAAAAACTCCAAGGTATTAGAAGAAATACAGAATATTCTTTTTATAATTAGTAATTGGGAAATCATGAAATAAGACACTTAATACAAAATCTGTTAAGGGGAATATCAACAAATCTACTAAAAGGCACAATAGTGACTGCAGTGGTATAGGCAGAGGCAGGAGTATTTGTGTTTGAGGCTAGCCTGGGCTACATTGCAAGACACCCTGTCTCAAAACACACACACACACACACACACACACACACAAAACCTAAACAACATACAAAAAATAGGACAAATATTATTTAAAAAAATAGTGAGACATCTAAGCATTCACAACCATTGAAAAGATATAATGCCTTCCCCTCAATTAAAGGGACCATGAATCAAAATTATGAGAGGCCATGCTGTATTCTATTGGGAATGCAAAATAGGAAGTTTGTTCCAGACTGTGGCTGCCGAAGATTCAGTCTGTACCCTCAGATTCCGTGGGGGAGGATGAACTGGTAAAAGTCGCTTTGAAGATACAAATAAAAAACACGCTTACCTTTGATCGAACCAGCCTATTCCCTGGAGTGGTGTAATTCTTACTACCTCACTGTGGTAGGATCTTCATGCACACACAGAGACAAAGCAAAGCAAAGTGAAACACACACACACACACACACACACACATTCACTCACACATACACTCACACAACAGATTCACACACTCACACAACACACATAAACATACACACGGTCACTCACACACATTCACTCACACACAACAGACAGAACACACATACAACACATACACACATACTCACATTCACAATACACACTCATACAACATACACTCACACATGCACACACACACATAGACACACACACAGTTTTTCTGGCTATGATTTTCCTGTTAAGTTTATGACCACAGGCTTCATATGATCACATAACACAACCTGGTAATCCCAAATCCTTCCCTTGTAAGTTTACTTTTTTTTTCTCAGTGATTATTTTGTACAGCCCTCCACCCCCACATTTCCCATGTTCCCCTACCCCATTTTAACCAACTTATGACCTTGTTAACTTAGACAAAACAAAACAAAGCAAACAAAACCTCACTCACAGACAGCTGGGCTTCTCGTTATGAACTCTCCCACCCTCACATGTCTGTGGCACCTTATTTTCTCCTCACCTCGCCTCCCTGGTCCTCAAAGAGCAATCACTCCATCCCCTGTCACCTTGTTGGGGACTACAACCCAGTCCTGCAAGTACCCCTTTCTTCTCCCCCATTTGATGATTTGCTTTCCTCTCAATCATTCTCACTGGCGTACAAGGATACTCTGTTATTTACCAGATTGTAAATGTAGGCTTGTGTGCTACATTCCTTCCTGAGTCTACCACCATGTCTGCTCACAATGGCAGGCATAGAAGTGTCATTTAAAAACCATCTTTGGGCCGGGCGGTGGTGTCGCATGCCTTTAATCCCAGCACTTGGGAGGCAGAGGCAGGCAGATTTCTGAGTTCAAGGCCAGACTGGTCTACAGAGTGAGTTCCAGGACAGCCAGAGCTACACAGAGAAACCCTGTCTCGAAAACAACCAAAAATAAAAAAATAAAAAAATAAAAATAAAAACCATCTTTGGCCCTCTTGCATTAGCCCAGTGCTCCTGCTGGTAGTGAATACAAATTCTGTAGGGTTAAGGACCTTGACTATATTGTAGCCACTGTGTCTCTGAAGACCCGGATGATACTGGCTCAGCCTGTAGCAGACCGTCACTATTTGGTGAGTGTTTTACACACTGGTGTGAGGGAAGAGTTGTGTGAACACTTGAACTATTACGGCTCTGCCTCTAGAGAGCAGGTAGGGATTTGGGAATGCTACCTGAAGTTGACTTCAGCTTAACTACATTGCCTCAAAAACAAACACAACAAAAACCATGTTAAAAGCGGAAACCTGGGCCTGGAGGGACAGCTCAGTGATTAAACGCATTTACTGCTCTTGTAGAGGACCTGGGCTTGATTTCTGGCACCATGACGGCTCACAACTGTCTGTGACTCCAGGTACAGGACATCTGATGTCTCTTCCGGCCTCTGAGAGCAACATTTGCTGCTTTTCCAGAAGACTGGGGTTCAATCCCCAGCATCCACAGGGCAGTTAACAACTGAAGTCCCAGGGGTACTCAACAGCTTCTTCTGGCCTCTGCAGACACCTCTGCCTCTTGTGCACGGACATACATGCAGACAAACCACCCATACAGGTAAAATAAAATTTAAAAAAAAATAGCTTTTTAAAGAGAAATGCCATTTGACCCGGTAACTCTACTTGTAGGTATATACCCTCAAAGAACTGAAAGCAGCGATCCAAATGTATCTTTGTACGTTATGAACTGTAGCTTTTTTTTTTTTTACAACAGAAAAAGAGGAAGCAATGCAAATGCCGATCATTCCTGAGTCGGCACTGAAAGAAACTCCGGTGTGCATATCAAGGGGATACCTGGGGACTGAAGCTAGGTCGGCCTCATGCACACAAGGCAGCCATTCTGCTGCTGACGCAGCTCCAGCCCTAGGCAATCGAATACCTATCCAGCCGTGGGGAGGAAAGGAATGCTGACCCAGTCTACAGCACAGACAAACTCTGAAAAGATTCTAGATGAAACAAACCAGACATAAAAGCACATCTGTTGTATGAGTCCACTTACATGAGCAGTCTGGAATAGCCAACGCCACCAGCCAGAAAATAGACGAGAAGGGAGGTGGGGAGATCCCGCTCAATGCCAATGGGTTTCTATTGGGGATGATGAAAGCGTCCTAGGGTGAGCATGGACGCCATTTTTACAACCCGTGAATTTTGGACCCACAGTTACCCTTAAAAAAAGAATGAAAGTGGTAAATTTGGGGTTTTGTGTATCTTCTTCCCTGCTATGGTCTGAAGAGCTTGTCCTCCCAGGGTTCGCAGGAAGCTTAGCACCCAGCACGGCAACTTTAAGAGGCAACTGGAACTTCAAGAGAGAGTCTAGTGCAGGATCATTAGGTTACGAGGGGGTGGGGGTGGGGTCACTGTCCTTAGACGGGATTAATTTAGTTCTCGCGGGACCCTCCTCAGTTTTCAGGAGAGGGTTGTGAGCTGGGCGTGTAGCTCGGCTGCCAGATGGCTTGGGTAGCAAGTGTGAGGCCTGGAGTTCAGTCCTGGGACTGCATAGCCGGTGTGGGGGGATTCGAGTATACAATCCCAACGCTCATGAGGCGGAGGCAGGAGGATGGGAGGCTAAAGGTCCTCTAACTCATCTACTCCATGGAAAGGCCACCTGGGGTTATCTGAACCCTGTCTCAAAAACAACAACACACAGAGAGAAGAGAGAGGGAGGGAGGGGGAGGGAGAGAGAGGGGGAGGGAGAAGGAGAGGGGCAGGGAGAGGGAGAGATAGGGAGAGGGGAGAGAGAGAGAGGGAGAAGGAGAGGGGCAGGGAGAGGGAGAGAGAGATAGGGAGAGGGGGGAGAGAGACAGAAAGAGAGAGAAGGGGAGGGGGAGGGAGAGAGGGAGAGAGGGATGGGGGAGGGAGGGAGAGAGGTGGGGAGAGGGGGAGGGAGGGAGAGAGAAGAGAATTTAAAAACCGAACTGGTTCCTTCCCACTCTCTGTCCTCCTGTCTCATTATGTGATCTTTCCTTAATGTACGCAGCCCTCCATGATGTCATTTGTAATGTAATGACCCAGACAAGATAGTCCTCATTAGAAGCTGAATCAATAGAACTGTCCAACCAGAGACTTTCAGTCTTTGCAATCAAAAGCTAACTAACATTGGGATTTTAATAAAGCTTCTAACATCGAGTATTTTATTATAGTGACTGACATATAGCACTGGCCGACACACCGCTCCCCACGCAGAGAGGATTTACTGTGAGTCTTTCTCCCTGTTTTTCAACACATCCCCACCCAGATTATAAAGGCAGATTTTAAGAATTCAACCTTCTTTTCCGATATCCTCTTTACCAATCAGCACTGAAACAGGAAGGACAGTACTGTTGGAATTTAAAGATGGCCGCCAGGCCCTGCCTTCTGGATTCTGCGTGCTGTGGACCCCAGCGAGCTTTGCTCATTTGCAGAAACTCTGTGGGATTTGGCACCCCAGGCGACTCTGGCCAGCCCATGCCCGTCGGCATGCCCACGTTCAAGGCGGACCCACTGGGTACAGATGGCAGAGTTCGCCAGCAAATAGGAAGTGACAGGGTGGTCTGCGGGGAATTCACTTGCAATTAGAGGCTTGTCTCAGCCCCGTCTCTGGCCTCCACATGGCCAGGGTTTATATCTGCCCCCGTGCCGCTGAGGTTTGTATCCGGATCTGCCCGGCAACCCTCGAAAAGCCAGCCACGAACACCAAATGAACCTCAGCCCCCGAGAAGTTTTCCATATCCCTCTAGGCATTCACAAGCTAAGGCTTCTCCATGTGCTTCAGGAAATGCACCAGTAATAAATCGAATCAGCTCCACCAGTGTCCCCTCACGGATGGGAGCATGTGTCTCCCATCAAAATGGCTACGAGGCAGTCAGCAGCCTTTCAAGTAAGCCTTATAGGCTCATTGGTTTTTAGTATAAAATCGGGAATTTTTTTTTCTGGAAGCAAAAATAACTCTCCAAAAAGACAACAAACAAACAAACAAACACACAAACAAACAAACAAACCCTGGCCATGTAAATACAACTTTAAAACATCCTACTTGAGGTCTAGAATATATATTTTTCATATATATGGAAAATGTAAACACAGAAGAAACGCAATAAGATATATGTATTAGTAGCACTAGACCGTAAGAGAGTGGTTCTCAACCTGTGAATCATGACCTGTTTGGGGGTTCAGTGGCCCTTTCGCAGGGGTCACCTAAGACCATCAGAAAACAAAGATTATGAGTCATAACAATGGCAAAATTACAAAGTTAGTGATGAAAATTTTACAGTTGGGGATCGCCACAAAGTGAGGACCTGTATTAAAGGGTCGCAGCATCAGGAAGGTTGAGAACACAGGAAGGTTCGAGAAAACAAGTCACTGACTACTCTCTTCCAGTCAGTCTCCTATATGTGAGGACGACGGGAAGGTGGAAAGTCACAGCGCCAGGAAGCTGGGGTAACATCGCTTTCTTCCAGACAACCAAAGTTAAACAAATATGGAGGTAAACTGAGTCACATCCGGTTATGTTTGTGTTGGGCTATAATCTGTGAAGCGAGCAGTAGCATTGCGTCCAAAGAAACAACATCCAGAACCTAATTAAGACTACTTAACTGCTGAGCTGGAAGGCGGCTCCCTTGGTAAAATGTTGTCGTTAAAAGGATTCGGACCTGCGTTTCTATCTGGAACCCATATAAGAGCTGGGTGAGGTATCCTGTGTCTGCTTCCCTTGCTGGGGTGTGAGAGACAGGTGGATCCCTGCGGCGTAGCTGCGGGCCAGCCGAGCCAAGAGGTGAGCTCCAGGTTCACCTGAGGGATCGTAAGATACAGGAGAGTGGTTGAGAGTCACTTGATTCTACCCACTGACTCCATGCCCTTGTGCGCATGCCCATTCTTTCTGTCTCTCCATCTCTCTGTCTCTGTCTCTGTCTCTGTCTCTCTCTGTCTCTGTCTCTGTCTCTGTCTCTCTCTCTCTCTCTCTCTCTCTCACACACACACACACACACACACACACACACACACACACACACACACAGGAAACCACTTTTTATGGCCATGCGTAAAAAGCAACTCCCTATTTGAGTTTTATTACAAAACCACGGTAACCAAGTCCCAGCCCTAGATGGCACCTCTAGGTTCAGCTGTCCCCCTTCCTCCTCCGCAGCTGCAGCCACTTCCTCCACCGCAGCATCTGTAAGGGCTGGAGTCAGCCTCTTCCCAGGTCCTCCCGATGTTGTTGCATTTTGACATCCCACACGAATTTTTTTTTTTTTTTTTTTTTTTTTTTTTGGTTAAAGCATCTCGCGCTCCGTGAGCCATCCCCACTGGGCTTCCTAATTGCTTTGCCCAGATCCACGAAAAGGGATGGCTGTTTATGACACCTACAGCCTTATTAAATGTGTCCCTTACATCATAAGTCGCCATTGATCCCTGGGGTGTACACGTCTGGGAGTACGCACAAAAGCATCCGTGCTATAGCAGAAGTCTGACTGAGCTCTTGGGCGACTAGTCTATTGTCAGATTTTAAGAATAACCTTTCCTGACCCCCCCAAGCAGCAGACTCCAACAGTGGCTTTACAATATTCAGTAGATCGACCATGTTGTGAGCAGATGTCCTGTCTTGGGGGCTTTGTTGTTCCACATAGAGAGAGCACAGGGACACTAGATTTCATGTAATTCATTTCTTAACATTTATTTATTTATGTATTTTATTTTTATTGAGGATGTGGCTGTGTTCACACACACACACACACACACACACACACAGGTCACAGATGCGAGAAGAGATCATGGGACCCCCTAGATTATAGACAGATCCCCAGAGTTAGAGTGACAGCCAGTTCTGAGACTCTTTCCACTGTGTGAGTACTGGGAACCACACTCGGTCCTAGGTGTCTTCCTGACGCCGTGTGTACATACCTCTGCTTCCCTCTGCACTCTGAAGCTTGGGAAGTGATTTCTTTACTAACATCTCATGAGGCAGCTGCGCCCCCTTCCAAACATCTTTCATAGAACTGAAATCGGGTCTTGCTCAGGAGAAGGCATGACCAGGGAAATGCATGGCTCCTCTGACCTATCAAGACACTTAGACTCTTTTCCATATCAGTAATCACGTTTTCCTTTCTGATCATGGGTGGTGTACTTGCAGACAGAGCACTTGTTAACATCCTTTGAGAACTCTTCGTCGGCATTCCTGGGGCTGTTGCAGGGCAAACTCTGGACTTTAGCCTGTCTCAGCTTTGAACACGCCTTCCTCGTGAATCTTCATCATGCCTAGCTTTTGATTTAAAGTGAGAGAGGGTGTGACTCTTCTATCTGAACAACACTTAGAAACCATTGTAGGGTTATCAAGTGACCCAATCTCAATACTATTATGTCTCTAGAAATAGAGAGGCCTGAGCGGGGGTGGGGGTGGGTCGGGGTGGAGGAGGGATGGGGGGGGAGTGGACCTCAGTCTATCAGTGCAGAAATCAGGGCACACGTGACGTTTCTCAGCTTTGTGGTCTCTCACGCGGGCGTGGTTCCTGTGTGACACCACTGGTCACAAATCATCGTGACAGACATCACCAGGACAAGGAGGTCTGAAGTATTAAGTGTTACTGAAGTGTGACAGAGCTGTAAGGCCGAGCACAGGCTGCTGGGGAAAATGGTCCTGACGGACCTGCTTAATGAGGGTCACCACAAGCCTTCGGTGTGTAGACAGCAACAAGACGACTAGGCCTGCCTGTCTGTCCCCTACACACTATAAAGAAATAAAGGAGTCGGTGAGAGGAGCATCTAGTGAGGAGGAGGCTGTGTCTTCTAGAAGGGTGAAGAGAAGAAGCAAAGGGTGGCATGGAGTCCGAGATGTCCATTCATTCATTCATTCATTCATGTGTCCGTCCTCTGGGCGGATACCTAGGGTGTTGCTTGTGGTCCAGGGACCGCTCAGGGCTGTGGGGATGTGCTATGAACTAGTGAAGTCTCTTTCCCTATAGGGCTTCCTCCTCGGAGTTAATGAGTTAGGCTGGAAAGGGGGTTCTGGAAAGGGCAGGCAGGGGCAGAGCAGAAGCTGAAGCGGGGGGTGGGGTGGGGGCAGACCCTCTAAAGGACAGACCACCTGTCCAGGTCCAGGAGGCAGGGAGAGATGAGCCTGCTCTAGCGTTCAGGGGCCTTGACCACAGCCTGTGACTCACCACACCTTGTTCACGCCCGGCCATCACCACAGTGGGCCATTGTTGACAGTTCCGTTCCCAAACGTAACACTCGGATCTTGTGCCTGGTGTCTGGGGGGCTGGGTGGACTTGACCCCATCTGCTGGACCGAGTCTGACCACCTCACGCGTGCGTATCACAGATAGCAGCGGCTTTCTCGAGCCAGCCATGACAGCAGAGACTTGTAATAGACCTAGAGTCTAGAACAACTCTCTCAGGTGCCTTTTCTAACATGTATTTATTTCATTTGTTGCTTAAACACTTGAATTGCAGCTACTGATTTACCGTGTGCAAGCAGAACACTGCATGGATGTGAACATCAGAGGGAAATTTCAAGAGTCGGTTCTCTCCTCCCCCTGTGCGGGTCGTGGGGGATCGAACTCAGGTCTTCAGAGTTGCGGCAAGCTCCTGGACCTGCGGAGCCATCTCACTGGCCCCAAACATGTTATATTTAATTTTTATTCGCCTTCCTCCATTTTACAGACGGCAGTGCTGAAACGCTCAGAGATACCTAAGTTAGTAAGTGGCAGGCCTTATTCTATGTTCTTTTTAATCTGTACTGCAAAGCGAGAGTTTCATCCCCGACTCCCCGACCCTTGCAAACCTTCTTTATCTTCTTTCTCCAACAATGGAAAAAGTCTAGTGATGCGATGGGAAATGTGTGTCAACGGAAAAGAACCACACAGGACTCCGGGACGATGGTTCTATCTGAAGGAAGGAACACCAGTGTGGAAGCTTGACGCGCCCTCCACAGGTGCCAGTTGCTACACCAAATCTGCCACACTCAGACGTCATTTAACCCTCCCAAGGAGCCCAGGCGCTATCGCATCCTGGTGGCCCGCACGCTGTTGGGGGTCAGAGGGTGAGTCTGGGTAGCTTATGCCTTCCAGCACACTGACGGAGCCTCAGCAGAGTGCAATCTGTTAGTTGTCTTCAGAACCAGATGCTGTCCCTTGACAGCGCCGCTCCCTAACCTTGTGACCACTGGGAACAACTCTTCGCTCCAGCCTCAGTGCACCCTAACACCTCCACGTGGGGGTTCTGGTGTTGCCTCCTCCTCCTCCTCCTCCTCCTCCTCCTCCTCCTCCTCCTCCTCCTCCTTGGTGAACTTGCTCAGCGTAGTCCTCGGAGCTCAGTACACAGGCCTCCCCAAAGGTATTTCCTTTCATTTACCCCTTATTCAATTTAGAGTTTTGCTAAGTGAATTTCTGTTAAGCAAGGGATATCTGTACTCAAATTACACTAACTGCTACTTTCGGGGCAAGAGGTTATGAGTGAGAGACTTCCTCTTGCAGTGGGTGAGGAGGAACGGCCAGGGAAATGGAGGCGAGGGGTCGTTCTAGCTGCAAGGGTCAGACAGCGCTGGAAACAAAGAACCAACAATGAGGAAACCCAGGCCTTTGTCTTGTCTCTTTGTTGGGGACCAAAGTCATACATGTGTATGTGTGCAAGAGCCCCTCACGTGACCACGCCAGGACTTTAAAGCCACTGCCTCCGAGCGAGCGAGCGAGCGCTGGTCTCAAAACAAAATAATTGCATGCAGACGTCGCTTTTGATCACATTCTAACGCCGATTTACAGCTCGGCTTCCTGGTAACCCCAAAGAAAGCCCTAATCAGGGAGTGTTCAGCAAAGCTTAGAATTTTGAGTCCGTGGGAGTGGGTGTCTGCAAGCGTGCGTTCGCACGAGGGGGCAGTGAGCTTGATTTACTTGTTTTAGTTCCCCTTCCCCAAATTAGGTTCTCTTGTGGCCGGTGAGGTATTTTTCTCTGAATGGCTCTGTTGAGCACTGGGGGCAGAAGCTTTTTTTTTTTTTTTTTTTTTTTTTTTTTTTTGTGGTTGCTGCAGGCAGTTTTTCCATTCTGCCCCTTTCCTGTGATCAGGACCACTTCATTACCTACCCCTGACGGGCTTTCTTTAGGTTCCCGTCTGTTTTTAATAAGAAGCAGACGAAAAAAAAACACAAAGTTTGGGTTGTGTTTGAAAGCTTCAGCATCCCCCCCCCCAAATAATAGGTTAAAGAATTTTATTTGTCTTTTGAGGTTCTGAGGTTTGCTCAGAAAATTCTCTCACCCGAGCCTTGGGGCTACAGGGAAGCCATACTTAGAATACAGCAAGAGAAGGCAGATCTCTGGGCTCCGCCCAGCCCTTGACTCTGAAGCAGCCGAAGGAAGGGCGGCCCAGGAACCGCACTTCAGGCAAGTTTTCCAGGTGGTTCTTTGGAATAAGAAAAAAAAAAATAAAGTTTAAAGTTTGAGAATAGAGTGCAAACGGAAAAAAAAAATCTGTCAACCGATTTTTTTTTTGAATTATGATATAATTCAAATACCATCAAACTCGCCATTTGAAAGCATACAATTACATGATTTCAGTATAGTTACAGGTTGTATAGCCATTGCCACCCTCCAGGTCCTCATTTCCATCCTCCCCACAAAGAGCCCCGTACCAAACAGCAGAGTCTCCACCCCACCCTCCCCACCACCGTAGGTAAACACTCATCTCCTTTCTGCCTCTATGCATTTGCTGGCTCTGCACATCCCACGTAAATACAGAACTTCTGACCTTTTGCATCTAGCTCCCTTCCCTTAATGTAATGTTTTCAAGGTCTATCCGTACCATAGCACATCCTCACTGTTTACATACATACGGGGGTGGGGTGGGGTGGGGGTGTGTCAATCCAGGACACTTCTCCAATAGTGCAGGAGTCAGGAGAGAACACACTATCTGGCCCGAAGCTGAATGAGTGAACCTACAGAAGCTGCCAGTGTGGGTGTAGCATAGCATGTCCTAATGCACAGCGTGGTGTGAGCGGTACTGCCCCAAGTCAGGGTCAGCAGGGACAGTCACTCACCCGTCGCTCCTGGGATAGATGATGCAGTCAAGGCTGGGAGAGATAGCAATGGTATGTGGAAGGGAGAGAGACCTCTACCAGTTTAAAGGTCAGAAAATGTGACCAAAAGGGGTGGGTGGCGTTGGAGCTGGATATGGACGTTTAAGTGGGAACAAGGTACACAAACACCGATACAGGCGTGTGTGCAAGGGGTTCAGGGATAAAAGGTCCAGGAGAACGGTTATGCTTGGGTGGGTCTTTCTCCACACTGTATGTCAGTCACCCGGGGGCTTAAAAACACCAAAGTCTGAGCTGGAGAGATGGCTTGGTAGTTAGAGCAATATCCTGTCTTCCAGGGGGACTTGAGTTTGGTTCCCAGCATCCATTGTGGGTGGTTTGCAACAGCTTGTGAATTCCAGCGCCCTCTTCAAGGCTTCTGCGGGAACTCCTATATATACGGTATGCTCAGGTGCTTGTGTAAATCTGAGGAAAAGGCCTTGAGAGGCCCTGGCTCTGCTTTAATTTGTTTCTTTTGAGGTGAGCCAAGGCGGCAATGCTCAGTTTATCAAAACCCCCTGAATGATTCCCAGAGTGAACCAGCGTTCAGACTTACGGACTCCAAGGATCAATGAAAGGGAGGCCGATGTTAGCCTGTAGCATCTGGCTAGGAAGGGACTACACATGGTTAACCACATCAGTTATTGACACCCTGGGGTATGTTTTCATGGAAACGGGTACTACTATTGCTCTAAGACAAGAAGCATAATTTGGACTCTTTAGAAAACGGGGGTGGATGCTTGCCTTAGCTATGGAAGACACTGGGTTCATATTACAGGGTTTGAACCTCACTTCATGATGAAGGGGAGTAACAGAGAGCTCTGGAGCATATCACAGGTATGGGTTCCTTTTTATGGTGATGATAGAAGCCTAAGGCTGCTTGCTCACTTCCTGGCAGATCAGGAAGCAGAGACAACAGCCGGAAGCTGGTCCACACTATAACTCCATGCCCCTCTACCCCAGCCCAGTGATCTACTTCTTCCAGTCAGATCTCAGCCCCACAACGGCCCCAAACAATGCTACCAGGGACGCACACCTGAGCCCAGGAGAGACACCTCACATTCAAACCACAGCAGGGAGGTGAAGGCCCAGGAGCACAGATTTGAAATTGCCAGCTAACATGGGAGTCTGCGCAATTATTAAGTAATAAAGTCTGGATGCCTTAAAGCAAGTACCCCTGTGTGTATTGGGAAATAAGAAAGAGAAGGAGGACAGAGAGGAGGAGGAGGAGAGAAAGGAGGAGGAACAGGAACAGGAAGAGGAGGAGGGGAGCAGGGGGAGGAAGAGGAGGAGGAGGAGGAAAGAGGAGGAGGAGGAGGAAGGAGGAGGAGGAGAAGAAGAAAGAAAGAAAGAAAGAAAGAAAGAAAGAAAGAAAGAAAGAAGAAAAAGAAGAAGAAAGAAGAAAAAGAATAAAAAGAAAAAGGAGAAAGAAGAAGAAGAAGAAGAAGAAGAAGAAGAAGAAGAAGAAGAAGAAGAAGAAGAAGAAGAAGAAGAAAAACTCTGAAAGGTTTCACAATAGAAAATCGTTAGTCATTGCCCCAGCTGGTAAGAGCTTTTCTTTGCATTTATCTGTTTTCTATTTTTCCCCCCTACAATGATCATGTAGTTATTTAGGTTATTAAAAACATTTTACTGTGGTTCAAAAAAAATAATTGGTATCTAGAGGCCACAAGAAAAGGCTGTGTCTGTTCCTACTTAATCCTATGAGGGGGAAAGGAAATATATCTTGTTTTGGAAGGACTTTGCCTAATCCCGCATGGTTAAAATAAAGAGCTGGCCACCTTCTGGGGAGTGTTTGGTTGTCTGAAAAAAAATCAGTTGCACACCTGAGTTTGGGGTGCATGCTAGGAGAGGTAGAGTCAGGAGACGCAGGGGTAAGAGAGCCAAAAAGGGGGGAGCAGAAGGAGGTGTAGGCAGGATCCGTGCTGCTGCCCTGGGGCAGTGGAACCCAAAGCTGGTCACGTGAATAGGTTACAAGGGACTGAGCCTCAGGCAGGCCTTATAAGGGAAGCTTGTCCACCAGCCTGACAGGCCTATCCCTGAACTGATGTCTTAGGAAATGCTGTAATAAAATTACCTCAAACTTCAATCAGCAAAGATATTTGTTCTCTGGTGTGATGTCATTTTAAACATGACAGGGGAGTTCATAGGGAGGAATAGAGAGAGAAAAATGGAGCATTCGATCTAGCTAAGAGGCTGGGAAGACTAAAGGCAGGATATGGTCAGGCTGTGTGGTAGGTAGGCCCCAGTTAGTGTGGATATGAAGCGCCTGTGTAGATTGGGGCAGGCAGGAGGAGGTCCACGTTAAAGACAGAGGAACCTGAGGAAAGAGGGCTGTGATACCCAAACTCGAGCCCATATAATGCCTATGCGCAAATTAAAAAAAAAAAAAAAAAAAAAAAAAGGTGCCCTGCTAAACGAGTGCCTCTCGGCACTTGGGGATGTGGGCGAGTGGAATGCGAGATTCTTCTTCTATTTGCTCCTGTGACCAGCTGTCCCCATGCAGCGGACAGCTTGCACACATGACAATGGAGATTGCCGGCAGTGTTACTGTTGGGAAGAGTCTAGGCTAATGCGTGGGTTGGACACAGGTCACGAGTGAGGAGGTGGAGGCCCGAGGCAGAGTTATAAGACTAACGATGAGCTCGAGTGTGGGGCAGGAAAACTGAGTCAGAATCCCATTTGTATAGACAGAGGCAGCACGGTGGGCACACAGATGATTTTGGAATCATTTCTGCTTCCAGAGATCCTCTCTGGCCATGTCATTTACTCCAGATGCTTCTGGAATATTCTGCCTAGAGAGCCCAACACTGGTCTAGCCAGGAGGGAGCTACAACATGCCTAAACAGGACAGGCCCACCGAAGCCCTGGGGGCCCCTTGAGCGCCAGGACTGGCAAGGGGCTGGCTGAGGAAGGGTAAGACCTTCCTTTATGAAGATGGCCATGCTGCGTAGTCTTACGTCACCTTGACACAAGCTGACGTCATCTGAAGGAGAAATCTCAATGAAGAAAAAGTCTCCTTAAGATCAGATGGTGATCAGACCTATAGAGCATTTTCTTAATTGATGACTGGTGGAGGAGGGTCCAGCCCATTGTGAGTGGGGCACCCTTGCGGAATTGGGGTGGGGGGGAGGGGGTCCTATAAGAAAACAGGCTGAGCAAGTCACCGGAAGCAGGCCAGTAAGCAGCACCCCCTCCGTGGCCTCTGCATCAACTTCTGCTTTCAAGAACTGTTTTGGGTTCCGGTCCTGACCACCGTGAAGAACAATGCTAGGGAAATGTAAGCCAACGAAACCCATTTGTATAGCATTTGTATAGATTCCCATTTGTATAGACGGAGGACACATGGTGGGTTCTCAGATGACTTTGGAATCACTTCTGCTTCCGGAGGGCCTCTATGGCCAAGCCGTTTATTCCAGGCACTTCTGGAATATTCTGCCTTGACAGTTCAACTCCAGAATAGCCAAGAGGGAGCTACAACATGGGAAAGCGACGTGCGGTCTAGCTAGAGCCAGTGGAGTTTCCTTCCTCCCCACTGTTGCTTTATGTGGACTGTGCTATCACAGCAATAGGAACACTGACCAAGATGGCGGCTTTCAAAACTGAGCATGGGTTAGAATCACTAAGAGGCTCCCAAGGCTCACCAGTGTCCTACTCTGCAGCTCTGGGTTTAGGGGACAGGATTCATATTCTGTCCTTTTATTCTGAAGAGGCTGGCCCTTATTTGGACTTCTGATCCTCCTGCCTCCACATCCCAAGGGAGATTACAGGCATATGTCACCACCTCCAGTTCATGTAATGATTGGGATAGAACCCGTGTGCTAGGCAAACACTCTAGCAGCTGGGTGTGTCTCCGGGGACCAGAGGAAAATGTTGAATGTCCTGTTTTATCACTCTCAGCTTTATTCCCTTGAGATGGAGTCCCCCACTAAACCTGGGGTTAGTGGGGCTAGTGCCAGTGGGGCTTCTGTCTCCGCCCCACCCAGCGATGGAGTTACAGGCATGCGTTTAGTTACACTTGGCTTTTATGTGGGTGCTGGGATCTGAACTGGGCTCTTCAGGCTTGGGCAACAAATGCTCTTACACACTGAGCCATTTCCCCAACCGTGTGTGTGTGTGTGTGTGTGTGTGTGTGTGTGTGTACTAGGTGTATACTAGCCACCTTTGTTTTTTTAGACTGACCTTATTGAGCAGGCAAGGCTGTCTGGGCAGCAAGTCCCAGGGATCCACTGTCCCCGTCTCCCCTGCATTGGGCTTACACGTGAGCACCACCCAGGCCGCCAGGTTTAAAGAAAGAAGTGGGTTCTGTAGCTCACACCCAGGTCCTTTTGCTTCTGTGGCAAGCATTAAGGACTGAGCCGAGTCCCGAAGGTTGTGTTTCCAGCACGTTCCCAGGTGGTGTGAATACTGTTGGAGCAGTGGCCGCCCTTGACTCCCACAGTTCCAGGGCTGTTTTCTCTAAGACCATGGCCTTGAGGGCTTTGGCCTCCACGTGTCTTTGTTGGATCCAGAGTCCCTGAGGGTCCTTTTGAGGCCTCTGTGGGGCTGCGTGTCCATCCTTTCCCTGGCTGGCTGTTACATGCTCTCCTAACCTGTTCTCCATTTTGTCTCCATCAACAGCTTTCCCCGAGGAAGAACTGAAGTGTGGCAAGGAGGGTATTTTCATTTTGCTATGACCAAATGCCTAGCCCGAAGCAACATAAAGGAGGCAGGGTTTATTCTGGCTTCTAGTTTAAGAACAGATACGGTTAACCTGTGAGGAAGGCGCGGATCAGCGGGTCACATGGTCTCCACGTCAGGAAGCTCACAGTGACCGGGAAATGGGGTGAGGCTTGCAAACCTTGAGACTCAGCCTCTTTCTTCTTTCAGCCAAGGTTCCATCTGGTGAAAGTTCCACAACCTTCCAAAAATGGAAGTACAAGATGGAAATTTTAAAACAGAAGTTTATGGCCAGGCAGTGGTGGGGTGCATGCCTTTAATCCCAGCACTTGGGAGGCAGAGGCAGGCAGATTTCTGAGTTCGAGGCCAGCCTGGTCTACCATGAGTAGAGTTCACGAGTGAGTTCAGGACAGCTAGGGTTATACAGAGAAACCCTGTCTCAAAAAACAACAACAACAAAAACAAAATAAAATTAAGTTTATGGGAGACATTTCATATTCGGAGCATCACAGAGGGCTGGGGCGATCTCTGGACCTCCTGCTGCCCTGGTACCTTGGTGTCCCAGAGGCAAACCTGGGGCCCTACCTCTGGAGGTAAAAGGACCCCTGAAATCTCAGCTGAGTTCTGAGTGAATCTAGCCTCTGACCCAGAGGAGTTTCAGTCCCACTTGGAGTCTCAGTTTCCCTCACTGTAGGCGGCCCCGGATGTTTCTCCCCCAGAGATCTTTCCGGGCCATGGACAGTGGATCAGAGGACAGAGGGGGTTTGCTAAGGAGTGGGTGGGGCAGAGATGACATCATCATGGTGAGCCGGGCTGGAAGTTCGGTGTGAGTCACACATGACAAGAGGGCAGGGAAAGGCTCGACCAGGGAGTCATGTGGTCAAACTATGGGCCAGGAGGCTGGGGCTGGCACACTTGAGGGTTCAGCGGGGGACAGACTCTCCCATAGAGCCATTTAAATCGGGTCCCAGGGGATGGGAGTAGTACCACTGTAGTCCCTTATTGAGAATGGTCACCCTGGAGTGATGGCTTCTGGGACCCGGCACAGTGCTCCAGGGCTATGTGACCGATGGGGCATCTTTATGCAGCCAAGCCTTGACACGAAATCCCTACCTCACAAGGCCCGCCCAGCCTCATCCCACTGTCTGCTTGGCTCTGGTTTCAGTGGCGAGGCCGCCTTTTACATATGCCTCTAGCTTCTGCTTGCCTCTGAGCACATCGTCTCTGGAAAGCAGTAATGGTTGGCTTTGGTAGCCCAGGTTAGCTCAGTGCTGGATACCCAGTGGGGACTCCAATAAGGAGACCATCCAGCGTCATCAAAGCGCCGAGGGTCTGGTGTTCCTTCCTCTGCTGCCTCCGACTGTCACTCCGTTGTCTTCTGTGGCCTTTTCTGGGATCCGTTGGTTACTCTTTGAGAGATGGGACTCAAAGCAAGGCTCACCGCCTAGATGAGGACTCATCATGAGATAGCACAGCTCTACGACTGTCACCTGGGTGCAGGGCGGGGCCTGGCAGGCTTTGTTGGTGTCCTGGTCCACAGATGGCTGCATACTCCTTCTGTCTCTCTTCTCTAGAGGCCTCCTCAACTGTCAATTGGCAGCTGTTATCCGTGTGTGTGTGTGTGTGTGTGTGTGTGTGTGTGTGTGTGAGAGAGAGAGAGAGAGAGAGAGAGAGAGAGAGAGAGAGCTCATGAACTCACGGGGTAGGCTAGACTGACTGGCCAGCCCGCCCTGGGGATGCACCGGTCTGCACTTCTACGGCACTGAAATGACAAGAGTCACACCATTATGCCTGCTTTTCCTCTTTCTCTTTTTGGCAGGCTTGGGTTTTGGGGATCCAACCCAGGTCCTACCGACTAGGCTGTCTCCCCAGTTCTAGCATCTGTTGCTCTTGAGTCCCCTGACTCCCTGACAGAGCCACACAGAGTATCTACTATTGTCTTAAAAACCGTCAAGGTGGGTAGGTTGGCACCCCAGTGCCTGCCGTCCCCAGTCCTTGGGGTGTGCCCAGAGGGTCAGAGCTCTCGGGAGACATCGGCAGTGCTCCAGGCATCCATGGTCCTTAGGGTAGGCAGGGGGCTCCCCGCTCAGCTCCGCTGCAATCGGAGGGAGGCAAGGTCTCCGCAAAGCGGGAGCTGTGGTCAGGTGGGGGCTGGCTCAGGAGGTTATATGAGGTACAGGAAATATCTGGAATCTATGGGAATGAGAATACAGGTCAGAGGTCACCTCAAATTAAAATGGAAAAAGTCCCCTGTGTGAGGGCAATCAAAGGAGGTGAGGACATGTGTGCTTCCGGGGCCAGATGTTAGTGCTTAAAATTCCTGTGGGGCCAGCAGTGGGCCCAGGAGCAGCCCTTAGGGCCCCTCGGGGTGGGAGCTCAGAGAACAAAAAGGAACTCCTTAAGCCCTCCAAGGCACCGACCCCAGGATTTACTGAGCATACAGGGCCTTGGCCCACCAAGCGGGGTCCTGGTGGGGGTTGGGGGGGGAATGGGCAGTCTGGGTCTCAAGGTCCCCCAGGAACCCCTCACTCAGACCGCCCCTGAGTGAAACAGGATCTCTCAGTCCCTGCTCCAGCCAGCCAGGACAGCCCATTAGCTGCAGGGCCAGATTCTCCAGATTTATAGCTGGAGCCTTCACATCTGAGAGCCAAGGTCTTTTGATGTGAGCTCAGGTTAGGGCAGGGGATTCGGCAGGCTGAGGCTGAGCCCTTAGCCCCTAGCCCTAGCCTCCGATGGCCATGGAGGCGAAGGAAGTCAAGGCCCTGCTGGAGTTCATCTAGGTCCTGGGCCTCCCGGAGGAGAACTGGAGTAGAGTTAACGGCCCCTCCCTCCCTCCCACCCCTGGACCGGGGCCAGGACCAGGTCTGGACCCCACGAGGACAGGTCCAGCTAAAAGGCAGCACACAGAGAACTGGAAAAAAACTGACAACGTGATAGGGTATGCTTTGATGGCTCTGGCTTGCTCAGCCCAGGTATATACGATTCAGTCTTGCTTTCTGGCTGAAGAAGAGAAGCAGTATGTGTGTGCTCATGTGTGTGTGTGTATTCGTGTGTGTGTGTGTGTGTGTGTGTGTGTGTGTGTGTTTGTGTATGTGTATGTGTGTGTACTCATGTGTGTGTGTTCATGCATGTGTGTGTTCATATGTTCATTCATGTATGTGTGTTCATGTGTGTTCATATTCATGTATGTGTTTGTGTATATGTGTGTATTCATGTATGTGTGTGTTCATGTGTGTGTATTCATGTATGTGTGTCTTCATTATGTGTGTGTTCATATGTGTGTGTTTGTATGTGTATATTCATGTTTGTGTGTATTCATGTATGTATGTGTATTCGTGTATGTATATATTCATGTGTGTATTCATGTATGTTTGTGTTTCATGTGTGTGTATTCATGTATGTATGTGTGTTCATGAATGTGTGTTCATGAGTGTGTATTCATGAATGTGTGTATTCATGTATGTGTGTGTTCATGTATGTGTGTTCATATGTGCATGTGTTTGTGCATGTGCACCTGTGGAGTGGCATATGTGGAGAGTAGGGCAGGAGAGAGAACAGGCAGAATCAGATGAGCTGACAGCAGAGAGACCAGGGGACAAGAAGGAGAGAGTGAGCCAGCCACAGAGAAAGATCCAGACTCTCATCCTTGATCCTGAGTCCTGCGGTGTGAGTCTGGCTGGCCTAGTCCAGGCCTTTCAGACACGTGGCTCAGCAAAGTACCCAGGTCTTGAACTGTCCGAACTGCTCTCCCCTGTGCAGCAGAAGTAACTAGTATTTTGGAGTAAATATTAATTCTGAAACACAGGCAAGTATCCCTCCCAGTACTGTCCCCAGGACCCTGGAGTTCCAGGGAGAGGAGAGAGAGAAGAGAAGAAAGAAGCAGCACTGGCAGTCAAGTCTCCCCCCTCAGGGTAGCAGAGCCAACCCCGCAGATCGAGGGCCACTAGAGGGTTTTAGCACTTAGAGGCAGGGAGGGCAGAAGGGTGGGGTGGGATAGAGTCTACGCAGCAGATGTCAGGAGGATGAGGCTGGGGGGAAAAGAGCTCAGCCTTACCTGAATATCCTGCAGAACTTTTCAGAAGTAACAGGAAGAGAGTAGTTCCTTGGAACTGTATGCTAAGCCAAGGACCCAAGCTTGGCTGAGTCGGTACCCCTCTCCCCGCCCATGCTGGGCCAGAAGAAGGAAACAAACAAAACACTGGTGTGACTAAGGGGGCACTTTCTGATAGTTCTAAAAGGTGGAGCGTTCCTCAGGTCGATCCTGGAGTGTGGCCGTCAGATGTGGGTAGGGGAGCAGAGACTCAGGGAAGGGAGGAAGGCTGGGGTGAGTGTACTGAGACGGAGTCCACTCACCTGCAGCCTGTCTAAGGCAACGCCTCTGAGATGTTCCAGAACCATCTTCTTCAAAGTCCCCCCTTTCCCTGGTCACTTAAGCACTTACTAGTCAGGGCTGTGTACTCCTTCCATGTTTCTTAGAGAGAAGTTTCGCCCCTGGATGTGGCCAGGCACAAGGGCGCTATCTAGAACCACATCTTACCTTACCAACTGGAAGATCTTTCCCAGATAGCTTTATTACGGCTTAGTAGTGGTGAGACTATCTTCAGATGCACAGTTTGATAGGCTGAGTGTCTTTATCTCCCTACAAACATCCCCACCCTCCGATGATCAGGCAACCCTTGTACTGAGGGTTCTGGGCTACAATTTTGCCCTTTGCAGGGTTTCTACAAGTTGGAATTCTGTCCGCTCACGAGGATTCCCCTGGCTGTTTCATGCTAACACTGACAACACTGTCATTTCTCAGGCTGCTGGCGGACACGCTATTATTTTGTTCTTGATTCTTGATTTCCTTGTTCTGTCTCGCGCGTGTATGTGTTACGCGTGAATGTGCGCGTGTGTCCAAGTGTGTCAGTTCGCGTACGTGAGGGTGCACGTGGAGGCTGGGAGTTGCATTTGGGCGTTTTCCTTAATCACTCTCACTTTGACCACTGAGGTTCAGTCTCTTGCTGAACCCTGAGCTGGCCAGTTGTAGCTGCTCTAGATAGCCGGGTTGCCCGGGCTCGCGGGTGCCTGCCGTGCCTGCCTGGTCTCTGCGTGGGTGCTGCACACCTGACCTCAGGTCCTCACACTTGCACAGATGCTTTATATGCTGAGCCGTCACCCTGTCCCCATATCGTCCCTTTTTATGGTAGAGGATCACATTGTATTGATAGCCAAGAATCAGATCCTCCACTCCCGAGGGCGTGTCCTTCCCACATTTCAGGGATCATGAAGAGAGCACTGGTGGGAGGAGACACGTCTTCCCATCACCTACCCTGGCCCAGGAGAGGAGAGAAGGTCAGAGTCTGAGCCCATGGCTTGAGAGGCAGACACTACAGAAAGGAAGACTTGAGACCTGACCACTGTAGTATTTGAAAGGGCTTCCTGGAAAGCTTCAATGTCGTCAGCCACCACTATCTGAGGGTCTACTAGGTTCGTCATCTGTTCCTTCGTGAACCAGCCCACCCTGGGTCCCCTGGACATGCCTCACATGCAAAAGCCAGAAGTAAACCCTCACAGGGGTGGGGAGGGGCGGCTTGCATCTCATTCAGGATTGGAGAGACGTTGAGGAGCCGATCAGGACTCAGCCCTGAGTTGTAGGCAAATGCTTCTCCCCCCAGACACTGTCTTCCTGGAGGAGGCAGCCTTGTCCTAGGAGTTCCCATGGTTACCAGCAAAAAGACCAACCGAGAGGCAACTTTGAGTCCCCCGAGAGCCCAAGGGTCCTTCCCACAGCACTGGCTTGACACAGACGGCCCCTTGGAAGGCTCTCCAGCCTCTGATTAGGAAAATGTTCTCTCCAACAGCTCTGGAATGTCTAAGATAAACTTGAGGGTAGCAACTATGTCAGAACCAAGGCACTACAGCTGGCATGCTCAGGGCCAGGCAGGCCCAGACAGATCCGGTAGCCTCTGCCTCTACTGTTCGGACACCACCGACACCCAGGTCACCGCATCAGCCTTTTTTCTGGGAGGCAGGGCGAGAAGGCCAAAAGCAAGGCTTCTGCGCCCTCGCACCAGACCCCAGCCTCCCACGGCGCTCTGTCTCTGGTTTTGATCCTTTCCATGCCTTTCCAGAAGATACAGAGGGAGGGGCAAGGGTGGGCTGGCAGTTGAGAAGCCAGCGTGAGGCCTCTGACGGTTCTGTCCCTTTCCTCTTGTCGTCTCAGTTTCCCACACATAAAGCACGAACCAGGGAGAATTCTAGATCTTTGAGGTACTAATGCTGTCTCAAGGAGGCTAAGAACTTGGAGTGGCCCCTTGAGGACGCAGAGGGCCGGCCCTTCTCTTTGGCACAGGGGAAAGTCTCAGCGCTGCTTGCACAGTCTCCGTTGGCTGCTTAGTCACGGGATGTCCCCAGCTTTGGTCTCCCATGTGGACTCTGGGTGAGGCTTCCTGGGGCCCCAGGGTTTGGTAGTGGGGGTAGAAATGGGACAGCAAGGTTGGGAAAAGCCTAAGACTTAGATCCTGGCTTCTGGGGCGCCACAATTTTGTTGTTGTTGTTGTTATTGTTTTGTTTTGTTTTTTATTTTTCTTTCCCTGGAGAAGGGACTTCTCCTAGGACACCTCTAAGAACTCCTTTGCGTTTCTGGGCCCTGATAAAGGACTGGCCTCTCCAGAAAGAAGAAAAGGGAAGCTGGGGGAGGAGAAAAAAACACAGAGCCAGGCCTGGCGAGAAGAGAGGAGGGCCGCTCCACCGAAACCAGGCCAGCCTCTTGCCATTCCTGACTACTATCCCAGCGAAACTGGCGAGCACACACACCTGAGGCCACTTGCTCAGCGTCTGGGCTTTTACGATCGGAGCACAGTCTGAGAGAAGGAAAGGATGAGTTCATCCTCTCGCCCCCGCCCCACCTCCCTCCTGTGGTCCACGCCAGGCCCCGAGGCCTCCACAGTCTGGCCCTGGGGCCCCAGATTGGTGGAATGCAGGGAAGAGGTGTCTCCTCAGCTTGGAGGCTGCCCACCTTGGCCCTCTGACTGTGGTTAATGGGGAGAGGCTGCCAGCAACTTGTCCTAACCAGGATGAGGGGGAAGAATGGGGAAGTTGAGGCAGACAGAGGCAGATAATCGTTTTTTGTCTACTCCTGCTTCACCCCAGGTCCTGTCTCAGCTCTGAGATTACAAGGCATTTTATTTCATAGCCTTGACTTAGTCTGAAACGCGCCACGAGGTGACCCTGTTTTCTGGAAAGTTCCAGAAGGTCGTTGACTATCTCTGCTCCCCTTAACCCCTCTCTTCACAGGACGCCCTCTTCATCTGGGACCTGCTTCCCTTCTCTACGCTAGAGCCCCTGCTTAGAACACGGGGTGATGTGCCGATGGACAGAGAGACGTTGAGATGCAGCCAGCCATCTCCTAAGCTCTATGCACAGCCCCGCTCAGAAAACCTGTCTCGTTTTCACTCTGGATGCAGGGCCCCAGCTCTTTTCTTAGACATTAGCTCTGCCAGAGAGCTCACGGATGAGGCCCAGACCGCCAACTCTCTGTGGCATGGAATAAATCTGTAGGGCTGTTTCACAGGTTCTATTAGCTGCCCCAACACTTTCCTCTGCAGCTCTTGTACCTTAGCCAGATCTTGGGAGAGGCTTTCCGAACCCCAAAGGCTTAGTCCTAGGGTAGGGGCAGTGGGCTCAGGGCAGGCTTCTGAGCTGAGGAGTGGACAGGGTCGTGGGCCCAAGTACCAGCAGAACACTCTGGGGGTCAGGGGTCATGGTCTCAGGACACACTGTGGCTCTAGTCCGATTAAGAGTCTACGGTCAATCTGGCTTCTACATGCTTGCTTTTCTAAGTTCTTCTCTGGGCTGTAAAATAAGCTGCCTCCCTCCCTGTCTCTCTCCCCTCTTGTTTTGTGCAAAATCCTTATGCTAGAGAATCTCCCACATTGTCATGTCAGAAGCCAGATGCGTCCCGCAGCCTCCTTAGGGAAGGCCCTAGGGACAAGACTGTACTGTCTCAATGTTGATGAAGAAGACTGCAGGGGTTTTTAGAGAGTGCGGTGTGGAGACCTCTGAGCCCTCGGTGTGACAGTAGCAGAGATCTGGTCTAGCCACAGAGTGAAGCAATGACAGGGCTGCTCCTAACCCGTGGCTTCAGTGGTCTCGGTTTCCTGACCTCCAAGTCAGCCTTGGGCTTCCCAGGGACTCCGAGCATGTCCTTGACCGCTCAGCCAGAGTGGATTGTGTTGTGGTCTGCCGTCCTTCTTGGCAGAAAGTCTATCTCTCAGGAAACCTCACTGGGTAGAAAGAGATGGCAAAAGGAAGCCCGGCTGTGGGAACTGGTTTTAGAAAGGCTGGGGACTCTGGGGAGGTAGCCTGGGGGCAAAGTGTTTACCTGTGCTACTCTGGGTCCTGTCCCCAGCGTCGGGGGAGCGTACATAAAGCGAGACTTCTCATTTAAGGGTCCTTCCAACTGCTCCTGCGTTTATAGACCACGCCCACATTCAGCATCTCATTTGTTCTATGGGTGACCCCCCCCATTTTAGTTTTTGGGTACCTTCTGTGTCTCAGGTGATAATGAATCACATGATAATTAATTTAAATGGCACAGAAAAGTGAGTCCTTGTCACCCATGAACTGAAGATGCTAGATGGCCCCCGGGGTGCTTGGGGGACGGCTAGCGCTCTTTGTGTGTCTTCCGCTTCTCATGCTCTGCTGCCGCTTAAGTTTCTTCTCTCCTTCCCTCCCGGTCTTATACTCCATCACACACAGGTGCTCTGAGGTCCTTTGCTCCCTAAAGAACACCATGACAAGGGGGGAGACCACCCCCACAGAGCAGAAATTTGAGAGCAATAACAGGAGAGAATCGGTGACAGAAAACCATCTTTTCTTCTAAGCTTCAAAGAAAGTCCTCTTGTTTATTTTGTGTGTGCGAGGGTTTTGCCTGCGTGTATGTCAGGGCACCGTGGGTGTGCCTGGTACCCTTGGAGGGCAGAAGGAGGCACTGGATCCATGTGGACTGGAGTTATAGATGGTTACGAGCTGCTGTGTGAGTTCTTAGAGTCAAACCCAAGTTCTCTGCAAGGGCACTCAGAGCTTTAACCCACTGAGCCATGCAACACATATCACCAGAAAGCCAAGAGCAGTGCAGGTTCCCTGCAGCTGGGGCACCGGTGTTAGGAGAGCAGGGCGTTGTCCATTTCTTCCTTCTAAGTCCGTGGGCTGCATTGAGTTCTTAGGAGCAGGGCCAATCAGACTCCTCTGCAGTCGTCCCCAGGCAAGGAAGGAGAATAAGCGGTCACTATCAGACAGGGCAGGTCTCTCCCTGGGCCCATCTAGGGTTGGAGAGACTGTCCAGACACGGTTGCATCCAGCTGAGCCAAGCCTGTTGCTTGAGCTGCACACCCAGACGTGACTGTTGCCCAGTCATCTGAAGATGCCTTGTCCTCTGACACCCCTCCCCGACTGCTCTTTGACCCCTTTTGGTTACTCTAAATTTGGAGGAGCACATCCCTCCGGACAGTAAAGGTTACATGGAAGGGGATTTGCTTGTGATCCCATGTGTCTGACACATCTTTGTCCTCATGAAAGGGAGGCGCTGAGGCAGATGGACACTTCCTTGTGACTTCTCGCCCTCCTTTCCTGTCTTGTGTCCCAGCCCTGTTGACACCGGACCATCAGACCCATCCAAAAATCTTCAGGCTTGATCGCGCCTCTTCAAGTTTATAGAAGTCCTTTTGAAACGCTTCATTTTGTGGCCATGGGTGTTTTGCTTGCCTGTGTGCCTGTGCACCATGTTACATACCTGGTGCCCAAGGAGGCCGGAAGGGAGTGCTGGATACCCTGGAACTTTCGTGAGACACCCACGTGGCCCCTGGGAATCAAACTCTGGCCCTCTGGAACAGTGGCCAGAACTCAACTGCTGAGCCATCACCTCCGCCTTGCTTGTAGAAGGCTTTGTCTAAAGAGCCCCCTCTGTGCACTTGGCGGGGGCCTGTAAAGATCCCGGTCTGTGTGCTTGCAGCTTCTGTGGCATGGGACTATTTTCAACCCCTGCCAATGTTCTTTTCTCCTGCAATTTCTGTTATCTTAGCATTAAATCACTTGGACTGATGCTCTTATATTTTACATATTTCTTTTTCCCTCTTTCCTCCCCTCCTCTCTCCCTCTCTCTCCTCTCTCCCTCCTTTCCTCTTCCCCTGTCCTTCTGTCTCTCTTCCTTCCTTTCCCTCCCCCTGTCCTCTTTTACAAAGGGTCTCAAGTACCCCAGACTAGCTGCAAACTTGCTGCCTCCCCGAGGGTGACCCTGAACTTCAGACCCTCCTCCTCCTGCCTCTACTTACCCTGTTCTGGGCTTCCAGGTTGACAGCGTGTGCCTGACTTGTGAGGTGTAAGGACGGATCCCAGGGCTTCCTGCATGCTTAGGCAAACACTGAACGACACCCCTAATCCTATTTTTAATTCTCCCCCACTTTCCATCTTTTGCTTGGTTTGTCTTAATTTCTAGATTGCCTGAGCCTTATCTCCTGGCACTTGTGTTGCCGCCGCCAGGGTTTTTAGTTGGCAAGGGCGTTCTGCTTTTGTTCTTAGCATGTTGGTTTTTATATTATGCTAGACTAAGGTAGGGTTGGCCAAACACAGACTGCACTGGGGAGGGACTTGGGCATGTCTTTTTTTTTTTTCAGTTAATTCCCAGTGTGAGAATTGAAGAATTCCTCCCAAGCTGGCCAGATTTTTGAGTTTCCTCTACGCTGTGTCTCGGGTATCCAGTGTTTACCCCTCCGCTGAGCTTAACACCCTAGAGAGCGGGAAGCAAAGGGATCCGGGAGCAAAAGAGCTTCCGGATCTTCCTCCTGGTCTTCCTCCTGCTCTTCCTCTTCCTCTTCCTCCCTCTCCCCTTTCTCTTCCTCCTCTTCCTCCTGTCTCTCCTCTTTCTCTCTTCTCCCCTCCTCCTTCCCCTTCTCCCTTCCTCTCTTCCTCTCTTCCTTCTCTTCAATGTTCCCCTTCTCACCCTTTTCCTCCCTTGTGCTAGGGCCTGGCATGCGGCAGGGAGGCGCTCTTCCCCCGGGAGGCACCAGCCCCTGTAATTGTATTTGGGCATCTTTCTCCCACACACCCTTCCTGAGGACCTTTCACCCATCTCTCATTTGAACTCCCTTCTTTACCCCTGCTGCAGGGATTCTTACCACAGCAGGATGGAATTCAGATGGTATCCACTCTAAATCCCCTCCCCAGCCCAGTCTTCTTCCTCCTCCTCCTCCTCCTCCTCTTCCTCTTCTCCATTGTCTCCTCCTCTCCTTTGCCCCCTCCCCCACCCACTTGTTTGCCTCATTCTTGCGGTTTAGGATCTTTTAAAGGTCATCATTGTCACTGCAATGAGATGTCAGGAAAGGGATCAGAAGTGCGCTCAGCTACCCTTTTAACGGGAAGTCTCAAGCATCCCTCTTCTTCAGTCCTGGCCTCCTGAAGTGAGGGGATTACCCTCTTACCCTGTCTTCTCAAACACCACTTCCCTGTCACTCCTGAACATCCAGCTCAGTACCTATAGAAGGGTCTGCCCTCTTCCCAGTGCTTCCACAGCCTGTCTGAAGCCTGCACACAGAACAACCAGCACGAACTGGAAATCTCTAGCCGGGTAATTGCCCTGTCAGCAGAGGCCCCTAGGGTCTCAAGCTGATCCTGTGCGGGGAAGCATCGACCAACTCGTGTGCATTCCCAGTGACCTGTAATCAGTGTCAGGACACAGGAAACAGAGAATAGGGTGAAAGCCCAGAGAAGGGATGAACAGTCAGCTGTGGTATCAGGAGAGAGCAGGGCAAGCCAACAGAGCTGAGTCATCAAAAATTGAGTAGCTTCTGGGCCAGGGAAGGAAATGGGCAGAGCAAGATGATTCAGGCAGGCTCTTCTCTGAGAGCCCGTGCTGGTGTCTGGTGCTAGATAGATCTGGCTAGCCCACCTGCGAACCTGATGGAGTGGCTTGACGGAGCACATCTGGTTTTGTGTTTCCAGCCACTGAGTCTGCGCATGTGCAGTGGGGGGGTGGGGGTTGGGGGGGTGGGAGGGTGGTGGTGTGTCAAATATGAGCTAGAGACGTCATTCTGGATTGTCTGGTAGCCCAGAGAAGTCACTAGGTTCCTCAGTGAGGTAAGCAAGAGGATCAGAAAGAGGCAAAGGGGAGATGCGCAGAGGTCAGAACACAGGAGATGCGGGGCTACTGCTGCTCTTGGGCTCTGAAGAGGAAGGGAGGGGCCAGGAGCAGGTCACCAGGGAGCTGTTTAAACCTGGGAAAAAAAGCAGGAGCGGGTAGGATCACAACCCTCCCGGCACCCCGGTTTTCCCGGTAAGGAGCCATTCTGAAACGTCTGACCTCCAGAAATGTGAGTCACGGATTTCGAGCTGTGACACAAGGCTCTGGTGGATGGTTGCAGCAATCATAAGAACAGTCTAGCAGCTGTGGGGCTTCCGAGGAGGGACTGGAGTACCTGGAGCCTAACTAGAGTGAGTGGGACGTGTGTGAGAGAAGCCAGGCAGGTAGGCAGGGATCACAGGCCTCCCTAAATCATAAACATTGGCCTCAGGCTGAAGGCTCCCGGTTCAGGGGCCTGCTGGGCAAGACAGGATAAGAGAAATGACTGGGAGCATAATGACAAGGGAGGGGTGGTTCAGGGGCAGGGACAGAGCCTGGGAAAGCAGGGCCTGGAGACCTGAGACACACAAAAGGGCAAATTCCTCCCCTTTCCTGCCTCACCCAGCAGTGGGGTCAAAGGCCTCCAAGGGCCACCCGAGATAAGAGAATGACTTAGTATAGACAATAAATTCTGGGAAGGTTCCCAAGGGCTCAGCTTGGAATAATTGGCCTCCTGTGTGCCCAGCCACATGACCACTACACACACACACACACACACACACACACACACACACAGGCCTACCTGAAAGTGTTCTAGCATGCTTAAGACCTTTGTCCTTACCCATCTCCTTCTCACAGTCTTGGGAAGGTCGTAACCTCTGGAAGTCTCAGGACCCCCCTGTGCTCACCCCTCTGCAGATACCTGGCTCTCCCCAGCCACACACCTTCTCTTCTGCTCTGCTTGGTATCGAAGCTGGCCTCTCTAGGCACATCAAGACACCCATTTCTTTCTTTCCTTTTTTTTTTTTTTTTTTTTTTTTTGTGGTTGGTTTTTGTTTCTTTGTTTCGTTTTCTTGAGACAGTCTCTTTGTGTAGCCCTGGCTGTTCCAGAGCTTGCTATGTAGACCAGGCTAGCCTCAAACTCACAGAATCCTCCCACCTCTTGACAAGAACCTGTCAAATGCCAAGGTGATGGAGCCAGAGTATGAGGCATCTTGGCTCTGTACCTCACGAGCTGTGTGATCGAGCCCACCCCACTCCAGCAGACTCTGAGCAGATATGGTTTATGTGGGATCCTGCGTGTGGGACACTTCGTGCTGGACTGAGGACATGGCTTCACTCAGGACCCGGACAAAGGGACCCAGCCTGGGCTTCCTGATATCCACCTTCAGGCCCCCTTCCCTCTGTCAGTGTCCTCTCAGACAGACTCTGTCCTCTGTAGTCTCTCTCTCTCTCTCTCTCTCTCTCTCTCTCTCTCTCTTGTTTGTTTCTTCAAGACAGGGTTTCTCTGTGTAGTCCTGGCTGTCCTGGAACTCACTCTGTAGACTAGGCTGGCCTCAAACTCAGAAATCCACCTGCCTCTGCCTCCCAAATGCGGGGATTACAGGCGTGTGCCACCACCGCCCGGCTCTGTAGTCTCATCATAGCCATGAGTAATCCCCACACACGATGCCACCTTGCCAAATTATGTATTCACATTTAAATGCATATAGCACTAAATAAATTTAACTCGATTCTGTGTTGTATAAAATGTAAAGTAGATTTATACTACTTATGCATTGTACAATGTTATCCTATATGTTTCCACTTCAAAATAATGAGAACAGATACCTTAAGTGAATAAGGCAGTTGTACCGGAGTCTGGTCAATGATGATGTAAAGTGGCTTCCATGTCATTACGTCCATCCCTCCGCTCACCCCTGCCCTAGACTGACTTAGTGCTACCTGTGCCCTCGCTATACCGTGCACATAACCCTATCCTATTGTGTCATAACTGTCTGCTCTCCTGGACCACACACAACTCCAGGGAAAAGCTTTCTGCCGCTAACAGGCCCCTGGCATGTAATGGGCACAAATCCATAAATGACTGATGGATTCATGGGATTGCATTAAAGAGAAGAACAAAGTATGTTTTCTGGGAATCCACAGGGCCATAGCACGAGAAGCATCATATAGGAACATTCTAGTGACAAGAGCCGGCATTTGACAAAGAGGCTGTACTTTGGAGGACTGTGGGAAAGGCACCTAACATGGTTTGAATCTGAAATTCCCACATGCTCCTGTATTTGACCAGCTGGTCGCCAGCTGGTGGTGCTGTCCGTTAGAGCTGTGCAACCTTTAGGTGTCAGGTCCTAGCTGGAGGAAATTGGCTGCTGACAGCTGGACCTCTTGTGGCCTATAGCCTAGTCTCAGTTCTGGTCCAAAGCTGTCTGATTCCTGATTCACTAAGATGTGAGAACAGTAGCTTTGGCTCCTGCCACCACACCTGAGAACTAGTTCCAGCACCCTGCTTTCCCTGCTATGATGGGTGGCATCTCCTCAAACCGTGAGTTGAAATAATTCCCACTTGCTCACAGAGAAAGTAACTGAAACAATATCCTTGAACCGAGACAGAGTCACAGCTAGGAGAGTCACAGCTAGGAGATGGTGGGTAAGGATGAAACATAAAGGTTGCAACAGAGTGATCCCGCATGGTAAGGCGGGGAAACTAGGGGAAACACAGACTTGCCTGGGCAGGTAAAGCTGCTCTCTTGAATCACGTCTCCCCCGAGGCAGGCAGAGGAGAAGGGCATGACCTCTTTCCACTGAACCCCAGACCTTAGCGTCAGAATCCGGCTGGGAAGTCTCTGTGGCACTAGGAGCCTAACCTTCCGCTGCTTGGTCAACACACAAAGATGGGGCTGCCCCCTGCGTCATTCTCCAGCTCAAAGATGCCTTCAGCTAGTTCAGAGAAGAACAAAATGTCCTTGTCCCACCCGGTCTTCTAAGGAAGGTTTTTCCTTGGGAGCTCCAAATTCACTGCTGTAGCCCAGTGGTTTTCAACCTGGGGGGGGGAGGGGTCACATATCAGATATTTACATTACAACTCGTAACAGTATCGTTACAATTAGGAAGTAGCAATGAAATAATCTTATGGTTGGGATCACCAAAACAAGAGTCACAGGATTAGGAAGGTTGAGGACCACTGTTGTAGCAGAAACCAAGGGACCCCACGGGATTCTTGGTCCCTGTTACAAGAGAACAGAACAAGAGATAAGATCACTGGGCTTAGCATTATTTCCTGATAAACAAGCTGGATACCTTATGCAGAAGCTTAAGGAGTGTGAAGTAGCGAAGAGAGGACTATTAGTCAAGGCGGAGGTCCTCGAGTACTATTGACTCGGGGTTTTGTTTGTTTGTTTTACTTCCCGGTTGTGCTAATAACAACAGAAGCTGCTTCCTTACGCCCAACCCCTGCAGTTCTCACGGACCTGACCGGGCTGGAGAAGTAGGGACACATCTCAGAGCTGGCCAATCAGAGAACTCCGTGTCTTTAGTCATAAGGATTGGCTCAGAGTTGGGCACGTGCCTTCATACTGGGCCAATCAGAGTCCTCTAAGGCTTTCCTGGTGGAGCTCCTGAGGAGGCTCGATGCTAAGATCAGTTTGGTCTCAGATCTGGTAAGAACATACTTGGGAAGTAGGAGTAGATGCAAAGTGCTGTTGACATCACTCTGGACTCTAGATCCTGCCCTACCTGAAGCCAGGTCAACTGTAAGAGCATCCTGAAAGGCCAAATTTATCTTATCATTAAAAACAAAAACCCAAACAAACAAAAACCAAACCAAAACAAAAACTGCAAAATCTTTCATCTTCACAATCACATGATTCCTAGAGACCCAGGTGACAGACAGCCTCTTCTTCCAAGAAGTCTGCCCAAACCAAGCTATTATGTAGAATATGCCATTTGGACTGCATTCCCCCCTCCTGCTTTGAGTCTAAGATTACAACTGGGAGAGGGTGCTCGAAGTTTCTAGATACTGTAGTTTCTCCCTAGTAGCAGAGGAGTCCTGAAGTTAGGAGTGTTATGGTGGTTGTGAAGGTCTGAATACTGGGGTCACTGATGGGGCAGAGGCAGGGTGGGGGAAGATATGAAATGTGTCTCTGTGTGCACACGAAGAGACGGCGTGCTTGTCCGTGGTCCGTGTGTGTGTGTGTGTGTGTGTGTGTGTGTGTGTGTGGTAAGTGAGTGCAGGAGGACCGAGCAGAAAGACAGGCTCCTCGGGCAGCAGGACCAGTTCAGAGACAAGTTTCTGCATGGCTAGCAAGCACCCTGGAGCCCAGGGGTGTGTAGTGATGACCCCAGCAATGCCCTCTGTATGGAAGGTGTGGTCTTGGGTTGGGACCTCCTTTTCATTTCCTGTCATAGCTCAGCCTTATCTAGTCACCTATAGAGACCTGGGCTTACTCATTCCTGACTCCCCAGCTCCTATATAGGCCAGTATAACTCCAGACATAGAAGTTATGATAATGGAATAACTGAAAACATGGGTCATAGGGTCCTGATGATGAACTGGCTAGAGCATCCCAGAGAGGAAGAGGGGTACCCTTTCTGCGGTCTAGTATATCAGTGCTCCCTGCCCCCACCCCCTGCCGCTTACCCTGCTGCCTCTGCCTCTTCTGACTCCACTTTCTTCTCCTCTGTCTCAATTCGGACAGGATATCCCCAGGAAGCCTTCCCATGCACATGTTCTGAAGAGGTGTCCCTCGAGGTGCCCACAGGTTTGTCCCACAGTTTATGAAACTGCTCATCCAGTTGCATCTTCTATGCCAGTAATCATGTTGGTATTGTTCTTCCGTATGGAGTCCCAGAACAGGGGACCTCTAAGGCTCTGTTTGGCTTTTCCTTCCAGTTTTTGGTCTCCACAGTTCAGTGTTTAACACTTATATAGAGGGTGCACATTGTGTACCACAGGTGGCTTCCCCTTGCCATCAGGGGCTCACCCACAATCCAGCATCACAAAGGAGGATCCCGCTGCACATGACTAGCCTGGAAAAGATCAAGATTCTAAATTCAAAGTGAATAACTATCACTTTCACTCCAAGGTAAGGTTAAAAATTTATGTTGAAGCACGTGGAGTTGGAGACCATGACTTGAGTTTATTTACTTCCACTGCTCAGCTTTATCTCGTTACCTTCTGAGACCTGGGTTTAAGTCTCTGACTCTATACAGGGTAGCACGTTGCCAGACACAGGAGTTAGTGCTAATGGGATAAATGAAGGAATGAGTATTAGGGTCTGTCCCTAACACTAACCCTAACCCCTCTAACCCATTGGGGTTGCATGTCTTCATCCTAGTTTGCCTGTAAGATTATAATTGAGGGGGAAGGTAGACGTTTCTGGAAATTGTGGTTCTTTTCAAGTAGCAGAGGTGGTGCTGAAGTTGAGAGTTTCATACTAGTTATGAAGGTCTGTATACTGGGGTCACTCACAGGGCAGAGGCAGGGTGGGAGAGACAGACAGAGACACAGAGACAGAGAGAGAATATTTGTGCACATGCATTGCTAGGAGCTCTCCTGGCCATCGAGTCTTGAGGGGAAACTACCCAGTCTATAATGCATATAATCTATATGGTCTGCAGTGTGCTCATTGCTACACATGTTAACATCCATACCGAGGTGTGTGTCTTAAGGGATACTGGGAAGCTTTCTACTTGGAACTCTGATGTGTCTCTTGCTGCTTATCAAGACTGGAAAGACCAGGTTGGGACTAGGTCAGAAATGGAAAGTTCTGCCTTCATTGATGCTTATCCTGAAAACCTGATACATAGCCAAAGGGAGGTGACGTGTTGATGTGAGCCTCTCTCTCTCTCTGGGGAAACCAGAACGGAAGACACAGGTGTGGGAGGCAGCAAGTAGGGTGGCTGTGAGAGGAGCAATGACATCATTTAGGTGGTGGAGTCTGGAGGAGGACTGAGCACCTGTGGCCAAGGGCTGAGACTAAGACGCAGCCCAAAGACGAGTCTGAGACAGGGTAGGGAGGAGAGAAAACAGAGACAGAGGGGGAGAGAGAAGAGAGGAGAGCAGAAGAGGAGGAAAGGCAAGGAAAGGAGAGATGAGAACCCACCCACCCACCCACCCACCATAAGCCCAAAGAACATTTCTGAAGCCCTGAGCACATTCAAGTGAAAAGATTTTGGAAGCACGTACATACTGGCAGCAAATTGAACAGGAGGTCCTCATGGCTCCAGCGACGTGAGCACCTTTGGAGACCTTGACTAGAACATTTTAGTGGAGCGCTGGCAATAGATGGTTAACTGTGGTGGGCGTGGAGAGAAGAGGAATGAAGCTATGATAGTCATGCACTGCATAGCGAGGTTATATTTGGTGAGAGTTGTCCTAAAAGATAAGAATGAAGCCGAGAAAGTCCTATCACCTAGTATTGTACCTTTTCTTTGCTTAGAGATATCCAGATGCACAGATATGTCCCACTGTGTTATAGCTGTCTACAGTATTTCTGATGGCAGAATGCTTTCCAGGTGTGTAGCAATGGGCCAAGCCATTCTCTCCAATCTACTCTAGGTGTGTGATAGGATATACCATCCAGGTTGTGTAAGCACACCCTAGGACATTCACACAATGACAAAGTTACCCAACAGTGCACTTCTTCGAAGGTGTTCCCATCCATTAGTGACATACAACCACATGCAGACCTCGTGCAAGAAATTGCCATGGTACAGAGCAAAAATTGGAGCGGAGCCTGCCGGAGAACAAAGGACCCTTGGTAGCGGTATCCCTCCTAAAGCATGTGTGGCCATGGGAGAGCTCGTGGAGACCTAAATATGGCATAAGACTGATCATGAGAGACATGTTGTTCAGGCTAGAGGGAAGGTTTCTGCTCATAGACAGGCTGGCTTCAGATGGGAACTCAGGTTGGCAGGACAGGTGCAGATCAATTTATTGATTATATCAAGTCAATGAAAGGATTCTTTGTGAGGTGCTATGCTTTTTAATGTAACTTCATATTAGCAAGGGCGGGGGAGGAGTGACATTTGAAGAGAGAGAAGAAATACAGAGTGGAAATACCAGGCATGGAGAAAGGGCTCAGCTCAGATGCCATCATGGTCAGCGTGTTCTGCATTTCTTTCCCAACCACCTTCCGCCCCTGGGTTTGCAGGTGCCTAAGAGCTATGACCCTTGGGGAGCCAGAGCTTGGGCCCAACTGATAGGATGGATCTTTTCTGTAGACATGTAGGGACCCTGTGCTTTCTGGGCCAACCATGGGCACCAACAATCATGGTCCTAGCTAGTCTTGGACTCGCCAACAGAGAAGTCTCTTTAGGCCTGGCAGACCCTTAGTATGTCCATCCCTGAAGCTACAGCAGGAGCCTGAGGAACCAGAGGGGTGAGATCACATGCTCAAGGTCTTGGGGAGCATCTCTCTGCCCGGCGCCCTAGAACTATGAACATAGTCCCTCTCAGCCATCCTCTTCCTATCTCCCTGCAGAATGACAGAGCAAGCACTTCTACATGGCGGATCAAGGAACACATAGATCTCTGTGCAACTGGGGCTCTATCCCCAACCGCCAAACATGCTTGAAAAACAAGCAGACTCGCCAAGGACTCAGCCTAGCCAAAACGGACCTCTGAGAGGGCGGTTTATTGGGGTGCGTGCGTGGGTCTGTCTCCCTCATCATCAGGTACCCACTTGCTCACAGAGAAAGGACTCGTTCATCTCCATCTTAGTCATCCATCTCTCCCCGCACAACAGCCGCCCTTTCCGCAGCTTACTCATCCTCCCTGGACAAGCCTAGCATGGTGCCTCACACAAGCAGGTGCTTCATTAGTTCTCATTGGATAAACAAACAAATGGAGATACAGCAAGGCAGCCATTCACTGGAGAAAGCGCCTTCACCTCCTCTGTGACCAGGTTGTCACAGCTCAGTGGCACAAACCGTCCCCGGACACAGAGCTGGCCATCACTAGCACAGTAAGGCTTCTGATCTTTGTGTAGACAGACACCCGAGGGCCTGATGAGTGAGAAGGTCTGCTAGCCGGATATGTGGGGGAAGGACTAACTATTTCCATGAGGCTCCCAGTTCTGGGGCACATAGAAGGGAGCTGGTAAGGGTTTCCCCCACAATTTCTGACCTGGTTGTAATATTCATGTGCATTTGGGTTCATAATTATATATGTACATGGGAATTTGCGTGTACGTGTGTGTTTGTGTAGACAACACGTGTGCACACAGCCTGCTTCTCACCTGTTAGGTATTCTTGCTGGAGGAGAAATCAGCTCCCCTACCCCCATTCCTGCTCCTCTTTCTGGTCCCAGTGCTTCTGCCCCAGGAAGAAGTCTGAGAAGCCGATAGGGAACTCTCAGTGGGTCATACCATACCTGCTGCAGTCAGGTCTGGAGCTTGGAGTCAGAGGCTAAGGCAGCCAAAGGTGCAGGAAGTCGACTAGGGCAAAGCAAACATCTCAGGCTGCTGAACAGAGAGGTCTGAAGTGTCCTGGTGTCTTAAAGCCCCATGGCCTGCCTGCGACTGGCCAGGAAGGAGCTACCTAGAGGAAGAGTGGGGGTGAGCCTATGCCAAAAGGGAGGGCTGAGAGAGGGGCTTGCCTTGCCTTTTCCCAACAGATCTAGGTTCAAGGCAATAGCTCCTGAGGACTTGAAGACAAGCAGGGAACCCACGATTAAGCCTGGTGGCTTCTCGACTGTTTAAGTCTCCTGGGTCTACTGTAACAATAGTCTGGGCCCTTGAACACAAGAACGTTATCTGCTCACAATCCTAGAGGCTGGAGGATTGTGATGAAGGCATCAATGGGCACTTTCTTCTGAGGACACTCTTCTAGATGGCCATAGTCACGCTGTATCCTCATGTGGCCTCTTCCCTGTTTGCCTGGAGGACAGTCAAATGGAATTAAGGCCTCCACCCTAATGCTCTTATTTTAATGTAATCACTTCTTTATAGACACTAACTTAGAAGGCACTCATATTTCCAGGCACTAGAGGATTGGGGTTTCAGCATACAACATCCTGGGGGTGACACTGTTTAGTAAATAGCAGTGACTATGGGATCATCGTCCTCTGTGATTGTGAGTTGCATGATTGAGTTGTCCACGGGGTATGAGCTCCTCCCATACATATGTTTATACATGCACATCTAAGTATGTGTGTTCATATGTATTTAGGTCTGTATGTGTACTTGCATACATGTATGCTCATACACATACAGGAATTTGTATGTGTATAGAGAAGTGTGCATATACGTGTGTGTGGTGCATATTCATAGCAGCCTGCTCTATGCCTGATTTGCCTGATTTTTTTTTTCCTGGAGCTGGAGAGAAGGATGGGCCAGGCTGAGAGCATTTTGTGGTTTAACTGAAGGAGCCATTCAGGTCCACAGCAGGCTGGAGGCGGCACCAGAATGCTTGCCCTATGTCCTCAATGTCCCCGACTCCCCTGTCTACTGTTCTGGGCTTCCCAGTTAAATCACACTGCGGAAGTCTCAGGGCTCAGATGCTAGAGTCCCCAATGGCTACCCATCTTCTCTTCTTGTATCACGTGGGAGGGAGAGAGGCTGCTCCGGGAAGGTGATGTGATTCACTGCCCCTGCTGGGGTTTGTAGCTCATCACGATATCTTACTTGCCATGACTCACTCGGTTACCAGACGCTAGCAAGTGGACTGATTTGCCCACGGTCTGACAGGCCCTGGTACTGTGGAGGGCAGGGCTCAGTCCCTGAAGTGCCTGAAGCCCCCGTAGACAGTGACTAGAAACCGTCCCTGAGTTCCATGTCCCCCAACCCCCAGCAGACTCCTCCAGCTAGGCCTAGACTGAATGCTGACTCCTTATGCCAGAGATACCTATGCCCATGGCTCCTCACCCTGGTTTTATCCATGGCAGCATGGAAGCTCTGGGGGACAAGTCCTTTTTTTCTGGTCACGGCAGGTGAGGGAATGCTAGGCATGACCCCTGAGGAAAGACTGGGGTCTGGAGAACTTATCTTGACTGCTGGGTCCTTCAAGAACAGCCCCTAGTGCAGGGACTGGAGAGTGCTTCTATCTGCAAACTCAGCTCTCCTCATGAACGGCTGTCTCTCCATCTTGACTGCAGAGACCTGTGAGTGGATAGATGGCGTGTTGTCCCAGCCTCCAGGAGAGCCAGGTGGCCTGAGCTGCTTGGACTCTCCTCTCACATAGCCTCAACATCTAGGCCTGTTCTCAATCCGACCTCCAGCAGAAGCTGAGAAATGGTGACTGAGGGCCACAGGCACCAGAGACAGATGGACGGTCTCCTCCAGAGCCCTCGGTCCTCTCACTGGCTGTTCATAACGGTCCTGTCGCCCTGCCAGGAGTGTGTCTTTGCCACAGCACCTGGGAGGACGCAGCTACTCTAATGCACCTGTACTTGATGAATGAATAAGTGGGTCTCCAGACAATTCACGTCCTGTTTCCCGGATGTGAGGTTATCTTCAAAAGGCTTGTGATTCAGTTCTTGGGTGCAGGTGGTGGCCAGGGCTCCCTTCTCTGTTTACCAGGAGCCCACAAGAGCCTACAGGAGTCATAAGAGGCCTCCATTCTGTCGGTCCACCGCTAACCAGTGTGAGTTCTTTCAGTGAATTGACCTTGGGCCCTCCCTGCAGGAAACTGAAATTGATTATTCCCCTCAGACCAAACCTGAGGCACTTGAGGCTTGGGGCTGGCAGGGCAAAGGGAGGCTGTGGTTGAACCTGGCTGGCCTCCAGCAGGAGTGGCATGGGAATGTGGCCTTTGACCTTTGAGGGCTGCCTAGGGGAGTAGGCGGGGCAGCTAGCCAGAGCCAAACCTTAGTGTGGCCTCTGACTGACGCTTCTGGACAAACCCAGCCTTGGTGGTCCCTGAGAAGCCATTTCTTCTTCATCTTCCCTCCCTATCTGGGTTTTCAGTCCACATCTCTAATTGGTAGAGGGAGCCCGCAGAAAGCCCCCAGGATTCCCTTGATCCTGTGAAGACACAGATTAGCAGAGCGGCGCTCCCTACCTGTGTCCACTACCGGGCTCCCAAGGACAGTGACACTTGCCTTGGTTGGAGATGATGTCATCTCCGTGTGACTTCCCATTCTAGGGCGGCTCGTTAGTTTCCTAGGGTGGAACCTATCAGAGGCCATGAACACGGGAGACGGGGGTCACGTCCAAGGCCGTGAGAAGAACTGCAGCCCTGCAAATGACAGCCCTGTTCTGCAGGAAATTCCTAGTCTGGCCTGGTCCTGCAGAGCCTGGGGTGGGGGCAGGAAACCTGCCTTTCCTGCTCCAGACTCCCACCCTGTTGCCAGGGGAAAGGCAGGCACTCTTCACACAGTGCCCTGGGGTTGAATTCCAGAAAACAAACTGTTGGCCCATCCAGCTAGCTCCACACCATGCTCCTCTCTCTCTCTCTCTCTCTCTCTCTCTCTCTCTCTCTCTCTCTCTCTCTCTCTCTCTCTGGTACAAGGGAACATGGTAGGACATCATAGCGACTCTTGGGTGTGATTTGTGCCTCTGGCCTTCCTGAGACATGTGGCAAAGCCATTTTCCACATAAGCCCAGATCCTTGCTGTGCAACCAGTTCCTGCTCTGATCAAGAAGTTATGAGAACCCAAGAGAAGATGCAGGCACAGCCTCTCCAATGGGAGGATTTCCCCATCTTGGGTACCCTATCCCCATGCCACTCCTGTGAACCCTGAGTGCAGGCTGGACCCTGACCCAACCCTGAGTCGGGCACGGGCTTGAGGGTCTTTCTCTCATCTCCCGTCCCTGCTTTTCCTGCAGCTTTAGCTTGGTTTCAGCCCTGTGGGAAGGGGTCTGACCTACCTTCTTCCCTCCCTGGGGACCATTTGTCCTTTCCCGGTAGCTCCATCCTAGACAACAAAGGTTTTCTTGCTGCACGTCCTCAGAGTATCCCTTGCCCCCAGATGGTGACCTCTATCAAGGAGATACAAAGTGTTGGTCCCATCTGCCAGCCAGCCCATGGCCATCAGTGAGGGCCCTCATGAATCAGTTCCCACACTCTGGGCCCAGTCCACACAACCACAGTGGCCGGCCCTCTGAGGAAGCTGGGCTTCCTCAGTGACGTCAGCATTGTTATGCCTTTCATATACTGCACACTGAGTGTGTTGTGCCCAAGGTCACAAACAGGTAGGTGGTATTACCCACACTCACAGAAAGGGAGGGTGAAAAAGCTGGGGGTGACCTTCCCGAGGTCACACAGCTGCTGAATGCCAGGTGAGGAACCTAACCCTAAGGTTTATGTACTTTCCGCTGTATAAAAGAAAAGGCACGTCCAGCAAGATGAAGGAGTGACCTCGGACACAGACATGGGGCACATCAGGCAGGGCTGTCACGGGAGCTGGCAGCTAGGTCTTCAGACATATCTTTGGTTTTTTTGCTCCTTTGCACATTTAGTACCTGGTTTGCATCTACACAGGGAAACACGCAGCCTTGGCTGTCCCCATGCCCCCGCCACACACGCAATGGGAGCCCCTCTTGTTTGCCAACCCTCTCTGCACCCTGCACACCAGGGCAAAGTTAGGACAGAGGCTGGGTTCCTTTGTAGACCCAGAGCTATGAGCTACGGCTCATAATACAACAAACGCCGGCATGGTGTCTAGCCAGAGTCTGCCCGTAGACGACCTGGATTCACAGTGTCACCAACGTTTACTAGGGTGACACAACAGTCAGCTTATTTGGCTTCCGTCAACCTCAATTTTGTCACTTGACCCTATGGGTCACATGAAAGATTATATACCAATACTTGAAAGTCTTCCTCTGAAGCTTGGCGTGTCATGCAAGGCTTGATGAATCCCCACAGTACGGCATAGGGTGGCAATGCTTAGTATTCCCCTAAGCTTGGCAGTTCTGGGTGGAATCACTCGTCTAGATATTTAGAAAGCTTCAAGGTCTCATTTCTGTCCTGTAGTATGGGGGCCTGGGGGCGGATATGGGAGAGCAGGTGACATTTGGGAGGAGGAACCTTGGGAGGTCAGAAGGTGTCCTATACTATTCCAGGGGCAAAAAAGGCAGCTTGAAAGAAATAGACTGACACCCAGGACAGATGCAAGACCCCTCCTCCGGGGCCCATTCCCACTGTGGCTTTACTTCACAGCCCCCAGAACTGGAACGGTCCCTACCAGTGTGAACCCCAACGTGCAATGGGGCTACGCTGTGGCTATCACAGAAGGCCGCTGCCCAGGGAAGGACCCAGAAGGACACATGAGGCCTCTGGGAGAGGAGGTTTTGCTTTCCAGAGGAAGGAGCAAGGAGCAGAGGGTAAGATAGGCTAGGAGAAAGCCAGCGGCTGGCTGCTTCAGAGGCCGTGGGGACAGGAGAGGACATGCTGCATTGAAGGGGCTTCTACACTTCAGTCTTTTTTTGGTTTGGTTTTGATTTGTGGTGTGTGTGTGTGTGTGTGTGTGTGTGTGTGTGTGTGTGTGTGTGTGTGTTTTGAGACAGGGTTTCTCTGTATAGCCCTGGCTGTCCTGTCTGTAGACCAGGCTGGCCTCGAACTCAGAAATCCACCTGTCTCTGCCTCCCAAGTGCTGGGATTAAAGGCGTGCGCCACCACTGTCTGGCCATAAAGGAGTACCAGTCCCAACAAGCCAGCCAGCAGAACTAACAACTAACTCTTGCAGGGCCTGCTAGACTGGCTTGTGATCAGAACAGGGGACCCAGGCTTGTCTGGAGGCGGAACAGAGAAGCTAGGGCAAGGGGTGGGAAGGAGTCAGACCCAGCATATTTATGCTGCCCGGAAGAAGGTTCTTAGCTGGTTTGACTGGATTGTTGGTGCTGCAAGACTTGGGACTGGGACTTCAGGAGAAAGACTAGCCTGGTGCTTCTCAACCTTCCTAATGCTGTGACCTTTGAATACAGTTCTTCATGTTGTGGTGACCCCTCCTCCCAACCATAACGTTATTTCATTGCTACTTTATAACTGCAATTTTGCTTATGTGACCCCTGTGTGGGTTGAGATTGAGAACCAGTGGGCTAGAGGCAGACAGCTCTTCTGCAGGCTTGGGCTCTCTCAAGGATTCTAAAGGCAAACTCACCTCCCATTTTCATCTACAGAAAAGAAACTGCCGGAAGGAAGAGTCGACAGCTGTCCGCTTCCGGACAAGGTGGAGATTTCAGGCCTAGAGCCGGTTCTGCAGGTGACTCGGCATCCCCAGATGCATGCCCTTGCGACTTTGCTGGCTACAGCAAGGGAGTAGATTACATGTTACTAGAACAGTCTGGATGATGAAGTCGCTGCAGCCCTCATCCTTTCTCTCTCTCCCTCTCCCTCTCCCTCTCCCCCTCCCCCTCCCCCTCTCCCTCCCCCTCCCTTCCCCCCCCCTCTCTCTCCTTCATCCTCTTTATTTCAGTGACAATTTGTCAAAGTAGTCAATCATGCCGCCCATCCATCTCGTCCCTTGTGACTGGTTCCCCAAAAGGCATCCCTGTCAGACATGACTGCAGGGAGGGGTCCTTGTCACGGTCTCAGTTTTCCACCTGTCACTGTCTTGGTTAGGTTTACTATTGCTGTGATGGGACACCATGTCCAACAGCACCTTGGGGAGGAAAGGGCCCACGTGGCTCACACATCCACATTGCGGTCCATCACTGAAGGGAGTCAGGACAGGAGCTCAAGCAGGAACTGATGCAGAGGCCATGGGGGGATGCTGCTCACCGGCTTGCTCCCCAAGACTTTCTCAGCCTCCTTTCTTATAGAACCCAGGACCACCAGCCCAGCGATGGCACCACCCACTGTGGGCTGGGCCCTCCCCCAATGATCACTAATTAAGATTATGCCCTACAGGCTTGCCCACAGTCGCATTTTATGGAGGCATTTTCTAGATTGAGGATCCCTCCTCTCTAATGACTCTAGCTTGTGTCAAGTTGACATGAAATTGACCAGTACAGTCACCTTTTCCTTCTAGGGGGAAAGTTCTTCCAGGACAGTCTGTTGGTATGTCAGGCTGCATTTTCAAATTGACATTGCATTTAAGTTGCATTTCAGTACATTTACAGTTATGGTGTAATCCATCTCATGTGTGCTTCTCCATGTTTCCTACTGGGTGGTGGCCGGCGTCACCTTTCTTGTACGTTGGTTCGGAACTTTGTGGCTGCGTTGATGAGCAGAAATCACTGGAGAACTAGCATCATGATTTCTGAAGCTAGGTCCAGAAGAGAGACCCCTGCCTCCGACCTCCTGATCTCCTCTTACCTCCTATCCTTTTGTTTGTGGACTCAGACGCCAAGCTGGGAGGAAGCCGGGTGATCTGAGGAGGCCACAGGTGAGCTTCCTGGATGACAGTCCTCTCTCGGTCTTCACTGACCTCCAGAACCAGCCCTCAGGGTGTCAGTGAAGACGCTTTGGATGTCTCCTGTCCCAGCACTTAGCTGCGACTGCCCGAAAGAACTGAGTAGCTGCACTCTGCAGCCCTTAGACCTGTGTGAGGGGTGAAGGTGGTGCTTATTAGTTGACAGCCCTGAACAGTACTAGTCCACACTCCTTGTCTTTGTTACTGAAACTCGGAAGCTCGCTCCTCCCAAGAGTTTTGTCCTAATCTCTGAAAGTTCCTAATATCTAGGTCTCTCCCTCTCCCTCTCCCTCTGCCTCTGCCTCTGCCTCTGCCTCTGCCTCTGCCTCTGCCTCTGCCTCTGCCTCTGCCTCTGCCTCTGCCTCTCCCTCTCCCTCTCCCTCTCCATGTCCCTCTCCCTCTCCCTCTCCCTCTCCATGTCCCTCTCCCTCTCCCTCTCCCTCTGCCTCTGCCTCTGCCTCTGCCTCTGCCTCTCCCTCTCCCTCTCCATGTCCCTCTCTCTCTCCCTCTGCCTCTGCCTCTGCCTCTCCTTCTCCCTCTCTCTCTCCCTTTCTCTCTCCCTCTCCCCTCTCCCTCTCTCCTCTCCCTGCTCCCCCTCTTTCTCTTTCTCTTCCTCCCTCCTACTGGGCTGGCCTCAAACTCCCTATAAACCAAGGCTGATCTTGAACTTCTGATCATCTGTCTTCCCAAATGCCAGGGCTGCCAGGCATGCGTCACCAGGCCTGGCTTGTGCAGTGCTGGGGATCAAACCCAGGGCATGGCGCATGCGTGTGGAACACTCCGCCGCTTGAGCTGCTTCCCTGACCCTGGAGCAGATTTGAAATTAGGAATTCCAGTTGTCAAAAGTTTTAAGGCACTCCAGCAGTTCCAAGATGGGAAGTCATGACGCCGTGGAAGGCTCCCGGCTCCTCGTTGTCAGGCACACACTGTCCCAACTCTGCCACCTTCTGGTGCTGTGCCCTTGGGTTGGTCACTTTATGCCTCTGTGCTTCAGGAGCTCAAGTTAGAAAGCAAGTAGCCGACGCCTGTCTCCTTTGCTGAATTGGCATGACACTCGAGATTCCTTATAAGTAGTGTTAGTGTGAAGTGAGAGTTTGGGACAGCTTACAAAGTAACACGGAGAAACTGCCTTCTGTCCACAATAATAACTTATTTGTCAAATATCCATTTCTAGGCACTTCCAAAAGTCACCTGTTCTTACTGATTTATTTAATGGTCATCACTGTGAGTTAAGACATCACTATGGGGGCTGGCAGGGCTCAGGGGGGAAAGACAGTTACCTGCCAAGCCTGGAGACCCCAGTTTGAATCTCAGGAACCACGTGGTGAAATGAGAGAGCTGCAAGTTGTCCTCTGTCTTCTACACATGCGCTATGGGGTATCTCTCTCTCTCTCTCTCTCTCTCTCTCTCTCTCTCTCTCTCACACACACACACACACACACACACACACACACACACACACTCACACTCACAGAGATAAATTTTTATTTAAGCACCGCGATCCACATGTTACAGAGGAGGAACCCTATGATGTTAAATCACTTTCTCCACATTACACAACTAGCAGCAAATGCAGAGATGGAATTTGAACCCAGGAAGTTTATTCACGGCGCCACACTGACTCTGGGTAAACAGTTCACTCTTGAGTTATGGGTGCTGGCGGCCTGAGTGCTCAGCCCAGCCCTTCCCTGAAGAGATCGAGTACATGAACCAACGTGAGTAGAACCAGCGGCTGTTAGCACTACTGAAGCGGCTGATGAGAGAGCAGGACGGTGGCCATGCTCGCTGGCCCGGGGCAGAGGGCAGTGGACCGGGGTGGAGAGGAGGAGACTTCTGAGGAAGACGATTCCTTGCAGTATCAGGATAGAAGCCCTCATCTGGTGGTCTAAGTCAGCCCGGGCCGAGGAAGCCATTCGGTGTTAACAGATGGCAAGACACTTGACCTTAACCCCTGCCCTTCTCCTGACCCCCAGCGAGTCATCTGCCGTCATCCCTAAGATGCTAATAAGATGGGCAACCAACTACACAAGAACACACACAGAGAACATTTGGGGAAACACAGATAAATGCTTTAGTTAAGTCTTCTAGTTGACAAAGGATGTATTCTCTCAAGTTTTCTTTGAATGATTTTTTAGCTGTTTGAGAAAGACATTTACTTACAAAGACTAAATCACTCCTCTTTTTTAAATGTTTACTTATTTGTTTGGGTGCATGCACGTATGTGGGTGCATGTGTGGAGGTCAGAAGACAATTTTTGATGCCCAAGGTCTCTCAGGGATCAAGTCTGGTTGTCAGGCTTGGTGCCACAAACCTTCTGGACTCTCCAAGTTATTACTCAGGTCCTTCTTTCTCGTGTGTGTGTGTGTGTGTGTGTGTGTGTGTGTGTGTGTAGTATATTGTATGTGTGCATACACTGTAGCTGTCTTCAGACACACCAGCAGAGGGCATCAGATCCCATTGCAGGTAATTGTGAGCCACCGTGTGGCTACTGGGAATTAAACCCAGGAACTCTGGAAGAGCAGTCAGTGCTGAGCCATCTCTCCAGCCCTCCTAATATCTCTTATTCTTGAACAACATTTAGATTTATTTATTTTTCTTCACGATGTGGGGTTAGCATCTACCTCTATTTCATTCTCTATTCTATTGACTTGCAAAAAGATGACAGATTTCAGAGCACTGCCCGGTCGGGGTGTGGCCCTTGTCCCCGTGTGGGACAGCTGCTGAGATGTTCAGGTCCTCATATAGGGTGCTGAGATGAGCAGTCTCATCCACCACTGTGGTGGGCAGCTGTCACCTGTCGGGCGATCTCAGGTTATTGGCTTCAAGGAGTTGAACAGCACCTTGGTTTGTCTCCCTATCTACTGCGAATTTACAATGCAGATGTAGTATTTGTTAGATGTGTTTGCAAAGGCAGAAATTAACGAGTCTGAAACAGGGACTTGGTCTTGGATGAAATGCCTGATGTTTGTGACATATGTAAGTGGCTCCCTCCGCTGGCTTCAGTGACTCTGGATGAGAGGGACATGGTGGTCATGAATCACCCGTAAGATCTCTCTTCATTTGCTTTATTTATTTATTTATTTATTTATTTATTTATACTTATCTGTTTCTCTCCCTTCCTACTATTGGCATTTGTCGCCATTCCCAAAACCCCTGGCGGTGCAAAGCTCTTGAGAAGTGGAGACCAGAGGAACATGAATTCAAGGCCAGCCTGGGCTACAAGAGATCATGGGGTTTCTCAAAACCCCGAAAGTATCCTAGAGAGAGGGCTCAGAAGCCAAGAGCACCTGTTGCTCCTGCAGTTGCTGAGGTCAATTCCCAGTGCCCACGTGGTGACTCGCAACCAGCCATAGCTTTAGTTCCAGGGAATCTGATGCCCTCTTCCGACTTCTGTGGGCACCAAGTATGCGTGTGGCACACACATATGTGCTGGCAGTGTGTGTGTGTGTGTGTGTGTGTGTGTGTGTATTAAAATGAATAAATATAATAAAATTTGTAAAACCCCAAAGCAAAAACACCCATCTCCACCCCTCAAATTCCAGTCAGCTCCTTCCCAGCTCAGGTCTTTGTCCCTTCAGTTTCACAGCCTCGGTCCGTATTTTCCTCCCCATTCTGAGGCTACGTCGTCGGCCAGCATTCTCCACTTGATCCTGAGAGCCCAGCAAATGGGCAGGGCCTCAGCGGGGACACTTAGAGCACAAGCTGAAGCCGAGGTCAGAGTCTGGCCATAGGGCTGAGGAAGTGAGGCCAATATAAAGGACCAGTTAAGGACACAGCCAGGGTGACACAGTATAGACCGTTCGGTGTGAGTTGTTTCAGTTTAAAGCAAAATCCTAGTCGTTGTGAGGCCAGGCTCCGCTGAGAGTAATGAGGAGTGGGAAGGCTGAGGAACGTGGCTGGAGCCCTAAGGCTGATGGAGAAAACGTGGGTCCCTTTAAAAGTCTACGGGACAGGGAGAACACAAGGGAGAAAAGACATTGGGCAGCCAGCCTGTGTGTGGAGGCAGCCTCCAGTGTTCGGAGCGGACCTTTAAGAGCAAGCGGGTCCTGGGAAAGCACGGGAGAGCCTCCTCAGGATGGACTGAGCTGTCACTTGGGGGGTGGTAACACCACAGTGGAACCCTCAGCATCCCTGAGGGGCTGCCCTGGCTTTTGGCAAAGAAGACCTATTCTGAGCTCTGCAGCAGACACCCAGGCTCCCCAGGGGTTCTGACCTAAGGGTCCTGGAAACCGTTGAAAAGCGCAATTAACAAAGTAAAGGCTAAACAGAAACCGGAAGCCTTTCACTCAATCACCTTGAAGTGGTTTCCAGCATATTAACTAGGAACACACACTCCCTGGCTGGCCTCGGGAGCACAGCGCGCAGCGCAACAAAAGGAAGTTTCCTTTGCAAATTTGCAAGGGGTGGGGAAGCACTGCAGGCGAAGAGACTGTACTCCGGTGACTGTATTCTCACCCAGCAAGAGTGCACGGGGGAGTCCCCCCCATCCCTCCCACCCCCACCCCTCCCCCGCCCTTAACCCTGTTGGAGCGAGAATCTGTGCCGAGCCCACACCCAACCTTGCATTGCCCCGGCATGCCTGGTGTCCCTGCTCTGAAGACTCACCAAGAAGCAACTGCACTGGCAGGGGTGGGCTCCAAGAGTAATGAAGTCAGGGGCAGGAGCAGTGTGGAACTCGGTTCTGGGGCCCAGAGGCCCCGGGAACTGGAGCAGGGTGAGCGTGTAACTTGCACACTACTTAGACACTAGCATCTACCTTTAGTACAGCTGCTTGACTAGGGTCCCACAGATGGTGGCAGCGAAGAATGGGTTCCTTGAAGTTTCCAGGTCTGTTCGAAATGACACAGAGAGGAGCCTGGGGTAAGGGGTCGGAGGATGACAATGGTGGTTCTCACTCTTTTGTCATACGGAGAGACCCCAGTGCTTGGAAACCACCCACAAGACTTGAGCACCCATGGCCAGCGGAGAAGTGGATCCTGTGAGTCGCTCCCCTAACTGGGGGACGACCCTCAGCTTAGGGACTCTGCCACGTCCCTACATGCCAGTCACTCAGGCAGGCCCCTCCCCAGAGCCAAATGTCCAGGTATCCAGGACAGGGTTGAGAGGTGGATGGCCTGGAATTCAGTCAGGCCTGGGGCAGGTGGCCGGAATCTCAGAGGCAGAGCTGGCGCTGGCGCTGACCTCATGTGTCCCAGCATCTGAGCAGATCAGGATGGTGAGAGCAGTACATCACCAGCTTTTACAACACCTCTGGACCACGGGGATCAGAAGACTCCAGAAGTTTGTTCTTGAGCCTCATCAGGATCAGGGCATCAACCTCATTTCCCACTGGGCACCCTCTACCAGGACACGAGGCAGGAGTTACAAGACCAAGAGAGTGGCAGAAGCCAAATGGGGCAGTGGCAGCGGGTGTGTGTGTGTGTGGGGGGCGGCGGTCCACAGGAAGGAAGTCATCAGAGGCCCATGAGCATGTGATGCTGGGACATCCAGGAAGAGAAGAGCAAGGATGCGTTGAGATTGGGGGGGATGAATGGGGCCACAGGGTTCAGGGCCCTGTGATGGAGAGCAGTTACAGTGCCCCCTAAAGAGCCCAGACCTTCCTTCCCTGGAGGATAGATAATCTTTCTCGAACAAAGAGGGAAAATGGAGACAAAGTATCCAGCAACCCCCCGGGAAAGAGCTTTGATGGAAAGAGACTCAGTGGCATTCTATACAAGTTGCTCAGGCTGCTTCAGGGCCCAGGGGCCAGGAAGGAAAAGAAATGAGCTGGAGACTGCTGTCGCCCCTAAGAAGACATCAGCTAGTGTGAGACCTGAGCCCTCAACTTGGGTTCTCCAGCCTACAGATCAGCCAAGGAATCTCAGACTACTAGAGTGAAGCAGCAGTTTGTCGACACAGGACTCATGGACGGCCCCCGTCAGCTGTGGTTGTCTGCACAAGACCTGCACGAAACAACGTCATTCAGCATTATATGACGCGAAAGGGGTTTGTGAACCCCCATGCTTGATGCTAGGGGCTGGAGAGATGGCTCGGCAGTTAAGAGTATACTTGTTGCTCTTACAGAAGACCTGGATTTGGCTCCTAGTACACATGGTGGTTCATGGCCCTCCAGAACTCCAGTTTTAGGGGATCAGTGCCCTCTGCTGAACTCCACAAGCACCAGGACTCACACAGGCAAACATTCTCATATATTTAAAGAGAGAGAGAGAGAGAGAGAGAGAGAGAGAGAGAGAGAAAGAAAGAGATGCTGTTGACGTGGGGCAAGGTGGGAGAGAACGGAGGCATGGGTGACTAAGACAGAGTCTGGGTACGTCAAGAAGTCAGTGTCTTATTGTAAGGACTGTGCCCAGGTCCCAGCTGACTGTGGGAATGGAGTTATCCTCAGGTGAAGCTTACAGACACTGCCCAGTGCAGTTCACAGGGCCAGGGAGCTGGTACCCAGCCCCCACCCCCCAGGTTGTTTTGTGTTTGGGGTTGGTGGGGTCTGGGTTGGGGACAAGATTGCTTCTGGGTGCAATCCAGACACCAGCTTCCATGTCTTAGCAAAGAGAACTCTTGTTCCAGCTTCTGTCGTGATGGGTCAAAAATCTCAAGTCGGCTTCAGAGCTGATGGACCAGGTACAGGGAACAGAAGGATGGGCGAGGAACGTTCTGGAAGGCTGAACGGTGTCTGACCAGCGGGACGCGGCTGAGATGCTGCAACGAACAGTAGTGCCCTCTGCCTGTGGTGGACATCAGAGGACGGGGAGTGACTGTTTGCGGACGCCTCTCTTTTTCTCCTGAGCATAGAGTAACCCAGGATTGGGGTATAGCTTCAGGGTCAGATAGGTTCTTTCGTTGGGGAAGGAAATGAGACTTCAAACACCCAGATGTATTTCTAAGGCCGTGAAAATGGCCCACTCACCGGGCTTAGAGCTTACAATGCAAATCAAGGATCCAAGTTCGGGTCTGCAGCTCCCACATTAAAAAGCCAGGGTGTGGCCGTTGGTGCCTGCAATTCCAGTGCTCAGAGCGTAAGCCGGAAGGATCTAGGTGGCTGGGAGCGGCTCACTGGCCAGCCAGGCTAGTCAATCAGTACGCTCCAGTTTCAGTGGAAGAGCTGACCTCTAAATAATCCTAAATACAATTAAATATGGAAAGCAGCAATAGAGGATGATAATGGACAGTGACCTCTGACCTGCCCATGCTCCTGCAATTGCTCCTGCATCAGTGCTCTCTCTCTCTCTCTCTCTCTCTCTCTCTCTCTCTCTCTCTCTCTTAGACTAGGCTGGCTAACCAGCGAGCCTGGGGGGAGGGAGGGCGGGGTCCTCTGCCCCATCCGCACTGGTATTACAATTAAGCAGCATTTTACATGAGTGCTGGGGATTCAACTCAGTCAGCTCCTCACACACGCAGGCACATTACAGACAAAGTTGTCAAACCCCAGACAACCCCCCATGTGACTACATTCTTAATTAGCAGTTCTCAAAACAATCTTCCACCCCCTTCTCCTCCCCGCCCCGCCCCCCCGCCCCCCCTCTGTTTCCCAAGATCATCTCAGGGGATCCCAAGGTCAAAATGTCTCCATAATAACACGGAATCTTTACTTGCCCCTTCACTCCCGCAGTCAGCACACACAGTTTCCCAGAGGCTACGTGCCCTAATATGGCAAGGGATTAGAGGCAGAAGTGAACATGAGAATCAGCTGTCTTCTGTTGATCCAGACGCTAAAGAGAGATCTGCAAACGCGGAAAATAATGCTAGCTTTGTGATGGATGTACTTGCTTTAGAAAATTAAGCCTCTCCTCCCTCCCTCCCTCCCTCCCTCTCTCTCTCTCTCTCTCTCTCTCTCTCTCTCTCTCTCTCGTGCGTGTAACACACACACACACACAGAGAGAGAGAGAGAGAGAGAGAGAGAGAGAGAGAGAGAGAGAGAGAGAGAGAAGCAGTCTTGAGACTTATCCTCAGGAGCATGATCATCTCCTTTGAAACAGAACCCAGTGATTAGGCCAGGCCGGCCGGCCAGGAGCCCCAGGGAGCCTCTGGCCTCTATTTCTCCAGCACTGAGATCGCAAGCATGCACTTGCCGTGTCCAGCGTTTTTATACAGGTTCTGCGGATCAAACTCAGATCATATCCTCTCAGTCTTGAGGCAAATGCTTTACCAACCCAGTCATCCTTACAACACCCCCCCCCATTTTCATAAAATGTTTTGCTGCCACAAAATGCTATATTAAGTGAATACAATGTATATTAAGTCAATAAGCAATTTTGAGAATCTTTCCAGTGCTAGATCTTAACGTGGGATCAATTTACAAATAGGAGTCACACGAGCACATTGGCATCTCCAATCCTTTATAAGAATGTTAACTTGCAGCTCATATGAAGGGATGACGCCTTTGTCCTAGCGGAGGTCAGAGGCCTCCTGACACTAGTCTTCCTCCTCCCAAGGGCTGACTGAAGCCACATGGTTAGAGGCCTCAACAAAATTCTGACAGGTTTGCCTAATGGAAAATGGCAAGAGGAAGCTTGTTTTGAAGCCAGCCAACGCTAGTGGACATTCCACCACACTGACACAGGAGGGCGCTCTTACCAACCGCCTGATTCTTCTGCCGCACTGGAAACAATGTTGCTGATAGGCCCGCCAGCATTCTTTACTACATTAACAAAGAAAGATGTATCTCTCTGGTCCACAGTGATGTGATTTCAGTTTTTCTGTGTCTATCTAGTAATCAATCCCATGCAGGCCCATCCTCCTGGTCTGAGGTCCTCCATTCCTTTGTCACAACTTAGTGGTACCTTAGGTGATGTCCCTTAGGAAAGGCAAGACATGAATCACTTGACGCTGTGTGTTTCTGGAGGCGGTTGCTGACCTTGGACTCTGCGGACTGATGGGGACAGAGGGATTGTTTTCCTTAGCCGCGGTAGTCTAGTTAAGCTCTGGCGCTTAGCACGTTACTCTGTGATATTGGGCAAAACTGTCTAGAAGGTGGCTTTTTTATTTCGGTCCCAGCACTAGAGTTCTTTATCCCTGTGGCATCCATAGAAAATAACCATACCTAGTGTTCAATGAGAGAGTTATGGCAGGAGTAGCACCAGGGCACTGGCTGGGTTGGTGCCCAGCTTCTCTCAATGGTCTTTCCCATGGCATCATGCCGTGGTTTTGCCTCTGGGAGACATATGCTTTTATCTTTTGAAGGGAGTTCTTCATGGTCAGTGCGCTGTTACGGTCTAAGGTGTTCCTAGCATGGAATGTCTATAGTCAGCTATGACACTGGAGACTGAGTGTTTAGGGCAGATTCTTCTTTTCTTTGGAGGGATTAAAGGCTGGGCACATTACAGGTCTGTAACAGGTGCAGTCTGTTTTATGTCTTGCAGGGGTTCTCAGCCTTCCTAATGCTGTGGCCCTTGAATGCAGTTCCTCATGTTGGGGTGACACCCAATCATAAAATGACTTTGATGCTTCATTGCTGTAATTTGCCTACTGTTATGAATTGTACTGTTTCTGAAGGTGGCCCAAGTCCTGCATCCAGAGGGCTGTCTCTGTGGCCTCAGTGGCTCTAGCTGGCACTTCAGCGACTGAGGTCCCCTAACCTGGGACTGACACATGTTCCCATGAGCAGAGGTCCTTTAACTACGGTAATCAGTCTATGCAGGCAGACACAAGCTTACAGGTACTACTATATTCTTGTACAAGTCATTTTTTTCTTTGATTGATTAATTGATTGATTGGTTGATCCACTTTTTTTTTGTTTTTTGTTTTTTTTTTTTTTCTGAGACAGGGTTTCTCTGTGTAGCCCTGGCTGTCCTGGAACTCACTCTGGAGACCAGGCTGGCCTAGAACTCAGAAATCCGCCTGCCTCTGCCTCCCAAGTGCTGGGATTACAGGCGTGCGCTACCACCACCTGGCCAATTGACTTTTTTTTTTTTTTTTTTTTTTTTGGAGACAGGTTTTCTCTGTGTAGCCCTTGCTGTCCTGGTTCTCACTCTGTAGACCAAGCTGGCCTTGAACTCGAAGAGCTCTGCCTGATTCTCCCTCCTGAGTGCTGGGTATGTGCCACCACCACCACCACCCATTACAAGTCATTTTTAATAGTGACATAGAGTTCTGGAACATAAGAAAGAGCTCACAGAGTCTTTGAAAATAAGGGTCTCTTTTCTTATCTTCTACAAGGTCAGTTTAATAAACCACATAGATAGTGGAGAGATCACCTGAGCATAGTGGCATATACCTGTAATCCCAGAACTCAGGATGCTAAGGCAGGATCATGAGTTCAAGGCCACCTTAGTCTACATTATAAGCATGCTACTTAGAGACCATCATGCAAACATGTTGGTAGTGAAATACTGATATGGGTGCCTATAGAAACTCAATTCCCGGGCTGTGACTGCCCCGACTGACTTTCTCCTGACCCTCACGACCATGCAACCCCCCATCACTGGCCCCCATTCATGAGTGTGCTATTTCTACGAAGCCCCTGCCCAGTGACTAGTCCCAGTAGGGTCACATCCAGTTTCATACCCAGACTCCAGACACTTCTAATAGGCAAGCTGGTTCTGGACTCAGATTTCCTGGGAAAGGTGGTGACCTTACTAGTTTTATGTCACCTTGAAACAAACTAGAGTCATCTGAAAGGGGGGGGGGACCTCAATTGAGAAGATGTCTCCATAAGATCTAGCTGTAGGCTAGATTAGTGATTGATGGGGAAAGGCCCCGCCCATTGTGGGTGGTGCCATCCTTGGGCAGGTGGTCTTGGGTTCTATCAAAAAGCAGGCTGAGCAAGCCACGATGAGCAAGCCAGTAAGCAGCACCCCTCTGTGATCTCTGCATCAGCGCCTGCCTTCGGGTTCCTGTACTGTTTGAATTGCTGTCCTGGCTTCCTTCAGTGATAGACTACAGTGTGGAATTGTAAGCCAGACACACCCTTTCTTTTGGTATCTCATAGTAACAATAGGAACCTTACCTAAAACAAGTAAAGAGATAGTTAATTGAGACATCACTGTTTTCTAGTACTTTCTTCTTCCTATTGTGGACAGGTAGCCAGCCCTTAGGTTTGTTTTGCAAAGTGAGAGTGGTTTCTCTAATAAATGCCCAAGCTCATTGGAGAGAGGGTGCTAACATCTAGTGCCATTGAGAAGAGCATAGTGAGATTTTCTTTTTCTTTTCCCTGACTGGGAAGGAGAATGCTGGAAGTTTGTCAGTCATAGGCATACTGGTGGGGGTCCCAGGGCCAGGCTTGCTAGATGCTCCTACAGAAGGAGTGTCACACAAGAGCACTGACCCACCTGACCTGAAGGGCATGAGTGAAGTCACCTCCACCAGCAGATTTTCAAACAGCAAATGAGCAGTGAGGGAGGGGACCGGGACCCACTAGAGCAGTGGCTCTCAACCGTCCTAATGCTCTGACCCTTCAATATAGTTCCTCATGTTGTGGTGACCCACAACCATAAAATTATATTTGTTGCTACTTTATTAATTGTAAGTTTGCTACTGTTATGAATCATAATATATTTTCATAAAATGATCTAATTTTCATAATCATAATATGAATCATAATGTGTTTTCCCGATGGTTTTATGTCACCCCCGGTGAAAGTATTGTTTGAGTCACAAAGGGGTCACAACCCACAGGTTGTGAACCACTGTTCTAGAATCTTCTGGCTAAAAAGTTGATACAGGAATAGAGGCGGAGAGTCGGCTAAGTGTTGGCATGTCATGGTTCTCAGAACCCACCGCCCCTACAGCCAGCTGTGGTGCTGAGCGCATGTGCTGACCTTCTATCAAGGGAGAGAAAGGCCTGCAGAGGCCAAGGGCTAACCTCAAGGCTTCTCTACCCTTGTTTTAAACACTCGTTTAGAGAGAGTGTGTTTATTTACTTATTTATGTATGAGCACATGTATGGTGGTTGAGGCTAGCTGACTCGTGAGAGTTGCTTCTCTCCTCCCATGATCTGGGTCCTGGGGAGCCACGGGGGCTGCTAAGCCAGGGATAACCCCCCAGGGACCGTCTCCCCAGCTCCCCACCTAGGCTGTGAGATAGAGCTTCATTTAGACTCAACTCACTTCACTGTCTCCAAGTCTGGATGGCCAAACACCCTGGGGCCTTTCCCAGTTACTGGAGCCAGCTGCTCCCCGATCGGGCTGCGGCTGTGAGGGCGTGAGGGATCATTTTCAAGAAGAGCGAGGCCTCCTCTGGGGCCCAGATCTGAGAACGGGTTTCTTTTTCTCTTCCTGGGATCCAGTACGTAAGATTTCCCTGGCTCTCAGCAACGGGGAATCCTCCAAACTCTAGATAGACAACTTCGAAGTCACTCTTTGGGGACTATTTCTTAAGACCCTTCTCTGTTCCATCCATAGGCGCAGGGGGAGAAATCATGGTAGACTAAGACAAAAATACGCTCGAAGTCTCCCTTTCCACCGTCTACGCGGGCCAGCTCCACTAATCCCCTGCAGCTGTCCCTTCTCTACAGAGCCTGACCTCCCTTTGGCCGTGCCTATCCTGAGAATTTCAGCTGCTCCCTTCTCTAACCACACGGGTCCATTTTAGGCTTCCTTTTCCTGTGGCCCCGCCCAGTAGTGACCCTTCACACATCTCCTTGCCTTAAAGGATATGCAACCCCTGATAGAAAGACATTGCCGTGAGTCTGGGCTGGGGATATCAGTTAGAGCTTCAAGGGTCTGAAGGTTGTGAGAGGTAGAAGATATGGTCCTGGGGGTTGCTAAGCTTGGAGGGACCGTGACCTCCCAGTAGGCTATTTTAGGCTTCATTGGTAGCATTAAGCCAACAACGATGGTAAGGCCAGTTTAACTCTGTATACTGCTTCATCTGCATCCAAACATTGCACACTCTCACCTGTGTACAAGGGTTCAACCTCAAGCTGAACCCTAATAACTGAACAAGAGAGAGGGTACAATTTCTGACCCCAGCCACAAGCACTTCAATTCCCTGTAGGGGACATCTTTCTTCCTTTCATCTTTTTTCCTTTTTCCCTTCCTTCATCCCTTCCTGTCTTCTTCCTTTCATCACCAGAAAGGACCCTAGAGAGCCCCCGTATAATCAAACCATTGTTCTTGGGGTAAACTGGAATGCACTAAGTATAAAGAATCATGTTCAAATGTGTCTCAACTGTGTCTCCAGAGTTATTGGGATTTGTAAGGGCTTGGGGCACGGTGGGGGGAGGGGGTATGGGTGGGGATGAAGAAGTACCTGGAAGCAATAGGGTAGTGGTGATCCTGTGCCTTAAGAATCGCTTTCCCTGCGGTGGCTGGTAACTATTGAGCAAGCATGCTGTCCTGGCCATGTGGTCAAGAACTCAGTGGATTGGCTTATGGCTTACGTGTGAAATGTCCCCAGAGGCTCATAGGGTATGACTCCCCTGCTAATAGTGCCATTTGGGGAGACAGAAACTTTTGGCAAAGGAAGGATGGCTAGTACGGGCCAATGGGGGCTGGCTTTTGAGGATTACAGCCCAGCCCCACTGCCTGCCTATACTCTCTCTGCTTCCTGGATTTTTGTTTTTGGTTTTGGTTTTTGGTTTTTGGTTTTTTCGAGACAGGGTTTCTCTGTGTAGCCCTGGCTGTCCTGGAACTCACTCTGTAGAACAGGCTGGCCTCGAACTCAGAAATCCACCTGCCTCTGCCTCCCAAGTACTGGGATTAAAGGCGTGCGCCACTACTGCCCGGCTCTCTCTGCTTCTTTATCCTCCGTGATATAACAAGCATGCCCCATGCTCCCGCTGTCACCATGCCTTCCTCATCACCATGGACCGGACCCCCTGAACCATGAGCCAAAATAAACCCCTCTTTCCTTAAGTTGCCTCTATTAGGTATTTGGTTACAGCAACAAGAAAATTAACCAATACAGGCCCCTTTTAGGACACTCTCAGTAAAAGAATTGACAAATCAAATTCATAGTCCATGGGGACCTTAGGTGGGCACTGACTTTATGTGGATCTTCAGGGTTTTTTTTTCTGCCCTTTTCATGCATATGTGTGTGGTGTATGTGCTCATGCGTGTTTGTGTGCCCATGCATGTGGGGGTGCACATATGCATGTGTGTGTGGGGAGGGCAAGGTTGATGTTAGGAATCTTATTCAATCTGCTTTATTCTTTGAATAAATTCCCCAATTCAAATCTAGAGTTCAGCAGCACAGCTAGGTTCGCTAGCCAGCCTGCTCCTGGGATCTCCTGTCTCGGCCTTCCAGTGTTGCAATCACAGGCTGGTTCACACATCTACCCAGTATTTACATGGATCCTGGGGATTTGAGCTCTGGTCTTTTTGCTTGTGCTGAAAACACTTTAACCACTGAGGCATTTCCCTGGGTCTCAGAGGAATCTTTATAATACTCTGTTCTGCTAAAAACAGGAGATGACATATATCTTTTATATTATATATATATATATATGCATACATATATATTATATACACACATATATTTATATATACATATATATGCTATGTTTGCACACATGTGTCATATATACATATATATGGATATATATACATATATATGTATATATATATCCATACACATTCACCTATCCACATCACTAAACACAGAAAATGCCTCTCTCAATTATGAGTGATCAAAATCCTTTCTGGGCTCGATGGTCCAAGGGGACCCTAAGGTTCTGTCTTGGTTTCACAGGTACCAGCAGAGAGACGCTGCCTGTTGGGGGAAGAGCCACTGGTTGAGGGTGGTTCAGCTCTGCCACATGGACTAATCGGGACACATATCTACATAGAGCAGTAAAAGGTCCCAAGAGCATAGAAATGCCAGCCCCCACCCTCCTTAGGGGGGTCCGAGACCTACCCTCAGGCCAGGCACACAAGTGGTGCAGTCTAGTCTCTTTGCTCATCAAACTGTACAAGGACAGCTTTCTCTCAGTGAGGAGATGAGGCCAGTTTCATCTCAGTTCTCCCAGCCTAGACTTACCCGTGTGGTGATGTCCACTGGACCTGGGCCATTGGTAATAGGATAGTTGGTAAAATACTATTCTGGATACTTATTTGAAGAAGCTTTTGAGGCCAACATGATGGCGCACACTTTTCATCCCAGGACCTGGAAGGCAGAAGCAGGCTGATCTCTGTAAGCTCTGGTACTGCCAGAGCTCTGAAAAGAGAGGCTGTCTCAAACAAAACAAAACAAAAACAAAAACAAAAACAAAAAACAAAAAACAAAAAAATAAAAAATTAAAAAAACAAAAACAAGCAAGCAAGCAAACAAACAAACAAAAGCCACGGTGGAGGTGATTGATTACAGTCCATGGTGAGAAAAGGGCCGGCATTTCCAGCCAAGAGGACAGTCAACCAGTAGAGGGCGTTAGTTCCGGATTGTGACAGTGCCTCCCTCCTGGCCCCTAAACAGCCAACCTATCTTGCATAGTTTGAATTTGCATACCATTTTAGTTGCTTTTCTCATTGCTCTGACCAAATGCCCCAGAAGGAGCGACACACAGGACACAGTCCGCCAGAGCAGCGGAGTCACCGCGCAGAAGCAGACAGCTCGCGGCCCGGTCCACCTGAAGTCAGGAAGTAGGAAGAAATGACTACCTTCCCCCACCCCCCCAGACAGGGTTTCTCTGTATAGTCCTGGCTGTCCTGGAACTCACTCTGTAGACCAGGCTGGCCTTGAACTCAGAAATCCGCCTGCTTCTGCCTCCCAAGTGCTGGGATTAAAGGCGTGCGCCACCACACCAGCTGCTTTTTCCTTTTTTAAAGAATGATTTTATTTTTATTATTAGTGTATGCGTATGTGCATGTGCCTGTATGTATGTGTGTGTGTGTGTGTGTGTGTGTGTGTGAGAGAGAGAGAGAGAGAAAGAGAGAGAGAGAGAGAGAGAGAGAGAGAGAGAGAGCGCCAGCCTGAGGAGGCCAGAAGAGAACTTTGCATCTCCTGAGGCTGGAGACACAGCTGGTTGTGAGCCATCTGATGTAGGTGCTGAGACCAAACTCAGGTCCTCTGGAAGAGCAGAAAGATATCTTAGCGGCTGAGCAAGCCATACTTTCTTGTTTTAAAGCAGTCTGAGATTGTAGCCTGTGGAATGCTGCTGCCCACAGTTAAGGAAGATCTTCCCAACTCTATTAATCTGGTCTAGAAATATAATACCCTCATCCTTATGCTGAACAGACATGCCCAGAGGCTTTGTCTATTAGTAGGTCCTATCAAGTTGAAAACATTAACCCTTACATCGGCCTTCATAATTGCATGGGCAGATAATTTTAAAGACATCTCTATATATACACATCCTTTGGTTCTGTGTCACTGGAATATGCTGGGGTTTCTCCCTTCTATATATGTGCTGGTGACATTTCCATATCAGACCCAGACAGTAGTTTTCATAGGTCAACCATCAGGCAGAGATTGTGTATCATCTACCACTTTTAGGGGGCAGTTGCATTTTTAAAAAGGTGGTGGTGGTGGTGGTGGTGGTGGGCAAGCCCAAATTTGCTTTATATACCTTTAATCGGCTAGAAAGCCTCTACTTTTGTTCTAGGTGCTATAGTATTTCCCCCACATGTTGGAACAAGTCAGCATAGCCTGTGGAATCGCAGGACTCATCTCAGTTCCTTTATGACTTCACGGCATGACCTACCCTCAGAGTCTTCAGCTGCTTTGAATTCCAGGACTATGCAGACCAAAATAGCACCTCCTAAGTAGTCAGGACCAAGCCCGGGAGGCAAGCACTGGTCCTTGGGTCTCAGTGCAAAAGCTGATGGCAAGAGAGAGCTTGGCACATCGCAGGACTCCTCTGCACCCAGCTCCATGGAGTTACAAGGCTCTGTCTCAGCCCACGGCCCCAGCTGAGGGAGGCGGAGCGGGCGTCAACACGCAAGTATCCAGAGGAAGTCTCCCTCATACTTGCCTGAGAGTTCAAGGTCTGACACACTTCAGGAACCATGACCGCTATCTGTCTGAAACCTTCACCTGTAGGAGAAACCTCATCAGAGATGTAGACTACAGCAAAGACAAAGCACTGATGGGCCTGGCAGGGACCCAATATGCGCGGCTCTGATGCACTTCTTTAGCCTGAGAGGCAAGATGAGAATCCTTGAGTCCAAAGACATGTGACGGTCTAAACTGAAGAGCACATCAGATTCATTTGGAGGGCTGGCTGGAAAATCAAATTGCTGGGTCCCTCACCTCAGAGTTTGTAAGCATGGAGTTCTAAGCAACTATGAAGAATGTTCCCGTCTAGAAAGTTCCACCATCCTAGATGCTACTTTTCTTAGTTACGAACTAAATATCTGACCTCAAACAACTTAGAAACAGAAATGGTTTGTTTGGGTTTCAGAAGTGTCAACGCATCATCATTCAGCTCCATTGATTTGGGGCCTCTGTCGAGACGCTGCATCATGGGCCGTGGGGGTGTGGTAAGAGGACGCTCGTTTCATGGTGACTGGGAATGAACGGGCTTGAGCTCTAACTGTCCTTCCAAGTACACATTCGCACTGATCTGCTTCCCATCAGGCCTGTCCCTTAAGTGTTCGGATACCTTCTAATATTGTAACGAGATCAGACCTTTAGGACATAGACCTTTTTTTTTTAAAGATTTATTTATTATTATATCTAACTACACTATATCTGTCTTTAGTCACACCAGAAGAGGGCGTCAGATCTCTTTACAGATGATTGTAAATGACCATGCGGTTGCTGGGATTTGAACTCAGGACCTTCAGAAGAGCAGTCAGTGCTCTTAACCGCTAAGCCATCTCTCCAGCCCCAAGACGCAGACTTTTATCAAGCCCTTTAAAGAATACAGATTCTTGGGCTCCTCTGCCAACACCTAAGACCAGTGCACTCTGCGCCGGGGGGTGGGGGGGTGGGGGGCGGGGGGGGGCTGGCACCTCTGCTTCAAAATGTCTTCCAGGTTGCTTTGAACTTTGATTTGAGAAACACATCCTAGACATGTGGTTCTTCTTGTTTAAATCTACATGTTGGGGTGCTATATGCATGTGCATGTTTTTGTGTACATGTGTGTACCGGGGCGTGCACACATATGTATGCACATGTGGAGACTGGGTACCAACATCGGGTGTCATCCTGGATCGCTCTTCACCTTATTTTAAAATGTTTATTTTATATGAATGAGCGTTGTCTTAGTAAGAGTTTTTATTGCTGTGATAGACAGTGTGACCAAAAGCAGGTTGGAGAGGACAGGGTTTATTTGGCTTCCACTTCCAGATTGTAGTTCGTCATTGAAGCAAGTCTGGGCAGGAGTCTGGGGGCAAGAGCTGATGCAGAAGCCATGGAGGGAGTGCTTACTGGCTTGGTCATCATGGCTTGCTCAGCCTGCTTTCTTATAGAACCCAGGATGACCAGCCCAGGGATGGCGCCACCCACAATGGGCTGGGTCCTCTCCCATCAATCACTAATCAAGAAAATACCCAACAGACTTACCTACAGCCTCATCTTTATGGAAGTATTTTCCGAATTGAGGTTGCCTTCTCTAAGATGGCTTTAGCTTGTGTTGAGTTGACATAAAGCTAGCCAGCACCAATGTTTTGCCTGCGTGTATGTATGCGTACATGGGTGCCTGATGTTCACAGAGATCAGAAGGAGGCACTGTATCCTCTGGGGCCACAGTTACAGAGCAGGTGAGCTGCCATGTGTGTGCTGGGAATCAAATCTTAGTCCTCATCAAGAGCCATCTCTCTATCGCCTTCCATCTTATTTTTAGGACAGGGCATCTCAGTAAAGTTGGAACTCATGGATTTGGCTAGACTGCACTGCAGGGGTCCTCCTGTCTCCACTTCACTAGTGCTGGGATTACAGACATGGCTGCCCTGGCTGTCTGACTTGTTAAAAGGGCGATAAGGAAGAATCAGAACTCAGGTCATCAGGCTTGCATAGAGGCGCCTGTGCATGTGAGTGTGCATGTGCATGTGAGTGTGCGTGTGTGTGTGTGTGTGTGTGTGTGTGTGTGTGTGTACTCCTGTAGTCAGGCAAGGCCTCCGGTGGAAGGAGGTGGGGACATCAACCCACCCCCAAATCCTTCTACCCAAAATTTGTTCTGCCTACAAGATTGCAAAGGTTAAAGAAGGAAGAGATTGAGGGAACGGTTGACCAGTGACTGGTCCAACTTGAAACCCATGCCTTGAGAGAGAGCCACCCCTGGCACTATTAATGATACCGGGCTATGCTTGCAGAGACAGGAGCCTAGCACCTGTCTCCATCATCGGATGGAGACAGAGTCAGAGACTTACAGCCAAACCTCAGGCAGAGTCAAGTCTTACAGAAGAGTCAGGAACAGGAATGAGTGAACACCAGGGGGCATGGACACCACAAGAAGACCTATAGAGTCACCTGTGGACCCATGGGGACTCAGAGAGACTGAACCACCAACTGAAGAGCATGCAGGGGCAGGGCCTAGGCCCCTACACATTTGTAGTGGATGTGCAGCTGGGTCTTCATGTGGGTCCCCTAACAACTGGAGCTGTCGCTGACTCAATTTTAATGCAAAAACTAAGCTTTAGTGAGATGTCATTCTGGTTCTAATGCTAGTGAGTCCTAGAGGCAGGCACTCCGGGCAGTAATTTAAACAACCGGCAGCCATCTTCTTACTGTGGCAGAGCAGGTCCCTTGGTCCCCAGTCTATGAGCACAGAGTGCTTTCAGCCACAATGCTTTTTTTTTTCACCAGAGTGAATCCAACACAGGTTTTGTTTAAGATGTAAATAAGCCCCGGCTGTTTCCAAAGACTGTCCGCTCCTGCCCCCATGATACCACAAGTCTCAAGCTAGGCAGGTCTTTAATAACTATAATTAAATTGTTGAGCTATAATCAAGGAATGCAATTTCAAAACAGAATTGTTGCATTCACATTCCCAGCACCGTGCTGAAGGGAAATCAAAGAGAAAGCACCTTGTATCCTGGCCAGGGACGAGCACCGTGGAGAACCAGGGGAAGAACAGCTTTCTGCTAGGCGCCCAAACTCAGACCCGGAAGCCCTTGTCAGCTCCCTGCTGAGCTGGACCTGGGCCTTTCCAAGGAGGGGGCCATCGGTTGGAGGATTGAGTCACTTGGCTTGAGTCCTTTCTCTGGCCAAGTCTGACGTTCAGGTGCAGTAATACAGGGTGAGAACAATTCTCCCTGAAGCCTCTCCAGCCCCACATCTCCAGACCATCCTGCAGAACACCATAATAAGGAAGGCCCGATGCTGTGTTGAGCTACAGTGAGTTTTGTCCAGGAATCCAGTCTTCTAGAGGACAGTGACTGCATTCCGGGGGCGTAGAGAGGAAAGGCTGAAGACTCCTCTCATGCTGAGAATAGCAGACTTGACTGCTTTCTGCAGGGGGAGACCTTGGAGGACAAAGGTAATCTCATTGAACCCCATGCCGAGGACCAAGTGAGAAGACATTCCCCTGTAAACTGGCTGGCCTGCTTCTCTCTCTGCCCAGATCCAGTGTCTGATCTATTGTGTGTCAGGGACCTTCTACCCTTGCTAAGGGAGGCCCCGCAGGAGGGCAGAGGGGGTGGGGAAATGTGGGATGTTTAGCGTTTCTTTGCTCATTTCCTTCTGGCCATGCTGAGCTTGATCTTTCCTGTGGGGGAACTGAGGATCTGCGGGGTTCTGGTGGGCAGTGCCCAGGAACCACCCATCTGCCTAACTTCCTGCTGTAGCTTGTCCTTAGATACCCCTCATGTGGTGTTTCCCAGAAGAAAATACAGGCTGAATTCCAGATAATGCATAGCTTTTTAGTATGTGTTCCAAATATTATAACCTTAAGAAGAGTTCAAAGAACATACCTTAAAGTATTTATTCATTGTTTGTATGTAATACAAATTTAGTTTGACATCTCATTTGTATTTTTATTTGCCCAATCTGGCAACCTAACCATTTCTTAATTCTACCCCAGGTCTATAACAGTCCCTCATTAAGCCTTTTCTGTGGAGCCTCTGATGGGACTTAAAGTTTTTGTCAGGTCCAACTCAGAGACCTTTGATTCCTACTGAGGCTCTTGGCGTTAAGAGCAACCCACCCTGTCTCTCTGATAACAGGTCTTTGCCAGCTCTCTGGGTCAGCTAACATGTACCATGTCTTCAATACACAATGCCTACAGGTACCAAGAAGAGTCCTGAATCAAGAGAGACCGGTTCTCTGCACAGGGTGGAGCCTGTGTTACACGCGTCTGAGAACAAGATGAACCTACCCTGACCTTCCCCACGGGCCTCAGTGAGTGGCAGAAACCATGATGGACAGTAGAACATTCACTCTGGAGGCTGCACATTGCTTCACCGCTAGGCCGGTTCACCCTCTGGGCTCTGGTATGCCCTGGTGGGTGGCTTCATCTGCTGTGAGGTTAAATTTCTCAATCAGTAACTGTAGATAAACTTGATCCACCCCCCAAGTTGTGGAGAGGAATAGAGATAATCAGTGTAAAAATGTTAGGCTGAGCCCCACCCCCACCCCCCAAGGCCGGGAAGACAGAAGTCTTTCCCATATATGACTTTTGAGGATCTGGCCCATGGGTTGGGTCAGGGAGGGGCTCCTAAATGTCATTCAAGTGAAACTGAACTGAGTTGACCACCTGACAAAGGTCACAAAATGAGCACAGGGTTGTTGTCACTGCGCGTTGAGCTGCTGAGGAGGGAGAGCTAATGGCGGAAGAGGCAGACTTGAGCATCAAAGGTCCTGCCGGGACCCTGAAGCCTAAGGGTATATTTCAGACGACAAAGCATGACCATCTTGATGAGGCTTTGCTGGCACTTTCAATATAAGTGACACCATTCGTTTGATCACCTCGCACGGCGGCAGATGGAGCTAAGGAAAGTTTAGGACCTCTCTCCAGATGGCATCTCAGACCCACGCGTGGCCTTCCGTGGCTTCTGCTCCTTTGAAGCAGTGGGGTGTTTGTTCCACTGTTTTCCTGTGGGCCATGGCTCCCCTCAGCTCTGAGTCGCCTTGGCCGACAGCCCAGGGTTTTTGAGGTACATTGCAAAAGGACCCGGAGTAAAGGGGATCATTTAGGAATCCTCAGGATACGCCACACACACACACACACACACACACACACACACACACACACACATCCTGACTCCCAGTTGACAAAGGGGCTTCTAAAGACCCCAGGCCTACCACTGAAGCTAGTTGCCTCTGGTCTGGTGTAAGGCTGCGTGCAGTCTCTATCAGAGGCCACCCAGCCAGACCTCATCTGGGTTGTGCAAAATAAACATAGCAGCACCTGGACACACAGAGGCCAGAGGCCTCCCTGGCCTCAGATCTCCTGAGCACGCCATGTTCCCAGTGCTTCGGGGGCAGAGGCTTGGAGCCTGGCCAGGAGTAAGCAGAGGAGGACAGGAGGATGAGAACCGCCTTGTAAATCTGCGAGCCCACCTACTGCCGCCTTGAGGACACAGGCACAGCCTCCTCCCTCAGATGCTTCTCTGTGGAGAGGCAGGGTGTGATGGTTTGTATATGCTTCTCCCAGGGAGTGGCACTATTAGGAGGTGTGACCTTGTTGGAGTAGGTGTGTCATTGTTGGTGTGGGCTTAAGACCCTCACCCTGGCTGCTTGGAAGTCAGTCTTCTACTAGCAGCCTTCAGACGAAGAGGTAGAACTCTCAGTTCTTCCTGCACCATATCTGGCTGGATGCTGCCATGTTTCTTCCTTGATGACAATGGACTGAACCTCTGAGCCTCCAGATTAGGATCATAGGTGAGCCTTCCAATTCTAGATTGTAGTTCATTCCAGATATAGTCAAGTTGACAACCAGGAATAGCCACTACACAGGGGGAGGATCTACAAGGTGAGATGAAGCCTAGAGAAGCTGCCGGGCAGGCGGTGCTCCCGGGATGCAGCTTTCCCTCCTCACTGAGATGGCCTTACCTTCTGAATTGCTGGAGCTTCTGTAAATGACCCCAATAAACTCACTGGTTCAGTCAGTCAGACTCGATAGAATTGTTTGTTATGGTTTTGGTTTTGGTTTTGAGTTTTGGGTTTTTCATGACAGGGTTTCTCTGTGTATCCTTGGCTGTCCTGGAAGTAGATATGTAGACCAGGCTGACCTCAAACTCACAGAGATCTGCCTGCCTCTGCCTCCTGGGTACTGGGGTTAAAGGGGTGCACCACCCCTGCCCAGCCTTTGGCTTGTTGTTGATGTCCAATCCATTGTTTGAAAGCCATACAGTTCCAGGGCCCTTGCTGCCTGAAGTCTGCCCTGATAAAGTTATACTAGAACCAGTGAGGTCCTCTTACACCCCGCCTCCTCCTGTGTGGCCTCCTTCCTTTGACAGAATTAATTGTGGATTGTGTTTTCTTGGGTTTTGAGAATATATTACGGTGTCAGGGGTTCACCTCCCAGACCCCATCTTCCTACCTTACCACCAATGCTGACTAACAAGACTGGGGACACCTCAGGGATACCTCAGGGACAGGGACCATATTAAATGACATGAGTGACAGGATGAGGAAGTAAATCGTTTCCACTTTCTAGATGGAAAAAAAAAAACGAAACCATGGGTATGTTGCAGGAAATATTAAAAACGATCCCGCCAACTCTCCTGCCCCTCCAGACCACAACACGGTGTCCCGGTGGGGTTCCTGCCCGCGGCCGTTCTCACCGCCGAGCTATCCTCTCCCAGCTAGCTCCCACAGCCCCTCCTCTCCCAGCTAGCTCCCACAGCCCCTCCTCTCCCAGCTAGCTCCCACAGCCCCTCAGCTGTGTTCCCTCTCCACTATCGGTGGATCCGCCGATAAACAAGCAAGTCAAAACTCTTAAAGCTTAATTAATTAACCAGATTTATATATAAATACTGTTACAATTTACAAGACGCCAATACAGTAATTTAAGAGCTAATTGATAATGATAAAGCTTTACCCCAGTATTTCTAACCTTATAAAAACTTAGCTGTTTGTGGCTAGTAAATGCCACACAGGTCCACATCCGAGGCCACCTGGGTCCTCTTCCCTTCTCCTCCTGTGACCTCTGTCCCCTCAATTCCTAGCTCCGCCTCCCTTTTCCTGTCCAATCACAGGCCTTCCACTGCCTTAAAATGATTGGGCATGGAGAATCCTGCCACAGGGGTAGACTGGATCAGGCCCCTCAATGTTAGGAATTTGTTATCACAAAATATAAAACATGCTTCAAATTGGACCAGTTAAGATCAAGACGAGGCTAAATATTTGCTCAATTACTTTCACCTGCTTTTCTTGAAAATGGGCACAAAGGTATTTGAAGAGAAAGAAAGGGCTGAGAGCATGTAGAGCGATGGTTCTCAAGCTGTGGGTCACAACCCCTCTGTGGGGGTGGAATGACCTTTTCACAGACCATCAGAAAAACACCGAGATTTACATTACGATTCATAACAGTAGGTTGTGGTTTTGAGGTAGCAACGAAAATAACTTTATGGCTAGGGGTCACCACAACACAAGCAACTATATCTATCAAAGGACCATAGCATTAGGAAGGTTGAGAACCACTGTTTTAGTAGGTCAGTGGTTGGAGAGCTTGCTTTCTTAACTTGCTTATTACCTCTGCAGGATGATGTGTGAGAAAGATACACTAAATCAGAGACCTTGGAGGAAACCCAGGTTCTAAGGCTCGCTGCTGGGTAGTGTTCAGCAACTGGCGTCAGTTTCATTTGCCAGAGGAACTGAACACTAGAATGCAGAATATCTCTAAAGTTGCAGAGCACATAGCCAGGAAAAATCCGGGACGAGGAACCCAGCTAAGTGCGTTTTCTACCTGCTTGCTCTTCCTCCATGTTTCAAAGCAACACTAAGCCCCTTACCCGCGGCTGGCACATGAACAGAAGCTATTCAGCCTAAGTTACCTTTCCTTTACAATACTAGTCAGTGCTATTCGGTTATAAGAGCAGTCCTTCTGTGATTAGCTGATGCCAACCCATCATAGTGAGGGACATGTTGTACCCAGTCCACCAATTCCATTGCTAATGTCTTCTGGAAAAACTTTTAACTCTATTCAGAAATAATTGTGAACCAGCTATCTGGGTCTCCTGTGGTCAAGTTGACATGTCAAATCAATTATGAGAGGTCTGTGCTGATTGAGAAGTGTGCTCATTGCCTAGAAAACAGGCAACAGTTCTTTCTCCTTATACTCAAAGCCTGACTCAGACATCCCTCCTCGATGGAGTTATGGTGGCAAAGACAGGACACCTCGAGCCGCTTGTAGATTCGCGGTTGGTTATTTCCCAGGAGATCCGACTCCAGTCTGCAGGGAATGTGCCATTTAGGAGTGAGACTATATTAGACAGTTCCCTGGAGGAACAGAATCAATAGAATGGGGATAGAGCATAAAAGGCAATTTATTAAACTGTTCAGGAGAATCCAACAATGGCGGCTGATGTGCTAGAGAGGTCTCCAGCCAACCTAAGAGGCTTGACTTCTCAGCAATTCAAATCTAAAGACTTTGAAGTTTCCCAAGAGCTTCTTGTCAATACTACTGAAAGGCTAGAGAAGCTGGAGTCTGATGCTGGAAGACAATAGCAGCTTCGAGAAATACCTTCACTCGGATGGGGTCTTGCCAGTGCATGTCTACTGCCTTCTGTTGGAAGATTCTGTCTAAACCACACCGGATCTCTCCCTGCTTGGTCATCGTTCAGTCATCAATCTTTTCTGTACTACCCCCGTAGATACATAGTTCTAGTTCACCATTCCTGGACGCCCTTAATCAAGTCAAGTTGACAGCCAAGACCGGTGATTGCAGACTGGGACCTAACAAACCTGAATTCTTTCTCTCTATGAATATTTGGATAGTGTGGGAAAAGAAAGGGAAAACCGGGTTCATTAAAAGAAGATAAAGAGTGACAGCTAACCTTGAATATCAACTTTATGAGATTAAGAAATGACAAGGAGATTATAACGTGCACCTTTGGGGTGTGTCTGTGTAACTGTGATGGTGTTTTCAGAGACAGATCATGAGGGTGCCAAGGCCTGGCAGGGTTGATCTCTTGGTGTAGTCATAATGTGATGGCATTATTGAGAAGTGCCAAAAGTGGGAGCTGCAGTGTAGACGGGCGAAGTGGGTCATCGGTGCATGACTAGGGCTGTATCTTACCTGTGCATTTTCTGAACTCCCCCCTGCTCTGCCTCCTGGCTTCCATGATGACAACTGTTCTCTCTGTCAGGCCCTCCCCACTACGACGATACCTGTAAAACTGTGAACCCACATAAAGAATTCTTCCCTTTAAGCCGTTCTCAGGTCATTTTGGTGACAGTGTCACAAAGCTAAGGAAGAAGAGAACTAATCTAAGAGCCACAGGCTTTTCTACCTCTGGGAGCAAGCACTGAAGACGTGTCAGGACTTCAGAGGGTCCTTCAAACACGCACTAAGAATAGTTTAGTTAGCCAGGTTGCCGCTGATTTTATAGTCTAAGACTCGCAACTGTATAAGCTCCCTTGAACAGCTAGTTAGTCCATTGCAAAGTCTGTACTCCCAAGGCATGCAGCACAGAAGCCAATGGAAACCTGTCTACCAGTACCAGAGTGTATTAAATTCACCTTTGCCAATTAAGTTTCTAACATTTCTTTTTCTGTTTGACATACATAATGGATTGATGTCAACGGGTCTCATAATTACGTTGGTTTTGCTATGTATACTCTCAAAGTTATTTAAATAGGTTTTATGTAAGTTGATTGAACTTTTTGCCCCTAGCTATGATCTCTTAGTCCCTGGGAATGTTCTATTTTTAAAAATGTATTTTGTTTGAGGTCAACTTCCACTGCTTACTGGTTGTCTAATTTATACCCTTCCATTCTTTGATTTTTTTTCTCTAGGTGATATCTCAGTTCAACAGAAGATTGCTGAGTTGTTTTTTTAAAGACTGTTTAAAAAGTAGTTTTTGAGACAGGGTATCTTAGTCAGTGTTCTATTGCTGTGAAGAGACACCATGACCAAGGCAACTCTTCCAAAAGAAAGCATCTAACTGGGGGCTTGCTTACAGTTTGAGGGCTTTAGTTTAGTATCATCATGGCCGGAAGCATGGTGGGAACATGGAAACACTCATGGTGCTGGAGAAGTAGCTGAGCTACATCGTGATACACAGCTGAGAGAGATACACACAGGTGTGGCAGTGTGTGTGTGTGTGTGTGTGTGTGTGTAGGAGTCTGGGCCTGACCTCAAAGCCCACTCTCGGTGACACATCTTCTCAAACAGTGCCACTCCCTCCCTAGTGACTAAACATTCAAATCTATGAGCCTATGATGGCCATTCTTATTCAGACCACTACACAAGGTCAGGATTGCCTGAAACTCATAGTGATTCCCCTGTTTCTGCCTCAGGAGAGCTGACATTAAAGGTATGTGCTACAGTGTCCAACCATTGATCTTGTATTGGGAAACTTAAAAAAAAAAAAAAAAAGACAGGCTCGAGGGGGGGGGTGTTGGATAAATGGTTCAGTTGGTAGAGTACTTTGAGCAAATATAAGGACCTAAGTTTGATCCCTGGCACCCATTTAAGAACCAGGTATGCCAATGTACCAGTGCCAATGCTGGAGATGCAGAGCCAAGAGGATCCCTGGAGCTCACTACTTCGTCATCTTAGCTGACTGAGCGAGCCCCAGATCTCAGTGAGAAATCCTGTCTCAAAATACGAGGTACATGAATGTCTGAGGACAACACCCAATGTCCACCTCTGGCCTCCACATACATATGGACCCATCTGTACACATCGGACACACATGTGCCCGCACACTAACATGCACATACACCTGCATATAATACACACCACTATGTACAAATATGAAAAAGGAAGAAAAGGAAGAAATCTGGGAGCTAATGTGCTAGCTCACAACTGTGTGATGAATTCCCGGCCCGTCTGTCTAATGGGATAAGGGAAGGAGGTTTGAAGAAAGGAGCTGACATAAAATAACTGCCCCCAAGAATAAACTTTATCAGGAGAGAGAGCCTCATGACCTTGGACAGGCATGATCCAGCCACGATTGGGCTTTAAAGGTGGAGAGTGTTAGGAGAGATGGCCACCATGCACAGCACCATGGGAGTCCTGAAGGGAGAGTCAGAGCCCTCAGTTCTAGGGGGCAAAGAGGATTCTCATAGCTTTTCAGGGGAAGGGACAGGTTCCATGCCATGTGATCTAGTCTGGCCTAGCCTGGCCTGGCTCATGTGTGAGTCAGGAAAGCACTGATAAAAGTCAAGTTGTAATTCAAGGTTGTCCTTGGTCTAGACATCAGGGGGAGCTGAGCTTGCTCTCAGACATGCAGGCGGGAGGGGGAAAGCTAGCTGTACAGAATGTTTTCTCAGTCTGTCCTGGAGGGAGAGCAGCATGGGAATGTGGCCTGCTTTCTGAGAGAGAGAGAGAGAGAGAGAGAGAGAGAGAGAGAGAGAGAGAGAGGCAGCTAGAGGTCTGTGATCTAACAGCCATGCCTGCCTTCCTGTCTGGGAAATGATACAAGATGAGGAAGTGAGCACTGGAAGGAAAAACAGAGACCCTTTCAACAAATGTTTCTGCCATGAGTGAAAGCGAAAGACGGGTAGTAGAAAATGGTGCTTCGAGTTAGACTGTAGATAACACTGGAGACGGAGAAGGCGGGGACACTTGTCAAACATGGGGGTGGTGAGTGCCGACCAAGGCACCGAAGCATCCTATGGCTTGAGCACTGGCATGGATACCAGTGAGGCCTTGCCTGTGCTCATACACAAGACAGGACCGAGCAGGAAACACCGGACTCGATGAGAAAGCTTTGCTGGGATGTGGAGTTGAATGAGCCCTCCAGCCCAGGGGCTCGCAACCTTCCTAATGCTGCATCTTAATCTGGCATCTCGTGGTGTGCTGGCCCGCAGCCATGACATCATTTTGTTCTTTCATAACTGCAATGTTGCTACTATTATAAATTGTAATATAAATATCTGGTATTCAGGATATCTGATGTGACCCCCCCCCAAAGGGGTCATGAGGCATAGGATGAGAACCGTTGGTCACGGGGACTCCTCTGTGTGAGTTTCTAGGAAAAACTGGGGTTCCTTTTGGGGGCTCTTATTTTTATTAAGAAAATAAAATCTTTTTTTTAAAAAAAAGATTTATTTATTTAGTATATGCAAGTACACTGTAGCTGTCTTCAGACACCCCAGAAGAGGGCGTCAGATCTCATTACGGATGGTTGTGAGTCACCATGTGGTTGCTGGGATTTGAACTCAGGACCTTCAGAAGAGCTGTCAGTGGGCCTAACCACTAAGCCATCTCTCCAGTCCCATAAAATCATTTTTAAAAGGGGCTTAGAAGGAAACGTAAGGACCCTTTTTATTAGAGTTTGAGAGGAAAACAAAACAAAGCAAAAAAGTACGGTACTGACAAGTTGAAAGCCCCAGCAGCCGCCACGGGGAGAGAAGATGGAAAAAGGCTTGCCTTTTAATTTAGCTATGGAGGTCAGAGGAACAGTGAGGAAGCCCAGAGGGTCAGGAAACGCATGCTTAGGAGAGCGGAGCAAGAGATCTCGGTTCAGAGGATGGTCAGTTCTAGGTTCCTGTGTTCCAGGGCAAAGATTGTCCAGGGACAAGGTGTTTAGAAACCGAAGTAGAGAGCGTTTACTAAGACAGTTAGATCCAAAGGACGAAGCGGGGTGAAGAAACCAACAGACCCTAAAACATCCGTTCAGGCTGTGTGTGGACTTTTACGCAGCCTTTCTGGTTCCTGCCTCTTCCTTCTGTACTGCGCAGTGCTGACACGCATTCCATTATCCGCAGGCAAGGGCGGGCTTCCAGTCTGCCTCTGCAAACTGCTTTCATATGCTATTGCTTCAGTGCAGTCCCTATTCTTGGGCCACGAGAGCTTCCTCACACCATTGGAGGATGGGTCCAGGAAGAAGCCCTACACACCAGGGTGGTCAGGCTGTTAGAGGGACTGACATGCTGCAGCGTGGCTCATGAGGGACAGGAGAGAGAGAGATGAGAGAGAGAGAGAGAGAGAGAGAGAGAGAGAGAGAGAGAGAGAGAGATGCTCCACCCGGGATTGGCTGCTGCCAGGAGAGGAGTCAGGAGGTTTACAGTAGGGGTTAAAGAATGTGGGCTCCGGGCCAGAACCTGCTTCCTTCAGCGTTTTAAGCAGCAGTCTAATCGTCTTTATCAGTGCCTGGGAACATTCACGGCCCTGGATTAGGCCTGAGCCTGCAGGGAAAAGCCTGCAGCTGACTAGTCACAGAACAGACAGAACACTCTGATTCTCACCTCCCCCCTAGGATACAGTAAGAAAAACAAAACAAAAAAGAGGGGCAACTAGGGGACGCTGCCCTTGTCACATGAGACAGGCTTGCACAAAACCACTGGCAATTTCATATTTTGGAGGCGTAGAAGTCTTGGTGGCATTTATCTTCCAGAATGTGGTTTATATTGACATTGTGGGAACAGAGAAAGATACAAACTGTGCTTTCTCAAAACTACACAAAAATGTGCTTAAGCTTCTGAAAGGGGGACAGGAAATGAACAAGAATCAAGTTTTCAGTTACAGTGAACGGGGAAAAAAAGACTGTAACGTTTTTCAGGTCAACTACACCCATGGGACAAACTTTTATTAACGTCTTTCTTTTGTATTAACTGGGAGTCAGTGGTTGATTCTCTACTGGGTCCTGAACCATGAAACAGCCTTCTGAAAGGAAAAAGAAAAAGGGAAATCAATGAATTCCCCAGCCTCCAGATGATAAACTCCAACAAAGCAAGCAGAAATCTAAAGGCCTCCTTGAATACGAGCCCTGGGTTGAGAGAGGGAGAGGCATTTGGCCTTGGCTTTGGACACAGCCATCCAAGCGTGGGCAGGCACCAAGGCCAGGTTGGCAAAGTGGGAGAGAGCCAGCCTGGAGCTTGGGGAAAAGGAGGGGAAGTGGGAGAAGGCAGGAGGGCGGGAGAACTTGGAGGAGGAGGAGGAGGACCGAGGGCTGGAGGCATTTGGAATTACACAGTGGATGTTCCGCATCTCTTAATGCCTACCATATGTGCCTGAACTGCGTCCTGTGCTGCCCTTTTATCCGCTCCTAAAGCAAACCCCCTCTATTGTGTAAGCAGAACCTTAAAGACTCTAGAAGCAGCAGGGCTCCACTTGTCTCTTCCCCACAACCCCAGCTCCATTGCGGGGACTCCAGCTCCCAGGTAGGAGGGGGTCCCTCGGTACAGATCTGTCAGCCCCTAAAGTCAAAGCAGAGAGTAATCCTTGGCCCAACAGGGGTCTCAGTCGGGGAGATCTAAGGCCTGGGAATCCTTCCCATCCGCAGTGCGGGAGCACCATCCTTCCCGTCCTCAACCCAGAGGCCAGCAGCCGGGACTTCCCTGCAGAGCCAAAGGCACTGGTTGGCTTTGCCTCGCCCTGGCTCGCGCACCTCTCTCCCTCAGCCCTCCCTTACAAAAGGACGGGCAGCGAGCTTGGCTGCTATCCAGGCCGTTCTAGAGCACATCTCTAGCCTCCATCTCTGCCAAGCCCCAGTCACTGCCTTCCTTGCTACCCATGGTTGTCTCCGTCCCATAGCATTTGGGGGCAGAGGCCGGGCGGCATCTCGTAGATATGGAGCTGGGATGCCGGGCAGAGGCTGTGTGCACAGTCCCGTTCCCGGCCTCTCAGTCTGTCTGTTCTGTAGCAAGTGTCTCCTCCTTCAGAGCAATCAATACAACCAAAGTAACCACATAAATCATTAAAAAAAGTGTGTGTGTGTGTGTGTTTTTTTTTTTTTTTTACAGTGACAGCATATGTTATATGTTATCTTGTAACTGGCTTTTTTCCTACTTACTGTATATTGGAGATGTATTCATCTCGGTATATCCAGACTCATCTTTCTTTAAATGGTTCCATGAAAAAGTGGGATGGTTAATTTTGTATCAACTTGGCTGGACTACTAGATGTGTGGGTGTCATGTTTGTTCAAGTTCTATTATGGACGTGGCCTAGGTAGGCATTGCTGGATGAGATTTGCATTTAAGTTGGTAAACTTTAAGTTAGCAGATTGTCTTCCATAATGGAGAGGCACCTCATTCAATCATTTTAAAGCCAGAAGAGAACAAAGCAAAAAGTTGCATGCCTTCATTCAAGAGAGAATTCTGCCAGCGGAGAAGCTGCAGACCTGAAAGCAACATTAGCAGGCTCGTGGAGATCCAGCCGGAGGACCTTTGGCTTTGAATTGCAATTCTTTCCTTAGGATCCAACCTGCTGGCTGCCCTCTCAGAATCAGAGTTGCTAAATATGAACATGAGACCATTCCTTATAATATATGCACATATGCACACACACGTGTGTGTATACATATACACATACACATACATATACATTCCTATGTATATGTAACTATGGTACAGTAGTCTATTTAATTAGGAGCACATTCGTGGACACTGTGTTTCCATCTTTCCTCTCTCACAGTGGTACAATGAACTGATCTTTCAAACCTGCCACCATGCACATGGCCTGCCCATCTTCAACCCTCTATGGTATTCTGCTTCATTTGAGAAAATTATTTATCCAAGCCATAGCCAGCCTGTTGTGGGTGTGTCTCTCTGTAAGTCTCATTTTGAGAGTCACTAGTGATTAGAGGAAGTAAAAACTGTAATCACAATAGATTATCCTATCCATTTTCTTTTCTTTTTTCTTTAAAGATTTATTTATTTATTATATGTAAGTACACTGTAGCTGTCTTCAGACACCCCAGAAGAGGGCACCAGATCTCATTACAGATAGTTGCAAGCCAACATGTGGTTGCTGGGATTTGAACTCAGGGCCTCTGGAAGATCAGTCAGTGCTCTTAACCACCAAGCCATCTTCCAACCCCCTATCTATTTTCTAAACTGACTAAAATTACACCTGGGTCATAGGAAGTGAATACAGGATGTGGAGACATTAGACTGTGAATGCCTGGCTGATGGGGGTGTTAAATGGCAGTGCTTCTTTGTAAAACAGTTTGGCACCTTCTTAAAAACAAACAAATGTGTCTAGGCTGCAAGCCAGGCACCCATTTGTAAGGGAAACAAAAGTCTGAGTTCACACAAAGGATGTGATGCCATTCTCCACAGCAGCTTTATTTGTAGTAGTAAAAACTGGCAACAACCAAGAGTTCATTAGCTGATGAACAATCTGTGCTTCCCCACCCCATATTGTGCTCCTGTAGCACAAAGCTGAGCCTCAAATCAATTACATGCAGTCAAAATGAATAAGTAGAGAAACCACATAAGCACTGTAAGAAGTATAACAGTTTCGAAAACTCAAATTTATATACAGTTATCAAAAGCTTATCAGGGTTGCCTGAGAACCATGTTGGTATTTTTTGGTTGTTTTTGTTTTGGTGTTTGTATGTGTGTGTGTGTGTGTGTGTGTGTGTGTGTTGAGGGGGTCAAGGAAAATCTTGGGAATGACAGGTGTGTTAACTGTTTTGATTATCGTGATTATTGTGGTTGTTTCACAGATATGTACTTGGGTAAAATTGGTCAGATTGTAAACTTCACTGCACCTCAATTATAAATTTACAAAGCTATAAAACTCTTTATTTTTTGAATGTACAAAGGTAAATTTTTTAAAACAAATTTTATTTTCTATATTCTTTGTTTACATTCCAAAGGCTTTCCCCCTTTCAAGTTCCCCCCTCACCATATGTTCCATAAATCCTCTTCCCCCCCCCCGCCCCGCCCATTCCCTAATCACCCCTCTGCCCCATTTCTCTGTTTTAGTACCCCCTACAATACTGGATCAAGTCTTTTCGGGACCAGGGCCCTCTCCTTCCTTTTTCTTGGGAATCTTTTGATTTGCTAATTGTGCCTTGAGTATTCAGAGATTCTGGGCTAATTGATATCCACTTATCAGTGATTGAATTTCATGTATATTCTTTTGTGATTGGGTTAGCTCACTTGGGATATTTTCCAGTTCCAACCATTTGCCTACAAATTTCATGAATTCATTATTTTTAATTGCTGAGTAGTATTCCATTGTATAAATATACCACATTTTCTGTATCCATTCCTCCACTGAGGCACATCTGGGTTCTTTCCAGCTTCTGGCTATTATAAATAAGGCTGCTATGAACATAGTGGAGCATGTGTCTTTGTTGCATGCAGGGGAATCCTCTGGGTATGTGCCCAGGAGTGGTATGACAGGGTCCTCTGGAAGTGTCATGCCCAATTTTCTGAGGAACCACCAGACTGATTGCCAGAGCGGTTGTACCATCTTGCAATCCCACCAACAGTGGAGGAGTGCTCCTCTTTCTCCACATCCTCGCCAGCACCTATTGTCCCTTGAGTTTTTAATCTTAGCCATTCTGACTGGTGTGAGGTGGAATCTCAGGGTTGTTTTGATTTGCATTTCCCTGATGACTAATGATGTTGAACATCTCTTAAGGTGCTTCTCAGCCATCCGAATTTCTTCTGGTGAAAATTCTTTGTTTAGCCCAATTAAACCCCATTGTTTAATAGGGTTATTTGGTTCTCTGGGGTCTAACTTCTTGAGTTCTTTGTATATATTGGATATTAGCCCTCTGTCAGATGTGGGGTTGGTGAAGATCTTTTCCCAATTAGTTGGTTGATGTTTTGTCTTTCTGAGTGTCCTTTGCCTTACAGAAACTTTGTAATTTTATGAGGTCCCATTTGTCAATTCTTGATCTTAGATCATAAGCTATTGGTGTTCTGTTCAGGAACTTTTCCCCTGTGCCCATGCCCTCCAGGGTCTTCCCCAGTTTCTTTTCTATTAGTTTCAGTGTATCTGGTTTTATGTGGAGGTCCTTGATTCACTTGGAGTTGAGCTTAGTACAAGGAGATAAGAGTGGATTAATTCGCATTCTTCTGCATGCTGACCTCCAGTCGAACCAGCACCATTTGTTGAAAAGGCTATCTTCTTTCCACTGGATGGTTGTAGCTCCTTTATCAAAGATCAAGTGACCATAATTCTGTGGATTCATTCCAGGTCTTCAATCCTATTCCATTGATCTACCTGCCTGTCACTGTACCAATACCATGCAGTTTTTAACACAATTGCTCTGTAGTACTGCTTGAGGTTGGGGATATTGATTCCCCCAGAAGTTCTTTTATTGTTGAGAATAGTTTTAGCTATCCTGGGTTTTTTGTTACTCCAGATGAATTTGAAGATTGCTCTTTCTAAATCTATGAAGAATTGATTTGGGATTTTGATAGGGATTGCATTGAATCTGTAGATTGCTTTTGGCAAGATGACCATTTTTACTATATTAATCCTGCCAATCCAAGAGCATGAAATATTTTTCCATCTTCTGAGGTATTCTTTGATTTCTTTCTTCAAATACTTGAAGTTCTTGTCATACAGATCTTTCACTTGTTTGGTTAGAGTCACGCCAAGATACTTTATATTGTTGTGGCTATTGTGAAGGGTGTTATTTCCCTAACTTCTTTCTCGGCCTGCTTATACTTTGAGTATAGGAAGGCTACTGATTTGCTTGAGTTTATTTTATAACCAGCCACTTTGCTGAAGTTGTTTATCAGCTGTAGGAGTTCTTTGGTAGAGTTTTTTGGGTCACTTAGGTATACTATCATATCATCTGCAAATAGTGATAGTTTGACTTCTTCCTTTCCAATTTGTATCCCTTTGACTTCCTTATGTTGTCTAATTGCTCTAGCTAGAACTTCAAGTACTATATTGAAAAGATATGGAGAGAGAGGGCAGCCTTGTCTAGTCCCTGATTTTAGTGGGATTGTTTCAAGTTTCTCTCCATTTATTTTGATGTTGGCTACTGGTTTTTTGTATATTGCTTTTACTATGTTTAGGTATGGGCCTTGAATTCCTGTTCTTTCCAAGACTTTTAGCATGAAAGGATGCTGGATTTTAAAGGTAAATTTTGATGCTTTCTTTTTGTCTTTCTAGAACAGTCTTAATCTCCATGTAAATGAAACGGCCATGCAGATTTCAGAGAATATGTCACATTCCAAAGCAAAAGCATAGTACTATTTTCTGGAAATTACCACCCAGTTGCCAGCTTATATTTGTGTGTAACCCTTTTACCTCAGTTTCCAGTGCTTCAAATGGTCAGTTTGGCTGCCCCATATGGAACTATCAGTTTTCCAGACACACCAGCCCGTTACCACGAGACCAGTGGCAAAGTCTCCAGCATGGGCTTCCCTCCCTGCCCAGAGCCCAGCTCCCTGTGCCTGGCCTAAGTGGGGAGGCACAAGATGAGCGTGTAGCAGTGTGCACAGCAGAGCACCAAGGGAGAGGCCTGAGCAGATGCCATCCAACATGCCCAGACAGAACGCTGGCAACTGCCCAGGGCCTGGGACTGAATGCTGCGGTGGCCAGTGGGAAGTTCCTTTATGAAACCACTGGTGCCTTGTGTTGTGAGCACTGGGTTGGAGGCCACAAGGGGGGTGCACTGAGTAGAGACCTACTAAGGCTCATCCAGCCCTCCTCTTTGGCTGTATACCAGAGATGCTGGCCCCTTTCACATTCTTATATTAAGTGGAACTCTGACCCTCGGGCCTGGTTCTCTCCAGAAGCAAAGTCCTAGGTAAACTCTGATGTCTTCCATGTCATTTTCAGACACCCACTCTTCCTCATTCCAGCCTGCTCCTCACCCCTCACCCCGCCCCTGCACCTTCCGTCCCAGCAGAAGGAGCATCTGGCTCCATATGCTTACATCAGGATGAGATTATTTTCCATCTAGAGATGGAGCAGATCCCACCCATCCCCTGCTCACCCAGTGGGAGCAGAGCTGCATGTGACCCGAGATATTTATTATTTTTAAAAATTAAAGTCCAGATGTTTGGCAAGTCTGTCTTTGTAGAGGACGAGAGAGATGCTCTAAAGCTGAAATCTTTGAAAACAAAAAGGCAAACGATTCTGCGTTCTTTGATTTCCCTTGCCCGGAAGTCACACACTGCTAAGCCGCAGGCTTGCCAGAGTTCATGGACACAGGATCTTCCTGTCCCTGGAAGACTTGCACAGCTCATTAAACTTTGCTGTTTGTTTTGATTTTAGATACTCAACAATAACTGTAAAAGTGAATATTGATGTTAGTGAACTGTTTCATTCTCATTAAGATGTGCTTAGAAGATTCCAGCATTGAAAACAGCACAGAATAAGCTAAATTTACAAAGAATCCCTAAATGGAGACTGTGTGCAGTATTAAACAAACAAACAAACAAACAACCTCAATTAAGTGTATCCTGGAGTTTCCTTTTTGAGTAGGAGCAACTTTATCCTCCCCAATTAAAAAATATCTGACTCCCTGTTGTCAGGGTCATGAAGACATGGACTAGAGAAACAGGGTAGCAGGTTTAATACTTTCTGGGAATGACTTGTAGTATATACATCATGTGAGGAGTTACCTACCTATGTCTAAGAGTTAAGATTCAAAAAGAGGTAGAACCAGAAGTGGGGTTGTATATTAAGAGATGATTGCGGGCTGGAGAGATGGCTCAGTCATTAAGAACATTGACTGGTCTTCTGGAGGTCCCGAGTTCGATTCCCAGGAACCACATGGTGGCTCACAACCATCTTTAGTAGGATCCAATGCCCTCTTCTGGTGTGTCTGAAGAGAATGACAGTGTACTCACATGCATAAAACACATCTTTTTGAAAAAGAGAGAGAGAGATGGCTACAAGGGAGTGGCCTGCATTGGTGTGGACTGGCTAGGTGAGTCTGCGTCCTCAGGCAGCGGTCAGGAAGAGGAGGATGGAGATACACAGTGTGCAGGAGAAGCTGCTGTCCCAGGAAGGGTATTCTCTTCCCTAGAGGGAGCCTCTGCTTTGACCCTTCAACTGACAGAATCAGACCCACCCTGATGACCTAGAACAAACAATCGTATTCAAAGTCAGCTTTAGGAGCTTTAATCTGATCCACAAAACACCCACATAGCAACACCCAGGTTAGTGTTTGAGTATGAAGAGAATGCTGTCTGGTCACTTGACACATAAAGAAACTGTTACAACTGATTCTCCTGTGGCCTCTGAGAAGGCTAGTGGGTCTCTGGGTGAAATCATAGCTGGACAATTGAGGCATGAGTCTCCTAGGATGGCAAAGGGAAGAGTCCTGACAAAGATCGTCCAGCACCACTCTGTTGTCTTATAGATGGGACTTTACTTCACACATACCTAGGACCAGACTATCAGAGCAGGTGAGCTGTGAGGTGCACTTTGCCAAAACTCTCCATTGAAGACGTGTGTGGCGGATCAATGGCCAAACAAGGCCAGCTAGAAACAAAGTTGTAGTCTACAATCTGCAAAATGGAGAGGAGCCAGAGGACTGAGAGGAAGAAAAAAGACTTGCTAGGACACATCTTCAAAGCTCAGATCTGGAAGGAACACTAGGCCCTTCTAGACACCCTCTTACTGCAGAGCTAGAAAGACTGGAACTCTAGTAGGGGCTCAAATCAACATGCTCAAGGGTCACTCTGTGGAGAGAGCATGAGTTTGAGCCGCTTTCAGGCTCAGACTCTTGGGACCATCAGCCTGGGCCTCCCACAGCCAGCGGAATCCTCTTTCTCACCTACTTCAGGAGCTGGGTATGGTACAGGCTTCCTATATCCCTCCACTCCCAGGATTTGAAGTTCTGTCTGTACCTCAGAATTCTCTCAAAAGAGTCAGGAGTTATCTACTTTTTTGGCTTCCCTTAGCCACTCTGGATAAAGTTGCACACTGGATCGTTAGTCTAGGAATCAGGAAGACTTGAAGACTATGCCATTAGCACGATTCTAACTGCAGACTCTACCCTGGGCTCACAGGCCACATTGGTGTTAGGCCGCTTTCCACTGCCATAACAAACTATGTATGGCTGATGCCTTGGAACAGCCACAGTTCTGGAGGTCCAAGAGCATGACAGCAGACTCGCCTGGTTCTGGTGAGGGCCCTTGGCAGGGACATCACAATGGCAGGCGTAAGACAGATCATATGAGAGGGAAACCAGTGAACATCTTTTCTAACGATTCTCTCTCAGGAACTAATAAGTGTCTCATAAAACTAATACCTTCCAATGGCATTTCATCCAATGACTCAGTATGTCCCATGTCTTAAAGGTACCATTGGGAACCAAATGTCTGGGACATGAACCTTTGGGAGACAGATAAGCCATACTGTAGTACACTGTCTATGCCTAGAGCACTGGGAATGGTTTCAAGGCTCTGAACACACCACCCCTACCCCACCCTCTAGATCCCCAACCTGGAGGGAGAAACATGGATTAAGACAGGGATCCTGTGGATGGTAGGGGCAGGATACCTTTTTTCCCCCTTTTATGTGTTTTAGAAGGAACAAGTTGAGCATGGAGAACCATCTGCTCATAGCCATCTTACTAGATTCTGGTGGTCAGTTCAGTCCTTTATTTTCAAGTTTTGTTTGTGAGTTGTTTTCATTGTTTTGTTTGGATGTCTTGGCACTCATTTTTCATTGATTCTAGCAGGGTAGCTTACCACGCAGAAAACTATGTTTGAAGAGTAAGTAATTCTTGCTTATTGGTGACTTTTTAGAAGGTAGACAGGCTCATGGGGATCCTGCCTACGATAATTCAGCCACTTAAAATCTTACATTAAAGAAGTCTTTCAAGTAGAGGTTTCAGATCTTTTGTTTTGTTTTGTTTTGTTTTTGAGACAGGGTTTCTCTGTGTAGCCCTGGCTGTCCTGGGACTCACTCTGTAGACCAGGCTGGCCTCGAACTCAGAAATCCGCCTGCCTCTGCCTCCCAAGTGCTGTTTAAAGGTGTGCGCCACCACCGCCCGGCTTAGGTTTCAGATCTTAATGCTTAAAATATTATAGAGAAACACTGGGGCCTCCCGGAGACATCCAGGTAAACCTGGGTGGCTTTGAGGCTACATAAACAGTGGTCAGTCATGGCCATGACTAATCCAACTCCTGGCTTTCCAGACTCAGCCAGTGCTTGTGGCTCTTGAATCCCTCATTATCAAACCCCCCAAGGGAGGGTGACACTGACTCTGGAGCAGATGCAGAGATACCCAAGGTCATGTCATGTAGCTGTAGGAAACATCTCGTGTCACAGGAGGTCAAATTTTTAAACGATCAGTACTAACACCAAATACCTAAGCCCCATAGAGTCGGGCATGTGAAACTCTATAAAATGAATGCTATTATGAGTCTGGATGGTCCCTTGTTTTTCTTCTATTCAGGGCTACCGACCCTATTTCTGGATTGCCCATTCATCAGCAAGTATTTACCAAGCTGGTCTTAGTGCTAGGTAGTTTGGTAAATAAAAAGATATTGGTAAATAAAACATGTCCATTCCATCCAGAAGTTTACTTTAGACAGGCAGAAAGATGGCTCATACAGACACTGAGCAAAACCAGCCTGGGCTGCCAGTGATCAGCCACAGATGTGACCTGTGTCCATACATGGAGTGCCACATGAAGGGTGCCTATTATGAGGCACTATCTTTGCATCTACAGAGGGCTTCTTAGTTCTTTCCATTAAAATGCCATAGTATAGAAAAGGTTGGGGCTCGGGATATAACTCAACTGGTAGAGTGCTCAATGAGCATGCATAAAGCCCTGAGTTTTATCTGCAACCCTAATCCTAACCCTAACATAGCACACCATAAACCTGGGCATATAACACATGTCTGTATGTGGGAGGTGTAGGGGAGGGGATTAGAAGTTCAAGGTAATCCTTGAGTTTCGGTTTAAAGCTACCTTCTCTACATGTGATTCTACTTCATATCAGTCCCTAGATGATCATTAGACAGACAGACGATAGACAAAGAGAGAGAGAGAGAAACAATGTAGATGATGAATGTACACATGGATGGAGAGAGAGATGGACACACAGATCAGTCATGGTCTGTTAGGGATTTGACTTGACAGTGTATCAATTCGGCAGCTCATTCTGTCCTGTCATTTTTAGATTTTAAAACATGTATATGTGTGTGGTGGTTTGAATAAGAATGCCTCCCCCTCCCTCCCCCCCTCCTGTACTTGAATGCTTAGTTACCATGGTTATGAGGATTAGGGATGTGGCCTCAGTGGAGGAGGTGCATCACTTGGGTGAGCTTTGAGGTTTCAAAACCTCATGCCAGACTCAGTCTCTTTCTCTCTCTGCATGTGATCAGGATGTATCTCTCGGTTCCTTCTCCAGCACCACGCCTGGGAGCTGCCATGCACCCTGCCATGATGACAGCGGACTAAGCCTCTGAAACTGTAAGCCAGCCCCAATGAAATGGTTTCTTTTCTAAGAGTTGACTTGGTCATGGTCTTCATCAGTAGGATAGTGACTAAGACAATGTGTGTGTATGTGTGTGTGTCGGGGGGGGGGGTGAGATGGCTCAGTGGTTAAGAGCACTGACTGCTCTTCCAAAGGTCCTGAGTTCAAATCCCAGCAACCACATGGTGGCTCACAACCATCCATAATGAGATCTGACGCTCTCTTCTGGAGTATCTGAAGACAGCTGCAGTGTACTCACATATAATAAATAAATCTTAAAAAAAAAAAAAAGACAATGTGTGTGTTTGTGTGAATATATGCAATATGTTTGTCCTCTGACTTTCACATAGCCTGTGGCATGTGCATTCCAAAACTTATATGGAGAGACATCCAGAGACATCCGCATACATAAACATACAGATTAAAATGGAGGGGGGTGCAGCTAGCTAGCTCGCTCAGCAGGGAAAAGTGCTTGTTCCTCAATTCCCAGAGCCCACAGTGGAAGAAGAGAACTTCCACGTGCTGTCCCCTGACTGCCACAAACAGATCTGCACTCATATATCACATGCACACAATGTCTATAATAGTAATAAAAACAATATGAAACTGTATAGGGTATAAGGGGAAAAGCGGAATACATTGTATTAGCTTTTGCTTAGTAATAAGCCACATAGAAACTCTGGGCTTCAAACAATGTCTATTTAAATTTTTTCTCATAACCAGATGTCTATTCTGGTTTGAATCAGTTCAGCTCAATTCTGTGGTCAGCTGGTGACTGACCTGAGGATGACGATCTAGAATATGCACACATCTGGTCCTGGGTTTGGTGCCTCCTGGGGTACAGCTTACCCTGTTTCTCCCTCGCTGTGGAGTAAGACAGCACAGGCTCGCCTAGACTTTCGGTAGGCTTTGCAAAAGGACCGACACGGCAAGGCCAAGGCACTACCATTTTCCCAAGCACTCCGCTTGGCTTCTTCGTCCCACATTAGAGGGAATAGTGAAAGGGACTACAGGGATGAGAAACTGGGCTCGTACCTCCTCATGGGAACTAGAGGCTCCTGCAAAGATGGGAAGAACGGTTGGCCATAAGCATCAAAGGAAGTACAGAAGGGCCTGTGGGGCGGTGGGCAAGATCGCTAAGGGGCCTGGAAGGTAGGCTTATGGACACAGCCTATGTACGGCTGTGATGAGATATGACGGTCAGAATGAAGGGGATGAGGTCATCCCTGGATTCCCATGAGTATCAAGTAAGAAAAGGTTGGGTATGGCAAAGCTCAACCGTGTGAGGCTTTTAGGGTTACAGGGTTAGGTTTAACAGCAATGGCACGGGCAGGGGCAGATTAAAGGGAAAACTGAGAGAGGCAGGCACCAAGCATAAATATTTTTTAATCAAGAAACAAGGCTGTAAGTGCTGGAGAAGCAGCTCAGTCCAGTGTCTGCCTAGCATGCACAAACCCCTGGGTTTGTGGCAGAGGTTGATAGGGGAATCAGAAACTGTAGATCATCCTAAGCTGCATATTGAGCTGGAGGCTGGGCTGTGACCATAAACAAAAATAGAAAGGAAAAGAAAGAACGGGTAAGAGAAATTGAGACTATAAGTTAAAGAGGGGCTGGGGGATAACTCAGTGGTTAAGAACAGTTGAGGACCTGGCTTTGGTTCCCAGTATCAACATGGAGGCTTACAACCAGCCGTAAGTGCAGCTCCAGGGGATCCAGCACCCTTTTCTGGCCTCCACTGGGCAAGCACTTCACTGAGCCATCTCCTTATGCCCAGTCTATAGTCTTAGCAGACACATATAGTATATTTTCATTAATAAACTTCTAGCATTATCTACTGGCTTCTTTTATGGTAAGCAAAACGCTCATATACATAAATTACAGTCTTTAAAAAATCAAAACAAGTGTTTTCTGCTCTTTCAGATGCCTAGAGCTCAGTTCCCAGGACCCACATCAGGGAGCCTGCGAGGCCAGCTCCAGGGGGGATCTGATGTCATCTTCTGGCTTCCTATAGTGTTCACTCACACACATATTCTAGGAGCCTTAAAAACTAATGAATCCTGCACCCCCCCCCCAGCCCCATTTGCTTCCTCATACACTAGGATAGCTGACCAGTGAGCTTCCGGGGATGTCTCCTCACTCAAGACTGGCTAGAACATCTGGGTTTTACAGAAAGGTAAAGCCAGAGTGCCGGGTCCTCACGATTGCTTTGCAAGCATTTTACCCACTGAGCCATCTCTTCAGATACAGTATAGTTTCACTAATAAACTTCTACCATTGTCTACTGGCTTCAATTATGGTAAAAAAGATAAGGGTTCTGTCCCGTCATTTCTTCCCTTCCTTTTTCCAAAATACTTTTGAGGTTCTTTGAAATTCATATTCGATGTTTATTTGATTATGCCTAACTGTGGTACGCTGTTACATTCCTTTTCAAGGTAGCCACAAGCCTTAAACAAACACAAAATAAATCCAGTTAAAAACTTGACTCAGTTAATGAGGATCGTTAAGATGTTAGAAGGAATTATAGACTGAATATAAAACACCCATTGTTGAAGTAAAAAGTGATAAACGGATCACCCAATTTATGTCAAATGGCTTTCTCTGAGAAGAGGTATGATTCGGTGAGTCTAAGTAAACCAGCTTTAGAGTTGTCCAGCAGCCCACAGAAAGCCGAGGCTCACTCTGGAATCAGAGCATGCAGAGAAGTGTGGCTTGTTTCTCACTTAAGCCACCCTATTTTGTTTTGCTTGTTTTTCTGGCCTATTTCAACATCCTTCACAATCTTTCTGTCCAAAAGAAAAAAGAATCATTATTATCTGCATAAACTCAACAGCTAAGCGGGTTTTCCACTTTATCACGCCGTCATTTTCCTTAATCCCTTGGCCTCTGGCAGAGCCCAGTGGTATTTCTTGGCTCCCTCCAAGTAGGCTTCAAAGAGATGGGGGAAGGAGAGAAACCCAATCCTTTATCCTCCTGCGAGCCCTCCCCTCAAACAGAGCCTAGAGGACCACGCCGGAAGGGTAGCCACGCCCCTTCCCCACAGGCACCGCCCCCTTCCCCACAGGCACGCCCGGACAGGCCCAACAATAGAGCACGAACACGTCACGTGGCCATCGCAGTGACAAAGACAACGTGGCAAAAGACAGCGCCAAATATCTCCGTGCCCGCTGTCTGCCACCAACCCCGTCTTGTTTCACCCTTCTCTGATTATACGCCTCGTTGCCGAGCTCGTCTCGTGGATGGTGAACTACCGAGTTAAGCTCAATTCACACAACCCCAGAGAGGCTAGCCTCGCGCTGCGCGACCAAACAGCGCCGGAAAGAGTTGAACTTTTGATTGGGCGTGAGCTGTCTCAATCTCCACATCTCCTCCAATCAGAAGGCAGGTAACCCGGCCTTCCGCTCTTCATTGGTCTGTATGTGGCAGAAGGCGGAGGGAGAGATCACGAGTGGAGGTCCCGCGAGAGCGGCGCCCGGCGCTCAGCGCGCAGGCGCACAGGAGTTGGCAGGGGCCCGGGCCGAGGGCGGGCCAGAAGACGCGTCGTTTGGCTTTGGACAGCGTCGCAGAGTCGTCTCGGTGGAACCGCTGGGCCGAAAGCTTTTGTCAGGGGCCTGGGCGAGAACGAGGCCCGCGGGGTTCCCGATGGTGTCCATGACTTTCAAACGGAGCCGCAGCGACCGGTTCTACAGCACCCGGTGCTGCGGCTGTTGCCATGTCCGCACCGGGACGATCATCCTGGGGACCTGGTACATGGTAAGGGCTGGCTGGCAGGGCCGCTCCACCAGGCTAGTGCGCCTGCGCGACAAGTGGGCTTGGGGGGCAGGGGGCGGGGACGTGAAAGTTGTTGGGGCGCTGCTTTTCGGGGTGCTTCTAACTGTGAACTGAGGCTGGGGACTTTACGAGATGGGGCTCACTAGGATTTGGGAGGGGACGGGAGTAGGATCGTCATTTCGGGTTCGGGAAGTGCGCAGCCCTCATCCCACCCCACCCCAACCCCCATCGAAACAATTATTGTCCTGCAGTTATGCTGCCAGCTCGGACGTTTTTTTTTTTTTTGTCCGAATGGAAAGCGAAATCCAGTTCCGGTGGCTTCCTGCAGTTTTTTTGTTGAGGCGTTCGGTGATGGAGCCAGAGAAGCCTCTGTTTTGAGTCTAGACGTTAGCTAGGATTTACAGTGGGTCAGATTTTCCACAGTACACCCCTCTCTCCCTGCCTCGTCAGGTGGTTTTTCATCCCAAGGCCGCCTTGGTTCGGAAGAGCTGTTTATTGAGAGCCTACTATGTTCCTAGGGACATTTTCTGGGCTCCAGGATCTGCGTGATTCTTTCACAGCAGATGGACGGGCTTGTTGGGTCCTGGTTCTGTAGAAAGTCTTTTTTGTGATTTTTTTTTTAATTAGTTCCCAGTATCTGTTTATATTGAACTTAATTTGTTGCTATTTCCCAAACTGTGATTTTTTTTTAAAGGTAGTTTTAAGCAATTAAACTTTGCCGAAGCTTTGAGGAACTTGTTGTATTGTCGACATGACCATTTGGATGACTTTGAGGCTTCGTCGTGGGGTCGGGGAGTGGGGAGTGGCGGGGGGGGGGTAGGAAGTAGCATTAGAGATAGTGTGCAGTTTCTGATACTTAGATGAAGAGCAGAGGGGAGAGAGGCTTACCCCTTGCCTCGCTTCCTTCTCCTACTCTTCCCCGCCCAGTATCTTGAAGTCATTAGTAACTTTGGCAGAACACCAGATGAAAATCTTCCTCAGGCAGATGGTTTCACAGCCCACCCCAGGGGACTATCAGACCTCCGCAGGATTGCTGCTTTTTTTCAGTCATGTATCCGTAATGTACATGAGAAAAGAGCTCCAGAGAAGCACGACTGTGCCTAGGTTTGCTTGCGCTGAGATTATTTTCACGTTTTCGGTACCTCTGTACTCAGAAAATTACCCTACTGCTTCTGTAGAATTAATTACATTTTCTTTAAGAAACTGCCTGTTGCATACATTAACTGAGCTGTAGTCCTGGACCTGGACTAGGTAATGACAGTCAGTCGGGTTGTATATCTCGCTTTCTCTTATTTTCCTTTTTTGCTAAGAGTATGGATTTTTAATTTCGTTGTCCTTCACCTTCTTCCATTCTCTTAAATGATTAATTCATGTCTGCCCATCTTTGTCTTACCTAACCCCTCCCCGCTTTCTCCCAGAACATGACCTCTCCTTGAACTTAGCAAAGAAAATAGGATCGGAGCCTGGGATTCTTGCCTGAAAACTTAATTTTCCTGTTTCTTCCATCTCTCCACTTACAGACAAAGGGCTTCAAACCCTTTGAAGAGGGAAAACCCACCATTCATCCATTCAGCTTATTGGCAGCATTTCTCTGCACTCTTTGTTAGGCGGAGTTTTTGATGCTGTGGCTTTTGTTTATAAAAATGAACAGGGACCTCAGAATGCATATTGAAAAACTATAGCAAGCACTTTCCCCCTTGTTTTAGTTTTTGTGTATTTTCACTTCCCTGTGTGGTGTTTGGTCTGCACGTTTGTCTGTAGGAACTTGTGTGCAATGTTTTTGGAGGCCACAAGGGGCTAGATCCTCCTCCGACTGGAGTTGCAGACGGCTGTTAGCTGTGTAGGTGCTGGGAATGCACCCAGGACAGCAACCAGTGTTCCTAACTGCGCCCCTTCCTCCCTCTCCCCTACCTTCTCCCCTCCTCCCCCCACCCCAGGACAGTTTTTGTTTTATAACAAAGTAGAGATTGAGAGGCCTAAATCTGTAGCACAATAGAAACTCTTGGTTACACACACACACACACCCCGCCCCTTTGAAAAGATGCTGTCTTGCATCAGCTTTCAGCTTAGAATATTGCAAACAGCTTCAGGTGATTTGTTTTAATTCCTATAAGAGATTTGTTGCCTATCTTCAGTGTAAAGGGCTCTGAGGAACAGACAAAGAGGGATATATCACCTGCATTGCATGACTTTGGTATTCTTGTGTGTAATAGAGTCTTAGTTCTGCTTACTTTGGTCATGACATCATCCCTTAATGGTGATGGTATTACAAAGGACTTTGGAGCGCAGCCAGGAAAATGGAACTTAGAGGCACAGAGGAGAGAGGTACACAGTGATGGCAGATTCTAATCAGACTAAGGGAGGAAAAGAACATTTGTTTTGCTTTGGACGTTATTGTTGGGGACTTTAAAAAAATGTACAAGTCTTAGCTCTACAGTAGTTTGAAGACATCCTTTCTGCTATTTGGGGGCACTTGGGAAATGAAAACAGTATAATGTATAATGCCTCCAAATAAAGAGGTCTTGTCCAAATTATGCATTCCACTGCCGTAGCAGAGACACAAGATGACAACAGCTAGAATGACCTTTCCTCCTCTTTCCTTCCACCTGGCCATTGTTCCCTTCGTCACCACTTTGTCACGAGCACTGCCGCTTGATTCCAGGAGGAAAGATCTCTGTGGGAGAATAATGATGCGTCAGGTTGTCAGGACCAAGGCCTGCATTTATGATTCTCTCTGTGATGTTTGAAACTTGGAGGTACAGCCCTTCTTCTGCTGGGCCAGCACACTCTGGCAGTGACTGATAATGATATCACTGAATCCTTGAATTAACATTGATGGGGTTTTTACATACCATCCATCATGTATGCCAAAGGATTAATTGAATGGAGCCTATAATGTGAGTTCTTGGGGGGTGGTATCAAGAGGATCAGAAGTTCAAACTCAGCCTTCGTGATAGGCCATCCTAGGGTACATAGGATGCTAGCTCTAAAACCAAACCAAACCCTTAAGTGTTAGTGGTTGAATAGTCCTGGAGGCATAAAACCAGAATCAGTTATATTTGCCAGAGGTACCAAGCCTGAAGAATTTGCATTTGATGGTTTAAATGTGAAAGAAGTACATAAATAATATGTGACTTTAGAATGAATTCAGACTTCAGTTTCTACATTCCTCAAGTTTACTTCTTTATCATTTGAAGCCAGATTATTTTTTAAAAAATTCTTTGGAAATATGAACTCAAGTACATACTAAATCATGTATCTCGGATTAAAAAGCCTATTTCAAGAAATAACCTTCATGATAAAATGTATATTTTTGTTCTGTTCTTTGTTTTATTTTTTCGAGACAGGATTTCTCTGTGTAGCCCTGAGTGTCCTGGAACTCACCCTATAGACCAGAGGTGGACTTTCTCATGGATGTTTTAGCCTTAAGTAACCTAGTGTTAGGAAGACGTGAAGACAGGTTGCTCATGCCACAGGGGCCTTTTACTCATTAGTCCTGGCTCTTTAAATAGCTAGAACTGACAGTTCCTGTCTTCCCCACATTGTTTTGTGATTTCAGTACTTGCTATTTCTTCCCTCTGGAGTGCTCTTCTGCACTTTAATTCATTTAAAAAATCTTTTTAAAATGTACAGGTCACAGGACAGCTTTGTGGAACTTCTCCTACCTCTGTCAGTTCTGAAGGTTGAACTCAGGTCATCAGGCCTGTGTTGCAAGTGTTGTGTCGTTCCCCCCCCCATCTAACTTGTGGGACAATAATACACCTTTTAAATTAAATAATCTATTAAGGAAATCTTAAATAATAATAATCTTCCCTTATAATAATCTATTAAGGGAAATATTACAAAAGTAGTGGAATAATACTAAAACTCATCCAATGTCAGCCATTAACACTCGGCCAGTTCCAGGCCAGTCTTTCCTAGTTAATGCATGTGTTTGCATGGTAACACACTCTTCACATGTCAGCTCATGCACAGCTTCTTCATTGTGGGGTCTGCCCGGTGTCCTCACTGTACAAGGGGATGCTTACCTTTTTCCTCATTTTTCTTTCCACTGAAAGTGTCCTTTGGGGCTGGCGCTGTAGATGAGTATAGAGTGGTCATCTAGGGGCTGGGGATGGTACGGAGCTCAGCCGATAGAATGGTTTCAGCATGTATAAAGCCCTGGGTTCCATTTCCATCCCATGGGAACTAGACATGGTGGCATGTAACCTGTAATCTAGCACTTGGAACACGGAAACAGGGGAATCAGAAGTCCGTGGTCATCCTCCACTAAATAGAGTGCTGGTCAGGTGTGTACAAGGCCCTGCCTGACTTTAAACCCTGTAGCACCAAAAAAAAAAAAAAAAAAAAAAAAAAAAAAAAAAAATGAGCACAAATGTGGCACAAAAAAATCAATGAGAAGCAATGTGGTTCTCATTGATGAGAAGGGTGGAGCAGTCTTAGTCTGTAAACCGCATCTAGAAGTTAATTTACTACCAAGTAGAACATTTGAGGTATTCAGTAGACACTTAATGGAATGAAATATCTCTTAAGGAATAATAGAAATCAGTTGATAAATTAAACATAGTAAACAACAACAAAAAAATCTTTTCTGAAGATGATCAGTTTTGATCTCCATCATTGGACAATTCCGTGCTTAGTTTTATAGACTGGTTCGCCTAAAGGTGCTCTATCCTAAAGCAGACATATAATAATAGTCTCAAAAGATAGTGGGTTGGGACAAAATATGCTGAGGGAAGATTGAGGGGTAATGATTACTTAAAAAAAAATTTAAAGGATTGAAACTGGAGAGGTGGCTCAGTGGTTGAGTGCTGGCTGCTCTTTCAGAGGTCCTGGGTTCTATTTCCAGTATCTACACGGCAGCTCACAACCATCAACAACTTGTGTTCCCAGGGAGCCAATATGTTCTGGACTTTGAGAGCACCAGATATGCAAATGGTGAACATACATATATGCAGGCAAAACACTCAAATACATTGCTTAAAAACCTTTAATGTATTCGTCCCTCAAGTCCATCTTTGGGGTAATTGATGTAAGATCTAGGTTTAAATATGCGAGTACGTGTGTGTGTTCATGCATGGTGTATGGATTAGCTTAAAAGAGTTCTTGCCTTCTTGTTAGTTTTCTGCCAGGTTGCTTACTCCAGGATAGCTGTCCTGTGAGCTTTAGGGTGATCCTCCGTTCCTCCACTCCCTTCTCACACACAACAGGAGTGCTAGGATTCTACACAGGCTTGCTTTGTTTATTTTTTCAGGGTGTGGGCTGTCCGACTGGTCTGTATTTAACCAGATTGGCCTCAACTCTCAGAGATCTTCCTCTTTCTGCCTTCTGAGTGCTGGTACTGAAGGTGTGGACCACCACATCCAGCTCTATATGGCTTTCATTGTGGGTTCCAGGGATGGAGTTGCCCATTCTACAGAATTGATGTTGGCTACAAATCAAGTTGAGCATTTTTTTCGGAACTGAAATCACATACAGTAACTTTCCTAATCATAGGAGGAATGAGGGAAGTAATGTCAAAACCCAGAAATGAAACTGCAGTTTTCTAAATAATGGACTAAGAAGAGATTAAAAGGACAAATTCGAACTTTCTTGAAGCAAGTGAAATAAAAACAGTGTTTCAGACTCAAAGACATAGTGTGAGGGAGTTCTCAGTCCCAGGGTACCTACATCAGAAGTAGAGAGGCAAAAAAACCAAGGAAAACAAGAACTAAGCCCAAAGCTAGGAGGAGGAAAGAAGAGAGAAAAAATAAGATCAGAAATAGAAATTTTTTAAAAGGCCACAAAATTGAAAATGTTTAGTTTTTGTTTTGTTCAGATGGTCTTCTGCAGAGCTCACTTTATAGCCCTGGGTGGCTTCAGACTCAGTGCTCCTCCTGTCTCAGCCTTTCAAGTGCCAGGATTAGAGGCATGGTTTACTTTGCCTGGAGAGGTTTTGAAAAGTTTTCAAACCTTTAGCTAGGCTAAAATGAAAAAAAAAAAAAAATGAGAGTCAGAGATGAGGAAGGTAATGATGCAGTTGATACTGTAGTAACACAGAGGAGTTTGAGAGTTTAGTACAAAGAGCTATCTGCCAATAAATTGGAAAACTTGCCTGTCAAAGATGGGCCATAAGGAGAATACCAGAATAGAACAAGTGGTGTGATCAGACCAGGAGTAAGACTTTCCCAACAAAGAAATGCCCAGGGTCCGATTTTTTCACCAGAGATTCTACAAAATATTCAAAGAGCCACTACTATCTTTCCAAAATATTCTCCATGGAGCAAACAAACAATAATTTTAAAAACCTCTTAAACAAAATATTCTAGGCCAGTGTCTCTGATGGACAGTGCAGAAATTCTCAACAAAACACTGATAAACAGAACTCAACATCACATGATAAAGTAAATCCTCAGGATCAAGTGGGTTTCCTCCTAAGGATTCAAGGATGGTTCAACCCATGCAAATCAGTAAAAGTAGTATATACATATCAGAGAACCACATCCCTCTGACCACCTCAGTAGCTGCAGTTACATCTTTGATACATTTTACCATCCTTTCACATGAAAAAGGTGGGGCTGAGGAGGTGACCCAGTGGGTCAGAGTTCAATTCCCAACACCCACATGCTGACTCACAACTTCGTACCTGCAGTTCCAGGGAGCAGACAGCTTCTAGCTTCTTACAGGCATCAGGTATGCAAGTGGCACACTAGCAGGCATGCAGGCAAAACATCCACATATATCATAGTTGAAAGTATTTATTCTTAAAGTGTATATACAACACGATAAAAGCCAGATAATACTGACAGCTAGCACCATACCGAATTAGCTCTCTAAGATCAAAAACCAAATTAACATTGCTTCCTTTTAACACTTCTGTTCAACATAGATTTGAAAGTCCTAGCCAGAGTAGTTGGTAAGAGAAACAAATGAAGAGCTCAGAGATAGGAAAGGAGGAAGTCAAGGCTCTGTATTTGCAGATGATAATCAAGTATATAGAAATTCCTAGCTGGGCGGTGGTGGCGCACACCTGTAATCCCAGCACTCTGGGAGGCAGAGGCAGGCGGATTTCTGAGTTCGAGGTCAGCCTGGTCTACAGAGTGAGTTCCAGGACAGCCAGGGCTATGCAGAGAAACCCTGTCTCGAAAAATCCCAAAAAAAGAAATTCCTGAAAACGGAAAATAACCTCAGAATTAATAAATTTAAAGAGTAGTAAAACAACCTCAAAAATAGTGTGTTTATGTACCAGTCGTGGACTATCTGAAAGAAAAGGTAGGGAAGCATATGTGTCATGGCTAAAAAAGCAAAACAAGCAAAACAAACTCTCCTAGGAGTAACTTTAACCAGGAGATAAAAAAAATCTAATCTACAGCGAGAATAAAACATCCACGAAGACTTTGAACAAGTCACAAATCATGAAAAGATCCTGTGGTCATGAATGAGAACTAGTATTGTTAGATGCTATTGTACCCAAAGGGATCTGCAAGTGTAAGGTAGGACCTGCTATGTTGTCCTTCACTTACTGCTTGAAAACAGTTCCTAAATGTTGAGTGGAGCCACTCAAGGCTGTGCCAAAGAAGTCTTGAGTAAAAAGACCAAAGCTGGAAGTATCACACTGTCCAGTTTTAAAATCTAAAGCTGTCATAACCAACACACCCTAGTCCTGGTACAAAAATAGATACAGAGACCAATGGAAAAGAATAGGGAACCCAAAAATAAACCCACACTCCCCACAGCCAAGTGATTGTCAACAGCAGTGCCAGAGATACACATCTGGGCAAGCACATTCTCTTCAGGGACCACTGCTAGGAAAATGGCACATACTAGAGCCTGCTCTTGTAATAAAAGCCAACTTAAATATTACAAAATACTTGAGTATAAAATTGAGTCAGTCTAAACCTACTAGGAGAGAATATAGGGGAAGTACTGACAAAGTCTGTGTCTTAGGGTTCCTATTTCCGTGATGAAACGCCATGACTAAAAGCATTAGACTAATACTGGAAGTATCACACTGTCCAGTTTTAAAATGTAAAGCTGTCATAACCCACACAGCCTAGTCCCGGTACAAAAATAGATAGACTATTTTGCTTACAGTTGCATATAACAAGTCCATAATAAAGGGGAAGGCAGGGTAGGAACCTAGGCGGGAGCAGAGGTGCCGAGAAGCTTTGCTTACTGCTTTGCTCATCCTCCTTCCTTCCTTCCTTCCTTTCTAATTATTTATTTTATGTATATGACTATACTGTAGCTGTCTTCAGACACCAGAAGAGGGCATTAAACCCCACTACAGATGGTTGGGAGCCACCATATGGGTGCTGGGAATTGAACTCGGGATCTTGAGAAGAGCAGTCAGTGCTCTTAACCGCTTTCTTGAACCATTTCTCTAGCCTTCAGCCTGCTTTCTTATGCCATCCAGGTCCTCTTGTCCTGTAGCACCATGTCCAGTGAGCTGGGCTCTCCCCTCCCGCACCAATTATTAATCAAGAAAATGAACTACAAACGTGACTGCAGGAAAATCTAATTTAGGCATGTTCTCAAGTGAGAGTCCATCTTCCCAGGTGACTGTAGGATTGACCAGAGGGAGCACTACCCCCCCCACACACACCCATAACCAGGATAGTCTGAACAAGAAGTTATTTAAGAATGTAAAACGCCAGGCATGTTGGCACACGCCTGTAATCCCAGCACTTGGGAGGCAGAGGCAGGCGGATTTCTGAGTTCGAGGCCAGCTTGGTCTACAGAGTGAGTTCCAGGACAGCCTGGAACTAAGGGCTACACAGAGAAACCCTCTCTGGGGGGGGGGGGGAACAACCAAAAACAACAACAAAAAAAGTAAATGCATAGGCAACAAAAGAAAACAACATACATATAGGATTGCATCAAACTCTTTACTGCCAAAGAATCAGAACAGTGAGCAGACAGCCTATAGAAATGGCAGAAGGGCCGGATGGTGGTGGTGGCACACGCCTGTAATCCCAGCACTCTGGGAGGCAGAGGCAGGCGGATTTCTGAGTTCGAGGCTAGCCTGGTCTACAGAGTGAGTTCCAGGACAGCCAGGGCTATACAGAGAAACCCTGTCTTGAAAAAAAACCAAATCAAAAAAAAAAAAGAAAAAGAAAATGGCAGAAGGACTCTATAAACTTTTATCACAAGAGATTAAGACCTAAAGTATATCAAGAACCCAACAGCAAAAGCAAATAGTCAAATTTAAAAGGAAGCAGTTGAGTAGACATTTCTCAAAAGAAGATAAGCAGGACCAACACATACATGAAAAACCTCTGAGTCATGAGATAGCATCTCATCCAGTGATTGAATGCCAGTCAGACCAAAAAAAGACATGTTGGAGAAAGGAAGCCGCCCACTGTACGGGGCTGTAGTATAGACACTTGTGGGAAAGCTGTATGGAGGCCCCTCAGGTTAGAAAGATCATAGAACCCAGAAATCCTACTAGTGGATATTTACCCACAGAAAATGAAATCAGTGGATCAGAGAGATCTGTTGCAGTCCTGTTCACTGTAGATGAGGGAGGGAGAGAGGGAGGGAGGGAGCTGAAGTGTCCATTGATAAGAGTGGATAAGGAAAACGTCTATGTTCACAAGGGATACTGTTAGTGCTAATGAACCAGCACCGTGGATAGAACTGAACTGAGATAATCAAGCTGCAGGAAGGCAAATAAATGACTTTCCTTTCAGATTACAAAATTGCTTAATTTAGTATGGACAGGAACGTGGTCACCAGACACTACAAGGCAAGAGGAGGGGCCGGTAAGCATTGGGATAGGAGTATAATTAGTGTTCTCTTGCACAGAGGGTGATTACAGCTGTCAGAATTACATTTACAAAATCTGAAAGTAAGCAGGGTGAGTATGTTTTCACCACAGTGAAATGTTTTAAGGTTTTTGAAATGCTCTTGATTTGACCAGTCAGTCCATGCTGAGTAAGTATACTAAAGCACAACACTGAACTTCTTAAAGATGTACAAATATTGTCATTAAAGAAAAAACAAGGAGAGATTGCTTGTCTGGATTTGAACATGTTTCTTCTTACCAAATAAAAGATTCTTCATTGTTTTCTTACTGCTTATTTACTCATGTGTACAGATAACTTTTAAAGTCTGTTTCTCAAGTGGTAGGTGCTTTTCCTCTTGTTGACACCTGCTGTATTCTACCTGGCCTTGGTACGAGGTTTACAACCCTTATTTTCATTTTCCTTTCCTGAGTACAGTAGAATAAGAGTCATAATTATTTTGGAATAGTTTGTATGTAGTAGAATATCTTAAAGACTTTTTAAACGATAGAGTAACAGTTAGTTTTAATTTCTTGAAAAATCCAACAAGGAGTTTAGTTGTGAAATTTCTATATGTGCTTAGTGGTAAGTGCTTAGGATCACAAGTAACTGCTTTTTTTCAGGATAGTTACAATCATATTTAAAGTACAGACCACAGTGAAATGAACCTGGAAATGTTGCTAATAATACTAGGCTAGGACAGTAGAAAACTCGATGTTTTTATAGAAGAAAAAAATGGCTTTTTAAAGAGTCATATATGTGATAATATTTTAGACCTGTGGACTGTGCATGTGTATAACCACATACACATGTGGTTATATATTATATATATTTCATATTTGTATAATATATATTATATATATTTAAGTCCCCCCAAGTAGTTTTGGCACTTCATTTCCTTCATTTGGTAGTTAGTTTTGCATGTTTTTCTTAACATGAATGTTTTTCTGTACCATGCAAAGCTGTTTTACTAGGATGATAATTTGCTCATCAAGAGTTTGCCAAATGAGGCAGATTTCTGAGTGCGAGGCCAGCCTGGTCTACAGAGTGAGTTCCAGGGCAGCCAAGACTACACAGAGAAATCCTGTCTTGAAAAAAACAAACCAAAAAAAAAAAAAAAAAAAAAAACAAACCAAAAAAAAAAAAACAAAAAAAAGAGTTTGCCAAATGAATTTCAAACTTATTTTCCCAACACAAGATAACATGCCTAACTTGAAAATAGAATGTGGCCTGTTTCTCTACATGTTTGAAGACTTGGCCTGCTATAAGAAAATACCTTTCTTGGGTGTTATCATTCGTCCTTCATTTAGGGTAGACTGGAGAGAGTAGTTTCAGATGGTGTTGATAGAACATCGGGAGTGTCGAATGTTTGGACTTCTACAAGGAGGAGGGTGAATTCTGTGAAGTTTGGTTATGGAGTTAGTAGTATTATCTTCAGACCTTACTGATTTCTGTATTGAATCTTCAGCTGTACTGTTCTGATACTTGCAGACCATACCTCTTGAGAAACTGCAAGGAACCACAACTAGAACTCTGAATAGTAGATCTTTTAAAACGTTTTTTTTTAATTTATTTATTTTATTTATATGAGTATATTGTTGCTGTTTTTATATACACCAGAATAGGGCATTGGATCCTATTATAGATGGTTGTGAACTACCATGTGGTTGCTGGGAATTGGACTCAGGACCTCTGAAAGAGCCGTCTCTCCAGCCCTAGGGTTTATATTTCTGATAAGACTAGAGGAATTCATGGTATTATGATGAGATTTCAGCAACATGTTTCCCAATGATTCAAGATAAACCTTAGAGCATGCGTGAATGTGTGTGTGTGTGTGTGTGTGTGTGTGTGTGTCTGTCTGTCTGTCTGTCTGTCTTAAGTAGAGACTTATTTCATGATGATTACATTTCAGAATGAAGAAACTAGAGAAAATGTCAAAATACAGATCTAGGAAATCATGGTGAGCAGGAATCTAAAGATGAATTTAGATTCAATATATTGACTGCAGTTGGCAGGTAGTTTATTGGGTCAAGTATAGGAAAAACAAATAGGTGTTGTATAGAGTTACTCTTGTGTGATATTGCAAAAATGTACAGAGCCAGTACAGTTATCTTTAGAATTATAAGCCAGATTGGGGAACTTGTCCTTTATACTGAAATGTACTCAAAGAGGAAATAAGCGGGTAGCTAAAATGTGCTAGAAAGGTAGAAGGTGGCTTGAGGACCTAAATATTTGGTTGCTACAGTGTTTGGAAGCTGCTTTGGGGTATTGATGAACACATTGACTCAAAAGGTAGAGTTAAGGCCAATGTAGGGATCGGGAAGGGGCTCCCTCTTGAACAAAGCGCATGGGGGTGCTTTGGAGGAGTGGCAGACATCTGCATGTGGGAAATCAACTGACCAGTCTCTAATGGGTGTGTGAGGAGATAATGTGCCTCTGATAGGAACAGGCTATAGTGAGTCCCCAATTTTACTTTCTCTGCATTTCATTCTGGTTTTTTATTTGTTTGTTTTGTTTTGTTTTTTGGCATTAGCACAGGGTTAAGCAACTTTACACAGGCTATAACTTTTAAACTTTTCTTACAGTGGTAATACATGTTTTATCAGAGTGTCTCCTATTTCATAGCCTTGTTACTGCAGGTGAAATAGTATTAAGTATAACAGCATCCAGAGAGTCTGTGAAGACTGTTCCCTGGTAGGAGTTAATGTAAAGGTGTTCTTTTTCAGGTGGTCAACCTGTTGATGGCAATTTTGCTGACCGTGGAGGTGACTCATCCAAATTCCATGCCGGCTGTCAACATTCAGTATGAAGTCATTGGCAATTACTATTCATCTGAGAGAATGGCTGGTAAGTTTTTACTTTAAAAGATATCACTGCCAAATTTTTATATATAAAGCCAATTGTAGACTATATATGAATATTACAGGATGATTGATAAAATTGTGCTTGCATTATTCTTCAAATGGTTAAATACTTTGCGTAGTAAGTATCAAGCTAGGTGTTATTTAAACTTTTTATTGAGATTGTATTTTGATGATTTTTCCCAAAGTTCAGCAAGAGCTGTAGTAGAGCATTTCTAGACAAGAAAATGTAATGGACAGTAGGTAGTAGGCCTTATGTATGGTTTGTCTGTAGAGACCAGACAGGGAAATGGGAAATAAAAATTGTTTGAGACCTTTGAGGGCTTTCTGTGATGTAGAGCCAGGGCCAGAAATTGGTGTATAGTATAGATCAGATGAACTCTTAGAGTAGAGTATAAAATACACTGTACGGTTCTTTTGTTTAGTGGAAAGAGACTTAACACCACTATTAAAAATGGAGTAACACTAAAACATTCATAGAAATTGTCTGGCTGGAGAGATGGCTCAGCAGTTAAGAGCACTGACTGCTCTTCCAGAGGTCCTGAGTTCAAAAACCAGCAACCACATGGTGGCTCACAACCATCTGTAATGAGATCTGACGCCCTCTTCTGGTGTGTCTGAAGACAGCTGCAGTGTACTCATACATAAAATAAATAAAATAAATAATTCTTAAAAAAAATTGTCCTTTTAAACTGATTTATTCCCTGATAGCAATTATTTCTCATTACCAGTTTTCTGTTTAACATACAGGTATAAAATTATTCCAGTTGAGTTTATATATAATTATATCATAAATTTAATATTTAAACAGAAAATTATGTCTCAGTTTGGCACACAATTTCTTCATGTTTAGTTTTTAATTTCAGTTTAGAAAAGTGTTCACAGATCACAAGTGTGCTTATAGTACTGCAGATTTAAATTCCCAGGATTTTAGATTTTATTACCTTTTAATATGAAGTTTTGAACTTCTTTATATTTGTATAAATATCTAATATCTTCAATTTTGGTGCTTTTTGTTTCTTTTTAAGTTTTCACTTATGTGTATGTGTAGGAGCATGTGCATATGAGTTCAGGTGCCTGGAAGCCAGAGGCGTCCAGTTTTCTGCAGCAGGAGTTAAGGCGATTGTGAGCAGCGTGACGGGTGCTGGGAACTGGGGTCTGCAGGGGCAGCAAGCCGAGCCAGCTCTCCACTCCCCGGCTCCCTTTAGCTCATTAGTGTCTGTCAGAGTCCAGGGTCAACTGTAGGGTGTGAAGATACTCTCCCAGTCAGGTATGGCCAAGTGCTGTCTGGGACTATTTGACTGTGTTCTGAAGAGAATGGTGACCATGGGTTAATGCACACTGAGGAGAAGTTGAGAAGAATAGATATGTGTTGGGGAGAGAGGGCAAACTGAAGGAAGTGAAACCTAAAAGTGTGAGATGAGACACTGGGGTGGGATTAATGGAGAACTTTGAATTTCAGGTTGTAATCTTATCAAAGCCAGAGATACATCTGGTTTTCTGTGTAACTCATGTGTTAAGCAAACAGCAACTGCTCTTTCAGTTCCTCTTCTCACAAAACCCAACTTGTGTGAATTCTTTCATAGTTTTTCCTTGCTTCTCCATGTGTCGCAACTTGCCTGGTAGATTTTTGTCTCTTTGCACTTAGACATGTAGAGGCACAAGGGACCTGTTTCCTGTGTTTACATGGTTCATGGTCCATCCTACACAGAGTCAGAGTTAGAATTTCTTAATGTAAGGCTTAGGGTTTTTTTCTTGGTCTTCTATCTTTTGAGGGCCAGTTTTGTAAACAGTTACAGTTAATTTACACAGACACTTTACAGCATCATTCTGTCATGAAGAACTTAGTTTCTTTCATTGCATATGTTGCTTAGATCTCTGTCTTTATTTTCGTAGATAATGCCTGCGTTCTTTTTGCCGTCTCCGTCCTTATGTTTATAATCAGTTCGATGCTGGTTTATGGAGCCATTTCTGTAAGTCTGCAGTGCTTTCCTCTCCTCGTTTGACCTTTACCAGGGGTAGTGATTGTGTATGTACTAAGTGGTACTTTCCTTCTGTAGTATCAAGTGGGCTGGCTGATTCCTTTCTTCTGCTACCGACTTTTTGACTTCGTTCTCAGTTGTCTGGTGGCCATCAGTTCTCTCACTTATTTGCCAAGAATCAAGGAATATCTGGATCAGTTGGTAAGTGTGTGTGCTGTTTAAACATTTCCACTTAAGTAAAACATTTTAATTGAAATCCCGAGGTGGCCTTGGTACTATTTTTAACTCTCTTTGCTTTGTACAGTATCTTAAAATCATTCCCATGTTAAGACCTGTAAGACATAAGTGATTGTTGAACCATACCATTTGGATAACACAGTACAAGAAGTCTGTAAAGACAGTTAGTGTGGAAGAGATAGTTGAGTTAATTGTGTTTCAGTAAAATATTTGACTGTATTTAGGATTCTTAAGGGATTGGTGTTTCATCCTTATCAGAATGTGTCTGCATGCTTGCTGTACCCTAATTGGTGTGCCTGCTGTACCCTAGCCCTATGTTTGTATGCCCACTGTACCCTAGTTCTGCTCTGTCAGTATGCCTGCTGTATTCTAGCCCTGGGTAGGAAAGCCTGCTCTTTCATAGACTCTGTTTTTTCCCCCTCTGTTTGATTGGCTCCTTTCCATTAGGAGGTATTTCCTTTCCCGGCTAGTTTTAGACCCTCCCTTCCCTTCTAATGCCTTTCCCCTGACTTGTCCAGAGTCAGATGAATGTAGCCTATCCTTTCCAGCACAGTGAGTCTATCAGCAGTAAATCATGTCCTTCTGCCCAGCAGTGTTCTTTTTAACCATCTAATGAAGAGTTGGGACCAATATTTGACTCCTAGAAAAGTTACTTTTCTCCATGGGAGACTACATAGTCGTGGAAACCTGAGCAATCTCAGTTCCTCCTGACTCTCTGAACCAGGACAAGAAGGTTGGGGTGCTATACAAGTGGCTATATTTTGTCAAAAGCACAAGATGGATGATAGTGGCCAGTAAAAGGAATATTAGCTCAGTTCAGACCTTTTAGTTATCTCAGCTATTAATCAGGCAGACTGAAGTGACTATCCGCTGATGATAAGGGTCTCGGGTGTGCTGCAGTCTTATGTGTAGATTCCCAGTAGTCTCACTCTTGACTGCTGCGTTGTTGTGTTCTTAATGCTCAAGTGCGTGCTGTAAGAGCCAGTGCTTTTGTGCTTTAACAGCCTGATTTCCCATACAAAGATGACCTCTTGGCATTGGACTCCAGCTGCCTCCTGTTCATTGTTCTTGTGTTCTTTGTGGTATTCATCATTTTTAAGGTAAGGAGCTTGTGATTTACTCTTGGGGGCCTGGTGAGACTGCTCAGTAAACCTTTTTCCAGGATTGATGTAGAATTTGTAGTGACAGAGTCACTGCATTTAAGGGATGGGGTCCCCTCTGTCTTATGTCCAGTGAGTAGAACTTTTGTGTTTTCAAAAGTGGTTCAGGGTTTATAGGGAAATCCATTAAAAATCCTAACATTTGAGCACAGGAGTTTCCTCCACAGTCTGTTGGTTAGCAGACCTAAATCTCTAGCTAGAGTCTCTGTGAGAAGCTTGTGATGTTTAAATGAGAGCCAGTCAGGAGTGAGCCTTGTTTGTACTAGGTCCCTTTTCCACAGGCAGCGCGGAAGAGATGAGGTCCTCTGCTCCCAGAGCAGCCTGCTGAGCTCTGTTTCTCCTTTCAGGCTTACCTAATCAATTGTGTTTGGAACTGCTACAAATACATCATCAACAGAAATGTGCCAGAGATTGCCGTGTACCCTGCCTTTGAAGCACCACCCCAGGTTAACTTCTGCTTCACTCACCAAATTCGCTCTTACTGATGCCTCCAGAAGGGAACGTGGGGGCCTACTTTCTGTTCTTTGCCATAACTGTGGTTTGGAATCTGAATAGCTTGAACCCACACATGTTTAAGATTTAGCATTTTCCACCAGGAATCTTGTGCATACAGGGTTAGCTAGAGCTGTTTGCTCAGATTTACTGTTAGGTTTATTTCTTAGTGATTCCCCACAAGTGTTTCTGGACAGATATGAGCTAGGATTTTCCATAATTGACTTGTGAGAATTCTAAGGGATGCAGGCTAATGTTTGTATGTGTAATGTGTGTACGTGTGCGTGCATACACCTGTCAGATCCAAAGCCTGGGGCTTGGGGAGATGATTGTGATGGCATCTGAGAAGTGAGCCCAGCTCTCAGAAGCCTGTTCTCATCATATTTGATACACATGTCCCATATTGAGCCAGCCTGTCACTTGGAGGACCTTAGGCTAGAGTGACCTTTAGAAAGGTTTTCTATTATCCCAAAGAGCAGGATAGAAAGACATTGTCCTATAAGTGCCAATTATTGTGACACTTCAGACACTGGCAGCTTCCTTTAGAGCAGTTAGTGGGGCCTCTTCCCCCAGATCCTCAGCCCTTGAAATACAATTAGCACTGGAACTTTATTGGTTGCCTGTCAAAAGACCCTTTATATTTTTTAAATATATATAGTTTAGCTTGTTAGTTTATCTTCCAGGTTAGTTCAGAGGAAGAATTCTAATTCTGACTGACTTATATCTATCTACCACCCCCACCCCCCACCCATCCACCCATCCATTTAGCCATTCCCATACATCCATCCTATCCACCCATCCACTCATCTGCCCATCCATCCATCTCATTTATCCACTCTTCTCTGCATTATTCATCCATCTATCTTTCTTGTCTTGGTCATTGTTCTATTGCTGTGAAGAGACACCATGACCAAAGCAACTTTTTTTTAAAAAAGGCATCAATTGAGGACTTGCTTACAGTTTCAGAGACTTAGTCTACTGTCATCCAGGCAGGGAGCATGGCAGGAGCAGAGCAGCACTCGTGGTGCTAGAGAAGTAGCTGAGAGCTATATCCTGATCACAAGCAGAGGGGGAGGAGAGAGAAGAGAGACCCACCCCCAATAAGACACTTCCTCCAACAAGGCTGCTCCTCCTAGTTTTTCTAACCCTACCAAAGAGTTCCACTCCCTTGTGACTAAGCATTCAAGTATATGAGTCTATGGGGGTGGCTTTTCTTATTCAAACCACCACGCTTCCTCCCACCCACCTAGCCATACAGTCGCAGTGCTCTTGACCTGAGTCTGGGTGTCACTGCGTGTGGAGTTGAAGCTGCTCCAGTGTCTGTTATCTCCGGAACTGTTGATCTGACTTCACTTTCCTGGGACTGTGTGCTCCTAGTTAGGACAGAGCGTCTGAAAACTGATTATTTTAGAAAAGAATTTAAAGTGACCTTGTCTGAAGTGATTCTTTTCTCTCTTCAGTACGTTTTGCCAACCTATGAAATGGCTGTGAAGATTCCTGAGAAAGAGCCGCCACCTCCTTACCTGCCTGCCTGAGGACATTCTGCCTTGTCAATAAAGCCTATACCAGCTTCTTGTCTTGTTTATTTTACAGAAAGCTGCAATGCAGGACTCTCAGACTTGTTTGATATAAAGTGCACTGTCTTGTCTGAACATTTATTTTCAAACACTAAGAAGCTTTTGGACATTTATTAAAAACTTTTTGTTAAGTATCACATTTTAGAAACTTTCTGAAGACAATCTAGGTTAAGCAAGAACAGAGTGCCATTGTTAGCCTTTAACTGAGGGGGGAGGGGCTTTCCATAGTTTCTTTTTTAACTTTGCACTTTCTTTGTATAATGGTTTATGTTTTGGATGTTTGATGCCCTGAATAGTTTCTGGGGAGTGAATACAGTGTTTAAAATGAGTGAGTTGGGCGTAAGATCTGCAATTTCCAGTTCTGTGAAATAGGAGAGATAAATAGCATTTCGACCTGACCGTGGAAGATGATGGCTGCATGCTTCTCATTTGTACGTTCCCATCTTTGTGATAAAATGCTTTAATAAAGCTCTTACATTTTACCATCGTCCTCCTTAATTGTGCCTGATGTTTGTGCTACAACTTACAGTGATTCTGTCCTTGTGACAGGAATATGTTTGGAGAAGTGTTGCTGGAAAGTTTCTCATTTTAAAAATTTTACTTGTTTTGTTGTTTCTTATGTGATGAAAGGAAGTGGTTTACTGGTTTCTGGATAGAGGGATGACAAAGGAGTCAAAGCAGGAGGGCACATGAGGCTGGAGGCCTTTGGGCAGAGGAAGAGGGGGTGTTTCCACTGCACGGCAGCAGGGGTGCAGCCCAGCATTTCAAGGAGAAGCCAGGACAGGCCATGGTGAGATGGCCAGTTAAAGTCCTGTAGAGTCCCTCTGGCTCGTTGGGTGCGGGTGCCTCATTGCCTCCCGCCGCCCCCAACCCTTTAGCCTCCAAGGATTGGCTGGAGGGCAGCTAAGCCAGGACTCAGTTCCAGACACTCGGATGGATGGGTGGTTCACTGGAAGCGTAGTATAATTTCAGAGTTGTATCCTGAAATAGTGCCATTTTATCAGCGTTTGAGAGAAAATGTTGCAGGCAGGCTGTCAATCTTTAGCTGGCCAGAGGCAGATGGGAAAGAAGGAAAAGGTCATTGTAAGCAGCCGTGCGGTGGGCAGGGACTGGGAGAAAGGGAGCAAGCCTCACGTATTGGGCAAAGCATGCCCAGGCTTTGGTCATAAAGAAAAGGCCTTGATGCAGAAAATCCAACAAGGTTGCATGGGTGCAGCACCATAGTGCTGCTACATGGAGTCTGCATGTAACTGCACCTTGACTGCGGGATTTAAATGTTCTCTCATGTATCTTGGGCTGCTCCTCAACTCCTACAGCCAAGATTGTCCAACTGGTGCTTGGGTGGACAGCTGCTGCCAGTGCAGCTTTTTAGTGAGGACCGTACTGCTAAAACAGCAAATACAGAGCTAGCAGTTGTTTACTAAGTTGTGTATCATGCGTAACTGCTATAACTTTGTATGACAGTAGGTTCCACACCAGCAATACTGCAAAGGTGTGATAATTGTTGCACTGTGAGTTGGTATCCATGGGACAGCCCTAAGTGACTACCCCCTCACCCCCATTTGAGGGTGATTTTTGTTTGTCTCACTATGTTGTAGTCTAGGCTGGCCTGGACTGCCCCGATACTGGGATTTCTGACATATATCACTGCACCTGTGTTCCTCAGATTCTCAGACACACCGCCCCCCCCACCCCCACCCCCCGGGGATGCATGGTCAAGGCCACGTAGGGTACATATAAGTACCCAGCCAGGTTGGCCTATGGATGGCGGATGGCAGTGACGCCCATGGAGGGCGGAATGTGGCCCATACAGGGGTGACAAAGTCCTTATTACTGTTTCTAATTCTATGTTGACGTCCTTCTTTGGTGATATTTAAATACTAGCTAGATTCTTTCCCCTTGTTAGTGCTAAGATTATCCCAAGTGTCTGGACATACTGAGCTATTTGTGGCATCTAACATGCTGTATAGTTGCTGTAAACATGGGAGTCCCAAAACATCAGAAATAGCCAAACAGTCCTACTCCCAGCCATGAATACAAAAGCAATTGAAAACAGGGTCCCAGAGAAGCAAGCCCTCCTGATCACAACACTTACTAAAAAACCAGTGTGGGGGGAAAATGTGGAAGGATGGGAAGAGAATTCTACCAGAATTCAGTCTTTAAACAAGGGTTCTGTGGTCAGCAACAGCTGGAAAAGCCAGTCACAGGAAGACGTCGGCATAATCCCGCCCACCTGAGCCCCTAAGATAGTCAACTCTAGAACCCAGGGTGAACTCATGCTTTCAAGAGCTGTCGTGAGGGGCCATAGTTACTGATGGTATAGAGCTCAAGCAGTGAGGAGTGTACAGATAACTGCACACATGAAAATGCTGATGTCAAATAGCGAGCTGTAAACGACAGAGCTACAAACCTCGGCTCCCAGAGCCGCGTTGTAGGGTTTGTGTCTGCTCTGCTGCTCAGTCCCTTCTAGAACTTTTTACCTGTATCGTGGCCTTCTTGCCTCGTCCTCTCAGTTTTCTCTTGCCGCTACAACTGTGGTGCCAGGCTCTATAGAAGGCCCACGTGTTGGGTGGAACACTTCTTCCCCAAACAGCCTTCTCCCTAAGGGTCCTTCACACGTTTGGAGTGATGGAGGGGTAGCATTAGGGGTGATCTAGTGTGCTCCTTAATTCATTCTTGTGTGACCTCATGCAAAATTGTAAATCCAATCATAAATTTTGCTCAGGTGCTGAAGACATAATGAAAAGGGAAATTAAAATCTTGGTGGTGGGGGGAGAGACATAAGATATATGTTAGTGATACAGCTTTGGAGTAAAGGCTGGAGATGGGACACGGGTAAAGTTTTTAGTACCATTAAAAAGGGTGTCGCTGAGAAAATGGTGTGTAGGCGCTGAAGATGGGGGAGGATGCACATTACAGACAGGTGGCCTGCAGGAGCCTGAGGGGAGGGGAGAAAGTTCAGGGAGGCTTTGGGCTAACCGCATATTGCTATGACTCTCAGTAGACCAGGAAATCCCTAGAGCATCCTGAACAGATGAGAGTCATGAACTGACTTCCCCTGCTGTTGTAAATCGTAAATCGGGTTCACCATCAGGATGACAGTTACCAAAACCCCTGGGGATGTGGCTTTGATGGCAGAGGGCTTTCCTACTATGTGCAGTGTTTATCTCATGTGCAACGCCCTGGGTTTGGTCCCCAGCACCACATAATGGACAGAATGGTGGCACATGCCTGTATTCTGAAGGTGGAAGCAGGAGGCTCAGGAGCTCAAGGTCAGCCTCACCTACGTAGTGACCTAGTTACCTTGGGCTACTTAGATCCTGTTTTAGCAACAAGAGAGAGAGAGAGCAAGAGAGAAGACATAACTTGCATGTATGTGCCTTGTCCATAGCCAGAAACCAGCAGCTACTGTAAGGTTGGCTGTGAAGAGGACTTTAGATTTATTTATTATATGTAAGTGTACTGTAGCTGTCTTCAGACACTCCAGAAGAGTGCATCTGTTGTGATCATAAAAAGAGAAAGAGGGGTGAGAATATGTTCTACGGCGGTGAGGGAGAAGGGGGTGCCTCAGCGGGCCCATGCCGAGGCATCCCTTCCCCCTGAGGGACCAGACATACAACAGTGTAGCATAGAATAGAGTTCATTCAGGGCATGGGAAGGGGAGTTAAGGGGGTCATAGAAGCAGAGAAAGGCAGAGAGAAGGAGAGTAGAGAAGCAGAGGCCGGCCATGACTATGCTGGGGGGAGGAGAGCCCAAGAGGGGGCAAGAGAGAAACAGAGTGAGAGAATAAGAGATGAGAGACAGAGAGAGAGAGAGAGAGAGAGAGAGAGAGAGAGAGAGAGAGAGAGAGAGGAGAGAGAGGAGGGGCCGAGCATCCCCTTTTAGAGTGGGCCAGACCTACCTGGCTGTTGCCAGGTAACTGTGGTGGAGCTTAGACAGAATCCTAAATGCATCTGATCTCATTACGGATGGTTGTGAGCCCTCCTGTGGTTGCAGGGATTTGAACTCAGGACCTTTGGAAGAGCAGTCAGTACTCTTAACCACTGAACCATCTCTCCAGCCCCAAGAAGACGTATTTTAATGTGATTTTAAATCTCCATTCTGCCACTGATTTCCTTCTAAGCATGTGCAGACTTCTTATCCTTTACACACAACAGCTCCCGAAGAGGAAGGAGCACAAAAGCAGACATGGTGAATACTGAAGGAAGGTAGTTATGTACATACCGTGGCGTTTAAGACAAATTATCACTTAGTAGCTGTTTTAGCAAGTAAGGTTAAATTCTACAAATTGTTGATTGGAGCTATTTTTTTTTTTTGGTTTTTTGAGACAGGGTTTCTCTGTGCAGCTCTGGCTGTCCTGGAACTCACTCTGTAGACCAGGCTGGCCTCGAACTCAGAAATCCACCTGCCTCTGCCTCCCAAGTGCTGGGATTAAAGGTGTGCGCCACCAACGCCCGGCGATTGGAGCTATTTTTAACAAGATAGGTAAACTGTAAATTGGGTGTTACTGTCTCTATTGTTTGGCTAACTGGCTTTTGTTAAAGAAGCCTTTCCCCCCTCTCTTTTAATTTCTGCCTGGTTTCTTCCCTTTTAGTACCTGACACCCAACTCCTTTTGCACGTCTTCTTGCTTTGGGTCCCTAGTAGCAATTTGCATATGCAGAAGTCTTAAGTACCCTAAGAGGGGCAGGGGAGTAGATTACTAAAAAAACAATTGTCTCTGCTGATAATTTTCAAAATACATTGGAAATGAACTGTAAAACGAAGGGTCTTGCCGGGCGTGGTGGTGCATGCCTGTAATCCCAGCATTTGGGAGGCAGAGGCAGGCGGATTTCTGAGTTCGAGGCCAGCCTGGTTTACAGAGTGAGTTCCAGGACAGCCAGGACCAAACAGAAACCCTATCTCGAAAAAAACAAAAAAAACAAAAAAAAACAAAAACAAACAAACAAACAAACAAAAAACAAAAACCAAAAAAAAACCCAAAAACAAACAAACAAACAAAAAAAACCAAGGGTTTTTCCACTGATAGACATTTTTTTTCTCCGTCTGTGGCTCACATGTTCACAGTCATCATAGAACTTACTTTGCTCTGAGTCTAGTTGTTTCAGTGCACCCCACAGGCAAAGGATGCCATGCCATTTCCACTATTTTGCTTTGGAACAGGGGTTCTCATCCTAACACTGTGATTCTTTAATTCTCATGCTGTGGTGACCCTAGCCACAAAATTATTTTCATTGCTACTTCACAACCATACTTTTGCCACTGTTATGAACAATAATGTAAATATCTGATATGCAAGATGGTCTTAGGTCACCCCTGTGAAAGGATTGTTCAACCCCCAAGAGGGGTCACCATCCACAGATTGAGAACCATTGCTTTAAGAGAACTTACAAATTAGCCAAAGCACTGACCTAAAGGCAAACTGCTCCTTCGTTTTCTGAGGTTGGTCTGTTCTCTAGAAATGTGATTTGGGTTATGGAAAATTAACTTAGACTCAAGATGGTGGCTGGAGAGATGGCTCAGTGGTTAAGAGCACTCACTGGCTGCTCTTCAAGAGGTCCTGAGTTCAATTCCCAGCAGCCACATGGTGGTTCACAACCATCTGTAAAGGAATCTGATGTCCTCTCCTGGTGTGTTTGAATACAACAATGTACTCATATAAAATAAGTAAATACATCTTTAAAAAAAACAAAACAAAACTTAGACTGAAGATGAGTGTCACCAAATACTGTGGGGTTCTAGGCACATGAGGGAGGCAGCTTGAGCGTAGAGGGAGGAGCACGGGGATGGGGGTGGGAGTGGGATCACAGGACCCTGTGAAGTGTATTTAAGATGACAGGCTTCAGTTCCTCTTTGAAACCAGGAAGATGTAAATCCTGACTTTTGTACGTCTCTTATAGGATCGATCAAGGTGACGGACTGGAGGGCTGGCTGCCTACAAATCACTCTGCAAATATTATCTTGTGGTGTGTGAGAGAGCGAGCCACCACCGGGAATGGTCAAGAGGGAGAAAAAAAGTATTTGCCCTGGAAACCAAAGAAAGAGTGACTTTGTTTCTTGTCTATTAGACGTTTTGAATCACACTGTCATGGTTCATGCTGGCAGCCCCAGATGCCTTGTTTGTATTCATGGCTGGTTCATCAACAGCTCCTATGGCTTTAGTGAGTGAGTAACTCAGACTACAGAGTATCATCACAGACTCCGCTCTTCTTTGATCTTATGCACTTCTTATTTTTGGTTAAATAGATGTCATTTAAAGAGATTAATCATAAAATGATGTAGGTATCCGTTTAATTTAACCTTGTAGCACAATGCATTCCTCCCCCATCTGGTAGTATTTTTCCTTTGCTGGAGAAACTCCATTGACATGTTTTTACAGGTGATTCTGCTGATGATAGTTTTTTTTTTTTTTTTGGCTTTTATATGCCTTGCTGTGTCTTTATTCTACCTTTGCTCTCTAAAGCTATTTTTGCAGGGTATAAAAGATGCTTCTTCACTGTCTTCTTGCACACATTGTTTCTAAAAAGAAATTTACTGACTTTGTTCTTCTCTGTATAGAACATTTCCCCCCTTGAGCAATTCAAATATTTTGTAGCACTGATTTTCGATTGATTTGGCTTTGATATTCCTTAAGGTTGGCTTTGTGGTCTTAAATGTTTGCTCTGCCTGGAGTTCATTGAGGGCTTCAAATGTGTGGGTTTGTGGGTTTCATCATGTATAGAAATTCTTTAGCCATTTTTTATTTAAGATTTATTTTATTTATATGAGTACACTGTAGCTGTCTTCAGACACACCAGAAAAAAGGCATTAGATTCCGAGACAGATGGTTGTGAACTACCATGTGGTTGCTGAGAATTGAACTCAGGACCTCTGGAAAAGCAATCAGTGCTCTTAACCACTGAACCATTTTCTCCAGCCCCTAGCCATTATTTCTTTAAGTATGTTTCCTGTTCCCACTGATCTCTCCTGTCTGGCTGGAAAAATAAAGATATGTTCCCCATGGGTTGATTTGAGATCATTCTTGAGAGTTGGGTTAAGCAGGAGATGTGGTTAGAAGATTTGGAAGTTTATTTAATACCAGAGGGACCAGCGATGTCAAGGTCAGGTCATGCCTGTGTGGCCAGAGTGATAGTGGAATGAAAGAGGGAGACCTGGTCATAGGGAAGATGTGCGGTTCGCTCCTCGATGTGTTGAGGAAAGCCCTTCTGTGATCTTTAAGGAGAGCGTTCCAAAGGAGAGTTCCAAATGTACAGGTCTGAGAAGGTGCCCTAGAGGGGTGGTCGCTGCGGTCTCCCTGTAGAGATACAAGTTCTAATATAGTTGGTACAGTATAAGTCGGGGAAGTAGGGAGTGGGCTGGAGAGATGGCTTTTCAAAGTGCATACTTCTGCAGAGGACTAGAGTGCAGTTCTCGGCATCTAGGAGGAGGCTCACAATCATCTGGAACTTCACGTTATATGAATCTGTGCTCTCTCCTAGCTTCTGTGGGTACTAGACACTCATGTGGTGCACGCGCGCACACACCCCCACACCCCCACACCAAAACCACCCATATATATAAATTAAAAACATAGTTCTTATCCACTCATGGTGACACATGCCTTTTGTCTCAGCCTTTGGGAGGCAGCACCAGGCCCATCTTTGTGAGTTTAAAATCATCCTGATCTACATAGCTAGTGCTGGGCTAACCAGAGCCACATAGGCCCTATCACCAAAAATAAACGTCCCTCAAACCCAAAAATAACAAAAAAAAGTCAATACAGAAATATTAAAATGAAATACATTTTTAAAGAAAACTACCCATAATGTATTCCTTAGTCTTGGTTAAAAAATTCATTTTTTTTAAAAAAGTTGCTCACAGGCAACTATAAATCAGACCATTGTCTTGGTGTTTCTTCACCCCAGGGCGGGCATGGCGGTGGCTGAGGAGCCAACACCTTGCTGAGGAAGGTCACGGAAGGCCACTGTGTGGCACTGATGTCCTAACACAGAGCAGTCTGTTGTCAGTCCCTGAGATGGAACAGAGCAAAGCCTTTCCTCGGGAAAAGCAGAGCCCGGCTGTTTCTTCTGCAAACACTCTATCATACCCATGACCACCCTGCCACAGTAAGTCAAAACAGCCCTATTCCAGGGACTGCTGTCTTCTGGCATCTCGGTCTTATCTTTGACCAAGAACCTTCATGAGCCAGGGTTCAGTTTCTGGAAGTTGGGCAGTGAACAGTTCACACGTCGTCCTTGTGTTCCTGGTGCCTAGACTCAAGAATTTATCACATGTTGAGGGACAGCAGGGCAGCTCACCTCTTTATCTACTGTTCCTTAGCCCCCTTGGGGACATCCTGCTGGCTTTGAACTTGATATGTAGTAGGGGGTGATATTTAAACTTTTAATTTTCCTGCCTGTTGTGATTATGAGAGAGAGAGAGAGAAAGAGAGAGAGAGAGAGAGAGAGAGAGAGAGAGAGAGAGAGAGAGAGGTAAAAGATATGTTTTATGGGGTGTGGTGAGGTGTGGGGGAAGGGGGTCCCTCGGTGGGCCCATGCTGAGGCATCCCTTCCCCCCCCCAAGGGACCAGCCAGACAATGGTATAGCATAGGATAGAGTTTATTTAGGGCATGGGGAGGGGAGTTAGGAGAATAGCAGAGGCAGAAAAAGGCAGAGAGGAGAGAGTAGAAAAGTATAGGGGCAGGCCATGACCACATGGAGAGGAGCGGGGAGGGAATGGGGAGGGGAGGGGAGGGAGAGGATGAGAAGCAAGAGACACAAGAGAGGCATGAGAGGGTCGTCAAGCAGCCTCTTTTACAGTGGGCCAGGCCTACTTGGCTGTTGCCAGATAACTGTGGGGCGGGGCATATCTGACTGTTGCCAGGTAACTGTGGGGGTGGAGTCCAGACAGAATACCAACACTGCCTCCATGTGTGCCTGGATTTATCAGCTTGCATGGTTTATATGGTACTTGGGATCAATCCCAGGGCCTCATGCATACCAAACAAACACTTTACCGAGCTACAGCCCCAGCTACTCTCTCTCTCTCTCTCTCTCTCTCTCTCTCTCTCTCTCTCTCTCTGTGTGTGTGTGTGTGTGTGTGTGTGTGTGTATTTGTGTTCATGTTGTAACTAAGGCGTGGGTTTGTTACCTCATGTATGTGGAGGTCAAAACTTCCAGTGTAGTTCTTGACCATCAGCCCTGTTTGAGCTAGGCTCCCCTTGTCTGTGGCTGTGTCCCATTGTAGAAGTGCCACGATTCCAGATGTGTACCACTGTTCCCAGCTCTGTGTGAATTCTGGGCTTCAGAACTCAGGTCCTCTTACTCGGGTGGCAAGAACTTCACCCACCAGAGCCAAAACTAGACCAACACTTCTTATAAAGCCACTAATGCCATCGTAGCAATGTCCCCTTGTGACTTCTTTTAGGCAGAATTTTCCCCAAATACTCTACCCTTAAATACAATCAATACAGGACCTTGAGGGTTAAGTTCTCAGCTCTTGGACTGGAAGGGTACACACTGTAACACAGCAGTGTGGTCATGTTGCTGTGGGATCAGACTTCACAGCTTCTCATTTCGCAGGATGGAAAGCTTATACCCACCAAACAGCTCCAACTGCCTGCCCTCCCTGTTTCCCCGGACCGCCCTTCCACTGTTTCAACGCAAACTACTTTAGATACTCTTTACAAACAGCATCATTCCAAACACAGTCTCCTTTGGACTGGCTTATTTCACCTTGCAACGAGTCCTCAAGGTTCATCCGTGTTGTAACCTGCATTAGGATTTTATTTTGAAGGCTCACTAGTATTCACTGACGCAGTGTGCTGGCTTGTTTTGCCAGCTTGGCATAAACTGGAGTCCTCAGAGGCGAGAGTGTCGATTGAGAAGAGGCCTCTGTAAGATCGAGCTGTCGGCAAGCCTGTAGGACATTTTCTTAATCAGTGAGCAGTGTGAGAGGGACCAACCCATTGTGCGTGGAGCCGCTCCAGAGGTGGTGGGCCGGGCAGTGGTGGCACACGCCTTTAATCGCGGCACTTGGGAGGCAGAGGCAGGCAGATTTCTGAGTTCGAGGCCAGCCTGGTCTACAGAGTAAGTTCCAGGACTACACAGAGAAACCCTGTCTGGGGGTGGGGTAGGGGGTGGGGTAGGGTGGGGTGGGGGGAAGCGGCCTAAGCAAGCCACCAGACAGCACTCCTCCGTGGCTTCAGCCTTAGCCCACGTCTTCAGGTTTCTGTCCTGACTTTCTTTAATGTTGAACATCAATGTGAAAACGCAAGCCAAATAAGCCCTTTCCTCGCGACACTACTTTGGTCGTGGTGTTTCATCGCGGCAATAGTAACCCTAACTAAGACATGCAGATGCCATCTTCTGTAAATGCACTCTCCCAGAGGGCACCAGGTTACAGCGGCCTCTTAGCTGTTGTATAACCAGTAGGAGACGCGATGGTCTGGTCAGGTTACCATGTGGGTGGTTGGTAGAAAGGCAACAGTCGAGGCAGAAAGACTGGATTGGCTCTGCCGGGACCCATTCATGCTCGTTGTCATGGCTGAAAATCCATCCCAGCCCTCCTTCCCTGCGGGTTGAAGCCTTCCTGCTCGCCCAGGTCACGTTTCTAACCCCCTAACAGTACACTATCTGAGCATCTTCTCTCTCTCAGTGAGTTGTGGGTCCCCGGAGAAGTTTCCAGCCTTGTGTTGGTCACTGTTCCAGGGACGAAGTGGGTGTTCTACCAGCAAACCGGAGGTCTCTGGGAAAGTGTATGTTTGATTTACTATTCCTGGTACTATAAGTTTAAATGTGTATGAATATTTAAAACTGGGCTGAAAGCATCCTATTCATGATGCTAGAATCTGTGAGGCCTATCCTTAGGAAAAAAAAAGAGAGAGAGAGAAAAAAAAATTAACAGCCAGTTTTCTTGGTCTGTGAAAAAGTGTGTTGTGTGAGGCTCTTGTTCTCAGCTTACCTGCAGCCGAGTGGGTACAGAACTCGAGGTTTGTCAAACAGAATCCGGGTGGCACAGATCTGGCCGTCAGAGAGGGTAGAACAGGAATCCCCCTACCGTAGTCTGGTTTTACAAGGAGGCAATCGGCCAAGAGGCACCCAGCCGAGCCCACCGGACTAGGAGGGCAGTGACCACGGTGCCGCTGGCCGTCTAGTCCCAGACATTCCGCTCCTGCCACTGGAATGCACAGACAGGGTTTCTTGTTGGCCTTTGGCGGCTCCCGGGCTCTGACGGCTGGGCCTTCCAGTGGGCGGGGCGGGGCGGAGCCTCAGAAGCGGGACCTTTAAATTGGTCGCCAAAGTGCGGTCCCACGCCCGCATCTGACCCTGCGGTATCCCGGTTACTTCGCGGCTCACAGACCCCGGCAGGTCGTCAAGCCCATCATGTTGCTCTCAGCCCCCTTACGCCACCTCCCGGGACTTCTGCTGCTGTTCTGGCCGCTGTTGCTCCTGCCGCCCCCAGCTGCTCCTGGACGTTTGGCCCGCGCGAGCGTCCGCCGTCTGGGGACACGAGTCCCCGGGGGCAGCCCCGGGCATCTCTCTGCTCTGGCTACTTCCACCCGCGCACCGTATTCCGGGGTCCGCGGCGCAGGTACAGTATAGGGTGGGTGGGGGACCGCTCTGCCAGAGAGGGTGCCACAGCCATGGCTGGAGGAGGGAAGAGGGGCCGGGGACCCAGGAACACAGCACGCCACATCTACCAAAAGTGCCTTTATCCCAGCCCCAGGCAGGCTGGGTGCTGGAGGAGGAAGCAGTCTTTCCCCCTGCAATCCTGCTCTGAAACAGAGTACGACAACGCCGGGGAGCAGGTAGGGCTAGAGTGTAAGGTTATGCGCATGACCGTAATAGCATCTGATATCCTGAATTTCCTTGTGATTTGGAATGGGGGGGGGGCATCGTGTACCTGTAGGAGCGCCAGGGAGGGGATGGGGGCTCCCAGCTCTACCTGGTCTTGATCTCTTGATTAGGGAGAGCAAACTTTTCCTGACACCCTGTAGTTACCTGGAAATCGTCTATTTTGCATTCATTGGTGTGTGCCTTTTTTTTCTAAGAAGAAAGGGTCTAGAGGAGACCCAGGATCTGGAAGAAGGGACGACTTAGCAGTAGTGTGTGAAGTGACACTAGAAAGGCAAGCCATGCTGCCCTTTAGGGTCTAGGGAGGCTCCTGTTCTATAACCGATCAGTGCTTTGCTCTGCTCTGCCCCGGGCCTGGTATTCTGTTTATGACTTGGCCCCACACTCCAAGCTATACTCTGTCGATCCCCCAAGAACCAGGCAGGTCTGGCCTTTGACAGACAACTCCATTTCCACAACTCCATTCCTTGCCGCCCCCCTCCACTCCCCCAGCCACTAACTTTGCTCTATGCAGAACAAATCTACAGAGCCCAGAGAAGCTGATAAACACCTGTCGTGACCCCTTCACAAGACATACAGGGGCCCCGAGGCTTAACAGTGAAAAAAAAACACCCCAGAAAATCAGCATCAGATCCCCTGATGAAACTCAGCGCCCCGAAAGCCAAGCAAGGGCTCAGCCCACCGTTTAGCTTGCCAAGCGTTCGGCACCACTCACAGAAGGTTGTCTCTCTCTTACCCAAAGACCCAGCTCAGTCTGTCTGGTCTTGGCTTGAAAGAGGCTGTAGCAAACCATGTTTTAGGTGCTAGGCTCACCATGTCCAGCGATGCCGTCTGGATGATTTGCATGGTCTGTCCTCTCCTGTGATTTTGCTGGATATGTGGAGAATCGGCTCAGGAAACTCTCCATCATAACTGATTTGAAATCCCAGACTGAAAAGGGCAAGAGCATTGGCACCTAGATGGGGACAACAGGGACCCATGCAAGTGAAGTCAACCCCTAGAGTTGTACCCACAAACCCACTTTCTTTTTTTTTCTTGAGAATCGAACTGCTGAATATTGGGATTGAGATTAAAGATTAAAGATTAAAGAACAAGTGTGTGCCTTTGCAAAGGGAGTAGGGGTGAGCCAAGATCTTGCACCGTCCTGGGATTAATCATTGCCGCCCTGGCAGAGATTCCTGTATTACTTTTCTATTGCTTGCAAAACAAATAATGATGGGATTTAGTGGTTTAGAGCAATGTGGAGTATTATCTTAACGGTTCTGTAGGCCGGAGACTGATGCTGTTCTTCCCCGGGGCCGATTTCAAGGTGTTGGCAGCGTTTGCATCCCTGTCCTTTTGGGAAGGCGGCACCAGAGAGAAGTACTTGCTGGCCTTTCAAGCTTCTCAGAAGCTGCTGTAGTCCTCGGCTCCACCTTGTCTTCCCTCTTCAAAAAGAGCACGGGCAGCGTGAGCCCACCTCACGTCTGCTCAGCCAGACCCCTCTGTGGCTAACCTCTCCCACTTCTAGGGGCCTCGGTAATTCCCTTGCATCCATCTGGGAAAACCCAGGCCAACTTCCCCATCAAAGCCCTCCGAGCACAGCTGCACTTTGGCTAGGCTTAGCAGCACTTGTGCAAGCCCCTGGAGAAAGGGCAGGAGTTCTTCTGCCCATCACACCTCAGAGCTTCCTCCCCCAAATCAAAGATTTATCGGGAAAAACCAAACAGAGAAGGATAGAGTCAGGCGTGTTTAGTTAAAGGATGCGCGGGTTTGTAGGGACATCACTTGAGGCTTAGTGCAAGCCTTGAGTTACAGTGCTTACCCCATGATTCTCTTTCCTTCCACTCCAACCATGCAAGAATGTCTAGACCTACGTGCAGGTAAGACTTTCTACACGAGTCCTTTTCCTTTGCTCCTTGATCCCTGGAAATCTTAAAGGAAATTGTGGAACTGTTTTGAAAAGCGGTTCATAATTCCTCTTGACTTAACCAAATACATGACATATACGGCATCTTTTGGGTGGTGGCTCAGAGTCAACATTCGAACGCTGGCTGGGCACATGAGATGATGTTGATTTTCTTGTGGTGGAAAACTTTGCCTCAGTGGGAGCAGCTGCCGGGTACTGGGAAGGCCGTGGGGCAGGGAGACGGGAGTCAGGGAGGCCAGGCTTACACAGCTGCTTTTCAGGGTTTGCTCCACTCAAACCTCTACTAAATGGGAATAACTGCCCAGTTCACAGGATCCTGTGTTAGCATGCTGGGACTCCCACGGTGCCTTCCAAAGTGAGGTGGTGTTCTGTTAAGGCAGTGTATCCAGCTGATAAGGTAAAACCAAGAAGTTAAAATTCTGCTTTTTGAACACAAAATTTGAAGGCTGTGAGTGGGGGCACGTGCCTTTAACCTTGGGAAGTGGAGGCAGGAGGACAGTGAACTCATTCTTGGCTATGTAGGTGAGTTAGAGGCTAACCTGGGCTACAGGAGGTCCTGTCTCAAAGAAATAATAAAGTACATAGATTGACTGACGTAGAGATAAATAAATAACGGAAGGACTAGGGATGTAGTTCAGTGGTAGAATACTTGCCTAGGGTACACACGGTTCTGGGCTTGATTCCAGCCCTCAGAATGAAACAACAACAACAACAACAACAACAACAACAACAACAACAAACACCCAGCAATGACAGAGGGGAAAAGTCCCTGTCCCAGACAAAGCCTTTCCTCTCAGAAATGACTTAGTCTAAATACTTGGTTTTTAAAAAACGGAGATCACTTCTTTCGCTGAGAGGACTTCGCTCTGTATCTTAAACTCGCTTTCCTCCCGCTTAGCCTCCTAAGTACTCTGAATACAGCTGGGTCCGCCCTTCACAGCTAAGAATTTGTTTTGGATCTCCCTACTGATTGAGCGAATAGCATCAATCCATTCTTTATTAGGAAAGAAGGAGCCCTGGCAGACACCTCCCAAGGGCCCTATTTTCACCTAGGGCTGTGCTGTGCATGTACGTGTACGTGTACGTGTGTGCGTGTACGTGTACGTGTGTGTGTGTGTGTGTGTGTGTGTGTGTGCGCGCGTGTGTACTTGCATTCCTGTGAGTGTTGGTTGAAAGCACAGAATGGCTTGGAAAAGAGATGGGATAACTGGATTCTCTCCCATCTAGTGCTGACAGTAGACTCAGTTTGGTTGGTTGAGAGAAGGCTGTACAAATCAGGTTGGAGGAAGCAGTAAAAATAAGAGAGAAAGAGAATAAATGGCTAGGAGCCTGTGTTGACTTACTGAAGACATAAGATGCCTTTGTATAGAAAGATGTAAGAGCTTTGAAGTCGTCCATTCCTCTTTTCTGCCGATGTGGCAGAGCCGTAGGCAATTGACAAGGGAAAGACTGCAAAGAGAAGTGGCCAGGAGAGTTCGGGGGAAGTAGGAGAGGTGCCAGGTCATGGTCTCTGCTCCTTAGAACAAGATCTGCTCCCAAAGACTGACATGCAGTGCACGGGTGTTAAGTGAAGTCGTCATCCCGCTGACTCAGTCAAGGACCAAGGAAGGCCTGGGATGCTTTCAGTACCCGGACTTAGAAGGACTCCCAGGGAACAGAACTGTAAATGGTGGGATAAGTCCTCAAGCAAAATGTCGGGAAGGCTCAAGGCCTGGTGTTTTTAACAGCAGAGGGAGGATGGTCTCCAGGAAGGAAGCAGGCAATGGTCCTGCTGGGAGCAGGGGGGTGCTCCTGGGTCTGGCTTCCCAGAATTCCAGAGTTCTTCGGGAGTGAGGACATTTCCGATCGTGATCTGACCGAGGCTTAGCCTTTTGTGTTTTCTACGCCCTTCCTCGCAGGTGTTTGCAAGAGCAGGCCTTTGGACTTGGTGTTCATCATTGACAGTTCTCGTAGCGTCCGCCCTCTGGAGTTCACCAAGGTGAAGACCTTTGTCTCCCGCATCATCGACACTCTGGACATCGGGGCCGCAGACACGAGGGTGGCTGTGGTGAACTATGCCAGCACTGTGAAGATAGAGTTCCAACTCAACACCTACTCAGACAAGCAGGCCCTGAAACGGGCTGTGGCGCGGATCGCCCCCTTGTCAACAGGCACCATGTCAGGGCTCGCTATCCAGACGGCGATGGAGGAAGCCTTCACTGTGGAGGCCGGAGCTCGGGGGCCCGCGTCTAACATCCCCAAGGTGGCTATTATTGTGACAGATGGGAGGCCCCAGGACCAGGTGAACGAGGTGGCTGCCCGAGCGCGTGCATCTGGCATCGAGCTGTATGCTGTGGGTGTGGACCGGGCAGATATGGAGTCCCTCAAGATGATGGCTAGCAGGCCCCTGGAAGAGCACGTCTTCTACGTGGAGACCTACGGGGTCATCGAGAAACTCTCTGCTAGATTCCAGGAAACCTTTTGTGGTAAGCTGCCAAGTCTTAGCTTCCAACTAGCAAGGGTGTTACAGTTAATATTTTATGTGACCGGAAATTGTTTTTTAAAGATTCCTCTTTAATTACGTGCGCATGAGTGTGGGCACAGGATGAGGTCAATGACCTCAAATCCCCTGGAGCTGGAGTTGTATGCAGTTGTGAGCCACCCAAGATGGGTACTGGGAATCGAAGTTGGGCCTTCTGCAAGAGAAGTCTGGGCTCTGAAGTGCTGAGCCAACGTTCCGGTCCCCTGAAAAAAGAAGTTTATTCATTTTGGGGAGGTGGGAGTAGAAATTTTCTGGAAGAATTATACACATGCAAAAAAAAAATTTTTTTTTTTGTGCTTTAAAAAAACAACCCCAACCTAAACACATGGTGTTGGTCTGGAAGTACAAGGCTGTACTATATGTAACCTGGTTTGCTTATAAAACCTTCATGTTTGCGTTAGACATGTTAAGTTCTGGAAATAACCAGAATAAACAACCCTGCCGCTCCTTGATGGGGTCAGAAATAAAACCCAAACCCCAAACACCCAAACTCAAGACATCTCTCCTACCACCCCCTCCCAATTAACATTCCTCCCCCTCCTCCAAACGTTTCCTTTAGCTTTCTGTCTTCAGGTTTAACAGCACCCGCTGTTCTCCCGCAGAGGCCGGCGTGGCACTGCCCTGCGAGAAGCAGTGGCTTTATCCCAATGGCTCTGGCCATGTGCCCTTAATTAATAACACTCGTTCTCAGATCCGACTCTTTCTCTGCTTATTCTTTTGTGGAATAATTGGATTAGAGACCAGAAGAGCTGGGGTTTCTGATTCACTTAAGAGACACAAGAAACAAATAAAAAAACAAATCATCCTGTTAATCTTCTATTCTTTCTTTTGGATGGCATTTGAATAGGAACACGCTAATTTTATTAGAGGGTTTTTTTTTCCATGAATTAATCAGATGCAACAGTACGAATCTATTCAGTGCTGGAAATCCCCCACCCCCACCCCCCACCCCCACATCAGGATGTCATCTGGGTGTGGTAGTAATACTCGAGAGATGGAGTTCAAAGCCAGCTTCAGCTACATCCTGAATTTGGGGCCAGCCTTGGCAACATGAGACCCTGCCATAAAAAAGAAAAATCGAAAAGAAAGCTTTAAAAACTTTTTTTTAAAAAAAATAGAATTATGGTTTGTGGAAGTCACATTTTAAAAAAATGTGATGATCATGTGAAAGCCTCTGTTGAAGGAAGTGCAGCCCCTTTCCAACTTGGGTGACTTCCTAGGACAGTCTCTGCCGTGCACATCCTGGGCCTAGTCATATCGACCACTGCATTCAAAGTTAAAAGTAGCTCCTCGCAGCCTTCTGATACCTGTGGAGTTGGTGAAGGGATGTAAGGGAGCCAGGAGCTACGGTTGTAAATATCAATGAGACTTTCCATCTAAACTAATGTGGAGCCCAGAATCATCAATTGGTCGGGAAATGGGAGATGAAGCCTTGGCCTCGTCTCTGCCAGGCCTGGCTGGGATCCCCCGTCTTCCGTGTCCCAGGACACTAGGCCTTCACAAAACCACCATTGGCTATGATGGCATCTACTTGGCATTCACTAGGCTCTAGAAAGAAAGTGGCTTTCTTTCTTTTTCCCAGAAAACCCCCTCAAGCTGTGGGTGAGAGCCGTTCGGCCAGGACTCTGGTCTGTGGCTACGTTAGGTCTTAAAGCTAGCAACTGGGGGTGGGCTCAAAGGCCGTAAAGTTCGAGTGGTGAGTGGCAATCTTTTCCCTCTCTTACAAAAGACCTACTTGTTCTGGGGGTGGGGAAGGAATGTCCTCTCTGGAAAAAAACGACTGAGGGGCAGCTTGTTGTAGTCAACGGCTGGAAAGATCACTCCACAAAACGGCACTCCTTGGGAAAATATTAGCCTTGTCCTATTGCCAAGGGCACTGGAGGCTGGGTTGCCTGCCACGGGAGTGCTAGCCTCCTCTCACAGGCCTTGGTTTTGTAGAAATGACTAAATTCATTGATTTGTCTCTCAAAACACGTTACTGGGTGTGGGAGGAGCATTCCAATGAAATGTTGAGTGTTTCCAGGGGCAAGAGGACGGAGATGTGATGTAGCTGACATAATTTCATGCTTTTCTTCTTGATCTCTTTGTATTTACGATTCGAATCTATCATCTTTGAAGCTACTAAGAACCCAAGTAGATACCTGGGCTTTAGACCCGCACTGGGCATGCACAAGGAGGTCGTTGGCTGGACCGCCTTACGCAACTTGCACGCCCAAGCGTCTCACTTGCCCAAGGGCGAGTCAGGTCCAGGAGGATAGGCACGCTTGTGTTCCAGTTCCCTTTAGGCATGAAATGTGGAATTGCTGCAAACCGGGTTTCAGTTACAGCGGGCCCACTAGCTCACAGAACTCTCGACAGTACATTATTATTCCTCTTGACTCTTAGGGTCCAGAGGCAAGAATATGGGGTTGTTTTGGGTTACACAATTCAACCAAATACAACGTAACATTGCCTGACCGGTGGAAATGTTTGATTCTAGCAGATCCAAACTCAGAATTAACTTTCGCCTTTGAGAGATGGTATAGCAAGATCTATAACTCTAAATTTGCAGCATCTCAAATTAATAAACCAGAGCCTTTTTTTTTTCCAAATAGTGAAGTCAAGATGGAATCAGAAAGAAATCTGGAGGGCGGTGTCTTGGAACTAGAGGAATTGTCTAAACTGGTTCTTGGGTATCGATGTCATCACTGTGCGTTTCTTTGCCTAGCTCTGGACCAGTGCATGCTTGGCACACACCAGTGCCAGCATGTGTGTGTCAGCGATGGTGACGGCAGGCACCACTGTGAGTGCAGCCAAGGGTACACCTTGAACGCTGATGGGAAAACGTGTTCAGGTAAGGCTCCCTCAGGGAACTGTGGCTGAATGGGAGTTATTTGACAGAGGCAGAGGCAGAGGCAGAGGCAGAGGCAGAGGCAGAGGCAGAGGCAGAGGCAGAGGCAGAGGCAGAGGCAGAGGCAGAGGCAGAGGCAGAGGCAGAGGCAGAGGCAGAGGCAGAGGCAGAGGCAGAGGCAGAGGCAGAGGCAGAGGCAGAGAGAGGCAGAGGCAGAGAGGCAGAGAGGCAGATCTGTGTTGAGTTTAAGGCTAGTCTGGTCTATAGAGTGAGTTCCAGGGCAACCACATGGTGGCTCACAATTATTTGTAATGTGATCTGATGCCCTCTTCTGGTGTGTCAGGAGACAGCTACAGTGTACTCATCATCATCATACATATACATATACATATACATATACATATACATATACATAAATGTATATATAAAATCTTAAAACAAACAAAAAAGAAAAGCCAGTAAAATAAAAATAAATTTAAATTACATGCGCATGTCTGTGTGTGGGTATGTGCGCGTGAGGGCAGGTGTCTGAGGATCTTAGAGGTGTCAGAGATTGTCCTTGAGCTGGAGTTACATTAGGACACTGTATGTGCTCGGAACCGAACTCAGATCCTTTGTGCAAGAACCTCTGTGCTATGTCGACTTAAGCGCCGTACTAGTGTGCTTTCTTTCTTACTGTTCTTTTTTAAAAGATTTATTTATTTAATTTATGTGTATGAGTACACTGTTGCTGTCTTCAGACACACCAGAAGAGGGCATCGGAACCCATTAGAGATGGTTGTGAGCCACCATGTGGGTGCTGGGAATTGAACCAGCATCCTCTGGAAGAGCAGTCAGTGCTCTTAATCACTGACCCATCTCTCCAGTCCCCTTTGTTATTGTTCTTAAAGAAAAACATTAATAAAAGGGAAGGCAAGAAGGAAGGTCTACAAAGCTCTTTATTTTAAAAATATATGTTAGTTTACAATTTTATTTTTCTGAGACAGAGTTTCTCTATGTAGCCCTGGCTATCCTGGAACTCACTCTGTAAACCAGGCTCGCCTCAAACTCAGAAATCCACCAGCCTCTGCCTCCCAAGTGCTGGGATTAAAGGCACACACACACACACCATGTTTCTGCAGTGCATGCAGAAGCCAGAAGAGGGCCCTAGATCCACTGGCACTGGAGTTAGGGGCAGTTGTGAGCTGCCATTGGATGCTGGGAATCAACTTGGGTCCTTCAGAAACACAGCCAGTGTTCTTAACCAGTGAGCAAACTCTCCAGCCCCAGGATTCAAAACTCTCCGTGCTTTTGAGTATTTCATGTTTTTCTGGGTTTTATTTCATTAGATATGAGCATCCTAATTTATTTTTATGACCATATACACTCAGACATGTAGAGGCAAATACTGAAGGCTCTGCTCACTGGTATTCGAACATCACACAGAGTCAATAAAGAATAGAGATTAGACTTTTTTTTCTTTAGATTTTTTTTTCTCTTCAATTCTAGGAAGGTTTTGTGAGGAAGAAGACCAATCATTTAGGTCAAACTGATAATTTTATGGATAAGAAAACTGAGATGCAAAGAAGGGGAGAGACATATGTATCTGTGTTAGGATCCGAAAATCCAAAACAACCCAAGCAGTTGCAAGAGTCCAGCAAAGCAAGATCTTTATTTGCATTTGGCAGAAAAAACTGACTAGTTAGTGACAACAGCACAGACTCAGGGGCTGACTGTATCCTCGGACGGTCATCTTAGGAAGTGTTTAATCAGATGACGGAAGTTACTGTCCTCGGGTTGCTGCTGCTGGATCGGGGCCTCAGAACAGACTTGGGAGTTGAACAGCAATCCAGAGCCAAAATGTTACAGAATTTTTAAGCCTGAATTTTACGAATGTCTATGCCAAGTTATCCCACCAATCAGGATGTAGGGCTAGAGGACTTCCCCAGGAACATGTCTCTGTGGTGCACGTGTCCTGTTCCCATAGTTTGGGTTATTCAACTGGCCTTCCATTCTCAACTTCCATTGCCAACCGGGATGTCAGTTACCCACGGAAGTCTTGGGAACGAAAGCTTTATTTGACCCCAACTCAAGATGGAAGTTCTATTCAAAATGGCTTCAGTTTGGTTCCTTCTTACATCGGTGTTGGTGAAAGAACAAGACCAGAGCGTGGGATCTAAATTCCACCAGTGCCCTTCCCTGTGTCCCTCCATTAGCTCTCTCTCTCTCTCTCTCTCTCTCTCTCTCTCTCTCTCTCTCTCTCTCTCTCTGTGTGTGTGTGTGTGTGTGTGTGTGTGTGTGTGTGTGTGTGAGGTAATGTGACTGGTATGAATTTATCTCCCCCTTTCCGTGTGTTCACGTTTGCTGTGCTCATCTTTGGACAGCCGTCGATAAGTGTGCCCTCCGAACTCATGGATGTGAACAGATCTGTGTCAACGACAGAAATGGCTCTTACCACTGCGAGTGCTATAGAGGTTACACCCTGAATGCAGACAGGAGAACCTGTGCAGGTGAGCGGCTGTGCACTCATTCAACTACCCGCTGCTGAAGGGGAGCCTACAGCTGGGAACTTGGGCCACTTTTCCACTTATGCCACCCTGGAACTTCCTGTTTCTTTTTGTTTGTGTGTTTTCTTGTTTTTGATTGTTTTGTTTGTGTGTAGCCCTGCTTGCCCTGGAACTCTCTCTCTGTAGACCAGGGTGGCCACGAACTCAGAGATCTGCCTGCTTCTGCTTCCCAAGTGATGGAATTAAGGCATGCAACACCTCTGCCTAGTTGGATTTCCTGTAACTAAGTTCTGTACAAAAAATCAGAAACGGGCATGTGTACCTACTGTGTGTGTCAGTGTGTGTGGCTCATTTCTATTTCCTATATTCCAAATGCTAGACAGTGTAGTACGTTTGCATCAAATAACACCCTACAAAATACTGCTTACAAAGGCAGCCATTGATGGCATGTGGAGGCAGGAGCATCACAAACTCAAAGGTAGCCCCGCCAAATCTGGAGCCGAGGCCAGCCTGGACATCATGAAACTTGGACTCAGAAACCCAAGCTGAGAGAGAGAGAGAGAGAGAGAGAGAGAGAGAGAGAGAGAGAGAGAGAGAGAGAGAGAGGAAGCTGGTGGACACCTTAGCCATGTAACGAGAGATGAGTGTTTACATCACTAGAGGTGACCTCACTGACAGTATCACGTGAAGCAGCAGCACACCTGGTCTATTCTTGCTAAGAATTTAGAACCAAGAGGAAGAGAGAGTCTTGGTTCACAATATTTTCAAAGCCGTAAAAACAAATGTAGACGATTGAAACGTCTCAGAGCATGATAACTTCATGTCTCGTGGGATCTTGGGTTGAATCCTGGACCAGAAAATGGACATTAGAAGAATAATTGGAAACAGCCGAGTATTGAGTGTAGATAAAAAAATCATGCTGTATGTTTTTGTTATCATATTAGACATCTAAAGTGTTGGCATTTGGGATTTAGATGAAGTAAATTTTTCAGAAGTCTGAATTTACCTTAAAATGAAAGTATAAACTTGGAAAAAAAAAGATTAAAGCTGGGTACAGAGGCTCAAGGTTATAGTTCCGGCACTTGGGGGCAGAGGCAGGAGGGTCACTATAAATTCCAGGTCTTCCTGGGCTATAGATCAGACTGTCTCAATCCTCCCTCAAAATTGTATAAAATATGTCAATCCAAGTCTTTTCCCTTATTTCTGGTTGTGGTGATACGTGCGTGCACTTCCCGCATTGAAGGCTGAAGGGTTCATGCCAGCCGTGGCCACGCAGTAAGACCTTGTCTCAAAACCACCCCAAATATGTATATCTACAGTATATCTGTATGTATGTATGCGTGTGCGTCTGTCTGTCTGCCTGTCTGTCTATCACCTACCCAGCTCTCCCGTACTCACCTGTCTCTCACAGGGAAGTACACTGAAGAAGGGTCTCAGGTTCTCCCTAAATTGCTTGGTCTTCTTGGGGCTCTTTTACCTTATTTATGTTTTGTTTTGTTTTTTGTTTTTTTGTTTTTTGTTTTTTTTTTCCGAGACAGGGTTTCTCTGTGTAGCCCTGGCTGTCCTGGAACTCACTCTGTAGACCAGGCTGGCCTCGAACTCAGAAATCCGCCTCCCTCTGACTCCCAAGTGCTGGGACTAAAGGTGTGCACCACCACTGCCCGGCTATACCTTATTTAAGAAACGAAAGCAGCGTTAAAATAGAAATTCTCCAAAGTCTAATTCCCCCTTTCCCTGGATCTAGTGTAATTAGATGCATAATTAGCTGGTTTATTTCTGGGTTGGAGTAAATGTAATAAACCTAAAAGGAATGCATTAAGTATTTATGAGATGCCTAGGTTATAAAAATCCCAACAGTGATGATGTGGAAAGAAGAACTGAGTGGAACGGTAGAGAATAATGACCGTGTGTGAAGGATTTTATTAAGTCTGCTAACTTCTAGTTAGAGCAAATAATGCTGACAGCTTTGCCTAGGCTCCAGCCAGTTTCCCCCTCATCTATTTCTGTGCCTAAGCATGTGTCTATCTGTGGGTAATAAAGGCTCTTTGACTCCTAATTTTAAATTCTCGCTCTCGGACCTTCCCCTGCCAGCTCAGGACAAGTGTGCCTCGGGGGCACATGGTTGCCAGCACATCTGTGTGAACGACGGGGCCGGGGCCCATCACTGCGAATGCTTTGAAGGCTACACTCTGAATGCAGATAAGAAAACATGTTCAGGTAAAGCCCATTCAGCAAGTTCCTTCCTACCTGACTCTCCATTGTGGTGAAATCAACCATAAGTCACCAGGGGAGAGGTGGTTGGTGTGGGGGTGGGGTGGGGAGACTTAACGATTCAGGCTCAGGTACTGGCCAGCTTGCTCGCTTAAGGCACTCCTTGCCCAGGGGGTTTGTTGAGCTCTCTGCCTTTTACATACACAGATCACTTCAGAAAATTACTGGGGAATAGGTAAGGAATAGGGAATATGAGAAAAGCTGGTGACCGATGGGGGTCCCTATCCAGGGAAGATTTTATAGCCGTGTGTGCCGGGGACTTTTTAGGCACGTAGAGGAAGTCAGCTGTATACTAACTGTTCGGTGTGATAGGTTGAACTGATGTGTCTCCAGTTAAAACTTGGCCCGGGACTTTTCTGGAACGTTGGTCTTCAAGCTGGGTTCCTTCAGCAAAGGAGACTTTGTGAAGGCCTCGCTTCGACCCGCACAGACCTTCCAGGGTGTGGGGAAGCGGCACATTCCTGACCGTTGCTAGCTGATCAGTCTTTAGTGACTCAGAGCCTTGTGACTTGGCTAATGAGCCCCTGCCAGGGCCATTCATCCTCATTAATTTGATTTAAACGCACTGCTAGAACAGGGCAGCATTTATGCGCACAGACGCTCCCCCTTTGGACCCGCATTCTTAGCTCTCCAGGTGCTGCTTAGTTTGGCATATGGGGCGCTTTTCAGAGGTCTCTCCGCCTTCTCTTCTTCCCTGGGAAGCTAGACATGGTGGGATCTTGTCAAGATAAATGAAGGGAAATGGCACATTATTGGATCTTTTGGATTTTTTTTTTTTTTTTTTTTTTTTTTTTTTTGAGACAGAGCCTCCTGCTGCCCAGGCTGGCCAGGCACTCCAGTTAGCCTCGGCATGCAGTAACCGCAAGTGCTGGGGCTGCGGGCGTGTACCACCAGGCCCGGCTCTTCTCTCTAAGAAATGAAGTCATGCTTCTAACCCCAGCCACTACAGAGACTGAGGCAGGAGGACTGTGATCAGTGGAAGAGTATGAACAGGCTCTTGTAACAGCAGGGAACGGATCTGGGTCCCCCAGGAGTCTTTCTGAATTCACTAGGGTTTTTTGTTGTTTGTTTGTTTGTTCACTTGACCTAGGCCATTCTGACATAGGACTGGTGGGGGGCTCTCTTCTGGTTGCTTTCTTCGGGCAAACTATCTTAATCTCTGAAATGCTATTTGTGTGACAAAAGTACTTCACTATTTAATCAAGAATATATCATCATTAATCTTATTATTTTTCTTGCTGAGAGAGAGCGAAAGAGAGAGAGAGAGAGAGAGAGAGAGAGAGAGAGAGAGAGAGAGAGAGAGAGGAGAAGACATGAGTATGTCACTAGTGTCTCTGTTCCACATCAAATTATCAGTGGTTTGTCTTTGAGCAATGTAGTCCGTGTGTGTGTGTGTGTGTGTGTGTGTGTGTGTGTGTGTGTGTAGCAACATACAGTGCAGTTCCACATACAGTGATGTTTTATGTGACAAAATGCCTTGACAATGCAACTTAAAGAAGGAAGGAAGGAAGGAAGGAAGGAAGGAAGGGAGGGAGGGAGGGAGGGAGGGAGGGAGGGAGGGAGGAAGGAAGGAAGGAAGGAAGGAAGGAAGGAAGGAAGGAAGGGAAGAAGGAAGGAAGGGTTTATTCTGGTCACAGTTTGAGGGTTACAGTCCATAACTGCAGGGGAGCCGGAGCAGTGGGAGCTTGAGGTCTCCCTGGATACAATAGTCAGGAAGCAGAGACATGAGCGCTGGTGCCCAGTGCCTGCAATGGTGTCACCCACATTTAAACTGGCTCTTCCTATATGTCCTTCCCAGACACGCAAGACCCAGGTGATTGCCTAGTTTCCATCAAGGTGACTATCAAGGTTAACCATCACAGACTTCCTAATCGGTCATTTGTGGGGATGAACTCTAAATAGCATTGGTCGTTTTCAGAAGGGTAAGCTCTGTACGGCCAAGCCTCAGTCCCACCTCTACCATGGGCAGGAGAGAAGAGAAGTCCCCTCAGACAGCTGCTGGAGCGCCAAGGGGAAGGAGTGGCCAGGCACGGGATCTGGCCAAGGGTGTGCATCTCGGGGAAGGAAGCCACTCCTTTCCCAGGGCTCCGGGTGACTACTGAGGGCTCCATTCTCAGTGCGGGCTGGGTCCAGCAAAGCTCTGCATTCCAGATGTTTGTGTTTAGTGTTCTAGTTAACTAACGGGTACGTCTTTCCTTTCCTGCATGCTTTGGGTCAGTCCGAAACAAGTGTGCTCTGGGCACTCATGGCTGCCAGCACATCTGTGTGAGTGACGGAGCAGAGTCCTACCACTGTGACTGCTTCCCTGGCTACACCTTGAATGATGACAAGAAGACATGTTCAGGTGACAACTGGCCCTTTAAGTAGATTTTTTTCCAATTTAGAAGGAAGATGCTTTTTTTTTTTTTTTTTTTTTTTTTTTTTAGATTTATATTGAGTTATTGTCTTGCTCTGCTACATGGTCTGCTTTCTGTAATTTGATCGGATTCTCTTACATTTTTCTTTCTAATTAATGTCTGTAAGTCTGTTTATTTTGCTATTATGATAAGATATGCATAGCATCAGATCTACTTTTTTTTTTCTTGTTTACAAATGTACAGTTCTGTGGCAGAAGTTACCACAGTTCTCTCCGGGATATTTTTACTCTTCCTATCCAAAGCTCTGAACTCACGGGACAGTGACTGATGATGTTTCCCCCTCCCCATGGGAGGTGTCAGTTTCCCACAAGATGGCCACTGGGACTTGACAGGGATCCTTAGATCAATTTAGGGAGTAGTGCCACTTTAACGATCTTTAGTGCACTCAATATCGTGAGTGCTTTTCTACGTGTTTAAGTCTTCTTTAAGTTTCTTCGATAATGTTTTGTAATTTTCAGTGTACAAATTATATACTTTAAAAAATCCTGAAGTATTTTATTCTCTTTTAATGTTATTGTGAATGGATCTCTGTCTCTGTCTCTCTGTCTCTGTCTCTCTCTCAACATTCCTTTTTGTTATACCCCTGCTCTATAATTTTCTAAGGTTATATATATATATATATATATATATATATATATATATATATATATAGTTTTCGTTTTTTTGGATTTTGCTTTTTTAGAGACAGGGTTTCTCTGTATAGCCCTGGCTGTCCTGGAACTCACTCTGTAGACCAGGCTGGCCTCAAACTCAGAAATCCGCCTGCCTCTGCCTCCCAGAGTGCTGGGATTACAGGCGTCCGCCACCATGCCCAGCTTCTAAGGGGTGTTTTAACAAGACTACCTGATTAAGCACATGACTCCACAGATCGTAGTGTTTGTTAAGAGCACAGGATTAGTTACCTGTTTTATACTGTGTACAGAGGTGGCTGGCATGTGGTCGATGGTTGGTGGATAGTGTCTAGCCAGGGTCAGCAGTTCAAGGCCAGCTTGGGCAGGCTGAGACTCTGCTTTGAAAACGAAACAGGGGTGGGGAGATAGCTGAAGGTAAAGTGAGGATGTGGGCTCAGGTCCCCAGCACCCACTAAGGAGCCGGGTGTGTGGAGGAGCATGCCTGTAATCCCTGGGCTGGGAGGTTGAGATAGAATTCTGAGGGTTTCATGGCCAATCAGTGAGTTCCAGGTTCAGTCAGAGCATCTGTCTCAAAATATAAAGTGACAGTAATAGAAGAAGATAACCAAAGGCTGGTGTGTGTGTGTGGGCACACACACACACATGCATGCACACACATAAACATACACATGCATACACAGACAAATACACACATACATACATACACACAGAGGCACATACACACATATATACATATACTAACATACAAGACACATACATATACATACATACACATAACACACAATACATACACACAGACACACATATACACATACATATACATATACTCACATACAAGACACATACAGACACATACACACATACACACATATGTACACATACACTTGCATACATAGGCACACACACATGAATATACATACACACACACACACAGTGGGTTATCTACATTGGCTATCAATATAGCTCTGAATTTTTAGCTCCAAAGTATGTAAGGGTAAAAGTTACACTTCTTAATTTAAATCACTTAATAGAAGAGCAATGCTTTGTAGGAAATCACCAGTAGCATAGGAAGAACTTTCACTGTCTTCTCTCTGTGGCTTCTCTCTACCAGTGGCTCTCAACCTCCCTAATGCTGAGACCCTTTAATATAGTTCCTTATGTTGTGGTGACCCCAAACATAAAATTATTCTATTGCTATGTCATAACTGTAACTTTGCTACTGTTATGCATTGTGATATAATTATCTGATCCTCAAGTGGTCTTGACCCACAGTTTGAGAACCCCTGCCCTATAGCGGCTACCTTTAAAAAACTGTGTAACGGTTGGTTTCTGACAATGACAAAAGCACAGAGAGAAATACAATGAACTCTCGAATAACCGTTACCCAGTTCTGACAAATACAAACATGTCCCCAGTGTTTCCGAATAGTTTTCTGTAAAATTAACAATAACAAGCATTATTTGCTTTATATAATTTTTATCTCCTGAAAAAATGCATTTACGTAAGTGGCAGTGTCAAAGTGAATTGTAGATTTCATGCTATCATTCCTTTGTTTTACCTCTAGTGCTGGGCAGGAGTTCTACACCACAGCCCCCACTTTGCTGTAATCCCTTGTAGCTATAATATCTTGTGTATTGTCCTTGTCTTCAGACATTGAAGAAGCACGAAGCCTCATTTCCATAGAAGACGCCTGTGGCTGTGGGGCCACACTGGCATTCCAGGAGAGGGTCAGCTCCCATCTCCAGAAGCTGAACACCAAACATATCCTTTTGGGAAGGTTTTCTTCCTCCTCCTATTCCTCAACTCCCTTCCCTCCCCCCGCCCCCCCGTCCCTCCTCTTCCTTTCTGCTTCCCCTTCCTCCTCCCCCCTCCTCTTCTTTTCTTTTTTTGAGACTGGGTCTTATGGAGTCAAGGCTAGCCTCAAACTCGCTAAGTAGAGGAGGATGACCTGGAACTTCTGGTCCTATCATCCCCCTCTCCACATTGCTGGGATTACAGGCATGTGTACCCATGCTCGGTTTTATGAGGTACTGGGGATTCTACCGAGGGCTCCATGCCTGCTAAGTAAGTACTCTATCAACTATGTTACAACCCAGACCCTATCTTCTCTTAAAAATGTATTTGTAAGTTTCAACTTCTGATTGACACACCAGTTGAGCAGCAATGAACATAATAATACCATGGCCGTGGCTTCTAGAAGTCAATCTAGCTACTACAACTGAACCAAACATCTTAGGATAGTCTACTAGCAAGAATCTTCTTCATTGCTGGAAGTTAGGCAAGGGAATGCTTCTGAAAAGGACCCAGAGTTCTTTTTCAATGGCACGATAGACCATTTTTATTCATGCAACACTTAAATGTAAAAAAACGACATCTTTCTTTCCCTAGTGCTTTTTAATAGCAATTTATGTGTGCAACGGAGCTCCTGCATAACAGAGCAATTAAGCTATGATTCCTTAGAGCAATATTTTAATTTAAATTTTATTTCATGTGCATTGGTGTTTTGTCTACATGTATGTCTGCGTGAGGGTACCAGATCTCTTGGAACTGGAGTTAAAGTAAGTTGTGAGCTGCCATGTGGGTGGTGGGAATTGAACCAGCATCCTCTGGAAGAGCAGCCAGTGCTCTTAACCACTGAGCCATCTTTCTGGCCCATTTTAAAGTAACTCTTAGACAAAAGATCTTCCTATGTCCAGAATTAAAACAAAAACCAAAAAAACAAATATGGCAGATCTATGGGCTGTTGTACTTCAGACGACACATGGTTATACAATTTGTCAAGCCAAAATATCAAGAAACAGTTTCAAAATGTAACATGACACTGTCTCAGCAAGTTTCAGTCAGCGCTTGCTCTGGAAAAAGGCTTTACCTCAGCACGGCTCACGTTAGCAACTCTGTCTGCTCTTACATACCTCAGAGGAATGGAATTCAGGCTGGGGCCAGTATGACCTAGGAGTGAGTGTTCAGACCTTGAAGGCGGGTCCAGGCAGCAGGAAGGAATCTGCTTCCAGACCTCTCTCACGCCTAGGACGGTATTTGTGGTTAGGCGGCCTTTGCTTTCCCGTGTAGTGCTGCCCTTCTCACCACACAAGGAAGAAATCCTTTCTTCCTTCACCCACTAAAGTCTATTTCCTACAAAACTAAAGTCTCCAGAGAGCCAAACCAAGGAACAGTTCTGTAATTCCTTTAATCAAGACTTCATAAGGATTGTTCCCCACTGAGAGATGTTGTTCCAATTAAATTTTTGATGAGAGAAAAGAAAAAAGAAAGAAAGAAAGAAAAGAAAGAAAGGAAGAAAGAAAAAAGAAGAAAGAAAGAAAAAGAAAGAAAGAAAGAAAGAAAGAAAGAAAGAAAGAGAAAGAAAAGACCTCAGCAGGAGTGTAATTTCATGATGAATTTTTGAATTTTAGAGTAGGCGTTTGATGAGAAGGTAGTTTTGTTCACTTACACGCGAGATACAGCTTTCTTTTGTGTTGAAGCCTCTGGGAGTGTGCGTATGCCTTTTAATGTGTAAAACGGAATCACTTTGTCCTTAACATTTAGCCACTTGACAACATTTTGAAGAAGCTGAAAGTCACAGAATATGGACAAGTACATCGTTAAACTGCGCGAAACTCCCGCCTGAAAAATGCGGATGCTTGAGATGCGCGGTTCTCATTCTCTTGTCCACGCTATCTGACGCTCCCGCTAATAACCTGCCATTATAAATGCTTGGCATTATTTGGTAAACAGTATGAGGGGTTTCTGGAGAACCAGTCTCATTTCCCAAGGAGATAAATGTGCAGACCCTTATTAAAAGCAAGCTTTAATGTCTCATAGCTATGACTGTGAAATCATTAATAGGATAGAGTGAAAAGTTTAATGTTTTGTTATCTACTGATTGAGCCATCTAAGTTTTAATTGTTTATATTCGTAAGATGGTCTTTTTCATAAAACTTTAGGTCTATTTTCTCTTGGTCGTATTTATAATACGAACCAGCCTTGCTATCGAGAGTGCAAATTTTATGAAATATTTACCCATACAAAGATAACTATTAAACTGAGAGTTTAGAATTGTTTCATATTTTTGGCTTTTTTTGCTGGAATATTATTAAAGCTACAATCAAGGGATTATAATACATGTACCTAAAATTAATTTACACAGGGTAAGTGGATGTTACATGACACTTTTAATTCATTAATGTCATAGAAATGAACTACTAAAGAGTACTGACTATGAACTTATGGTGCTAAGAATTTTGCCAAGGGAAAAAAATTTTGAATTCTATCATTTTCTTTTAGCATGAAATTGGCAAAATTACATATTTATGAAATTAGTATAATAAACAAGATATGATATTCTTTTAAAAATGTCAGTAATAAGACTATTTTTTTCACTCAAAATATACTGAATAATACACTTTTTAAGTGCAGCTCATAACTTTTGGAATGAAACAATTCTTAAATTTTGTGCTACTTGATCTGATTTGGTTTGTATTGTTTTTAATATAATAAAAGTTCCTATCTTTCTACATTAATGCCATGGTTGATGTTTTGATGGTTTTTTTTTCTACGTAGCATACTATGTCGAACGGAATTAATAATTTCTGAATATTTAACAGTTGGGCAACTGAAAGAACAAAATGGTGATACTCTTTCAATAACTGAATCTCAGGCTGTTGAGGCTTAAAATATTACAGGATAAATGGAGGGGAAGTTCCTAAATAAAACCAATGCGGAAAGATGTAATTACAGATGTGTGTGTGTGTGTGCTTGAGCGAGAGTGTTTGTGTGCACGGGTGTGCTTATGGCTGTATGGGTGCACATGTGCCCCGGCACATGTGGATGTGTGACACGGGTTGTTGGAACTGGTTCTCTCCTTCCACCAGTGTTCCAGTGATCCAGCTCGGTCACCGGGCTCGGAGGCAGGTGCCTCTGCCCGCTGAGCCACCTTGCCAGCTCTACACTGTGACACTGTCAGACATACACATAGTGAATGAACCTGGATCCTCTCTACGTCTGTTTCCCATCTCACCTCCTGTGTTTGCTTTCGGCTCTTCTCTTCCTCTCCTCTAAACCTCACCTACGTTTGTGACCCTCAGCTCCACAAATGAGAGAAAATGTGATACTTGTCTTTCCGATTTATTTCACTTATGAATCCCAGCTCCATCTGGATATTATCTCCTGTTTCTTCCTGATGGCTGAATAGTGATCAAGTGTGTATACATGCTACCTTTTAAAATTTCTATTTCTTTGTATCTCATGTGCACTGGTGTTTTGCCTGTGTGTGTGTCTGTGTGGCGAGGGTGTCAGATCCTCACATAGCCTACACGTATGTCTGGAATTGTAGTTACAGACAGTTGTGAGCTGCCATGTGGGTGCTGGGAATTGAACCCTCACCTCTAGAAGAACAGTCAGTGAGTGCCTCGTAACCACTGAGCCATCTCTCCAGCCCCACACGCCACTTTTTAATTCAATAGTGGACTGGGCCACTTGGCTATTGTAAATGATGTTGTGTTAAACATTGAGGTACAGGCATCCCTATCGCATGTTGATTCGGGTTCTTTAGGTATGTACCCCATAGTGTCATGGTCGGATAAATGGTATATCTACCTTTCGGTTTTAGTTGTTGTTTGTTTTTCGAGGAACCTCCACACTGAAATAAAACACACCCCAGACTCTTAACTGTTAGATGTGGTGAGACAATAGCCGGAAGTCAAAGGATTCAAAGGTTGTGTGCTTGTGGCAGGGAAAGACTGCAGTGAGGAAACTAACATTCTGTGTGAAGCTCATGCTCCAATATATAAGTCAATATCGATAGTTTCAGATTATGTTAAAAAGAAAAAACATAAATAATAAAAAAAATGGGTGAGACCAAATAACTCCATAGGAGTGGCTCTATCTGAACCTCTAGATTTGGGAACTTTGTTAACATTAGAATACCCCCAAATGCCGGGTGGTGGCAGCACACGCCTTTAATCCCAGCACTTGGGAGGCAGAGGCAGGTGGATTTCTGAGTTCAAGGCCAGCCTGGTCTACAGAGTGAGTTTCAGGACAGCCAGGGCTACACAGAGAAGCCCTGTCTCAAAATTTAAAACAAAACAAAAACAAACAAACAAACAAACAAACAAAAAAGGGTGACTCCCTCCTGTAGAAGGATACCCCCAAAGGACAATGGGGCATGGGAAAATGGCTCAGTGGGTGAAGGGCTTGCTGTAAACATGAGGACCAGAATTTGGATCCCCAGCACCCCTAGAAACCCGGCTAGCTGTGCTGCACCTGTAACCGCAGGGTGACAGTGGGATCCAGCGGGGCTGGAGTTCACTGCCTGGGCAGTCTCACCTCAGAAAAGGAGATGGTGGCCGGGCTGTGGTGGTGCACGCCTTTAATCCCAGCACTTGGGAGGCAGAGGCAGGCGGATTTCTGAGTTCGAGGCCAGCCTGGTCTACCGAGTGAGTTCCAGGACAGCCGGGGCTACACAGAGAAACCCTGTCTCGAAAAAACCAAAAGAAAAGGAGATGGTGAGTTACAGAAGATCATACATGATGTGGATCTCTGGTTTCCATATGCGCTTCCACATAAATGCACACATGTGCTTCCACATACATGCACACATGATGAGGGGATATGTATAAAAAATTAAAATGTAGAAAAGTCGCTCTCTGGATAGAAAAGGCCTAACACCTCAAATATTTTTAAATGGGAGGGTATGCCACAATGCAGTCGTAGCTTTAATGACCCAAAGGTCATACATCCTGTTAGCATTCTGTCTAAACTCCACCCCACAGTTACCTGACAAAGGGCAGGTAGGCCTCTATTCTCTCCCTCTCACCGCCTTTCTCTGCCTCTACTACCCTCTTAACTCCCCATCCCCAGGCCCTGAATAAACTCTATTCTATACTGTATCGTTGTGTGTGTGGCTGGTCCCTCAGGGGGAGAGAATACCTTGGCATGGGTCCATGGAGACATTCTCTTCCCCATACCTGACTACACATCCATAGAACATATTTCCCCCTCTCTTTATCTTTTTATAAACAGATCACAGTCCTTTTATAAGGACTCTTGACATAATCCTTGAGGTGTTTTAAGGATTCTGTGCTGGCTAAACCTGTGTCAACTTGATGCACAAACTAGAGATATCTGAAAGAGGGAATCTTACTCCAGAACATACTGAAAGGCATTTTTAAGAACTAGTTATTGATTGGGGAGGGCCCAGCCCATTGTGAGTGGTGCCATTCCTGGGCTGGTGGTCCTGGGTTCCATAAGAAAGCAGGCTAAGGTAACCATGGAGATCAAGCCAATAAGCAGCTCTCCTCTCTGGCCTCTGCCTCTGCTGCTGTCTTCAGGTTACTACTGCCCTATTTGAGTTCCTGTCCTGACTTTCTTAGCTAATAAACATCAATATAGAAATGTAAGTCAAATAAAACCTTTCCAGCTCCTCAACTTGCTTTTTGGTCATGGTGTTTTGTCGCAGTCATAGGAACCCTAACTAAGAGTCCAACGCAAAATAATAGTGCCTACTCCTAAATTGCTTCAGAGGGTTCTGTAGTTCCCGCAAAGAAGGCAGTTCTCAGAATGCACATCGGCACTTTATAATTTATAAGCCTACCAAATGCAACAACTGACTTTTCCTTTCCAGAATGTTGGTCGGGGTCGGGTGGTGCGGTTAGAGAGAAAGCAGAATTCTTGAGATCTTTTTTTGGAAGAGGCTCCATTCTTTAGCTTACACTGACACCTGACACATGGCTGTTAGCGTGGTGGTGTAGCCCAGCGGCGGGGATGAAGGGACGGTGCTGGGGGCGACACGGATGGCAGGACGCTAAACCTGAGAGCAGAAAGGCTCGAAGCCGAAATACGGGCCCAGGGGCAGTGAAGAACCGGTCGACTTCACCCCACACCAATTACATCAATCACAAAGCGGGTCCATCGCCCGCGCAGGCGCACAACAGCCAGCACCCGGCCGGAGGCCACGCCGGAAGTTCTCTAAGCGCCCCGGATGCGACTGGGCGGCGGTGGTTGCCAGGCGACGGCAGCTTCTCCGAGCCACCAGTGCTCGCAAATGGAGGAGTAGAACCCGCTACACACAGCGGGCCTTGACCGCTGTGGGTCGTCTTCTCCAAGTTTCCACCATGTTCTTCTACCTGAGCAAGAAAGTGAGTTTCTCCTGGGGACCGCCATCGCGCCGCCTCCGTTCCTGTAACCCGCCGGTGCCCTCTTTCTCCTGGGCCTGCAGGCGGCTGTCCCGGCAGCTTCTCCATCTTCCCGTCACCTCTCTCCTTCCGCGGGTCTCCGAGCCCGGGCAGTCCTTGGCCAAGCCAGCAGCATTTTTTCTTTTTTTTCTTTTTTAAATCAGAATTCTTTCACATTCTAGTCATGCCATGTTTCTTTTTAGAGATAAAAAGTAATCACCAAGCGCTGGTGGTCTTTCCTCTGCTACTTGTTGATCCAGATGATAGATTATCACAGGCTGCCCTAAGAGAGGAAAAAAAAATGTAAGTGGTGTAGGAGAGGTAGAAAGAGCAGCGATACGGATTTATGTCTCAGTTCCCGCCTTTAAAGAATCCATGAGGTGATTCCCCCCGCCCCCACCCCGCTTTATGTGCACTTCTTTACAGAATGCTAGAGCCCAGAACATTTAAGAGAAGCACAGCCATCTTCACAAAAGTTCATTTTTCTGCAGGGTGTTATTCTTTCTCCCTCCTCCTCCTCCTCCTCCTCCTCCTCCTCTTCCTCCTCTTTTTTTTTTTTTTTTTTGAGACAGGATATTGTTGTGTAGCCCAGACCAGTTTCCAACCTGAGGTCCTTCTCCTATCTCAGTCTCCCAAGTGTTGGGATTGGTAACGTGGGCCAGGAAAAGTTCGAGGAGGTTTCTTCTTGGAAGATGTTTGTCAGTCTATCTCCAGGGTGGCTCTCTTCCAGCTCCTTCGTCAGAAGCTAGCATCACTGTGATTCTTGTTACAGATTGCTGTGCCCAATAACGTGAAGCTGAAATGCATATCCTGGAACAAGGACCAAGGGTTCATAGCATGTGGTGGTGAGGATGGATTACTCAAAGTTTTGAGACTGGAGACACAGACAGGTAAGCGATCACCAGTGCAGATGTGTGCAACTGGTGGGAAGAGGTGGCTAGTGAGACCTGCTTAGGGTATTTGTCATCATGAAGCTTTATTTTTTTTTAAAAATGGATTTATTCTTATGTGTATGGGTGTTTTGCCTGAATGTATTTGATGGTTTCACATGCATGTAGTGCCTGTGGGGGCCGGAAGAGGACATGGGGTCCTTTCCTTCGCAAGTAGTTACAGGTGGTTTGTAGGTGCTGAGAACTGACCAGGGGTTCTCTTCAAGAACAACATGTGTTCTTAACCACAGGCCCATCTCTCAAGCCCCCACTGTCACTGTTTCTGAGACAGGGTCTACCACTGGCCTGAGAGGTTGCTTTATAGGACAGGCTAGTTGGCTTAGAAACTTGCAGGGCCCCGTCTGTCTCTGCCTCCTGTTTCATCTCTGAGATTACAGGTGCACGCTCCAATACCTGTGTTATGTATGAGTTCTGAGCCATCTCCCGAGGAGATGCTTTCTTTATTGGCACATTCTTTCATTAAGCCTTTTAGGGCCAGTGGTAAAGTGTTTTTTTTTTTTGTTTTTTTTGTTTTTTTTTTTTTTTTTTTAAGAATTTATATATAAATCAGTATTATCTGATTTTTGTTCTCATGTCGGCTTGATTGATTTTATTTCCACTTGATCTTTTAAGAACTCTCTCTCTCTCTCTCTCTCTCTCTCTCTCTCTCTCTCACACACACACACACACACACACACACACACATTTGAGAACTTTTTGGGGGAACATTTTCAAGATAAGGTTTCTCTGTGTAGCCCTTGCTGTCCTGGAACTCACTCTGTAGAGTACTAGGCCAGGCTGGCCTAGAACTGAGAGATCTGTCTGCTTCTACCTCCTGAGTGCTGGGATTAAAGATGTATACTACCATGCCAGAGTTAACATGTATTCTTTCTTATTCGGTACAGTGTTAGATCACATGTTTATATTATTGAGAAAGTTACTGAGACACCAGCCAGATAATTAGAACTGGTGGTTTCAGAGAACATTGAAGGATTTTTCTCTGTTTTGAGAATAAGGGTTTGTTTTAGTGTCTTTTAAAAATACTTTATTTCTCTTTTATGTGCATTGGTGTTTTGCCTGCATGCATATCTGTGTGAAGGTGTCAGATTCCCTGGAAGTGGAGTTACAGACAGTTGTGAGCTGCCATGTGGGTGCTGGGAATTGAGCCTGGGTCCTCTGGAAGAGCAGCCAGTGTTATTAACACAGAACCATCTTTCAGCCCTCTCATAGTATCATAGAGAGCAGATTTCTTAAGGATTGAGTTTTACCATTCCCATCTTCACAAATCCTCAAGGTTATAACATTTGTATACTTATAATAAAGGTTTTAGGTGCTCTGTTTGATGTTTAACATTCTCTAAGTGATTATACACGGTAAAGTCGTTGTAATTTCCTTAAGTATGCCATGACTTTTCTTGTGGCTGTCAGTGCAGCTCCGTGTGCGATCATTTCCCCTGTTGTCTGCACAGGCTCCTCTTTTGGTTCCTGGAAAATACAGAGCCTTTCACTCTCCGTTTGCTGTCCGGGAGAGCACCCACTGCCGGCATCTCGCTGCCACACGTGCTCTCAGCTAGGATATTATTTCTTTAGAAAGCTTCCCCGGTGCCACATCTCTCTAAAGTAAAAAGTTCTGTTACTGTTTCTGATTTCGCTTCCACTTTCCCAAATGATAATTACATGTACCCTCCTGTTCCCATGAAAAACAAGCTTTCTGGAAGGAAAAGGACTGTTTTGTTTATTTCATAGCTAGAATTTTCCATAATGCCTAGGCACAGTGCACATATCACCATTTGTTGAATGAATGAATGAATGAATGAATGATTGAAAATTAGTACAAACTAGATTCTAAACTCTTGGCTATTTAATCCCTTAAATGTTTTTTACAGATCTTAATTTATGTCCATATACATTTTTACTTAAGATCTCTGAAGAGGATATTAAGTAATGGTGGTTGTATATTTAGTACATTGAGCTGTCTTCATGCACTTTGCTTTATTTTGATAGAACAATGTCTCGCAAGGCATCTGTATGTGACTGCTCACATTTGTACCAGGAGAAAAATAGGTCAGAAGAAAGAACACTGTAAAAAACCTTACACCATCTCACAGATACACACCCTTCTCATAATTCAAGCTACCAAAATCTTGTACCCTTTTGCTTTTATATATTTAATCAGAGACTTCTTTTGGATTGTTTTAGATGACTCAAAACTGAGGGGCCTGGCCGCCCCTAGTAACCTTTCCATGAACCAGAATCTTGAAGGTCATAGTGGTGAGTCATGGAACTTTTTTGTTTGTTGGTTGGTTTGTTTTCTCTGTGTAACCCTGGCTATCCTGGAACTTGCTTTGTAGATCAGGCTGGCCTCGAACTCAGAGACATCCCTGTGCCTCCACCTCCCAAGTGCTAGAATTAAAGGCATATGCTACCACTCCTGGCTTCATATACTTTTTAACTTGCCATGTTTAAACAGCATTTAAACATCTAAGCCATCAGCTACTTAAGGTGGAAATGTCAAACAAACATGTTAAATGAAATGCTAATATTTAAATAAAATTTAAATATTAATAGTATTGAAAATAATCACTTTTATTAAGCCATAATTCATTTTTGATATGATAATTGGGATATTATTCAACATTTTGCAGAAATTAAATATCATCTCTGATAAATCTGAAAAACCTTATTAATTTATACATTATAAAATTGTGTTCTCTGTCTGTGGAATTTTAATTTTAAATAACTATGTTATCCTCATAAAGGATCTATTCTGTGACTAAGTTAAAGAAGACTGAAGGATGGGACTGCAGGACCTGAGGTGGGAGCCCAGAGTGAGGAAAGCAAGGGCCTGTTTAGGACACTTTGCCAGTTGATGACAGTTGAATGGACTGTCTTAGATGATATTTCTTCAGTGTTCATTTCATATTTGTAGTATGGCTAATAAAGAGACTATTATTAGGAAATACACACTAAGGCATTTAGGGCTGAGAAAATGAAATCAGTCATTACTAGGACCTAGATGTACTCCAGGGTGTGGGACAGCGTGGGAAACTGGCATGGGAGGGAAAGAGAAAATAAATTATGGGGCACACGGGGAGAGCACAGGAAATACCCCGGACAGCGTGGCATCCTCAGGATGCTCTCGTCATGGGGTCCGGCCGGTTTGGTACTCATGCTTTTATCTGTTCCACATCAGTCTATGGCACTGCTGTTAGCTGGTCGTGAGAGTGGCTTGGAAGGTAAGAGACAGAGGTACATACGAAAGAGTACTTTGCCTTGTTGCAGATAATTATTAATATTAGTAATGGCATAGCATGATGTTTTATATTCATATTCAAATTTTTTTGTTTGTTTTTTCGAGACAGGGTTTCTCTGTGTAGCCTTGGCTGTCCTGGAACTCACTTTGTAGACCAGGCTGGCCTCAAACTCAGAAATCCACCTGCCTCCGCCTCCCAAGTGCTGGGATTACAGGCGTGCGCCACCACTGCCCGGCTTTTATATTCAAATTTTAATATTTGAGGCTGACTTTTGTACAGACTTTTGATTTTAACATCAAGTGCTCATTTACACAAAGATACAACTTTGAGGCAAATTATAGTCACCTTAAAGTTTCTAAAAAAATTTTTTTTTATGTTCTAGGTGCTGTTCAAGTTGTAACATGGAATGAACAGTATCAGAAGTTGACTACCAGTGATCAAAATGGGCTTATCATTGTCTGGATGCTGTATAAAGGTACATTAGGAGAGCTGCTTTAAAAAAGCATTCCTGTCTCTGTCTCTGTCTCTGTCTCTGTCTCTGTCTCTGTCTCTGTCTCTGTCTCTGTCTCTCTCTCTCTCTCTCTCTCTCTCTCTCTCTCTCTGCGCGCGCGTGTGTGCCTTGTGTATAGGTAGCCTTGGAAGTCACAGTAGGGTGTCAGATCCACTGAAGCTGGTGTTACTGGCCATTGTGAGTTGCCTTATGGGGATGCTGGGAACTGAACTCTGGTCCTCTGCAAGAGCAGCCGAGTCCTCTTCTCCACTGAATCATCTCTCTATGGATGTGAGAGTTACGCTAAGATTTTTAAAAATGTGCCTTTTGTGCATATGTACCTTCGCCACACAGATGGAGTCCAGAGGACAGTCTGCGGGAGTTGGTTCTCTTCATCATGTGAGACCCTAAGGGTTAGACTAAGGTTGTCAGGCTTGACAGCAAGCACCTTTGACCCCTGATCCATCTCTCTGGCTCAGGAGAGTTGCTTTGATTTTTTACAAACCAGAATGCAAGCACAGTATTTGGATGGAGAAATAGCATGTCTGCACTAGACCTGTAGCCAGGCCCAATAGCCTGTATCCTGCTCTTTGATCTGTTACCCTACATTAGGGAAGTGAATTGGGTGACTGTTGACATTGCCACGATGAACTGAGACACTCAGAATGGTTTCCATATAAAATAACTCTCCCCCCACCCCCAGAGTTCCAACAAGAATTAATTCCTGTGTGGTCAGCTGGAGTTAATATTAGATAAAACACATTTTTGAAGAAATCAAAGGCAAGACTTCCTTTATTGTATTTCCTGTATTAGGCCAGTGAGCTTCCTTTTCTTTTGTGGATTCAATTTATTTCATCGCTGATGAATGATTTACAGCTCGTGCCTCTTTCTTGGAGACAGCTGGAGAAGGAGAGGGCTGGGAGGGGAGAAGAGAAAGATGAACTGAGATGCATCTCTATTATTGGAAAAGCAACTCAGAATACATATTTTCTTAAGGCTGAGAAAGGCTTAGTTAAATATGTACACTTGTAAAACGATTCTGGATAACCTATCTACAAATTACGTTTTAAAGATTTACTTTCTATTATGTGTATGTGTGTGCCATCTGGTGGGAGCACGTGTGTGTGTGTGTGTGTGTGTGTGTACAGGAGCCAGAGGTCTCAGGTCCCTCTGCACTTGGAGTTAGAGGCGGTTGTGAGCTGTCTTGGGTGGGTGCTGGGACTTGAACTCGGGTCCTCTAGAGCAGCCGCAGTACTCATAAACGCTGAGCCATCTGTCCAGCTTCCCAATTATAAATTCATTACAAAAATGTCATGTTGTACTTGAACTTTAAAATTTTGTGTGCCTCTGTGTGTGTATGGTGTGTGTCCAACGTGTCACGATGTATGTGCAGAGATGAAGGACAATGTTTAAAAGTCATTTCCTGCCTCATGTTTCTAGGGAGGGAGCGCTGGTCCTCAGCTTTGGGGACAAGCACCCTTACCTGCTGAGTTATCTCTCTGGGGCCATATTTAACAAATTTAAAAAAAAAACAGGCTGAGTTTTAATTAATAATATGCATGCATTTCTAATCATAGTTAATGTGAGAATTAGTCATCACAGGGGCTTATGCATACCTGTGAAGCTGTTATTGTTATGTTTTCCCTCACTGTCTGAATAGATCACCCAGTGGGGAAAGTTGAGCTTTTAGAAAAATCCTCTATTTCAGCCCTGAGAAAGCAAATGCAATTTCATTTCCTTAATTAACAAGAAGAGAGAAATATCAAATAAGAGAGGAATATTTGTGATATTTTCTATAATCATGAAGCAATTAGGGATAATACCTAATCAAACTTTTGTTTGTGGTGGTTTGAAGGCTTTGAAGTTAAATGTTAAAAGTTAGGTTATAGAACACTTTACAATTATTTATCCAAGAGTGTAATTTTAGAAGTTAGCAACTTCTTTCTCTTTCCATCCCTCCCTCCCTCTCTCCCTCCCTGCTTCCCTCCCTCCCTCCCTCCCTTCTTCCTTCCTTCCTCCCTTCCTTCCTTCCTTCCTTCCTTCCTTCCTCCCTCCCTTCTCCTTCCCTCCCTCCCTCCTCCCTCCCTTCCTCCCTCCCTTCCTTCCTTCCTTCCTTTGACAGGGTCTTGCTATACATAGCCCAACTTGGCCTTAAACTTATAATCCTCCTGCCTTAGTCTTCCAAGTGCTAAGATTAGTGGTCCTATTTTCTAGGACAGTGCCCAGAAAATATTATCAACCCTTAAGTACCAGGTGATAAATGTGAAAGTTTTTTTTTTTTTTTTTCATTCAGGGTTTCTCTGTGTAGCCCTGGCTGTCCTGGAACTCACTCTGTAGACCAGGCTGGCCTTGAGCTCAGAGATCCTCCTGCCTCTGCCTCCTGAGTGCAGGGATTAAAGGCGTGAGTTATCTCCTTTTGGCCTGACTAACGTGAAGGTTCTGACTGCACTTTTTAAACTTGCGAACACAGGCTCTTGGTATGAAGAGATGATCAACAATCGCAATAAGTCGGTGGTTCGGAGCATGAGCTGGAACGCTGATGGACAGAAGATCTGCATCGTGTACGAAGACGGAGCCGTGATAGTCGGCTCGGTGGACGGTAATACAGCCCTGGACACTGGCCAGAGACCAGGCTTCGCTGACTGGCTTTAAAGACTTAGGTTAATTATCATTCCGGCTGAGAAACAGACACTAAGGGACAAAAAGCATCTCTTATGTGACTGATTTGGTGACATTAGGAACTACCTTGTGGTTTTAATCTCTGAACAGGAAGTATTTTCAAGATAAGTCTACTATTTCACTTTCCTACAGTGGTACTGAAAACAGCTAAATTAATTTCTCAGTATCATTTTAAATATGACCTTTGTATAATTGATCTTCGCATTGGTTAGAAGTGCATTGTATCATGTTGTATAGAAATGAAAATTTTTAGTTTCAAAAGTATAAAATCAGAAAAATCTCTATATCCAGTTGAACAGAATTTGCTGTTGTCATACACTGAAGCCTAAAATACCCCTTTCTTCAAATTCTAGTCCACAGTGAGACTGCGTCTTCTGTGCGTCTGCACCGTGGGTGTACTGTAAAGACCCTCCGTGCGGGAATGGGTTGGAATCACTGTCATAGAGTCCCTTGTGTGTGTTCATTGCGTCTCCCAATGTAGCTGAGAGCCCGCAGGGCAGTAGCTGTAGCGTAGGAGTCCATGGCACAACAGTGGGAAAACTTTCCTGACCTGCGTGTGTGAGAAGTGACCCTGAGTAATAGGCTGTCGCCCATCAGTAGCCAGTGGTGATGACAGGAGTGCTACAACAGGGAAGGGGCCTGCAGGAGCATGTAGAAACACAACCAAAGGCAGATGGGGGAGATCAGGGAGGTCTTCCTGGAGGAGGAGATGCATGTGCTGAGGCATCAGCCACAGGTGGTTTGGTTGATGAGTTGCATGTCTCCGGGCTAAGGGAAAGCTTAGGAGGAGGAGAAAAGGATTCCAGAAGAGACACTGGAAGTACATGTCTTAGAGACCAGGGACTCCGTAAGCCTCCTGGAAGGAAAGTGTGTCAAGAGAGAGATCGTGGTCCAAAAAGACAGGGGAAGGGTAGACTGAGGCCCATTGTCAGTTGGCCTCAGCAGCGGGTGGTCACAGCCCATGCAGGACATCCTCATGGTGCTGTGTGTCAGCAGGCCCACTGGAGCCACCTAAGGTTGGGGGGCCGCAAGGAGGTGAGGCCGCAGCACTGTGTGATGAGCAGCCGGGAGGGACGTTAGAAACAGGCTGTGCCAGCCAGGAGCGCAGGGTCGAGCGAGGGGGTTTGGTTTGGTTTATTTTTTATTCAAGGTGCTTAAACGTGTGTAAGCCAGGGCGTGGTGAGAAGAGCTTACAGAAGGGAAATGAGGCTCATCTCTTGCGCGAGCTTTGTAGAATTGGGAAGGGACTGGTCACAGAAGAGCGCATCCGGGAGCTGCCCCTCCCGCTGTGCTAGTGCAGCAGACTGCCCAGCTTGGGTTCCTCGTGCTCTGAGTGTGTGAGGGTGGGGGGTGGGGGGCGAAGAGCTGCTTTTGAGAGAGCTCGCGTGTTTTCTAGAGTAGATGACTCACTCATCTGACCGGGACTGAGACCCTCGCTGCCTTGCGTGTGGAAGAGAAGGAGACAGTGAGAAACAGCGGCTACTGGCGAGGTCTCAGTGTTGCAGAGCTTACATGAGTGCTAACAAATAGTTACTGACCAGATTAGTGGAGTGACTGCATGGATGCTGTGAGGAATATGAGGGAACTTGAGGGAGTCAATACTCAGAAGCAGTTGTTGAAGGGTCACGGCCCTGAGCTGCTTATAACTGGCTCTGCTTTGTTTTAGGAAATAGGATATGGGGTAAAGACCTGAAGGGAATTCAGCTGTGCCATGTGACCTGGTCTGCAGATAGTAAAATCCTACTTTTTGGAATGGCAAATGGAGAAATACACATTTATGATAACCAAGGAAATTTTATAGTAAGTATATGTATATATATACATATACATATTCATCATTGTATTAAAATAATTTTCTATGATTATTTTAGATGTCACTTATAGATATTTGCCTTTATTATGATAGTTACAGTAATTTATAGAATTTGTCTTTAATTCAGTTTTTATGTTCTTTTTTTAAACATCTTTTTTAAAAAGATCTATTTATTTATTGCATGTAAGTACACTGTAGCTGTCTTCAGACACCCCAGAAGAGGTGAGGTGAGCTCTCTCACACACACACACAGACACACACACAGACACACACACAGACACACACACAGACACACACACAGACACACACACAGACACACCCCCCCCACACACACACACACACTGGACTGCAACCATGAGCTATGAAATAAAATGTGCCTCTTCCCATCAGATTGCTTTAGTCGGGGTATGTTATCACAGAACTGGAAAGGAAACAGTGAGCTTGGGCAACATGATCCGGGGAAAGTTCTGGCTTTGACAGGTGGAGCCATGATAGATTTCTTACCTAGTGATAGGTCGGTCTTGTTTGTAAGAAGAATTACATCTCAGTTCACTCCCTGGCGGAAGTACAACTGTCCTCTCCTCCCGTTCTCTCCCCTCCCTCCCCTCTCTTCTCTCCTTCCCACCCGTCCCCTTCCTCTCCCCCCCACCCTCTGTCCTACCTTTTCTTCTTCTTTTTTGGAGACATGATCTCAGCCTGTGGCCCAGGCTGGCCTTGAATGAGTGATCTTCTACTGTCATTTGAGTCTCGTTAAAAACTCTTGAGTAGGAGTGTAGGGTTTTTTTAAATGTATATTTTGAGATTAGATCTCCCTATATTGTTGAGGCTGACCTTGTACTTACAATGTAGCCAAGGCTTGCCTCATCCTTGAGATCTTCTGCCTCAGTGTCTGGAGTGCTGGGAAAACAACACACACCAGACTTCTCTCTCTGTGGCTTTGTCCATCTTTTATACGGAAGGAAAGATGCAAAGTTAGAGAAGTGACTTATCCAGGTTCGGGAACCAGTGAGTTCTGAAGCGTGCGCCTCTAGGAAGGTCTCAACTCTGTTCTTATTGATCTTCAGTACCTATGCAGATTAACTCGCCCATTTTAGGATGCGCTTACTAAGCCTCAGGTAACCTCTTCTCCCTAGATGAAAATGAAACTGAATTGCTTGGTGAACGTCACTGGCGCCATCAGTATCGCCGGGATCCACTGGTACCACGGCACCGAAGGCTACGTGGAGCCCGACTGCCCGTGCCTGGCGATTTGTTTTGACAACGGGAGATGCCAAATAATGAGGCACGAGAATGACCAAAGTAAGGAATCTTTTCTTTTCTTTTTTTTTTTTAAGCTGGAGGAGGCCTTTAATCCCAGCACTCGGGAGGCAGAGGCAGGCGGATTTCTGAGTTCGAGGTCAGCCTGATCTACAGAGTGAGTTCCAGGACAGCCAGGGCTACACAGAGAAACCCTGTCTTGAAAAAACCAAATGTGTGTGTGGTATTAAAAATTATTCTTAAGACTGTCAAGTTTTCTAGGGTAAGCTGTGACTCAGCTGCCATATTCGTCTCTCTCTCTCTCTCTCTCTCTCTCTCTCTCTCTCTCTCTCTCTCTCTCTCTCTCTCTCTCGACCAGACCCGGTTTTGATCGATACGGGCATGTATGTGGTTGGCATCCAGTGGAACCACATTGGCAGTGTGTTAGCTGTGGCCGGCTCCCAGAAAGTCGTCACTCAGGACAAGGACGTCAACATCGTGCAGTTTTACACACCGTTCGGTGAGGTAAGCATATTCAGGGCCTGTCTTCCCGTTACAGCAGGCCCAGTCGTAAGCAGGGCAATAGGCAGGAAGTCCAGCTCACCACACGTTCTCTGAGGGACATTTGAGCAGCAGTCTCCAGATAGCAAGCCTGTGTCTAAATGGTGTTTTGTAAGATTTTATTACAGTTATCATTTTATAACCTGTAAGTTTAGAAATCTAAACATTTGACATAGGAAACTGACATGAAATAGCTATTTAGAATATTTTCTCTGTGAGCCAGATAAATGTCTCTTTAAAATCACTAACTTGATTGGTATTTTAGTATAATGTATTTTATGTTCATATTTCTGGATTTTAATATGAGACTTTAAATGTCTTTGGATATTAAACAAATATATGCCTGCCCTTCTAAATTTTTCATAGTTATAATTTATTGTGAAATGATCTATTTATTTTCCCTTTGAGACAGATTCTCACTATGTAGCCCTGGCTGTCCTGGAACTCACTGTGTAGACCAGGCTGGACTCAAACAGAAATCCACCTGACTCTGCTTTCTGAGTGCTAGCATGAAAGGTGTCCACCACCATATTTGGCATGATCATTCATTTGTAGAAAACCTATCTCAATAATGAGTCACAAATGCTAGATACTAATATGTAAGCTTTGTTCTCATAAATATACATTATTCTGAGAAGTATTATTAATAAGTTTAGTTTTTAGATATTTCTGGAGTGGTTTTGGCTCATTCGAATCTTATATGTTCATGATAATACTTTCATCTCCCAGCACCTAGGTACTTTGAAAGTCCCGGGAAAGCAGATGTGCTCGCTGTCTTGGGAAGGAGGTGGGCTGAAGATCGCCCTGGCTGTTGACTCCTTTATATATTTTGCAAATATTCGACCTGATTATAAGGTATTAAGAGTAGTTATAAAACAGTGGGATTTTTGTTTTTTTAAACTAAATCTGTTATAGCTTTTTAAACAAGAAACTAGTAGAATGTGTATGAAGCTCTTAAAAGTCACAACCTTTTCTTTAATTGGTTAAAATGTCTTTAAGAGTCAAGATCTCTCTGGAAACAGATGGCACACTCACAGGAGAACAGAAGGCCTTCCTAGGGTGTGGCTGAGATGAAAGGAAGAGCCAGGGAGATAAAGCAGGCGCTGGGGCTGAGCAGGTCCTGATGGCAGAGGGATTGGGGAGTAAACATTCCTCTTCTTCCTCTTCCTGTGCCTTCTAATGGGCAAACCCCACAGGAACCACAGAGCAGAGCAGCCCAGGATGGAGTTCTCAGAGCTTACCCTCCTCCCCTCAGGACATGGGGCACGGTGGAGAAGGGCCGAGTGGATCAGAGGAGGAAAGTGAGATAAACAGTACACGATTGATCTAAGACAGGCTTGCGGTAAATTTTTTAAAATGAAAACTATTATGCAATTTAGGCGTAGTGGTTCATGCCTGTATTATCATCTCCTGGGAGATGAAGACAGAGGGGCTGTGAGTTTGAGGGCAACCTGCAATGTATAGTGAGAGTCTGTTAAAGGGTTTGGAGGTGGTTAGAATGCGGCTTAGAGGTAGAGCATATGCATAAGGCCCGGGGTTTGATCACAGCACAGTGCAGCACACACAACATACATGGTAGACACAACACCCACAGCACACACAGCATACATGGTAGACACAGCACACACAGCACACACAACATGCATGGTAGACACTGCACAGCACACACAGCACACAGCATACATGGTAGACACAGCACACACAGCACAGTACACACAGCACACACAACATACATGGTAGACACTGCACACACAGCACACACAACATACATGGTAGACACTGCACACACAGCACACACAACATACATGGTAGACACTGCACAGCACACACAGCACACACAGCATACATGGTAGACACAACACACACAGCACAGCACACACAGCACATACAACATACATGGTAGACACAACACACACAGCATACCTGGTAGACATAGCACACACAGCACAGCACACAGCACAGCACACACAGCACACACAGCACACATAACATATATGGTACACACAGCACATACAGTACAGCACTCACAGCACAGCACACACAGCACAGCACACACAGCACACACAACATACATGGTAGACACTGCACACACAGCACAGCACACACAGCACACACAACATACATGGTAGACACTGCACACACAGCACACACAACATACATGGTAGACACTGCACAGCACACACAGCACACACAGCATACATGGTAGACACAGCACATACAGCACAGCACACACAGCACACACAGCATACATGGTAGACACAGCATATACAGCACAGCACACACAGCACACACAATATACATGGTAGACACTGCACAGCACACACAGCATACATGGTAGACACAGCACACACAGCATACATGGTAGACACAACACACACAGCACAGCACATACATCACACACAACATACATGGTAGACACAGCACACACAGCACAGCACACAGCATACATGGTAGACACAGCACAGCACACACAGCACAGCACACATAGCACAGCACACACAGCACACACAACATACATGGTAGACACAGCACAGCACACACAGCACAGCACACACAGCACAGCACACACAGCACAGCACACACAACATACGTGGTAGACACAGCACAGCACACACAGCACACACAACATATGTGGTAGACACAGCACAGCACACAGCACACACAGCTCAGTACAGCATGGCAGGAGAGGAGGGGGGAAGGAGGCCTGATCTTATGTATTTAATATTTAAAGGTCAAAACATGTTGGAGAAATGGCTGGTTCTAGAATTAGGGTAAAGAACATGTAAGGTATGCACAGAGCATCTTATAGTGCTCGGCAACCAGGAAGTGTTCTGACATAAAAGGATGACGTGGTAGACATCCCACTAAGGCTTACAGGAGCCAGAATTGGACTGTGGTCAGTGGATGTGAGAAATAAAAAGAAACAATGTAGCTTTCTATTATGGCTTGTTATAAAAGGAGAGCTTCTGAGTTGACATGGATGTATATTTGAGTAAAAATAAATGGAAGAACATAAACAGATTTCTCTTACAGAAGTATTCCAAATTACATTTTGCCTCTCTAGGAGGTGGAGTCTCCCATCCTTCTAGCTTAGAGAAAAAGAAAGGAGCTTTTCAGTGGCAAAGCCAGCAACCTGCACCCTGGCCAAGTGGAGAGGGTTAACATCCTCCATGATGTCACGTGGAGGTCATAGACCCTTCATATGACGTAAGGGAAGCCCTTCACTTCAGTGGCGGTCTCTCTACACACCAGTAACTATGTAAGCACGGGAAAAATACCACACAGATCCAAACTGAAGGGCACTGACCTAAAGAAACTTCTTTCTTCTGCCGAGATCATTAAATACAGGGGACTGAGAAACCATGAGAGCGCAAAGGAGCCCAGGGAGACATGGCAGCGAAAGATACTGTCACTGCCATGAGATGCTGAGGGCTCAGAGGACATTAGGGCAAAGCTAGTGATGAGTGTGCAGTCTAGTGATGCTGGGTTCCTAGTTGTGACAGATGTGTCATAGTCATGGAAGCTAACGACAGGGAAATGGAGGAGAATGTTTGGGAACGTCGTATCTTCATGACATTTTTGTAAATCCAAAGTCTTTGAAAGCCAAAGTTGATGTTAGTGATATGAAAGCTGAACATGACTGACCTTTTAGTGATAGCATAGGCATAGTGCTGACGGTGAGTACAGCGTGTTCAGGGCCCCATGAGTGTCCTGGCGCACTAGACAGAGGAGGCCGTGAGTGAGTGCACACACTCGGGTCCCAGTGGGCTCTGGATGCAGATGTTCAGTGAACAGTTGTGGCCAAAAGACCTGATTGTGATTATTCCTCAGGAAGCGTGTCTGTGTTGGGGGGGGGGAAACTTCTGTATTTTGTTTTGGATAAGATGTAGAAAGAAAGATAAAAACATTCTGAAAAAAAAAAAAAAAACCAAAACCGGGAACAGAGAAAAGACAGTGTAACTGTTTTAATTTTGTCTTGGAGATCTAGAATTCACCCTTTTAGCTGTTGGTCAGTTTCTGGGCCACCCCAAAGCAGGGATTAACCATTGAAAATTTTTACCCCCGATGCTTAACTTTTACAAATTAATGAAAGCTAGACAGCTAAGTTTATTTTTGTAGAACATTCTTTTAAAAATGTCTCTTATGACTTTTAGATATTTCCAATAGGATCTATTTTTTTAGCCGTAGACAATTTCGAAAATAAAAATAATGTGATTTTTCTTCCCCTAACTAACCAGTCTTTCTTCTTCTTTCCTCCCCACTTGCGTGCCTTCCCTGTCTCCATCCCTAGTGGGGCTATTGTTCCAACACTGTGGTTTATGCGTACACCAGACCTGATCGTCCCGAGTACTGTGTTGTGTTCTGGGATACCAAAAACAATGAGAAATACGTTAAATATGTGAAGAGTCTCATTTCTATCACCACGTGTGGTGACTTCTGCATTTTGGCTACAAAGGCTGATGAAAATCACCCTCAGGTAGGGAGCCTTCGGCATCTTAAGTTACTGATGTGTTGCTAGCAATGGGCAGGACTGGGGCTGTACTCACCAGCCTTCTCAAGCATGGGCGCTGGAGAGGGCAGAGCATTGGCTCTCCTGGATGGCTGTCTGAACCTGTTTCTATTTTCCTTGATTAGTTTTTCCTACCAGCCAGACATCGGCAATTAATGCCAACTGCTTCCATACTGAAGCTTTTTGCCTCTGAAATATGTCACGAGTGAAAAATGGATAGTCAATGTCCAACAGAAATACTGATAGAGTTACATGAGTTTTGGTAGCTTTTGACTTGGATAAATCTAATTTCATTTCGATATATAGTGCCTTAAAATTAATCTCATAACACAAAATAAATAATATTAGCAAATAATGTGTTTTTATTTCTCTTTTCGAGACAGGGTTTCTCTGTGTAGTCCTGGCTGTCCTGGAACTCACTCTGTAGTCCAGGCTGGCCTCGAACTCAGAAATCCACCTGCCTCTTCCTCCCAAGTGTTGGGATTAAAGGCGTGCGCCACCACTGCCCGGCAATAATGTGTGTTTTTTTTTAAAAAGCAAGCATGCTAGTAATTTGAGAAATTGCAAAAGTATGTTTTTGAAAAGCAGACTGCCATTGTCTTTGGTTGGGTAATGAACAGAGATTTTTTTGTTAAAGGTGGTTGTTTGAACACAGCCCCACTTGGCTTTGTTTTTTCCTGAAACAAACTAAAGCAGCAGAACAGGTATTTTTCAAAAAAGTCCCAGGTCCATAGGGGAAAAGAGGTAAGGGCAGCAGCGTGCGGAGCTTGGAGATCACGTGAGCCAGGGAGATCACGTGAGCCAGGGAGATCACGTCAGCAGACCTAAAGAGGGCGTTCATGGACTGCGGCGGGAAGCAACTGTTACAGCATGCTGGAGAAGCGGAGGGTGGGGTGCCTGGTTGGAGAAAGACAATTTGGAAGTACTTGCTGACAGTCAGGCATGTATTAGCACTAACCTCTAAGCACGACCCCCCTGGGCCCTCCCTGCTCTCCTGCCTGGTTCCCAGAGCACAGGCAACTGAGCTCTCTGCTCTGAGGTAGTTAGTAGGTTGGGGGGTCTCAGGAGGAAGGACTGCATACAGACTGAGAATCTTTTAAAAGAGCTCTACCCAGTCACCTCACAGTAAGGTGGATGAGGCCCACTGATGGTGAAGTAGGTAACATAGACTTTTAGCATCCTGTTCCTAAGTATAGCAGTTGGAAAGGCAGCACAGATATTTGGGTAAACAGCCAATGTAGCAAGAAATGCCAATATAAATGCAAGTAGAGAAGAACTGGGGTTGGGGGGGCATAGACTAGGAGGGGACAGTTAAGGTAATTTGTGTGTTTTGTTTGTTTTTGTTTTTTGTTCTCTCTCTCTCTCTCTCTCTCTCTCTCTCTCTCTCTCTGTGTGTGTGTGTGTGTGTGTGTGTGTGTGTGTGTGTGTTTTGAGACAGGCTCTCTCTAGGTAGACTTGTCTTGTATGGAACTCACTATGTAGACCAGCCTGGCCTTGAACTCCTTGAGATTCTGCTGTTTCTGGTTCCTGAGTGCTGGGATTAAAGGTGCATGTCACCATGCATGTGTGCCTGCTGGTCTGTGCACCACAAGCATGCAGGTACTAATGGAGTCCAGTAGAGGGTTCCGAACCCCTGAAAGTGGTGCTGGGACCTGAACCCTGGTCCTCTGCAAGGGCAACAGGTGCTCCTAACCATTTCGCCATTGCTCCAGCTCAGGGAGAGCAGGCCAAAAGCACCATCGTCCCAGAATAGTCATTGTCACTTCTCACACAGGCCAGAGCCTTCCACCCATCAAACAAGAAAAGGACGTTGTAGAAAAGGAGAGATTTGGGAATTACAAAGATGAGCATTGGGTTGAAAAGTTTGCCAGGAAGGTTGGACAATAAAGGGAAGGAAATAGTAAGGAAGTAAAAAGACAAGGAAATGGAAAAGAGAAACTGTCACGAACAGTTTTGAACAGTAGGATTTGAACAGGAGTACTAGAGTGAATAGGCAAATGGAGTCTGGGGGCTGGGGCTGGCCCAGAGAGTCAGCAATGCAAGCGGGAGGAGGGAGACAGGACCAGCCACATAGAAGGGAGGAGGGAGACAGGACCAGCCACATGGGAACTGGGAGCCGGGACAGGGCGCCTGCACTCCAGGCACCAGGGAGGTTGGAGAGCAAGTCCCCGGGGCAAAGTGGCTGGCCAGGCAGCCAAATCAGCCAGTCTTGGCTACAACAAGAGATCCTGCTTTGGTAAATAAAATGCACACACAGAGAGAGGGTGGAGAGAGAGAGAGAGAGAGAGAGAGAGAGAGAGAGAGAGAGAGAGAGAGAGAACAAAAAGCAAAATTCCCTTGAGGTTTTCCATGAGAAGAAACCTAGCTCAGTGACTAAAAATGTTTCCACATAGTCAGTGTCATTGTGAACTTCAGAACACTGGGGATTAAACGGACACAACACAGCAATACAAACCCACAAACCCACAATGCCCCCTCACCCACCGCTTTTCAAGAGAAAGCAGATTTCACAAGATGAGACCTTAGGGTGGCATTCAGCTAGTCATCAGCAAAGGCTTGGAGACTTGCCCGGAGAATTGCCTGCAGAATTCTGAGGGAAAATGCTTCCCTGTCTAAGATTTCTCATCCTAGGCCAACTACTAATGTGAGAGTCGGATTCCAACCTTTTTACATATGCAAGGCCACCAACACTTTTCCTCCCAACCTACCTATCATAGGGAGTTATTTCAGGATAAAGGCCACCAAAATAGGAATAAACCAAGAGAGGAGAAACCCCAGAAGCCCCAGCCCCATGTGAAGGGTGTACCAGCTGACCACTGAGAGGCATATCGGGGGCTCCAGTGAGAGGACAGGCTCCGATACAAAGCAGGGCGCATTTAGTCAGGGCATTGCCTCCTGTCAGATGGCCTGAGAGAAGATGCTTAGATGGGGCATAGTTGGAGATTCAAGTTAGTAATAAATACCCAGGAAGTGAAACCCAGAGAAAAAACCCCAGCCATAACCCTGAAACCTTGCCTATGCTAACAGGGACAGTACAATATGTCTAAAACAGAAGTCACACTGTGGTGGAGAGATCGCTGTGAGAGTCTGTGTGGTCAAAGTGGTGTGATCCCCGAAGATCCTACCATAGTTATCTTCAAAGCAGGAAGAAGTGGTCACTGAAGCATGGGGCGGGGGACCGGGAAGGTGGATGGAGAGGGACGTGCCTTCCATTCACAGTGGGAAAGTCATGGTGTGAGACTGAACAAAGCCAGGGGGAGCCCTGCCAACCGCTACCTTGGAGCTGTGCATGTGGCTCCTGCCTGTAATTCTAGTTAGGAGGCTGTGGCGGGCCAGAAGATTGCCAGGGTTCAAGCTGGTACAAGATTGCCAGCATCAGTTACAAGGTGAAATCTTGTCTCAACACCTGAAAGGAAGAGCCACTGGTCCATCAAACAGAAGCTGCTGCTGCGAGTTGAGACATAAGTAACAGAAGGAAGCATTAGGGCCTGGCTCTCAGCCTGTGGCTTGAGACCCTTTGGGGGTAGAACAGCCCTTTCACAGGGGTCGCATATCATATCATATCATATCCTGCATATTAGATACTTACATTACAATTCATAACAGTACCTAAATTTCCGTTCTGAAGTAGTAGTGAAATAATAGTATGGTTGGAGTCCTGTGTTAAAGGTGGATGGCCACGCCATTACACAGTAGGAAGCAGGGAGAGTGCCAGCTTTTCTAAGAAATTTTTGATTCTGGAAACTTGTAAACGGACGTGATTGTTAAGGAGGAAAGTTAAAAGCACATTTTTGTGTTATGCTAAGGCAACAGATAAGCTCTTTTAAGTAGTAGATGGAAAGAATTTAGTCTATTTTCACTAAGTTTACTTCTATAAAGTTAAACAAGGTTTGAGACATTGATAGGAAAATATATAACTAACACACAGAATTAATATGAAATTATTGAGCTTGTTAGGAAAATTAAGTAAAACAGTATTGTCAGTACATGATTCAATAACTAACAGTTAAAATGAAATTTCCAATTTAGAAGAGTATAATGTAAAATGTACATTGTGTTTTTCCTAATATCAGTCATGATTGCTTGGATATAAGCCATTGCTCCTGAATTAATTGAGTTTTTCTGAATTTTTCATACCATTCATATATTGCTTCAAAGGAGGAGCCTGAAATGGAGACATTTGGTGCAACGGTAACAAATTCCTCTCCTTCTGTGTGGCTGGGCTAGTGAGTGTGTGTCAAGGCGCTGTGGCTTCCGGGCCTTTAGACGTGGAGATGGTGGAGGCAGCTGGACCACTTGCCTTGTGCTCTCCTAAGACTGTGAGAAATCAACCCTGATTGTAACTCATGGTTTAATAGTCAGTGCTGCAGATGGTCGTTCCTTTTGTCTCCTTGTCTTTGCGCTGAAGTTCTATCAGTTATTTCCAGGTTAGTGATACTTGAGAAAGATAAGCATGATATGTGAAGTGCGTGTCCTTATCGTCCACAAGCAAGAATTCTGGTATTCTTATAAGAATTCTGATATTCTTTCTTTTTCTTTTATCTGTTTACAGTTTGTTCTTGTTCTTTGCAATTCTATTGGCACACCCTTGGACCCCAAATACATTGATCTTGGTAAGAAAATGTTAATATTTATTTCCTTTCTGGTGGGGTTTTGTTTATAACACTAACTAAAAAAATACCAAAGGGCTGGAGGTGTGGCTTATTGGGTTGGAATGTTTGCTGTTAAAGCAAGAGAGCCTGAGTTCAAATCCCAACCACCCCACAGAATGTGGGCATGACCACACACGCCGTAACCCCAGCACTGGGGGACTGAGATATGTAAGTCTCAGGAGCTCACGGCCAGACTGCCTAGCTTAAACAGCTTAAGGTGCAGTGAAAGGCCTGTCCTAAACAACAAGGTGGATAACGGTAGTAGGAGATACCCAATATCCTTCTCTGGCCTCTGAGTGAGCACGCGTGAGTGTACACACCCACACACAAATGTATGTCTGGATCACATATTCTCCCACCTCTGCTAATGGTATTAATTTTCTAGATAAGAATGCCCATATCTTCTGGTAGTCACGAGTAGCACCAGTTGATATCTGTTTTCATGATAGATTTATCAATGCCTCCTTTCACTCTGAAAGCATCTTGGTTAAAACAGTAACCTGTAAGGGAGGCAGCTGTGTCTAAAATCCACAGCAGTTCCGTAATGCCACATTGCCACCATTTGTCTACATAGTTGTGTAGGAATGGGCACGCAATGCCAGGTTAGTGTGTAATAAACGGGGTTGGTGAAAGAATTTTGCTCTTAAACCACTTTTATTATTAATAAACTGCTTGTAAATACTTCTCTCCCATAAAAACACTTTAGCTGCTTATAAAGTAGGCTTGCTTTTTCCAGTGCTTTCTTATGAAACCAATCTATTAATAGAGAAAGTCTTAAAACATCCCCCACTTTTTTTTTCTGAGGACATTTGTTACTTCGGTTGCACCCCTCTCTCTGTCCAATAGAGATGAAAGTCACTCTCTGGGTAGTTTTAAGTCTTGTTCTAAGAAACTTATTTAAAAACCATTAAAATATTTTCTGCCATTGCAACTTTCAGAATTAATGTCTCTCTTATAAAATGTACTGCTGTATATTAGAAATATAATTCAGTCCAAAGTTGAAAACCCATTGTATTATTTTCTGACTCTGAGAAACTACTTGTTTATTTTCAGATTAGATATTGAATCTGAAAATCATGTTAGTGGGAATGGAGAGATAGCTAAATGTCTCAGAGCAATTGTTGCTCTTGGAGAGGACCCTGGTTCAACCCCCAGGGCTTACACAGTGGCTCACAATGCTCTGTAACTCCAGTTGTCGGGAATTCAGCGACCTCTTCTGACTTTCCTGGACACAAGGCATGCGTGTGGTGTATGTATGTACATACAAGCAAAACATTCACACACATAAGATAAGATAGATTCTAAAAACAAAGTGGCATATTTCTTAAGTGTATTTTGCTGAGGTCTGGTTAAAACACGTGACTGTTAAAGATGTAATGGTCTCATGTTTAGCTTTTAGTAACTCACTGTGGTATAATGAAATATTTAACCTCTTGTCTATGTCTATATGCATTGTTGCATAAGTTATTTATATACATGTGTGCATATCTATATGTATACATACACACATGCATATATATATATATATACATATATATATATGTATATATATATATGTATGTTAAGTTCCCTGGTAGTAAAATGCATAGCTTATAATTATTACAGATGTGTCATGTGAGTATATTTGTTATTTCTAGAAGTATTACATTCTTTATTTAGTGTGTGTGTGCATGTGTGTGTGTGTGCATGTATGTACTTAATAGCAAGAGTCCTTACCTACTGAGCCATTTCCCTGAACCAAAGTATTATGTCTTTAAGGTGTGAATTTTGCCAATCTTTAGATTGTTGTTTTTTTCTATCTCAAAATCAAAAGTTTTTAATTTAGAATCATTTGCTATATCATGGGGTTAAACTCAAAGTAAGTTTTATGCCAGGTAGACTGTTGTCTTAAACAGAATTAAATGTAAATACTTCCTTTTCGTAAAATGTTACTTGAGAACAATCTCTTTGTATTTTTGAGTCTTAAACTTTTTAATGTATAGTTTCAGTGGATGAAGTTTTAACCAACAATTCATCCATTGGCCCACAACAGATACAGAGGCTCAGTGTTGTGTTTCACATATATCCAAGATAATTCCCTTTTAAGATCCCCATGAAGTGTCTATGGAATTGGAAAACTAAACACACGATAACAATGATGCTCAGCTAGAATGTCTGATTTTGGTTTTGCTCTTTATCTTTGTGCAGAAACTTACGTTATGCAGAGTACGGGTGGCAGGGCTCCGTACTCAGCAGGACGCACGCTGCAGCCTCTTTAGGTGCTCCCTGTGGAGCCAGGCCATCACGTCGTGTGGTTGGCTGGGCACTGAGCTAAGGAAGAGCAGCCCGTATGCTTACCCGCTGAGCCCCATAATCACTTTAGAGTACTTCTTCCTAAGTCCTTCTCACCCTGCCTATGACTCCTACTTTCCTGACTGTGATTGTCTGACTTCTTAAAGATCTATGTCCAGCTAACTTTCATATCCTAACCCCCAACAGTGTGCTGTCCCTGGCAAATGTTTCTTGAGTGCATAGTGTTTATGTCATCTAAATTGAAAGTGATTCTTTAGCAAACCAAAAATGCACTATTTCAGACATCATAACAGTCCTTAGAAAGAGATTATGATTTTCCTTATGGGATATATAAATAAGTAAGTTTGGTTAGTCAGTTGAGCAACACTTCACTGCTTCTGTGCTGGGTGCCATGTGCCCAGGTGTTGTGCTGGTGACTGGGATGTGGGTGTGTAAGGATGGCTTATAAGAAATAACTATATGGGGCTGGAGAGATGGCTCAGTGGTTAAGAGCATTGACTGCTCTTCCAGAGGTCCCGAGTTCAAGTCCCAGCAAACACATGGTGGCTCACAGCCATCTGAAATGGGATCTGATGCCCTCTTCTGGTATGTCTGAAGACAGTTGCAGTGTACTCATATACATAAATAAATAAATAAGTAAATAAATAAATAAATAAATAAATAAAATTTTTTTTAAAAAAGAAATAACTATACATGCCAGGCAGTGGTGGCACACACCTTTAATTCACTGGGAAGGCAGAGGCAGATAGAACTCTCTGAGTTCGAGAACAGCTTGGTCTACAGATGAGGAATACATAGCTAGGAATACATAGCTGTCTCAAAAAAAAATGAGAACAAAGGAAACCCCTCTGAGTATGTCCTCAGGTGACATGTATGGAGAGGATAGCATTGAGAGAGGGACCAAGGCACAGAGCGACCCAAGAGGGCCACTTGCCTGTGCAGCAGGCATTTTGGTGGGTTTCTAGTGACGGCTTCCCTGTATTCCAGAGAAGGCTAATTTGATGACAACACTGCCGTTTACCAGCTCTTTAAAGTGCTAAGAAATGAATAAGTGGCAACGCGGGGAAACCATTATGAACGCAGGAATTTATTCAGCCCTCAGCATTAAAATATTACAAGCAGGTTTTTCCTAAATGTGAATTCCTAAATTGTTTTAAATTATTTTACATCCTGGCTTGGCTATTAATGACTGCCTATTAATGTTAAGGCTCATTTGAGGGAAGCATAATTTCTTACATTTTCTCCTCAGTAATCTTTCTGCCTAGTTTGAAATTCGTTGCATGGTATGTTGTATGTGTGTCTGTGTATATGCATGTTCACGTGTGTCGGCATACACGTGTGTATGTACGTTGAGGTCCAAAGTTGAAGTTGGAGGTCTTCCTCAGTCTCATTCTACTTTAATTTATTGAGGCTGAGCCTCTTGCTTGGAGTTCTGACTCCTAAAATGTGATCTTTGGGGCTGGAGAGATGGCTCAGCAGTTAAGAACATGGGATGCTCTTCTGGGTCTAATTCCATCACCTACATGGCAGCTCATAACCATCTGTAATTCCAGTTCCAGGGGATCTGATGCCCTCCTTTGGCCTCCAGGGGCACTAGGCATGGAAGTGGTGCACAGACATATATGCAGACAAAACACCCATACACACAAAAAGAAACAAATCTTTTCAAAGTTGATCTTCATTTTCAATATAATATTCTAATTTCTGAGAATTTAATATTTTGATTATGTTTCGTCTCCCACCTTGCCCCACTGACTTCTAGTTCTCACTTTCAACTTTATCCTTCTGTTTTGTTTTGTGTTAATAACCCACTAAGTTCAACTTGTACTGTCCATATGCTCGTGGGTGTGAAGGTGTCCACTGTAGAGTAGCTCACCTGACTCTGAAGACGAAGGATCTGACTTTCCTTCCTACAGAGGCCATCAACCATCCTTACTTATTTACTTACTTACTTAGGAATGCAGAGTCCTGAGCCCCGCCCCTCCACACTCCAATGTTGATTAGCTGGGTCTTGAGCAGGTCTCGTGCAGGTCACCAGCACAGCTGCTGCGAGTTCATGCCTGCCGTGGGCCTGCCGTGCCCAGAAGACACTGCTTTACTTTGGTCCCTTTCTGACCTCTTGCTCTTACGGTCTTTCTGCCCTCTTCTCTGATGGTCCCTGAGGTTTGGGGCTGGGATTTTATTGATGTCGCATTTATGACTGGGGTTGGGGATGGTATTGATGTACCCTTTGTGACTGAGGACTCTGTGAACACTTATTCTCTGTATTTTGACTAGTTGGGGATTTCTGTCCACTGCACAGAGAAGCTGTGCAGAGAACTGACGGAGAGCCGTTGTAGTTTATGAGTGTGAAGATCAGTGATCTATGGGTGTACATTTAGAGGGCAGTTTGTCATATGTCCATTTAGCAGCATAATAGCATTAGGACTATCCTGAGGCTTGCCAACTTCCTGACCAGATTTTCAGTACCAGGCATATGCTTCCTCTGCGGACAGGCATGCAGTCTAATCAGGAAGCGGTTTGCTAGCCTCCTACCATTTGTGTCACTATTCCATCACGGGGCTGTGTCGCCACGCCAGTCATTAGCGTAGCTCACAGCTGGGCGAGGCTGTTGATGCCATTCCCTCAGCAACCACTAGACGGCACACCGCAGCACCTTCTAGTTCTGTGAAAGCTTGCAGGCGGCCTCCTGGCCATCACCGATGGATTTCTTCCACGCCCTGTGGTCAAACTGTTTGTTGCCTTTACTAATAGAGTTCTCCCATCAAACTATGACTGGCTGCCTCATCTTCGTTTTCGTATACATTTAGTTGGACTTTAATTAATCTTTTAATAAAAAGCTATCATAATTTATACAAATGATATTATGTCCCCATGTGAATATTGAGAATGCTGCTATATTAATTAAAAATATTTTCTGATATACTTATATTTATTCTGAGTAATGACTGGAGTGCTTAGTTACATTATAAAAATTCATGAAGAAAATGAAAATAAAAACAATGATAACTACTATGCCTAGTGGGTCCTAATCTTCACTGAGGGGTGTTCTGCTTCAGTGATTCAGTGAACAGATTCAGAGCTGTAAGTACCAGAGTTTAAGTCCCACTTGCCCACTGTCTTACCTGTAAAACATAGACAAGTGATGGCTGCTTCATACCCAGGTGGTTTTTTGAAAATCTGATAATTAATGATAGCACTGTCAGCCTTACACAGTGGCTGTTAGTTAATACATATAATGTTTTCTAAGAGTGCTTGCATGTATTTAAAATTATTGAGCATTTACTCTATTCTAGGAACTGTGTTATCCTTTATTTTCTCTTTTTTTTTGAAAAGCATGTTCTTTTATTGAAAAGGAAGTAAAAACATTTTATGATAAAATTGATTTACATGGAAAATCTTTTTGATAAAATAGAAGAGATAGATAAACACGTTAAAAATTGACATTTTTCATGGAATATTAAAGAGTAAAGTGGTAGACATAAAAAATTGGTAAATTAATTGAAAAAGGAAGTAGAAACATTTTATGATAGAATTGAAGATGTACGTGGAAAATATTTCTGATAAAATTGTAGAAAAATGTAGAAAAACATGTTAAAATAGATTATCAGAGAAAATTTTATATAGATATAATAATGGTAGGCATAAAAGTATTCCTAAGTTGATTGAAAGTGGAATTATAAACATTTTCTGATAAAGTTGAAGATTTACATGGAAAATATTTCTGATAAAATTGAAGAAATATATAGAAAACATGTTAAAATTGAAGATTATCATGGAAAATTATACAGATAAAATGGTAGACATAAAAAACCTTTCTAAATTAATCGAAGGTGGAATTAAAACATTTTGTAATAAAATCAGAGATTTACATGGAAAACATTTCTGATAAAATAGAAGAAATACATAGAAAAACATGTTAAAAGTGAAGATTATCATGAAAAATAATGCACATAAAATGGTAGATATAAAAACATTACTAATTGAAATAGGAATTACAAACATTTTCTGATAAAATTGAAGATTTATATGAAAAATATTTCTTTTAGTCTATATCTTTTTATTGGGGGAATTGAGTCCAATGATGTTTAGAGATATTAAGGAAAAGTGATTGTTGCTTCCTGATATTTTTGATGTTATTTTTATGTTTGTGTGGTTATCTTCTTTTGGATTTGTTGGAAGAAGATTACTTTCTTGCTTTTTCTAGGCTGTAGTTTCCCGCCTTGTGTTGGCGTTTTCCATCTATTATCCTTTGTAGGGCTGGATTTTTGGAAAGATATTGTGTAAATTTGGTTTTATCATGGAATATCTTGGTTTCTCCATCTATGCTGATTGAGAGTTTTGCTGGGTATAGTAGTTTGGGCTGGCATTTGTCTTCTCTTAGGGTCTGTATGAGATCTGCCTAGGATCTTCTAGCTTTTGTTGTATCTGGTGAGAAGTCTGGTGTAATTCTGATAGGTCTGCCTTTATAAGTTACTTGCCCCTTTTCCCTTACTGCTTTTAATATTCTTTCTTTGTTTAATGCATTTGTTGTTTTGATTATTATGTGCTGGGAAGACTTTCTGGTCTGGTCCAGTCTGTTTGGAGTTCCGTAGGCTTCTTGTATGTTCACGGCATCTCTTTCTTTAGGTTAGGGAAGTTTTCGTCTATAATTTTGTTGGAGATATTTACTGGCTCTTTAAGTTGGAAATCTTCACTCTCTTCTATTCCTATAATCCTTAGGTTTGATCTTCTCATTGTGTCCTGGATTTCCTGGATGTTTTGGGTTACAAGCTTTATGCATTTTGCATTTTCTTTAACTGTTGAGTCAATGTTTTCTGTGGTATCTTCAGCACCTGAGATTCTTTCTTCTATCTCTTGTATTCTGTTGTTGATGCTTGCATCTATGACTCCTGAATTCTTTCCAAGGTTTTCTATCTCCAGAGATGTCTCACTTTGTGATTTCTTTATTGTTTTTACTTCCACTTTTAGATCCTGGATGGTTTTGTTCAGTTCCTTCACTTGATTGTGTTTTCCTGTAATTCTTTAAGGGATTTTTGTGTTTCCCCTTAAGGGCTTTTACCTGTTGACCCATGTTCTCCTGTATTTCTTTAAGGGAGTTATTTAAGTCTTTCTTGAAGCCCTCTATCAGCATCATGAGATACAATTTTAAATCTAACTCTTACTTTTCTGGTGTGTTGGGGTACTCAGGACTTGCCCTGGTGGGAGAACTGGGTTCTGATGTTACCAAGTAGCCTTGGTTTCTGTTGGTAGGGTTCTTGTGCTCGCCTTTCGCCATCTGGTTATCTCTGGTGCTAGTTTGTCTTGCTGTCTCTGGCTGGAGCGTGTCCGTCCTGTGGGCCTGTAAGCCTGTGTACTCCTGGGAGACCAACTCTCTCCTGGCAGGCCATGCACAGAAAGCTGTGGAGCCACCTGGCCCCCTGGTGCAAATGGCTAAGGGAATACTTCTGTCCCAGCTGCTCCATTGACTGTATGCCCTGTGCGCTCCTAACTGTTCCCCTCCAGAGAGAAGGTGGAGATCTCACCTACTTGCTCAGAAGTGAAAGTGCTGCTGGGAGATCAGTCTCTCCTGGTGGGCTGTGCACAGAAGGGTGCGGAGCTTCCTGGTTCCCCAGTGCAAATGGCAGTGGGAAGATCTTATTTTCTCTTTTAATCCTTAAAACAGCTCTATAGGGCTGATATTGTATTTTCCCTCTTTTTTTTTTTTCGAGACAGGGTTTCTCTGTGTGGTCCTGGCTGTCTTGAAACTCATTCTGTAGAACAGGCTGGCCTCGAACTCAGAAATCCGCCTGCCTCTGCCTCCCCAGTGCTGGGATTACAGCAGTGCGCCACCATGCCCGGCGATATTGTATTTTCAATTGACAGGTAAACTGAGGTTCAGAGAGAGAAACATAATTGTTAACATCATAATTATGAAGTATTTGCAATTTGAATCCAAGAAGCCCGACTTGTCTTTTGAACCAGTAACATTTTAATTTTGAATTAATCAGGACAGCAATGAAATTTCATATTTATGAAGTATTAAGAAGAAAGAATATTGGGGCATGGAAAGTGTGATCAGAATAAATTGTATGGAAGAAAAGAATAAACATGAGTATAACTCATAATTGTAATCAGACACTGGTTAAGAAAATGCTTTTATATGCTTTGGAAATGTTATATTTTACCAGGAAGCAGTAAAGGTTTGTGAACTTCAAATCAATAAGAGTGTAATTACCGGAACTGAAGTATTCATGACGAATTTACTAAATATTTATTAGATTTAGTAAAAAGTCAGTGAGAAGACAGCCTGGCTGGCTTTAGCACCCTCTGGAGGTTTGGCTGCCATTCGCCAGGCTTTGATTTTGTGCAAGGCAATGAATGCTTTGTGCTCCCTCTAGAGGTCGTTCGTAGTATATGATTTGTTTTGAATAGAAAGACCTTGAAAGCCTGAAATTAAAAAAAAAAACAAACCGACTCAACTTTCTGAGTCCTTGAGCTGTCAGTCTACGCAGTGGACACCACGCTGCCCTGCCGGGGAGCGTCTCCTCTCCCGTTTCTAAGTGTCCCACTGCCAAAGCATGCCCCTGGCTTGTTCTGTGACAAAAGCCCATAAGCCACTGCTCGCCAACCCTGGCCTCACTGCTTCGTGGTATGAACAGAAACAGTTCACAGTGTTTGATTATTTATGAGCTCAGAAAACACAGGGTAATGCCCTTTACGGAGGGCTACTTTGCTTTTATATATTTTGTTTCAAAGTGCATATTTAATTTTATCTTACTTAATATTCTATGACCTTAGGTGATTATTTTACTGCTTGGTATCCCAGGTTCGAATCCACAGTTGGAGTTGCTGAAGCTCTCTGCTTCACTAAAGCATGCACAGAGGTGGCCAGTTAAGTGTGTGCCTAGAAGCATGAAACGCGGGAGGATTTTTTTCTTTTTTATTAAGTGAAGTGGAAATACAATACAAATGAGATCAAGGGAAAAGGGTAAATGTTTAGACCCGGCTGCAATTGGTACTGTGGAGGGGAGGAAGAGATTGGGTTCAACAGCTGGTGGACATCTGAGTCGTTTCTACATGCTGGCTCTGATGCGGCACTCTATTTTGAACACCGGACTGTACATGTGTGTGTTTGCTTCTCTTAGACTTATACCTAGGAGCAGAATTCTTAGGTAATGTGTAACTCTATAATCAACATTTTCAGAAACCTTGGAATGCTCTTGCACAGCATTTTACATTTTCATTTTTTCTCTATGCCTTTACCAGTTCTTGTCTGACTTCTAAAATTCTCGCTAGCCTGGTGAGGATCACGTGACATGCCAGTTGTAGTTTAGACGTTCAGGTTTTGGTGGTTAATGATGCTGGTTATCTTTTCATGGTTATTTGTGTATCTTATTGGAGAAGTGTTCACTTAGATTCTTTGTCTTTTTTTTTTTTTTTTTTTTTTTTTGGTTTTTCGAGACAGGGTTTCTCTGTATACCCCTGGCTGTCCTGGAACTAGCTCTGTAGACCAGGCTGGCCTCGAACTCAGAAATCTGCCTGCCTCTGCCTCCCAAGTGCTGGGATTAAAGGCGTGCGCCACCACCGCCCGGCTGATTCTTTGTCTTTTTAAATGTTTTTCTTTTGTTAAATATTTTTTGGACAATCTCATATGTATGTTTATAACCATTAATTCCTTATAAGATTTAATTGCTTTATCTTTGTTACATTATTTTTGACGTTATGTCTAAGGACCAACTGCTGCTTAACCCTGACTCACAAAGGTTTACTTCTGGGGCTGGAGAGGTGGCTCAGTGGTTTAGAGTGCTGGCTGCTCTTTCAGAGGACCAGGGTTCAGTTCTCAGCAGTTATGTGGTTGTAACTCCAGAGGAGCTGACACCTTCACACACTTACATGCAGAAAAAACACCAATGCACACAAAATAATAAATTATTTTAAAGGTTGCTCCTCTGTCTTTCTGTGATGCTGAGGACGGAGTCTGTGGCTTCTCACATGTGGGGCAAGTACTCCTTCATTGACCCCATACTCCTAAGCACTCTTAACAAGTCCTGAGGTTTTAGCTCTTGATCCTTTTACATTGCAGATCCATTTTACTTAATAGTTTTTCATATGATCCTAGTAACTTTATATTCTTGTCTAATTTGGAAGACTGTGCATATTTTAAGACAGGGTTTATTATTTCTAAAATGAGGAGTTGGGCTCAGTGGAGCTGAAGTGCCGTGAATCACACTTTCTGTGTAACTACAGCTTAGTTGTCTTCCTGCTCTTTTTAATAGTACCATTGTTTGTTGCCATGACCAAAACCCATGTGATAGCAGCTTCCAAAGAAGCATTTTATACCTGGCAATATCGTGTAGCAAAGAAGCTCACAGCATTGGAAATTAATCAGATCACACGGTCTCGCAAAGAAGGAAGAGAAAGGTACGTTTTTTGATATATATTTTTAATAACGCAACCATACCATATTGAATCCAGATGTAGTAGTTATCTATTGCCATTCTTGAGAAATAGAAATTATAGAAATACTTTTATTTAATTTGAATATCTTTTAAATTGATCTATTTAAATTTGCCAAAGTAAAAGAAAGTTGGCATGGTGTAAACAAAACAGAACAAGACAAAATCTCCATATTTATGAAGGCTGGGAATCTGTGGGCATTTATTTGGTTAGGAAATAGCTGTGTGACCCACTCCACATGTCAGTGATACACTGAAATTAGTTATTCAGTTAGGAAACGAGTATCCAATTGAAGTTTCATTCCCGTAGGCTAGTTGTATAGGGGTCTTTCTAGGTGGTGATCCTACCATCAATCACCAGGAGAGATGCATGTCCGTACATATAGGTATGGAGGAGGGCTTTAGGTAGGGGTGAACTGGGCGTGTGCCTTTTTTCCAAAGACCTGGATTCCAGGAGTCTGAATTGGTGTGGTTTCTGGTAAGTTGGAATAAAAAGGATTCTGCCACTCAGACACGTGAGGACAAAGGGACTCCTGAAGTAAACTTCAACATGAAGATGTGTAAATGTGTTTGAGAAACAACAGGAAGTTCTGTATGAAGTTATTACTTCACAAGTCTGAAGTTGCAGCAGACAGGAGGATGAGGCAGGAGGATTCTGAGTTTGAGATATACCAAGGAGAGACTATAAGCAAGCAAGCAAGCTAGCAAGCAAGCAAGCAAATTAACTAATAAGCCAACAGATAACTCTAGACCAACAGTCAGGCAAAAATCTCACAGCTTAATGAATTTTGTTGGGACGGCACGACTTGGTTGTTCACAATGGGGCATGCCTTTGCTGAACAGATGACTTATTTAACTCTAAATCTTTGCTGGGTGGTTTCTGCTTTTATGATATTCAACCGGATGAAGAACTCTTAAAAAAAAATCAGGATTTTCCTTTCGATAAGAATGCTTATTGTGGTCATTCAGTCCCTAGTTGTAGAGATTATGACGTAATATAATCCTCACTTTCTTCAAGCTTCTATTTTTTTTTTAACAGAATTTATCACGTTGATGATGTTCCTTCTGGATCTGTGGATGGGGTGTTTGATTATAGCAAAGCCATTCAAGTAGGTGGTTTGATTTTCATCAGTGTTAGTGTCTGCAGATAAGGAAAGGTTGGACTTTTATTAGAGACTTGAACAAGAATTTGGTTCTAGTAAATAGGGCATCATTTTACGATTCCTTAAATGCTGTCACATCTGCTTTTCACCTGGTGGCTAGGGACCCACACTCAGGTCCTACGGCTTGTGCAGCAAGCACTTACCTACTAAGCTGTCTTGGCAGCCCCAAATTAAAGATGTTCTAAGTTTGTGACTTTGTGACTTCCAGGCTGCGTTTGTAGCTACCTTGGGCCACACCTGTCTGAGTTGTGTTGACTGAACTGCTGGTAATTTTACCGCTTAGAGAAACTTCCTCCGTGCGCTTTCCCTTTCTCATGTTCCCCAGCTGAGAGAACAGTCTGACCTCTGGCTGGTTGGTTTGTCAGAGGTCATGAGCTGTGGTGACCTCTGGCTGACTGGTTCGTCAGAGGTCATGCGCTATGGTGACCTCTGGCTGACTGGTTCGTCGGAGGTCAGAGCTATGGTGATGGGCTCGTCTTGCTAAGCACAGTGCCCTTTACTTAGGTCCAGGTGGTTGCTGGGCTCCCCCTTTGCCCTTCTGGTGGCATGTGCTGACCTCCCTGACCACAGCTTTAAGAGCTAAGCTTAGGTGTTTTCCCATCTATTTCTCCCTATGTGCTTTTATAACCCACTCGTATCTCTCTCTCTCTCTCTTTTTAAAGAGTATCTATAATTAGATGTTTGGTTCATAGTCTTTGCAAGTTGATTTTTAAGTAATCCCTTGGGATCAAGATTTCATTGAAGTAGCATTAGTACTTCCTTTAGTGATTGACACATAGTAGGTACTCAGTAAATAAAATTGTTACATTGACAAATGTATTACTATATATTTTAATAATTGCATATAGATTTTGGACCTCCTTTGTTATTCAATAAATATTACATAAAATGATTAATTTTAGGGTACGAGGGATCCAATTTGCGCCATTACTGCATCTGATAAGACATTGATTGTGGTAAGTTGAAATAAACTCATTTTATGAATAGGAATTGTTGAAGTTACAGAGCAAGGGTAAATCAAGCATTTTGGATTTAGACTATCATATTGTGGAGGTCTTGTGTTTCTCTAAATCTGATAAAAGAAATGAGGACGTTCTGAAGCTTGTGCACATATTATTAATCATTTGCAAAAATATTAACAAAACCCAGCAGGGTGATGGTCATCTGAGAAGCTGTGGATTTGACCCCGGGTTGAAAGCCCTACGTAGTCGGTAGATGCAGAGGCTGTATAGAAGGCACTGACTTAGGATCTGCCCCCCCACCCCACCCCGCCCCCATGTAGCCCAGGAACTTACACTGGCTCTGGCTGAACTACATTCATAAAACTTAGAATGAACTGGTGTATTTTCCAGCCAGTAAAGTTGAGGAGTCCCTGGCATTACTGCAGCGGCACCATGTATTTTCTTGAGTTCTGACATTTGAAAACATGAGCTTCAGAAGTAACTGACTCGGCAGTTTGAGTCGCACCAGTAGATGCTTCCCTGTTCCCTGCGGGGTTCTGCAGCAGCCGGCCCGTCTGTGGGAACCCTCTGAGGATCCGTGTATCCTGTGGCTTCCCACTCTCCTGATAGGCCGTGCCTGAGCATCACACTGAGGAATCCTTGCTTGCTGGGTGAAAAGGGCAGGTGCAGATGAGCTGGGCAGACCGTCCCCTGCGGCCCACTGCCCCACATGGCTCAGGGACAGACGAGCTTGAAAGCTCGTCATAGCCCCCACTGCTCTGCTCATTTGCTGCTGCTCTGTTCAGTGTCATGCCTGTCTAGGAAATGTATGTAGATCCTATGTCAGTTTTAAAATAATACTCAAGGTATGGCTGCTTCTAGGGGATCTTTCTCCTTGCCAGAAGCTGATGCTCTAGGCGAAGGCTGTAGGATGGAGGGCTGGGCCCCAGGAATGGCTATCTTATACTGTGATCCTCCATTTCACATCTGTGGAATGGAACTGAGTAGATACTTCAGTAGCTTTAGGCTACTCTGAATATTAACCCAAATTATAAGCCTTAGAGGTTTCTTTCTTGTCAGATAAGAATCAGTGCATTACAAAGATCTAGATCTTTGTCCTGACTTCCTTCTTGAATATTCTATGAGAAAAAATTAGACCACCTACAACTGCTGTTAAAAAAGCTCAAGTTAGGAGATTGTAAACATAGACTTAGAGACAGCAGGATTGGGCACTTGCTAGGCCAGTGTCCTGTACTTAAAGCCTGATGCTCGTATGGTAAATATGCTATAGTGACCAAGGGCCATTTCCACAGGGGCGTGAATCTGGCATCATCCAGAGGTACAGCTTTCCTAATGTTGCTTTGATTCAAAAGTATTCTCTGGATTGCCGAGCCTGCCAGTTATCTCTGAACTGCAACTCCAGGTAAGCCAGAGCCTCCTCCCGGGCGTTAGGCTTACGCTGGGATGGTTGGATTTGTGCAGTAATGTGCTGAGAGATGAACTTTTTGAGTACAGTTTACTGTTTTTGTTTAAATGGAAATCCTGGCAAGCTTTTTATTTTTACTATTGAAATTTAACATTAACTATTTTATATTTTGATATTATCTGGTTTTGGATATGTTTTTCTTATAAAGTAGCAAAACAAAGAATAGTTTCTATCTTCTGTTAAATTTGTTTAAAAAGTTGTAAAGTAATTTCCACCATATTCCAGGTTTCTGATAAAGGGGGCTTGAAGGGTTGCGGGCAGTTTGACTTTATGACCACTGAGAGTATTTCAGATTTTCCCCTCCCCAATCCCATGACTCGCAGTCGCCTTGCTATCATCGACATCGCAGGAGTCTTGACTTTCTTTGACTTGGACACTCGGGTGACAGACAGTACAGGGCAGCAAGTAGTTGGCGAGTTGCTAAAATTGGAGCGCAAAGATGTCTGGGATATGAAGTGGGCCAAGGACAATCCCGATTTGTTTGCAATGATGGAGAAGACAAGAATGTACGTCTTCAGAAACTTGGATCCTGAGGTACAGACAAGGAATAAGTATTGACAGTCTATAAATAATGGCCAAATTCAAAACCTGATATTCCTCCCTTTTTCTTTGAGAAATGTAGTGGGACTGCTGCATACATTTGTGAAAATAAGTTTAAAAGTTTCTGTGGGGTTTAAGAATATTTGGTTCATTGTGGGAACAGTACCTCTAAAGTTGCCTTGCTGCCTCTGAAAGGCACTTCCTCCACATTTCTTATTCTTTTAAAAGATGGATCAGAGCTGGGCAGGGATATGAGAGGCTGAGGGAGGAGCACAATGCTCTGAGGCCAGCCTGGGCTATCTGGGGTCTTCCAGGCCAACTGGGACCATGGTTCAGACCTTATCTGAGACAAAGCTGAGCCCACCAACACGGAAATATGATACTCAATAATTAGTCCTGTTTTCTTTTTCTCTTATTGAAATTCAAAGAAAAGAAAATCACCAGGGTTATTTGCCGTCTGTTTGAAAGGCCTTGTCTCTTCATGCTCCCATGCTTACGTGTCTAGAGCACGCTTACCTCACCTTCCTTGTTCTCCAGGCCACTGACTACCCAGGTCCCTTCACACACACAGTGACTGCCTGTCCCTTCTGTCCATTACGTCTTCTCATTAATTTTTGGGTCTTTTCTATTTATAGCTCCATCAGCTGATGTTTTTGAAAGAGTTAACTTTTTATTAAAACATTTTACTGAAACACTTTTAATAAAGAACTTAACCATGAGAGTTAAGAGAACAAGAGATGTACTGAAAAAAGAAAGACATCCCAAGGAGCACAACAGGCACAGCCTTCTCTAGAGAGAACCACACCCGTTAGCTTTCTGTTCTGGATTCTTCTGGATCCTCTCGGAACCAGCACTTACCCATGTGCTTAGGCAGTGTAAAATGAATTGATCTGTGACTTAATTCAAAAGGCAATTCTTAAAAAACAATTTTTGAATTACTAATGATTTTCAGTGTGTAATTTTCTGTTTACTTGTCTAGTGTAAATCACGAGAGATGAGTTAATGTCGCAGTTGTCCACTTTGGTTTGCTGTTCTGGGGAAGAAGCTGCGTCCTCAGGGCTCCGAGCTGTCACCGGCTCTGCAGCCGTTTGTCCAGGGTGAGCCGTCGCTCCTCTGAGACTCCAAGTGGCCTGCGGCTTTGTCATTCTCAGACCCAGAGAAATGGTTCAAAGAAAAGATATCTTGGACTACTGCGTTTGCATGGCTTCTTGCAAGGACCCAAGGGCATTTTGTCCTTCAGTACAAAACAAGTGTGGATATTTGGCAGGTATCCAAGATGGAAGAACGCTTTCTGAATGCTGAATCCCTTTTCTATTCTTGGCCCTCCTCCTCGTTAGCCAGGCGTCATATGCCCAGAGAGTGGGCGCTTACTATGTTCGTACAGTATGCAAAGTGTGGTCAATCTAGCACCAAGTGAAACCTTTAAACCTTTGTCTGGAAGAGACTATTAAGCAGTTTTAACAGACTCTCCTTTATTTATTTTTTCAAAAACAATCATTTTTTCTACTTGAGTTTTTTTTTTGGGGGGGGGGCTTGGCATATAACCCAATTTCTATTAAATTTAGAGCTAGATAAATTTTGAAAATAATCTCAGCATGGTCAAGAATTTGTACACTGTGCTGTTCTGTTCTCTGTTTTCCTGAGGATGCAGGCCCCTGTGCTCCCTGATTCCTCAGCTGCTCTGCTGGTCCTTCCTCCAGCTGCGCAGAGACTGCGAGGGGATGCTGGACCCAGAGCCACACAATATGTCCCTTCAGGACATGCTCTCCATGCAAGATTTTTCTCCGTGCAAGGATAGATAAGAGATCTGTTTCCCTGCTGTGGAGGAGGAGGAGTTAGCCCTGTCCTCCACAGTTGCTTGTGTTATCAGTGATCCCTGGAGCTGGCAGATTCTTTTCCAAAACCTCTTAAGCCTCTTGTCTAATTTATGAGGTGAAGGTAAAGTTTGATAATATAATCTCTCAATCTAGTTAAGTAGGTATGTTCAAGCCTCAGTGTGTCACTGCATGCTGAGACCGATTAGCTAAGTCAGGACACTTCAGGGAGCCTGCTGTGTGGCACACGCTGAGAGGTCTCTGACGGTGCTGAGTGAGAGACTCCAGTGCTTGTTGATACAGCATAGTGAATCAAAGCCTGGACGCCTGTTTTTGATAAGAATATATACCTTGCATACTGTGTCTGTGGGTGTACCCGGCTCTGTAGTGTATTAATATGACACAATGTATTCAGCCGAGGAATGGATGAATTGCTACTGTTTCTTTGGCAAACAGTGTTGGTTGATGTAATTTGGCCCAGTTAGCTCTGGGAACTTGACACAGCCTAGCATCACCTATGACGAGAATCTCAGTGGAAGGATTGTCCAGATCCATTTCCCTGTGGCCGTGTCTGTGGGGTATCATCTTAACTGTTAATTGATATAAGCGGGCCATCCCACTCTGGCTGCCACCATTCCCTGGGTAGTTGATTCAAGGCTCTATTAAGAATGCTGGCTAAGGGCTGGAGAGATGGCTCAGTGGTTTAGAGCACTGTCCGCTCTTCCCAAAGTCCTGAGTTCAATTCCCAGCGGCCTCATGGTGGCTCACAACCATCTCTACTGGGATCTGATGCCCTCTTCTTGAGTGCAGGTGTACATGAAGATAGAGTACTCTCATACATAAAACAAACATTTTTTTTTTTTTAAAGAACTCTGGCCAAGCCAGCCAGTACGCAGTGTTACTCTGTGACTTTTGCTTTAAGCTGCTGTTGAGGTGAGTGGTGGACCGTGATCTGGACGTGCAAGCTTCCTTCCCTCAGTGGCTTTTGCTCACCATTTATCACAGCAACAGGAAGGAAAATGGGATATTATCCAAGCAGAAGCTGGGCGTTTAGGAGGGTGAACGGTCCAACCCTTCCCACACTCCTTGTAGGCCAACATCTATGAACCCCTTTGAAAACTTCGCTCGGCTCCTCCTCCTCCTTCCCCTTCTCCCCTCTGTGTTCCCATCACTTAAAGCACCTTTTATTAAAGCAGTCCTCTTACAGTTCACAGTATATGCCCTCTGCAGAGTCATCAGTTCTGTTACATAACACAGAGCAGACACCCTAAGGTGTCCCTCAGTGAAGAATTGCAAAATTAAAGGAATACTGTACATTTTTGAACTTTTATTTTTCAGGGTGGTGGTATTTTCTTAATCCACAGATTATCTTTTGTGACTTCATCTTTTAACTATTTTTCTTTACTGTAGTATTTAATTGAAATTAAAATTTTTGTTATAAATGTGTTTATACAAGTATATTTGGTTTATATGATAATTTCAAATTAATCAAAACACACAAAAGACTCTGTGAGAAACATCTCAATACCTATTCTTTTCAAATTAAATGTTGGTGTGATTCTGTGTGTGGATGTGTGCGGCCTTGTTTGTCTGGGCCAGGGTGATGCCGCATAACAACGGCTCACCTCCTAATTACCATCCTGCTTCCCTGCCCCCACCCCCCTCCCCATGTGCTGGGGTCACAGTGAGAACAGCCGGGCCAGGCTCTGTGTGTGTTTGTTACTCATTAAAACGTATTATCAGCCTTATGCAATACACATTTTAAAAGATAAGTAAAAGATTCTATAAACTTTTCTCATATAATTTGACTTTTAACTAACAACTTGTGAGTTCAAAGGAAAAAAAAACATATTTGAAGCCCCCTTAGATGCGTCTGTGTGCATTATATGAGCCTCCGTCATAGGCATAGTGAACTCAAGCTATGAATTCTTACCTTTTATTTTCATCATTTTGGTGTCTTTCTTTTATCATAACTATAATAGTGTAGTATAATTATGCATTCTTATATATTATAAAAACGAAATGATTTCCATTACTAGACACTATTATCCCTTTTTTCTATAGCTTTACTGGAGGTAATAAGTAGTTGACAGTATATTTATTTTGGCTTATATAATAATATATATGTATATATATATTTTTTTTACTAAGGATTTAGGGCAGCTACTTTACCTTATAATATGCAGATCCTACATGGTTTTTTGCAACCATCTGTAGGATAAGAGACATACATGTAACATCCATGTATTTACATGTTGGCAAATAAAGTCTTATGTAGGAAGTATATCAGGTACATAGAGGGCAGACTTTGGTGTGCTGTGGGATTTGTGTGGTAGATGTACTTAATTAGATCCAAATATAATGTGTATTATATTTACTAAGAATTAAATTAATAATGTGGTCAAGTAAGAGTGCATCCTTCTCTTTTGGAGGAATGTATGTGTCTTAGTCAGGGTTTCTGTTCCTGCACAAAAATCATGACCAAGAAGCAAGTTGGGGAGGAAAGGGTTTATTCAGCTTACACATTCACACTGCTGTTCATCACCAAAGGAAGTCAGGACTGGAACTCAAGCAGGTCAGGAAGCAGGGGCTGATGCAGAAGCCATGGATGGATGTTTCTTACTGGCTTGCTTCCCCTGCCTTGCTCAGCCTGCTTTCTTGTAGAACCCAAGACTACCAGCCCAGGGATGGTCCCACCCACAAGGGGCTGGATCCTTCTCCTTTGATCACTAGTTGAGAAAATGTCTTACAGCTGGATCTCATGGAGGTATTTCCTCAACCGAGGTTCCTTTCTCTGTGATAACTCAGCTTGTGTAAAGTTGACACATAAAACCAACCAGTACAGTATAGAAGCACAGGGTTGAAATATGATACCAGCAGAATTCAGTGGGGCGTGTAGCAGCATGGTAATGACTTAGGTGATGGGCAGATAGCAGTGACATTCTGGGTTTCTTGTTTGATTGCAAGTTTTGGCAATATTGTTTGAAATGAGGATTCCTTGAGGGGCATGTTTTGTACGAGGAGATGTAACACTTTTTTTTGTTTTGTTTTGTTTTTGTCTTTAAAGGAACCCATTCAGACCTCTGGATATATTTGTAACTTTGAGGATTTGGAAATTAAATCTGTTCTCTTGGACGAGATACTGAAGGTGACCACCACCAACAACCCCCCCCCCCCGTTTCTGCTGCTGCCTTGACTGAGCCTCCTGTGTGCAACAGGCAGTGCAGTGGCCCAGCTGGGCCTCAGGTCCAGCTTACTCCTTCCTTACATATGCTTCGGTTCCCAGGGCTCGGGGCTGATGGCCTTTGAAAGCCTGGGTGCCCATAAAGAGGGGAAATCTGGGTTTCCTAATCAGTCTGCTGCATGTGGGGCAGAAACTGGGAGAAGGGGGCGAAGCTTACAAGCTGTCAGCAGCTGGATAGATGGCTCAGCGGTTAAGAGCACTGACTGCTCTTCCAGAGGTCCTGAGTTCAATTCCCAGCAGCTACATGGTGGCTCACAACCATCTGTAATGGGATCTGATGCCCTCTTCTGGTGCGTCTGAAGATAGCTACAGTGTACTTAGATACAATACTGGAATATAGTTTTGTGGTGTTGCAACTGAGGATTACCACATTTGACTGGTGGGTTCTTCTGTATGGATAGCAAGGTGTCCTTACTTCTGCAAGGTAAAGAGAGAGATCTTTCCTGTCTTTAAGGCACATGGTCTGTGAAACAGTGAGCTTGTTTCTTGCCTTTCACTCACATACAAGAACATGAGAGAGTAGCCCATCCTCTGTTATCCTTTCATATTCAAGAAAAGCATTTTTTTATCGGTCGTCTTTGTTCTATTCATGTTTTAGGTGTTGGGAACTCTTTAGAAGGTGTGTTTTTCCCCAATGCCCTTTTATAGACAGAGTCAGAGCTGGGTAAACTCCATCTAAAGTGGCTGCTGTGCATGCTTTGACAGGCTCAGCCTCTGGAGTCCTCTTCGTCCAGCACGGGTGTATTGGATTAGGGATTTCCAGCCACTGTAGTTGTGTCTATTTGAAAAATGAAGAATGACTTTGTTTTTTTGTTTTTTTTGGTTTTTTTTGTTTTTTTGTAATTTAAAATTTTTTATTGGATATATTCTATATTTACATTTCATTTCCCTTTTCCTGGTTCCCTGCCCCCCAAAGGTCCCACAGGCTCCTTTCCCTCCCCCTGTTCCCCCATCCACCCCTTCCCACTTCCCTGTCCTAGTATTCCCCTACACTGATGCTTTGAGCCTTTCCAGCACCAGGGTCCACTCCTTCCTTCTTGTCGGACATCATTTGGTATGTGGATTGTGTCTTTGGTGTCCCAAGATTCTAATGACTTTGTTTTTAAAAAAGGAGTGGTTTCTATATAGAGTTAAATCAATATAGAAAAAATTGAAAACAAAGTTTTGAGAACTTGTAGAAATTCTACTGGGCAGCAATTTTAATCCTGAACGTTGCCTGAACATCATAGAGTCTGTCCTCCAAGCTGTCATTGAGAAGTGTGAAGATAGAGTCAGGGGCTGGGAAGAATGAACAGAAACCACGTATTCAGATCAGCACCATTGTCCAAAACACTTTTCTATATTAGCTTTCATTTTAATCAAACAATCTGAAAATAAAGGATTCAAACAAGGAATTCTAGACTCTTAGGTAATCTTTAAAAAACACAGTACAATTCTTTTAAATTCCATGTACTCATGCATATGTGCATGTGTGCCAGTTGACGTGTGTTGCCGTGCACACGTGGAGATCCAGGGACTACTTGTGGGAGTCATTTCTCCTTCTACTCCTTGCCCTCCTTTGTCTGCCCAACTGCCTTGCTGGCCCAGCTGTTACCATTTTCAACTACATTTAATGTTTAATAGGCTTTCTCTTCTAAAAATGACATTCCTAGATTTTCTTCACCTTTCTCTGGTAGCTCTTTATAATTCTTTTGATGTCAATATTTTGAACATTTTGTTTTGTTTTATAACTAATTTCAAGGTGTTTAATCTTATGCATAAATGAATTCCAAAGTTACTAATATTTTTGCTGTATTTTTCATAGTTTAGATGAATCTTTCAGTTGGCTAGGCCTTACCCTCACAGGAGGAGTAATGGATGTAGCAGTGGCCGCATCACTGAGATCGGAGGCTCCTTGACTTGGAATATTAGTTATGTATGAAATTGTAAAAGACTAAAAATTTGAAAGGGTCATTGTTGACTGCTCATTGCATTAAGTTCTAGAACGTTGTGCCATTGGTTTCATAACTGATTATTGTATTAACATGGGTAAAGTATTTTAGAAACTATGAGTTCATTGATTAGATGTGCTCTGAGACAGTCACACACTGGGCAGTTTCGTATGAGTCGAGTATTAGAGAAAAGAGCACCTAGCATCGGTGCCATGTGCCGGGCAGGGTTACACGTGCGGTGGAGAGCAGAACTGTTACCGCTTGGCTGACTGTGCAAAGCCTACTGTATGAAGGAGCTGGGAGGCTCTGCTTCTCTGTGGGGCATCATGGACCCAATGCTGCACTTATGCTCAGAGAAGAACATGAGAAGTTTGTTAGATGACTAAAGAAGAAATACAAATGAAAACTGAAGTTAGCATTTCTTCTGAGGTGTCAGATTGGCCTATGGCCTTGTACCCATGCCTGTAAATACTGTGCACACCCCCTTTGTAGATGAGGAAGGCTCTGCCAGGTTGGGAGCCAATGACATTACAAGGGTGTGTCGGAACCCAAACCTCTCACTCCTTTCTTGCTAATTAATTCCTGCTTGGTCCTCGAGAGTCTGCTAAGGATTTCAGGCTTTGTCGCAGTGCTGAGTAAGGAGTCTGGAGGGGCTGGTTGCCGCCCTGCCTGCTCTCTAGGACCCACGGTTACTGCTGATCACATGGGCTCTAACTGCTCTAAGTGTTCTTTCCTTCCTTGTGTGCATGTGTGGGGCACTGGTGAAGTCATTGTGGCCACTTGTTTCTTTTCTCTGGCCCTGTGGCGCTCTCCCGCTCTCCGGGGGAACAGACCTTGCACTGAGGTGCTTTGGCGAGCATTCTGAGGTAGGGGAGGGAAATGGTGATGGCGCCCTCCTTTCCCTCATCTCTCTTGCTCAGTAGCCATGAAGCCACAGTGGGTAAGAGTGCATGGGAGGCTGAGGGCGTGGCTGGATGTGGGTTTCCTGCTCTAGGGAAGGTGGGGTAGGACTGTGGAGAAAAGAATTACACCTGAGGGGAAAGTGAGTTGAGAGAATCCAAGGGAAACCTTTCTGCTGGCGTCGGCACCTCTGTGTAGGAAGCCCATGGGAGACTCAATTTCTGTGTTTTCCAAATAGCTCTTCAGACCCAAACATGGGAATTTCTTGTTCTACTCATAAGTGTGATACTAGTTTGTTTTATTTTATTTTATTTTTTGGCTGTGGGGACTGTGCAGGCGTCCGTCCTTCTGAATCCCCCGTCTCACCTTCACTTTCAGAACCCAGAGCATCCTAGCAAGGATTACATAATGAACTTTGAGATCCGGTCCCTGCGAGACAGCCGAGCATTGATTGAGAAAGTTGGAATTGAAGATGCGTCTCAGTTCATAGAGGACAATCCACACCCCCGACTTTGGTATTTAAAGAACCCCAGTGTCTCCCAAAGTCAGCTGTATGCTTTTAAAGTCCCAGCTCTGTCACACTCTGTTAGCACACTAGCGTCATATTTAGAACTGGTATCTCTTTTTGCCCTTCATATGCCAGTCCTCAGTATAAGCGTGTTATATGAAAACATACTTGCATGTTATTAAAATAGTCATTTTTACCAGATTCACCAGAAGATTTTTTTCTGATTGAATCTTATACAAGCCTTGTTTATTAGTCATATGTAATAGTTTTTTTCCTATCCTTTCAAAACCGAAGGCGCCTGTTGGCTGAAGCTGCCCTCCAGAAGCTGGACTTGTACACTGCACAGCAGGCGTTTGTGCGCTGCAAGGATTACCAAGGCATCAAGTTTGTGAAGCGCCTGGGCAATCTGCAGAGCGAGTCGATGAAGCAGGCTGAGGTTATTGCCTACTTTGGCAGGTTTGAAGAGGCCGAGAGGATGTATCTAGATATGGACAGACGGTAAATTATGAAGGCAGCCACCCCCAAGTATTGTCAGTTCCTATGTTTACAAGTGGAGACTATAGAGTTGATTAAATTTATTGTTCCATTTCTTTTTTTTTTTTTTTTTTTTTTTTTTAAATAGAGGTCATTTATTGTTGCAATTTTAAAGTCCTTTCAGAATCTTCATGCCTTCACATTTCAGGACAGTTTGGGTGTTATAAAAATGAATTCAAGGTCGTAGGGACAGCTTAGTGATATACACTAAGTACTTGATGTGTAAAGAGAACTGGATTCCATCTAAGCAGCAAAAGAAAAATGTAATATATTGTATATGTGGGTGTGGGGGGTGTTACAAATTCCAATCATTACTTTGACTTAATTCAATATTATTGCTACTAATAGAACATTAATATTTCTATGTAGATGCAAAGACACTGATTAGATTAAAGAGTATAAATTATGAACCTTTGTAATTATTTCAGACCATATTCTTTTTCAACAAAAATACTTGTATATGCTAGTACAATGTTTATTCACATTTTGGAGTTAGCAGTGAAAAAAATGGTCAGTCTTTATTCTAAAACCTCAACACACAAAAGCATTCCTCTTTTTTTTTTTTTTCAGTTTTTTTTTCTATATTCTATGTTTACATTTCAAAGGCTTTCCCCTTTCCCAGTTCCCACCCACCATAGTTCCCATAGTTCTTCTCCCCCCCAACTATTCCCCAATCATTCCCCCTCCCCCCTCGGTTTCTTTACTAAACTGGATGCAATCTTTACATGCCCAGGGTCCTCTCCTTTCTTCTTCTTGGGAATCATTTGACTTGCTATTTGTGTCTTGAGTATTTAGTGCTTCTGGGCTCATTAATATCCACTTATCAGTGATTGCATTTCATGTGCATTCTTTTGTGATTGGGTTAGCTCACTCAGGATGATATTTTCCAGGTCTAACCATTTACCTACAAATTGCATGAATTCATTATTTTTAATTGCTGAGTAGTATTCCATTGTATAAATATACCACATTTTCTGTATCCATTCCTCCTTTGAGGGATATTTGGGCTCCTTCCAATTTCTGGCTATTATAAACAAGGCTGCTATAAACATAGTGGAGCATGTGTCTTTATTGCATGTAGGGGAATCCTCTGGGTATATGCCCAGGAGTGGTATGGCAGGGTCCTCTGGAAGTGACATGCCCAATTTTCTGAGGATCCGCCAAACTGATTTCCAGAGTGGTTTTACCATTTTGCAATCCCACCAACAGTGGAGGAGTGTTCCTCTTTCTCCACATCCTCACCAGCACTTGTTGTCTCTTGAGTTTTTAATCTTAGCCATTCTGACTGGTGTGAGGTGGAATCTCAGGGTTGTTTTGATTTGCATTTCCCTGATGACTAATGATGTTGAACATCTCTTAAGGTGTTTCTCGGCCATCCGAATTTCTTCTGGTGAAAATTCTTTGTTTAGCTCTGTGCCCCATTTTTTGATAGGGTTATTTGTTTCTTTGCGGTCTAGCTTCTTGAGTTCTTTGTATATATTGGATATTAGCCCTCTGTCGGATGTGGGGTTGGTAAAGATCTTTTCCCACTTTGTTGGTTGCCGTTTTGTCCTTCGGACAGTGTCCTTTGCTTTGCAGAAACTTTGTAATTTTATGAGGTCCCATTTGTCGATTCTTGATCTTAGTGCGTACGCTATTGGTGTTCTGTTCAGGAACTTTTCCCCTGTGCCCAAGTCCTCCAGGGTCTTCCCAAGTTTCTTTTCTAATAGTTTCAGTGTGTCTGGTTTTATGTGGAGGTCCTTGATCCACTTGGAGTTGATCTTAGAACAAAGAGATAAGAGTGGGTCAATTCGCATTCTTCTGCATGTTGACCTCCAGTTGAACCAGCACCATTTGTTGAAAAGGCTATCTTTATTCCACCGGATGGTTGTGGCTCCTTTATCAAAGATCAAGTGACCATAAGTCTGTGGGTTAATTTCAGGGTCTTCAATCCTGTTCCATTGATCTGTTTGCCTGTTGCTATACCAATACCATGCAGTTTTTAACACAATTGCTCTGTAGTACTGCTTGAAGTCAGGGATATTGATTCCCCCAGAAGTCCTTTTATTGTTGAGAATAGTTTTAGCTATCCTGGGTTTTTTGTTGCTCCAGATGAATTTGAGAATTGCTCTTTCTAGATCTATGAAGAATTGAGTTGGGATTTTGATGGGGATTGCATTGAATCTGTATATTGCTTTTGGCAAGATGGCCATTTTTACTATATTGATCCTGCCAATCCAGGAGCAAGAAATATTTTTCCATCTTCTGAGGTCTTCTTCGATTTCTTTCTTCAGGGACTTGAAGTTCCTGTTGTACAGATCTTTCGCTTGTTTGGTTAGAGTTACGCCAAGATACTTTATGTTGTTTGTGGCTATTGTGAAGGGTGTTATTTCCCTAATTTCTTTCTCTGCCTGCTTGTCCTTTGAGTACAAGAAGGCCACTGACTTGCTTGAGTTAATTTTATAACCTGCCACTTTGCTGAAGTTGTTTATCAGCTGTATAAGTTCTCTGGTGGAGTTTTTTGGGTCGCTTAGGTAAACTATCATATCGTCTGCAAATAATGATAGTTTCACTTCTTCCTTTCCAATTTGTATCCCTTTGACTTCCTTATGTTGTCTAATTGCTCTTGCTAGAACTTCAAGTACTATATTGAAAAGATATGGAGAGAGAGGGCAGCCTTGTCTAGTCCCTGATTTTAGTGGGAATGCTTCAAGTTTCTCTCCATTTATTTTGATGTTGGCTACTGGTTTGCTGTAGATTGCTTTTACTATGTTTAGGTATGGGCCTTGAATTCCTGCTCTTTCCAAGACTTTTAGCATGAAAGGATGCTGAATTTTGTCGAATGCTTTTTCAGCATCTAATGAGATGACCATGTGGTTTTTTTCTTTCAGTTTGTTTATGTAGTGGATTACATTGATGGATTTCCGTATATTGAACCATCCCTGCATCCCTGGGATGAAGCCTACTTGATCATGGTGGATGATCGTTTTGATGTGCTCTTGGATTCGGTTAGCAAGAATTTTATTTAGTATTTTTGCATCTATATTCATCAGAGAAATTGGCCTGAAGTTCTCTTTCTTTGTTGGATCTTTTTGTGGTTTAGGTATTAGCGTAATTGTGGCTTCGAAGAATGAGTTGGGCAGTGTCCCTTCTGTCTCTATTTTGTGGAATAGTTTGGAGAGTATTGGTGTTAAGTCTTCTTTGAAGGTCTGGTAGAATTCTGCACTAAAACCATCTGGTCCCGTACTTTTTTTGGTTGGGAGGCTTTCTATAATCCCTTCTATTTCTTTAGGGGTTATGGGACTATTTAGCTGGTCTACTTGATGCTGATTTAATTTTGGTATTTGATATCTGTCTAGGAAATCGTCCATTTCCTCCAGATTCTCCAGTTGTTTTGAGTATAGACCTTTGTAGTAGGATCTGATGATCTTTTGAATTTCCTCAGTTTCTGTTGTTATGTCTCCCTTTTCATTTCTAATTTTGTTAATTTGTATACTGTCTCTGTGTCCTTTGGTTAGTCTGGCTAAGGGTTTATCTATCTTGTTGATTTTCTCAAAGAACCAGCTCCTGGTCTTGTTGATTCTTTGTATGGTTCTCTTTGTTTCTATTTGATTGATTTCAGCCCTGAGTTTGATGATTTCTTGTCTTCTACTCCTCCTGGGTGAATTAACTTGTTTTTCTTCCAGGGCTTTAAGGTGTGCCATTAAGCTGCTAGTGTATGCTCTCTCCAGTTTCTTTTTGGATGCACTTAGAGCTATGAGTTTTCCTCTTAGCACTGCTTTCATTGTGTCCCATAGATTTGGGTAGGTTGTACCTTCATTTTCATTGAATTCTAAAAAGTCTTTGATTTCTTTTTTTATTTCTTCCTTGACCAAGGTGTCATTGAGTAGAGTATTGTTCAGTTTCCATGTGTATGTGGGCTTTCTGTTGTTTTTGTTGCTATTGAAGACCACTCTTACTCCATGGTGATCTGATAAGAGGCATGGGATTAGCTCGATCTTCTTGTATTTGTTGACATCTGTCTTGTGACCGATTATATGGTCTATTTTGGAGAAGGTACCATGCGGTGCTGAGAAAAAGGTATATTCTTTAGCTTTAGGATGAAATGTTCTATATATATCTGTTAAATCCAATTGGTCCAGAGTTTCAATTAGTTTCCCTGTGTCCCTGTTTAGTTTCTGCTTTCCTGATCGGTCCATTGAGGAGAGTGGGGTGTTGAAGTCACCCACAATTATTGTGTTAGGTGTAATGTGTGCTTTAAGCTTTAGTAAGGTTTCTTTTACGAAGGAGGGTGCCCTTGCATTTGGAGCATAGATGTTCAGTATTGAGAGCTCTTCCTGGTGGATTTTCCCTTTGGCCAGCAAGAAGTGACCTTCTGAGTCTCTTTGGATGATTTTAGGTTGAAAGTCAATTTTATCTGATATTAGAATGGCTACTCCAGCTTGTTTCCTGAGACCATTTGCTTGTAAAATTGTCCTTCAGCCTTTTACTCTAAGGTAGTGTTTGTCTTTAACACTGAGATGTGTTTCCTGTATGCAGCAAAATGTAGGGTCCTGTTTCCGTATCCAGTCTGTTAATCTATGTCTTTTTATTGGGGAATTGAGTCCATTGACGTTAAGAGATATTAAGGAATAGTAATTATTACCTCCAGACATTTTTGAAATTATATTTATTTATCTTATTTATTTTTTATATTCGAGAGGTTATCTTCTTTTGGGTTTGATGAGAGGAGGTTTCTATCTTGCTTCTTCCCGGGTGTAGTTTCCGTCCTTGTCTTGGTGTTTTCCCCCTATTATCCTTTGTAGGGCTGGATTTGTGGAGAGTGGAATACCTTGATGTCTCCATCAATGGCAATTGAGAGTTTTGCTGGGTAAAGTAGTTTTGGCTGAAGTTTGTGTTCTCTTAGAGTTTGCATGATATCTGCCCAGGATCTTCTAGCTTTCATGGTCTCAGGTGAGAAGTCTGGTGTTATTCTGATAGGTTTTCCTTTATATGTTACTTGGCCTTTTTCTCTTGCTGCCTTTAGTATTCTTTCTTTGTTTATTACATTTGGTGTTTTGATTATTATGTGACGGGATGTATTTCTGTTCTGGTCTAGTCTGTTTGGGGTTCTATAGGCTTCTTGTATATTCATGGGCATCTCTCTCCTTAGGTTGGGGAAGTTTTCTTCCATAATTTTATAGAAGATATTAGCTGGCCCTTTAACTTGTAAATCTTCACTCTCGTCTATACCTATAATCCTTAGGTTTGGTCTTCTCATAGTGTCTTGGATTTCCTGAATGTTTTGGGTTACCACCTTTTTGCATTTAGTATTTTCTTTGACTGTTGAATCAATGGTTCCTATGTTATCTTCGGCTTCTGAGATTCTGTCTTCTATCTCTTGTATTCTATTGTTGATACTTGCGTCTATGGCCCCTGATTTCTTCCCCAGGTTTTCTATCTCCAATGTTGTCTCCCTCTGTGATTTCTTAGTTGTTTCTACTTCTGTTTTTAGTATCTGGATGGATGTGCTCAGATCTTTCGCTTGCTTGATTGTGTTTTCATGTATTTCTTTAATAGATTTTTGTGCTTCCTCTTTCATAGCTTCTGCTTGTTGGCCCACGTTCTTCTGTAGTTCTTTAAGTGACTTTTGTCTTTCTTCCTTATTGTCTTCTTCTCTTTGATCCATCTTCTCCTGCATTTCTTGAAGTGATTTTTGTATTTGCCTCGTAAAGGCTTCTAACTTTTGATCCATTTTCTCCTCTATTTCTTTACGAGATTTTTCTATGTGTTCAGCTACCAGCATCCTGACCAGTGATTTTATATCCAAGTCTTGTTTTTCTGGTGTTTTAGGGTATCCAGGGATTCCTGTTGTTGGAGAACTGGGTTCAGATGCTGTCATGTTGCCTTGATTTTTGTTAGTAACGTTCCTTCGTTTTCCTTTTGCCATCGGGTTATTTCTGGTTTTAGTTGGCCTTGTTGTCAGTGGCTGGTGTTTGAATCTCCTGTGAGGCTGGGCTCACCTGTTGTTTCTCTGGGCCTTTCCAGCTGTGTCCTGGTTGCAATATGGAGGCCCGCCGCTACACCGCTGGTCTAGGGGCCGGCGAGCTGGTTGCAGAACACAGCTTAGGTGCTCACCCGAGGGCGGGGATGTCCCACAGATCCTGGGCCTTTCCAGCTGTGTCCTGGTTGCAATATGGAGGCCCGCCGCTACACCGCTGGTCCAGGGGCCGGCGAGCTGGTTGCAGAAGCAGCCTTGGTGCTCACCAGAGGGCTCGGGGATGTCCCACAGAGCCTAGGTGGGACTCCGCCTGCTTGGCTCGGAGACCCTAGCAGATACCCCCGTGAGTGTAGCCCTGGAAGGGGTGTTTACCTGGGCCTTTCCAGCTGTGTCCTGGTTGCAATATGGAGGCCCGCCGCTACACCGCTGGTCTAGGGGCCGGCGAGCTGGTTGCAGAACGCAGCTTAGGTGCTCACCCGAGGGCGGGGATGTCCCACAGATCCTGGGCCTTTCCAGCTGTGTCCTGGTTGCAATATGGAGGCCCGCCGCTACACCGCTGGTCCAGGGGCCGGCGAGCTGGTTGCAGAAGCAGCCTTGGTGCTCACCAGAGGGCTCGGGGATGTCTCACAGAGCCTAGGCGGGACCTGTTCCATTTCTTTTAGAAAGTAATTTTTGTTTTGGAAAACAACCTTGGCATTTTGCATGCTTCATTAATTTATATTTTATAAGTTGGAAGAAGTTTTCTCCTCTGCTTTTATTTATTATTTTTAAGGTTTTGTGTGCGTGTGCGTGCGTGTGCGTGTGTGTGTGTATGTCTGTGTGTGTGCGTGCGTGCGTGCGTGTGTGTGTGTGTGTGTGTGTGTGTGTGTATGTCTGTGCGTGCGTGCGTGCGTGCGTGCGTGCGTGCGTGTGTGTGTGTGTGTGTGTGTGTGTGTGTGTATGTCTGTGTGTGTGTGTCTGTGCTTGTGAAGGCCAGAGGTCAGTGTTGGGAGTCTCTCACTACCATTTTCCACCTTAGTGAGACGCAGCTTCTCACTGCACCTGGAGCTTGGACTTTTGGTTGGATCAGCTGGCCAGCACGTGTCCAGGGCTGGCGGGCTGCTCAGTGCTGGGCCACAGATGCAGCAGCCATGTCAGGCTTTCAGGCCGGTGCTAAGGACCTGGCCCCCTGCTCTGTTCCACGTGTTAATCCATGACAACAGAGATTTTGTTCATTTGGTAAAGAAAAAAGTTGTTAGGTCTGTAGAGACTGGAGACTTTTATTAATTATTATATAGTTATAATTTGGGTTTTAATTACTGAAGCCATTATTTAATTTTCTTCTCTTGGGAATCATAAAATAAAAACCAAAAGAGGAATAAAATCAAAATCAAAAGAGAACTAATTATCCAGCAGATAATTAGTTTGCTCAACAAGTTGAAAATCCAGGAAAAGACTTGAAACAGCTTTTTGTTGTTGTTTGTTTCTTGAGAAAGGATTTCTCTGTGTACCCTGGCTGTTCTGGGAGACCAGATTGCCCCCAAACTCACATCCACCTGCCTCTGCCTCCCAAATGCTGGAATTAAAGCTGTGCCCCACCACCTCCTGGCTCAGAAACAGCTTTTTACTCAGGTGGGTTTGTTGTTTTGTTTTATTGCTGTGACAAAAGTGCGTCTGGCTGAGTAGTTGATAAGGGACAGAGGTGGTTTCTCACGGTTCTGGAGGCTGGGAAGTCCAAGGTTGCCGGTCTAGCAGACTTGATGTCTTGTAGGAGCCCTGTCTGGGTTTACAGGATGCTGCCTTGAATTTTCATGGGGAGAAGGGCAAAAGGACATCAGCTCTCCCTGGTGCCCTACTCATGAAGCTGTTAATCACAAAAGAGGCTTAATCACTTCCCCAAGCCCACCATGTCTTGATGCTACCTCAATTGGGATTAAGTGTCAACATGAGGGTTTGGTCGGACACACCTTCAAACTATACCTTCTGCTCTGTCCCAGCTGCCTCTTATTGGCCAGGCTGTTTCCAGAGTGCGTGGACATGCTCAAAGCACCTAGAACTGTGTCTGGCACAGAGCAGGCAACTGGCAAATATTATAGAGTGGATTAATGATGAATGAGTGAATGGATGCCTTTTTTTTTTGTAGAGACCTCGCTATTGGTCTCAGACTGAAATTGGGGGACTGGTTCAGAGTACTGCAACTCCTGAAAACTGGATCTGGTGATGCAGATGACAGTCTCCTTGAACAAGCCCACAATGCCATTGGAGACTACTTCGCTGATCGACAGAAATGGTGTGTGAGCTACCTGGATGCCTGGTGCATTCTTGCGTGCTTAGTTATTGCTACCCAGAGTGCTTCTCCAGGAAATAGGGCTGTCAGAGTGAAGGCCCTTCTCCTAAATCCCAAAATGCAAATGTCTGTAATGCATTTTCTCTCTGGATGCAGGACATTTTTGACCCGAGAGATGAGCACAGTATAACTCTGCCATCTACATACATGAATCTTGTACCCGGCTTCAGAAAGCATTCCACGTTTTTGAGTTCACAACCTAGGATGTTATATGTAACCATGAGCTTTTCCACCTGCACCCCTGAATAACAGCTTGGAAGCTTATTATTTATTAACAACACTTATGGCCTTAGACTAGGGCTTGTTCCCTGACTAGCTCCTGACATGTACAATCTGTTTATTCTGTTCTGTGTCTGCCACATGGCTGCTTACCTGTCGTCAGTGTCATAAGCTGTCTACTTGGAGTCTGGTGTGAATCTTCTCATGCCTATCTCCCAGAGTTCCCCTCTCTGCCAGAATTCCCACCTTCTGTTTCCTTCCTTTTGCTAATAGGCCATCAATGTTTTATTGAAAGGTGATGCTTCCACACACTACACAAGAGATTCCCTCTACAGTTATATATGATTTATTTTTGATCATAGTAAATTATTTTATATTTACTTGTTTTGTTCTAGTTTTTTTTTCAGAAAGCGTTGCTTTATTCTTAAGTTTTCATTGGGATCAATATGCTTATTTATATCAGTGACACAAGTACTTATATGATATTGTATATGTGAGAGCATTCAAAGAATATTACAGGTAGAATATACTTCATTTTCTTTAGATCTTAAAACACTGTGTGCTTTAAGGTATTGTGTGTAGCTTACCCTCTGCCCACCTTTACTCTGGAAGGTGACCTCACTGACAGCCCCCCCACCTAGCTTCCCTTGAATCTGCGGACAAAAGACACACATACAGTTTGCTCCTTTTCTACTTGCCTTTTTGGCACAATTGCTGGATGCTGCTATCTCCCACCTAGAAAAGTGTGCGCTTATCAGCTTCCTATCAACACCTCTCCCATCTTCCCCAAGCTTCAGTTGCTAAACTCCTCTGACCGCCCGCCTGTAGGAGCGGCCTGTGTGGCCACTCAGTTTTGAGATCTCTTATGGTTTCCTGGTTCTCCTCTCTCCAAAGTGTGGCAAACTCCTTAAGTTCCCTGCCTGCCTCCCAGGACCTGGAAGTCCTGCGTGTACCTTCCGCCCAGCAATTGGCTCGTGGCTTTCTTTACTGACAGATCAAGAACCAATTGGGGAACAGGACCTTAGTATCAGAACCACCCCCCTTCAGTATTGTTTAACTCAAAATGATAAAGTAGCACAAATATATTCTAATGAAAGAATATTTTTATGGAAGTTCTTATTTTTCTGGAGACTCACATAGTGATTGTGAAGTTTTTTTTTTTTCACCCATAGGCTGAATGCTGTACAATATTATGTAAAAGGCAGGAACCAGGAGCGCCTAGCCGAATGTTATTACATGCTAGAAGATTATGAGGGGTTAGAGAATCTTGCCAATTCACTTCCTGAAAACCATAAATTGCTTCCAGTAAGTATTCCAAATTTTATTTTTTGGTGTTGGGTCATTTATAAAATATTTATTTTTAGTCAGGAAATATCTTTTGCAGCAACAAAAACTGAAAGTTAATCTATAATTTCATAGTTTCTTAGACATGAGGTGATATTTATATTGTATTTTGAAATCAGTATGCCAGTATTATAGGAAGCCTGAGCTGCAGGGAGAAATTACTGAGATGCTTAGTATAGCATCAGAGCATAGCCCTGTGTTGGCCCTTCAGCTGTCAAAGTTTCAGGGGACAGACACAGGCTGCACAGCAATGCCAGAGTATTGAGAGAGGTTTTTTTTATAGGTCACAACATTTTGAGCAATTCTACTTTTTGTGTTTTGTAAGTTTTATTTTTTAATTCTAAGAAAAGTATAGGCAATACTTTAAAAAATGTAATTGGGTACAACATATGTATCTGTATATCCACAGTGCTCTCAGAGGCCAGAAGAGGGCGGATCCCCGGGCTGGAAGGAGAGGTGACTGTGAGCCTCTGTGTGGATACTGGCAGTCAGAACAGCCAGCGCTCATGGCCACTGAGCCATTTCACTAGCACACCCACCACAGCCGGAAGTTTTGAGGATGGGTAGGGAGAGAAAACTCTAATTAGTAATGTTGAAAGAGACAAAAAGATGGCAGTAAGGTTTGTGGTGGTTGTGGGTGCCCTGGCCTCCTCAGGAGGTGGGCGCCCGGCCTCAGCTGCCTCTGAGGAGGCTATTCTGGGTTTGGCTTCTGAAACTCATGAAGGCAGCATTTCCCTTTTCCTTCTTGACTTTTGCCATGCTAGGATTCAAACCTGCCACTTGACTATTCAACTGTGCCCCACCCTAGCATGCCTCTGCCTGTCTATCTGTCTATCTATCTATCTATCTATCTATCTATCTATCTATCTACATATCTGTTGTTTGATTGTTGTTAAGAGTCGTGGACCATGAGGCTTTTCTTAAATTTGTTTTGTATGTCTCAGGCTGCATTGAGCTCACTATGTAGCCATGGGCGACTTTGATGCTTCTGCCTCTAGTGCAGGGAATGCACCACATGGCCTGTTTATGCAGTGCTGGGGACCAAACCCAGGGCTTCCAGCTTGCCAGGCAACAGTCTACCAACTGAGCCTCACTCATCCCAAGTCCTGGGATATTTCTTTTTTTTCTTTTTTCTTTTCTTTTCTTTCTTTTTTTTGCTTTTTAGATTTGGTTTTTTCGAGACGGGGTTTCTCTGTATAGCCCTGGCTGTCCTGGAACTCACTCTGTAGATCAGGCTGGCCTCGAACTCAGAAACCAGCCTGCCGCTGCCTCCCAGAGTGCTGGGATTACAGGCATGCGCCACCACTGCCCGGCTGGGGTATTTCTTAATAAGAATGGGAGCTTGAATGTAATAACAGTTCCTTGGTACTTATCATCATCATCATCATCATCATCATCATCATCAGCAGCAGCAGCGTCATTTTTAACACTACCCACCAGGATGCATGCTTTCTTTTTTCCATTTTTCTTTCTTTTCTGAGGCAGTCTGTGTAGTTAGTTTTGAAATTACAGCAATGCTCCTTGCCTCAAGCTGCTAATCTGAAGGAGGGGAGCAGGGCAGTGTCTTCAAGGCCTGAGCTACTGAAGTGCTAGATCTGTGAAGTGGGCACTGTGACAATGATCCTGACCTGTAGCTTCCCGTCTGAAAGAAAAATCACTCTTAACTACCGATGTAGCATTCAGTTGTCCCCGCCAGATTAGTGTTCAAGTGTCCCTGTGGAGTTTTGGCAAATTAGAATCTAAGTGATTTTCTGGGTCTGTGAAATCTGATAACAGTGTTTGGTGACTACAGGAAATAGCCCAGATGTTTGTGAGAGTTGGAATGTGTGAGCAAGCCGTGAGCGCATTCTTGAAGTGCAACCAGCCAAAGGCAGCGGTGGACACCTGCGTACACCTGAACCAGGTGAGGGGCGGACAGCTGCTGTCCGGGCACCGTGCCCTCGCAGGGGTTCTTAGGAGGAAGTGAAATGCAGGTCACTGGAGCCATCTCCAGTGGGAGGCTGAGAGGGGAGGGAGCTAGCTCCAGGCTATTCTAAGTGGAGGGCGGAAAGGGCGGCCTTTGCACGTAGCCTCTTGTGCTGCACAAGAGGTGGCCTGCTCACAGCTTAGCCAACATGGGACAGACCTGGAGGTAATTTTTATCTGGAAATAATTTCATAATTTTCTGCATTTTGTTAGGCTTGAATTTTGTTTCTCAGAGAGGACCAGGTTAATGGTCATTCATTGCCTGAGGAAAGAATTAAGTTACTTGGTCAATATTTATTTTGGCAAATCTATTTCCTTTCTCTTTTATAGAAAACATGTATTTAATATTTAAAAAACCCTGAAATTCAACTAAAATCAAAGTGTAGATTTTATTATAGAAACTGTTGGCTATCAGTATATTCTTTTCCATATTTTCTTTGAAATGTTTTAGAAGATCTGTTTGCCTTATAAAATTAATTTATAAATGTTATATCTGATAGAATGTTTTCTTAAATGAAGCTGCGTTTTGTTTTATGATAAAAAACTAAAAATGAATTATTTTTCTAGCTTAGAGTCTGTGCAGCAAGAGAACTGTAAGATCAATGTGATTATCAACTTTGACACTTTCATTTTCAAATGTCGTTATCCTAGACATGCCTCTTAGATGAGTCCATCATTTTGAATTCTTGCCTGTAAAACATTTGACTGCTCTGGTCTCACAGACGTTTAGAAGGTCGACTGAATAGTGCATTGTCTTTCCTAGTGGAACAAAGCCGTTGAACTGGCTAAAAGTCACAGTATGAAGGAGATTGGGTCTCTGCTGGCCCGGTACGCATCCCATTTACTGGAGAAGAACAAGACCCTCGATGCCATTGAACTCTATAGGAAAGCCAGCTACTTTTTCGATGCAGCTAAACTGATGTATAAGGTAATGTAAAGTCCTGCTGAAGATTTGCTTTGCTCTAGTTTCAGCTTTTTTAACTTTAAGCTTTATTATTAAAAAATTGCAAATAAAATAAACATCACAAACTAAAATTAAGTAGACCCAAAGTTTATACATCTCAGTGAGCTTCTATCCAGATAGAATAGTCATTTGAGTATATTTTTATGCACATAATCACTACCAAACCAGGGAAATCCACGACAAGTAGAACTAGAACAATTAGTTCATATCTTCTTCTATAGCTTTTAGAAAGTATTCTGTTTTCTTTGTAAACAAGTGTCTGTCACAGCAAAAAAGTTCTTACTGCAACTTGGTGTATTGCTTCCATCTCCGAACAAGGGCAGTTATGGATGCCAGAAAGTTGCCTGTTTCTAAACGATTTTGTGTTTGGTATAGAAGCTAACCAGGAATTTAAGAATTTGTTGGGGTTGCTAAGAACAAATTCTTTTAACTGGAATTAAATCCTTGTAAAAGGCACAGATTTTAGAACAAATTAAGTCCTTGTAAAATGTGCAAATTTTAAAACAACATATTCCGTTAATATCTATAATACAGTATTAATACACATAACTTTTATACTCTGTTGTCCTCTTCTCTTGACTTAATAAAATAAATTGCCTCAAAAATCACTTAAATTTAAACTTCAAAGGACACACTACTTTCTCCACTCTGATTTAGTTATTCTTTTCAATAGATGTTATTTTTAAGATTGTTAGCTTCTTTTCAAATGACTAAATTCTGAAGAAAAGACCATGGCTTTTGAAATCTGAAACATAATTGCATTTATATTCCATTCTGCCCCTCTCTCTCTTCTTTTAAAGAATCAAATTTCAGTTAATCTTGAGAAATGATTTTTTATTTTATTAAACTAATACAATTTATTTTAAAATCTACAACTCAGTATTAATATTTTTTAAGTCATCAAAAATAATTTATAATAGTTAAATGTCTCTTAAGTATACATGGTATCTTCTGAAGCTAAAATTAACATGCACTCAAACAGTTCTTAAAAATCTATTTGGAATATTAAACATGATAGAAGTAGAAGAAAATTTCTTATGAAGTCTTCTATGAAAGGAAATTGTGACAAGTTCCTGATTATACAGAAACTGTTCCATCTCTGAGGGAGAATACACAGCATAATTGTGGTTTCATAGAGTGAATTGGGTAGTGTTCCTTCTGTTTCTATTTTGTGGAATAGTTTGAAGAGTATTGGTATTAGGCCTTCTTTGAAGGTCTGATAAAATTCTGCTCTAAACCCATCTGGTCTTGGGCTTCTTTTGGTTGTGAGACTTTTGATGACTGCTTCTATTTCTTTAGAGGCTATGGGACTGCTTAAATGATCTATCTAATCTTGATTTAACTTGGGTATTTGGTATCTGTTTAGAAAATTGTCCATTTCATCCAGATTTTCCAGTTTTGTTGAGTATAGGCCTTTGTAGTAGGATATGATGATTTTTTTGAATTTCCTCAGTTTCTGGTGTTATATCTCCCTTTTCATTTCTGACTTTGTTAAATTGGATACTGTTTCTGTGTCCTCTGGTTAGCTAAGGGTTTATCTATCTTGTTGGTTTTCTCAAAGAACCAGCTCCTGATTTGGTTGGTTCTTTGTATAGTTCTTTTTGTTTCTTCTTGGTTGATTTCAGCCCTGAGTTTGATGATTTCCTGCTGTTTACTCCTCTTGAGTGTATTTGCCTTTTTGTTCTAGAGCTTTCAGGTGTGCTGTCAAGCTGCTAGTGTATGCTCTCTCCAGCTTCTTTTTGGAGGAACTCAGAGTTATGAGTTTTCCTCTTAGCACTGCTTTCATTGTGTTCCATAAGTTAGGGTATGTTGTGCCTTCATTTTCATTACATTCTAAAGTCTTTAATTTCTTTCTCTATTTCTTCCTTGACTAAGTTATCATTGAGTAGGGCATTGTTCAACTTCTATGTATATGTGTGGGCTTTCTGTTTTGTTGCTATTGAAGACCAACTTTAGTTTGTGATGATCTGATTGGATGCATGGGATTATTTCAATCTTCTTGTATTGCCAATTTTGGAGAAGGTACTGTGAAGTGCTGAGAAGAAGGCTTATTCTTTTGTTATAGGATAAAATGTTTTATAGATATATGTTAAATCCATTTGATTCATAACTTCTGTTAGTTTTGATGTGACTCTGTTTAGTTTGTGTTTCCATGATCTGTCCATTGATGAGAGTGGGGTGTTGAAGTCTCCTATTACTGTATGAGGTGCAATGTGTGCTTTGAGCTTTAGTAAAGTTTTTTTATGAATGTCGGTGCCCTTGCATTTGGAGCATAGATATTCAGAATTGTGAGTACTTCTTGGTAGATTTTTCCTTTGATGAGTATGAAGTGTCCTTCCTTCTCCTTGTTCATAACTTTTGGTTGAAATTGATTTTATTCAACATTAGAATGACTACTCCAGCTTTTTTCTTGGGACCATTTGCTTGGAAAATTGTTTCCAGCTCTTTACTCTGAGGTAGTGTTTGTCTTTGACACTGAGGTTCATTTTCTATATGCAGCAAGGTGCTGGGTCCTGTGTATAAATCCAGTCTCTTAGTCTATGTCTTTTTATTGGGAAATTGAGTACATTGAGATTAAGAGATACTGAGGAATAGTGATTGTTGCTTTCTGTTATTTTTGATGTTATTTTTGTGATTGTGTGGCTATGTTCTTTTGGGTTTGTTGAAAGATTACTTTCTTGCTTTTTCTAGGGTGTAGTTTCCCCTCCTTGTGTTGTCATTTTCCATCTATTATCCTTTGTAGGACTGGATTTATGGAACAATATAGTGTAAATTTGTTTTTGTCCTGGAATATATTGGTTTCTCCCTATGGTAATTTAGAGTTTTGCTGGGTTTAGCCTGGGCTGGCATTTGTGCTCTCTTAGGAACTGTATGAGATCTGCCTAGGATCTTCTAGTCTTAGTCTGTGGTGAGAAGTCTGGTGTAATTCTGATAGGTCTGCCTTTATATGTTACTTGACCTTTCCCCCTTACTGCTTTTAATATTCTTTCTTTGTTTTGTGTATTTGGTGTTTTGACAATTATGTGATGGGAGGAATTTCTTCTTGTTTGTTCATAGGCATCTCTTTCTTTAGATTAGCAAAGTTTTCTTCTATAATTTTGTTGAAGATATTTACTGGCCCTTTAAGTTGGGAATCTTCACTCCCTTCTATACCTATTATCCTTAGGTTTTCTCATTGTGTCCTGGATTTCCTGAATGTTTTGGGTTAGGAGCTTTTTGCATTTTGCATTTCCTTTGACTGTTGTGTCAATGTTCTCTATGGTATCTTCTGTGTCTGAGATTTTCTCTTCTATCTCTTGTATTCTGTTGGTGATGCTTGTGTATATGACTCCTGATCTCTTTCTTAGGTTTTCTATCTCCAGGGTTGTCTCCCTCTGTGATTTCTTTATTGTCTCTATTTCCATATTTTATCTCCTGGATGGTTTTGTTCATTTCCTTTGCCTGTTTGATTGTGTTTTTCTGTATTTCTTTAAGGGACTTTTGTGTTTCCTCTTTAAGGGCTTCTACTGGTTTACCTATGTTCTCCTGTATTTCTTTAAGTGAGTTATTTAAGTCCTCTATCATCATCATGAGATGTGATTTTAAATCAGAGTCTTGCTTTTCTGGTGTGCTGGGGTATCCAGGGCTCGCTGTGGTGGGAGAACTGGGTTCTGATGATGCCAAGTAGCCTTGGTGTCTGTTGCGTATGTTCTTGCCTTACCTCTCACCTCCTGGTTATCTCTGGCGTTAGCTGGTCTTGCTGTCTCTAACTGTGGCTTGTCCCTCCTGCAAGCCTGTGTGTCAGTACTCCTGGGAGACCAGTTCTGGAGGAATTTGGGTATGGAGAGCTGTAGCACAGGGTCAGCTCCTGGGTGCAGACAGAAACCGGAAGGATCCTGTCCCCAGCTGTTCCTTGGTTCCTGTGTCCTGATGACTCTGGGCAGTCCCTCTTGGGCCATGAATTTGAGCAGAAGTGGTGGTCTTCCCCGTGCTCATAGTCTTGTCTGCACTCCTGGGAGACCTGCTGTCTCCTGGTGGTGTTTGGGTATGGAGTGCTGTGGCACAGGATCAGCTCCGGGTGCAGATCGAGAAATGATTTTATTTGTACAAATACACACCAAGAAGTATCTTGCCAACTTTGAAATGTTTAAAGATTGCAGATGAGGAGGCAAAGAAAAGGACGAAGCCTTTGCGTGTGAAGAAGCTCTACGTGCTGTCAGCCCTGCTCATCGAGCAGTATCACGAGCAGATGAAAAACGCCCAGCGGGGCAAGGTGAAAGGCAAGAACTCCGAGGTGACTAGGGGCTCACACAGCACATAGTCAGGTCGTCAGGTCCCCAGAACTGCTCTGCCTGGAGAAGCTCTTTCATTTGTAGAGCTGCGTGTTTATTTCTTTTAAGGGGCTTAACAAACAGTAATTCCTCATTCAGAATAAGTATGCCGATTTAGAACTTTCTGTTTAGAAATATGGAGAACTGTTTTTCTTTAAGACTAGTTTCTTGAATGCTTCAATTACTTCTTGTTAAAGTGTCTACTTGCCTACTAAGTTCTCAATTCTTTTTTTTTTTTTTTTTTTTTTTTTTTTGGTTTTTTTCGAGACAGGGTTTCTCTGTGTAGCCCTGGCTGTCCTGGAACTCACTTTGTAGACCAGGCTGGCCTTGAACTCAGAAATCCGCCTGCCTCTGCCTCCCAAGTGCTGGGATTACAGGCCTGCGCCACCACCGCCCGGCTTAAGTTCTCAATTCTTAATTGGAGAATTTAAAAATCTTCCTTAGAATATAAATGTTTTACTGTAAATTTCACATTGACTTAAAGTTTAACCAGTTCTGTTTTAAACTTTGATCTTACCAATTTAGAAAACTGAGCTATAACGGAAAACTTAACTCTGCGCTGGCCGGAGAGATGGTGAACGGTGTGTCGCTGTGTGGCTCTCAGTTTCAGACCTAGCCTTCCTAGTGTTAGCTCTGCTAAGCTCCATGGGGCGAGGCCGTGTGTGTGTGTGTGTGTGTGTGTGTGTGTGTGTGTGTGTAGGGCTGACCGAGTGTGCTGGCTTTTCTCCCAGGCCACTTCTGCTTTGGCTGGCTTGCTAGAAGAGGAAGTTCTTTCTACGACTAGTCGGTTCACAGACAACGCCTGGAGAGGAGCCGAGGCCTACCATTTCTTTATCCTCGCCCAGCGGCAGCTCTACGAGGGATACGTAGACACTGCGCTGAAGACAGGTAGGTGTGTCATGGGAGGTTCGCAGGACAGTTGAAGATGGTCTAGGAAGAGCTAGCTCTTTCATTTGTCTGTATATTAATTTTAATGTTTCCCCTATGCTTTTATCTCTATGTGTCAAGATTATGAAAATACAGTTTATTTTGTGCATTCTTTTTTAAGTTTCCCCCACTTTTAAAAAATACACAGTAGTTCACAGAAATATCAGATACTTTAGATAATAAGCAAGTTTATTTGTTTTTTTGTATTTATATGCTTTCTGTTCAAAGCCAAACATTTAACTGTCCAGCCCACAGCCTTTTAGAGGTACAGACGACTGTGCCTGTGTCTGTATCTGTAAGAAATCTCAACACTTATTGCAGTAGACTGGAGACTTGGTTTGTGTGTACCTTAATAATGCTGAAAGATATTTCCATGTCATACACATTTCTATAGAATTTATCTTTTTTTCATAAAGCGATTTTTTAAAGTAATTTCAACCAAAATAGAAAAGTACAAAAAGACAAAATAATGGCATAAAATACTTTAGTAACTCAGAGATAGCCATCGCGCAGTCAAGTAAACTTTCTTTTCTTTTTAATTAGAAAAAGTCACATTAATTCATTTAATTCTGTTTTATTCTCTCTCTCTCTCTCTCTCTCTCTCTCTCTCTCTCTCTCTCTCTCTCTCTCTCTGTAAAGAGTGTTTCATCATGTATTCTAGGCTGTCCTTGAACTTTTAGTCCTTCTGCCTGCCAAGTGCTGTAAATTAGAGGCATGGCCACCGTGCTTCAGACAGTGGAGTCTTAATTCTTCTCTAGACTATTCTTGTCCTTTCCTGTATTCTGTGCCAGGGCTGTCCTCTCCTTACCTGTAATCTGTTGTTATATCTAACGTCGGTGTGACTGTATGCCACTTGAGTGCAGGTGTCAACAGAGGCCAGCAGAGCGTGTCTGAACCCCTGGAGCTGCAGGCACAGGTGCTTGTGAACATTTAAAATGGGTGCCAAACTCAGGGCCTCTGGAAAAAGCTTCAAGTGGTCCTAAAGCACTGAGTCACATCTCCAGCCCCCACGTATTTGTTTGATATGTGATATCTGAGTGTCCTTTCCTGAAAGGATTTCAGGTGTCCTGTCATTTTGCACCTGTCCAGCCTGATGAACTCATCATCTTTTTGAGGATGAGGGAACTACATTAATTTACCAAGATGGGATTGCTATATGTCAATAATGAAATTTCTCATCCAGAAATATCAGTTTTTAAACCATTGGGCTATCTATTTTGTTTACCATAAAGAGTTTTAGTTTACTTCTGGTATGTCCCAAATATTTGGTTTCTTTAGGAGTTTAATCTTATTTTTATTCTCATTGGTAATAGGACTGTAAAAAGGTTTCCCAATTGGCTGTCAGTTATATAAAGAAAACAATTTTGACTTCTTATAACAACTCATTTAATTTAATGTGACATACTGCAGCTGTAATATGTTAAACAGTCATGTGCCACTTCTAGACTTAGGCTAAAAGAAAGCACAGTTCTGAGATTCTCCTGGGTGACGAGGTCCATCCACTCCCTCTTTCTTTGCTTCAGTATAAAATGCTAAGAATAGTATGTACCTTGCAACTTCTGCTGTGCTCCAAAGGTAGTCTTGTTTATTATAACTGAATGAATGTCTGTTTTAAAATAAAATTGTTCCATTCATCTTCTTGTCAACACTTGACCTCAGAACCAACTGGTGGAACTCTATTGAGAAGATGCAGTGGATGTGTTGTTCCATTGGTTTTGTTATATTGTACTTTCAGAAGGATTTTTTTTACACTGGTTTTTTGTAATTTCTTTTTAAAAATTCTTTTTATACATTCCATATTTTGTTCCCCACCCTGCCAACCCATCCACCCTCTGACTGTCCCATAACCCATACCTCCTCCCCTCCCCCTGTCTCCACGTGGATGTCCTTACCTCCCACCCCCACCTGACCTCTGAACTCCCTGTGGCTTCCATTCTCTTGAGGGTTGGGTGCATCATCTCTGACTGAACACAGACACTGCAGTCCTCTCTTGTATGTGTGTGGGGGCCTCATATCAGCTGGTGTACGCTGCCTGTTGAGTGGTCCAGAGTTTGAGAGATCCCAGGGGTCCAGATAATTGAGACTGCAGGTCCTTCTACAGGGTTGCCCTCAACTTCATTCAGCCTCAGAAGGAATTTTTTTCTTAAATTTTAGAGTCTAGAGAGGAAAAGCATGCAAATTGATGATAAATCCGATGCTAATTCTGCAGTGCATTAAAGCTTACAGATAAGATGGAGCAGCTGTCAGAATCAATGGTTTGGGCTGGCAGTGGGAAGCTCATTTGTACTCAGTTGTTGTGTTACCTCAGTGGGACAAAGAACAGAGAGAACTGCATGCTGCACTGCTTGTTCTTTGTGAGCAGAAAACGTTATTTTGGGAATTACATCTAATAAAGTATTTTCACCTTGTCTGGAATGCCACAGAAGTTACTGGGTCAAATGGAACCAAAGCACACATTTCAGTATCGAAACGGTTCTGTCTGGAAGTGAGCATGGCTGCGCGAGTCACTGTAGTGTGATCTCACTCTCAGGAGTGAGGTCATGACCTCCGCCTCCTCTGCTGGTGCTCCCGCCCCTCAGCATTGTCTTACATTTACTAAGGCTCATGTAGGCTAACATAGAGCAGCGTTGATGGGTCCTGTTTCACAGGCTCACGCTGTACTTGTCTTTGCAGGCGCTAACTGGCCCCTCTTTTCTAGCTCTTCACCTGAGAGACTATGAAGACATTATTCCCTCCGTTGAGATCTACTCTCTGTTAGCTCTCTGTGCTTGTGCAAGCAGAGCTTTTGGTACCTGTTCAAAAGCTTTTATTAAACTGGAATCTTTAGAGACGCTCAGTGCAGAACAGAAGCAGCAATATGAAGACCTGGCTCTGGAAATTTTCACCAAGCACACGCCAAAAGACAACAGGAAGTCTGAGTTGAACAGCCTTCTTGAAGGGTAGGTACATCATAACCAGATGCCATTTACCTGACTAGAAGCTCAGATAGAATAAAGCATTAAATATCTGAGGGGTTTATGTTAATGTTAAAATTGATTGATATTAGTATCCTATATTGGTGTAGCAAGGCTAATTTTTTCATTTATAGAAAAGTTTTTATTAAAAAAATTGAAAGTACTTTATTTGAAACTTGTCTTGGAAATTTTCATTCTACAGTATTTAAAGTAGATAGTTAGACGAATCACGTATTTTAAAGTCTAATTGTTTTCTCTCTTATTCTTACAGTGGAGAAGGCAAACTGCCTACATGTATTGCCACTGGAAGCCCAATCATTGAGTATCAGTTCTGGGTGTGCAAAGTCTGCAAGCACTATGTTCTTGCTCAGGAAATCAGTAACTATAACTTTTGCCCTTTATGCCACAGTTCGGTAGAATAAAGGAAAGAAGAATCTCAGTTGTAAAATATATGAAGCACATATACTTATCTGCACCTGAATATGTAATAATGCTTGATTTCCTAAGGTTTCCTATGAAAATCAACTTCATCATCTACTAGCTGTAATTTTTTTTGTATAAAATATATCTTAAGAGGAAAAAAAAGAGGTCTGGACTGTGCTCAGTGGTAGAGTGCATTCCATGCATGCACAAGGTCCTGGGTCCACTGGGGAAAAGAAAAGATAATTCATACATCACAGTGCAACTAAGAGATAATTTGATTATTTTCATTAAGACTTACAGATGTGAACTATTTATTTATTTTTTGTGGTTCCTATCTGTCCCTTTACCATTTATATACATTATAGTTTGTGGCAAGTTACCACAGAAATACTCTCAACCAGAAATAGTTCTCTCTTGTCAAGGTTACCAGTTTGTTAGCAAACCCTCGGGAGGCAGATGGGATGGAGGAGGGGGAGGGGCAGACTTGAAGCCGAGAGCTGATATAATCTGTATTTCAGGGAGGTTAGGCAACTGGTATAGGAAATAAGCTCTATTTCTATTTAAGGATTAAACTTCTATATTTTATTTTTATAAACGAGGAAATAGCATTTAAAGACTTTTTATTATTTGAAGTTTTAAACACTGTTTTATCCTCATTCAAGAGGAAGCATTTGGTTGCCTTTGCTTGTAATAAACATGAAATAACTGATTTTGAGTAATGCTGTTGTTACTTATCAAACTTATCCTGAGCTATGCCATGTTTCAGAGTACTCCTAAGTGTGGCCTAACTGTGCCCAGCAGGTCCCAACATGCACTGACTGTGCCCAGCAGGTCCCAGCGTGCACTGACTGTGGCCCAGCACATCCCAGCCTGCACTGACTGTGGCCCAGCAGCGTGCACTGACTGTGCCCAACAGGTCCCAGCATGCACTGACTGTGCCCAGCAGGTCCCAGCATGCACTGACTGTGCCCAGCAGGTCCCAGCGTGCACTGACTGTGCCCAGCCGGTCCCAGCGTGCACTGACTGTGCCCAGCCGGTCCCAGCGTGCCCCAGCGTGCTGCTAGCTGCTAAGCAGTGCACCTGCACCGGCGTTGCTGCCCTCTCCCATCCACTGTGCACACTTAGCTGATTATATTTTGCTCAAATGTACTTTAAGACCACTTTTCTGTATTCTCAGAGCTCAGATTAGGTTTTCCTGAGATATTATTTGAAATAGACATGAAAACAAATTCCGAAGGAAAAAGGACGTTTATCCCATGTTTCCTTCCACTATAATGTATGGAAATGTGGCATTTGCATTGTCTTTCTTTAGACATTTTTGTGGGGGCCAGACAAACACAGACACATCCACAGACACACACAGAGACACACCCAAAATATATATCCTATGGGAGAAAAACCTAGGTCTTTTTTAGGCAAATATCTAGTGACTGAAGTGGCAGAGAATTGTGAGAATTATTACCACAGAGACTACATAAACTTCACACTCAGAAACAAGGAAAAAGTTGTCTCAAAGTAACAGCATTAACTCTGTTGCTATAGCTCTAGACTCTTATTTTGGGTATGTAAAATGAAAACAGCAATATTATGTTGCCCTCTACTGTCTCCTATAATTATTATTTTTTCAATATTAAAAAAAGACTTATTTATTTATTTATTTATTTATTTATTATATATACAGCATTCTGCCTAGATATATCCCTGCAGGCCAGAAGAAGGCACCAATCGTACTACAGATGGTTGTGAACCCATCATGTGCTTGCTGGGAATTGAACTCAGGACTTCTGGAAGAACGGCCAGTGCTCTCAACCTATGAGCCATGTCTCCAGCCCCTTTCTCAATATTAGAAAATACTTTAATTATGAAAGCAACATGCTGATAGTATTAATTTTTCAGAAGTGTTAAAATATAGATCAGAAAGTAAAAGTAGTCTTAATGTTTTAAAAACTGTTCATTTATATTTAATTGAATTTCAGGACACAGGTAAAACTGAAGAAATGTGTTAATTATAAACAAGTGTTTCATAACAAGAACTGTTTGCTCTTAAGATATTTGTCTAAAAGCACATCAAAAGACTAAGACTTACTTAAATAATTTCTTATAAGGCACAGATTAAATTTCTGGTTAGTAAAATTTAGAGAAATCTGGCCCTGGGAAGGTGGCTGAGCAGGTGAGGTGCTTGCCATGCAAGAATGGGGACTGGGACTTGGGTTCTCAGCACCCACATAAAGCCAGGCATTAGTAACCTACCTGCCTGAAACCCCAGCAGTTGGGAGGACAGGTGGGATCTCACATGGAGACCCCAGGAAAGCTGGATTAGCAGAATTATTAGCAAGCACTGGAGTTCATCATGAGACCCTGTCTCAATAAGGTATAGAACATTCGAAAAAGGTCCTCATCAACCTCTGGTCTGATACCCACAAACACGTGCATACACACATGAACATACACACGGCATCTTCATGTATGCACACCCATACATAAGGGAAGTAAAAGTTAAAAGGGTGAGAAAGATGGGTCATGCGAATGGTAAGGGCAAGAAAGCACATATGGTCACGAACACAAAGGCCTTAATCAAATGCATTCATGTGTGAATTGAGAAGACCACACAGTTTCTCCCGTCTCGTTCCACTAATGTGTTATGTTACACTGATTAATTTTTAATGGAGTGAGTTATCCTTGTATTTCAGGAGTAATTCTCATATGGCTACAGTGCATAATTCTTTTAATATGCTGGTACATTTGGTATGGTAGTCTTTTGTAATGTTTTCTGTTAATGCAGACTGTAGCAAGGTGATGCAGCCATTTTAAAGGCTAGGCTCACAACCAAAATGTCAAGTTTTGCACTGACGCCAGTCATAATGGATATTGTCAGTCATTGTTATCTCAGCAGTATTGGCTTTACAGGAGAATGTAAGATGTGTTCTTTGCTGGTTAATTTTCAGAAAGGATTTAAGGACTGGTGTTAATTCTCCCTTAAATGGTTGCAGTCACCGGTATAGCCTTCAGATCTAGGGCTTTTCTTTGCTATTAAATCAGTGTTGGGGCTGGAGAGAGGGCTCAGCGGTTGAGAGCACTAGCTGCTCTTCCTGAGTTCAATTCCCAGGAACCACATGGTGGCTCACAACCATCTGTAATGCCATCTGGTACCCTCTTCTGTCATGCAGGCATACGTGCAAACAGAGCACTCATGTACATAGAACAAGTCACCATCTTTACTAGTAAGTTAGAGGTTTGCTAGGATTTCCCAGTTCCCCATGGTTCAGCATTGGTAGGTTCTGTTCCTGGTTACTTCCACTCCCTTCCTTTACAGAATAAAATGCTCTTCTCCTTCATAAGACCAACCATTATCTGACTTAAAAAGCCCGTTTTTTTTTTTTTAAGGCACTGAGGACAAAAGCTTTGCTCACTATATTAATCCCAGTTTTTAAAATTGTGCTTGTCACACCATAGACTTACTAGTTATTTCAGGAGGAAGTTCTATGTTAAAGATGACAGTCACTTTTCAAGTGTCTTTCTTCTCTGACCTTTATTTTTATAGCCAGCTCTACCAAATGCCTTATAACATTTATTGTGTGTCATGGTAAAAACACTGGCTTGGGTCACTTATAAATTCATTCATTCAGTTCAGTTTGGGGGGCAGGGGAATCTCCGTGTGTAAAGGCCTTCTTCCCTCACCACAGCATGGCGAAAGGCACACAAAGACACGGTTTGCAGTAGTCTCTGCCTAGTCCATTCGTGAGGGCGGAGCCCATCTGTATTGGGCCCCACATCAGCACATTTTTGGATTGATATTCCCACTCATGAACTGGTGTGTGTGTGTGTGTGTGTGTGTGTGTGTGTGTGTGTGTACGACATTCAAGCCATAGCACTCATTTTTTATGCATTGGAAACTGCTCTACTTAGATAATTATGTTCGGCTTTGTGTTTTGGAACTCAATATTTTAAATATTTAGCTTTTTAATTCAATCAGAATCAGTATATGAGTACTGTATCTTAAGTGCTTCCTTACAAACGACCCTATTCATCCATCCATCCATCCATCCATCCATCCATCCATCCATCCATCCATCCATCCATCCATCCATCCATCCATCCATCCATCCATCCATCCATCCATCCATCCACTCCATCCACCCATCCATCCATCCATTCAATCTGTATATGTATACACAGATCACAAAGATTTAAATTCTCTTAATTTCCCGCGAACTTGGCCAGGCACTAACAGTTGTCTCGCGATATTACGGGTCCTCAAACAGGACAAACATCCTCATTCCGTAGCGAAGCGCTTCCTTTAACCCATGAAGTCCCGTGAGGTGAGCGGTAGCTGTGGTTCCGCTTCCACCCGGCCGAGGCGGTCATGGCCGTGCGGCTTGGCCGAGAGGGCGCCGACAGCCCGTCTGTCCTGGCGATGGCGCAGGCTCGCTTCGCCAGGGGCGAGTTTGCCGCGGCTCAGGAGCTGTACTCCGCGTTCATTGGCCAGTGCGCGAGTCATGGGAGGTAACTATCGCGAGAGCGGCGCGGCGCAGCCCCGGGCGTGTGGGTGGTCCCCGAGCCGGCGCGCGGACCTCGGAGGCCTGGGGTGGTGCCTTGGTCTCCCCCAAAAAGATTCCCTCCGGGCCCTGTCCTTCGGGGAGGGGGACGCCTTGGTCTTCCCAAAGGCCCAGGCGGCCGGAAGCCGCTTTCCTGGGCAGGGAAGGTGGTCGTCCTCGGGACCACAGCGACGCCTTTGCGTTCCGGACACGAAGGTTCCGGTTCAGCACCCGCTTAAGTAGCGTCCCTGCACCCAGCAGTCCCGTTAGTGTTTACCAAAACACACTCCCGAAGTGAAGGATTGTTACTATGACTTCGCTACGGCATCTCAAGATTCCTTCCTGTAGACTGTCTAGCCAGCGAGGAAACTTCTATTCCCCAATACAGCTCTTTGTTTGGATGTTTGGGTTCGAGCAGCTTATCAAGATGTACACATCAGACCCCTCTTTTTTCCCACTCCACTTTAAGTCTTGAGAAAATAGGGTTGTATGTCGAGCCAAATATGTCCAATAATTCGTCTACTAAAATTTTGACATCTAGGGGTCTTGATTGGATTCTGTTTTCTGGCAGCTAAGGAATTAAAAGGCAGTAAAATATCTCAAGCTAGGCAGGTAGCAGCGGAGGAGGAGGGTGCGACGACTAAGTACAGCTAATGTCTGAGGACTGCTAACGACAGATGCAATCAGCTAAAGAGGAAAGGTTTACCAGGGCGAGAAAACGGGAGCGGGAACACAGCTGGTCCGTCAGCGAGGGGTGGAGGTGTGTGGGTGGGGCTCTATTGGTGGAAGAAAAGTAGAAAAGCCTTTTAGACTGCTGGGTTTTTGTTTCAGGTCAGCCGGGTGAGGAAGAAGCGGGCCAGATTGGAAGTTCACTATCTTTATCTAGTCTCGGCTCCTCTCCTGACGGATCTACTTATGAGGGAGTCTAACTCCCAGGCCCTCTGTATTGTTTGTCCCAGTGTCTCTCTCTCTCTATTGCTCCTGAATTGGCCCTTAAACCTGGAGACTTGATCCAACTCAAATATGAGAACTTTTCTGATTGCCTGTAGGTGTGACATGCTTAGACCCATGTGGATGTAGTGCTACATGCTTAGGTCCCAGCACTCGGGAGGCGGGGGCCAGCCTGCCCAACATAGTGAGTTCCAGGCCAGCCAACGTTACATAGTGAGACCCTGTCTCAAAAAAACTGGAATAATCACATAAACACCTCCATCCCTCTGCCCCCAAATAAACTGTTAGGACCTCCATGTGCTACAGCAGTCATGGTCCTTGTCTGAGTTCTCAAGGACTAACATGTCAAGGAAAACAGCAGATGGGGCAGGGGCGTGGCTTCCCAGCTACGGCCCTAGGCTCTGCCGACCTGGCAACTGAACTTCATTCCTGGAGCCCGTGGAAAGGTGAAAAGGCAGAGCTGACGCCACTTCAGATACCCGCTGTGGCATCTGTGCACATACAATAATGTATTAAAAAAATAAATCACTGCCATTAACTGATATTTTTTGAGGATTATGCTTTGTACTGTGGGTATAGCAAATGAGAGAGAGGTATGTAGTTGACTTTGGGGAAAAATGGGAAGGAAGAAGGAAGACAGTAACACCCCTGGCTCGGAGCAGTGAAATTTGTCATAGGCAGTGAGAGGGAGAGCCTTTGACCTGACCTTAGCTCCCAGCCGCTGGGTGTCAGGCCTCTCACAGGAGTATTGCACCTATGCTAACTACTGCTTAACCAGTGTGCCTTTCCTGGTGGAAAATGACTTCAGAGCTCATTGTTTGAAGACCACCTACAGTTTAGAGTAAATTAGTGTCTGACACTTCTGTAGGACACTGGGACCTTCGCGGGCTTTCTTAGCTCAGCATGCATTTCTTCCCCCCAGAGTGTGCTCTGAAAATAGTCAGCAATCATTTTAGTATTCAGCAAAACATGTCAGCAGAGAGCGAGGGCGTTGAAGACTCTAACATCCCATGTACTTTAAAATCCACGCTGTGCTGTGGCCCCACGGACGTCGCCGGTGGCTGTACACGGGACTTGATTTCTGTTTGCGCACGCACCGTCTCTTCAGCTTGGCGGTTCACTTCCACACGGCGAGCTGCGGCTGTGGTTTCATGATGCCCCAAAGAGCATGCAAGTGGAAGGGAAGGGCTTTAACAATGTGACTTTAATGTGAACTTTCTGTTTAAAGCAAATGTAGCCCCGAGGATTTGGCCACCGCATATAACAACAGGGGGCAAACCAAGTACTTCAGCGTTGATTTTTATGAAGCCATGGATGACTACACATCTGCCATAGAAATCCTGCCCAGCTTTGAAGTTCCCTATTATAACAGAGGCTTGATACGCTACAGGCTGGGTAAGGTGGTTTGGTTTTTCACTTTTTTATTTTTATTTTTGGCTCTTCTCGTGGACTGTATTCTGTTGCTTCCGAGCGATCAGCTGTTGTGAGGGAAATCAAGTTTCACTATTACGTGAAATTTAGGTTTAGAGCTAAGGAACAAGGAAGCGTTCCTGAGTGTTTTTAGGCATTTGCTAGACCGCACAGAGCACAGCAGAGCACTGTAGGGAGAGTGGGCCCGGACGCAGGAGCAAGGGTAACCCCGCGCCTGCGCAGTCCCAGCCTCAAAGTAGGGCAGTGCTGATGGGCGCCAGCGACACTTTCTAGTCAAAAAGGCAGGAGACAGTCGGAGGTGAAGTCTTTAGAAGCCTGGATGAAAGGGGCTGTGGATACTGTTTCTCACATTAAAAAAGGAAAACCCGTTTCTCAGTTTTACTGCAGCTATTTAAAAGAAGCAATATAATTTTGAACTTTTGTGATGATGTATATGCTGCCCGCCTATAAAATCTGATTAAAAAAACAACCCATCACTAATTTTGTTTTATTTTTTGTATTGTCAGAAATTGAGCGCAGGGCCTCATGTATGCTGGGTGAGAGCTAAGACTGTGAGCACCACTGTCTCAGCCACCGACGTCGACCCACTTACTCCCTAAGGGCACACGTTAGTGATAGGCCATCTCAGATCACGGACAGCGGCGCTTCCTTTTGGAGAGCTCATAAATGAAAATGTGTACATTCAAACTCCACGGTGCAGTTACAGAAATCCTCAACTTTTTTTCCCTTTTTTTCCCCGATCTTTGGGATTCTCTGCTACAGGGTATTTTGACGAAGCTTTGGAAGATTTCAAGAAGGCATTAGACCTAAATCCTGGATTTCAAGATGCTGTTTTGAGCTTAAAACAGACCATTTTAGACAAAGAAGAAAAGCAAAGACGGAATGCTGAGAGAAGTTACTGAGACGTTTAGCTTGTTGAGATCTTAACTCGGGATCCTTACATCTGCATTTGATCGGCTCTGAGCTAGGCATGGAACTATTTTGATTATATGTAAGAAACTGAATTTTAGAAGTGAAAGTAAAAAAGTGCTCATTAATTTCAAGAAAGATCATGTTTGATCTCTTAATAGAGTAAATAAGTAATACCAATGGATGAATGTATGCCATTACAGCAAAAATATTTAAATCAATATGTATTATTTTTAGTAAAGGTTTTATTTTTACCACATATTTCTGTTCTCAACTTTGGATTTTTTTTCCCACCTATAGAAAAGTTGCTGGTAAATACAGTCAAATCATAAACTCTCCACTTACTTAAAATATAACATTTGCTTTTTCTGAATACTTAAAACCAAAACTTCCCACTCTAAAGTCTGAGGCAGTAGGTTTGCAGTGAGTGCTCTAAGCCTAGGGTATGGAGACCCTTAAACAAAGCCCAACAAAAAAAATCAAACTCAAGCCGGACAAAGCTCTTTTGCTGACCAGCTTGAGAATGAGATAGGGATGGGACACCGCTTCACTCCCCGAACAGTTCTGCCTGCGTCCCTAAGGACGCTCTTGTCCACGGCCACTCACTGCTGCGACACCTAATAAAAATAATCCCATAACACGCTCCGTACCCAGCCCATGCTCATTCCCCCTGACTTCGGATAACTGCATCGTGTTCTCCAGTCTCAGTACTCTTTCCCTCTGGGGTCATCTCCCACTCGATTTCTCTGCACAGCGAGTAGAGAGCTCACTTTACATATGGTGATGGGCTGAGAGACAGGACTAAAACATGAGTGCCTATCCTATGGGGGAGCAGTTGGAAAGAAGTCCTCCTACATTTGAGTTTTTTTAAAAGACTCATTAGAGATAGGCTAAGATTTAAGTACTGAATATAATTTCTGTCTCTAGATGACGACTATGATGGACACCATCAGTATTTCTCAAAGTCTCAGTATAAGCCAAGCAGCGTAGAGGGAGGTGACAAGCCGACAAAAGTGTGTTAATGTAAAGCTTAACAGTTCAGTTTGAGTTCTGCCAGGGAACTGACAGGGCTCACGGCCTGGGAAGGGCTTTGGGGAAGCCAGTGGGAGCCAGCACGGCCCAGCTACAGATTTAAGTTTTTATTGCCGTGGTTTGGCATTCTGAGATACAGACCCTCATCTTCAGGTCTCCCAAACTGGTTTATTGCTGCTGTGGGGAAGCTGTTCTGGGTAGAAATTGCCCCCACTGGAGAGAGACAGAGCGAGTTTGCCTGGCATCCTCAGCCCAACAGAGCTCCGTGGCTTTAGTGCGCCGTCACCCTTAACTTCTCTCTCTCTCTCTCTCTCTCTCTCTCTCTCTCTCTCTCTCTCTCTCTCCCTCTCTCCCTCCCTTTCTCTATTACTCTCTTTCTCTTCCCTTCCCTTTTCTTCCTTTTCTTTCTTGCCTGCCTGCCTCCCCCCCCCCAAGTGATCTCATGAAGCAGAGAAAGTAATTGCCCTGTTTGTAATTTGTAAATAGTATCTGGCAAAATTCACGGAGAATTTGTGCTGCAGGTGAAAGAATAGGAAATTAAGTTTGGTGCCAGAAGTGAAAAGTCGCTCTATTTTCATAATCACTCACATTTTCCAATATGATTTATCTCTGTTGGGAAGAACATTAAAAGAATTTATAATGTTGCATGGAAACAGAAAGGTCCCTTTTTATACAGCCTTTGGTAAAAAGAAGCAAGCTGTCCTGACCTTGGGAGAGCTAAACACCATTCCACCCAGAGAATCAAGTAATACTTAAACAATTTTATTTCCTCTTGGCTCATGGTCTCTTTATTTTACTTGCGTCTGGAATCAGATGCAGTATGAAAAAGAAAACTTGTTAAAAAGTTTTCATTTGCTCTGCTAGATTTTATTACTCAAAAGTTTCTTAATTTCTCAGAAAAACAAAATCTCTGATTCTTAGGATCAGGCCTGCCTCCACCTACAGTTGCCTTTGTCTTTTTACTGCTATAGCTAAATAGCACCAAGTTCTATCTTCTCCAAAACCAGGCTTTACCCATCCGCGGCCCATTTCTCACTGGCTGAGTGATACCGTGGGTATTTAAATGTTGTTTATCTTCATGCCATTATTCCCGTTCCCCACATCTAGATGCTGTTAGAGAAGTGCCCAAACTCCGTTATCCAGCAAAAACAAAGCAAAAAGGACTTACGGTTCATTATACAAATTGTTTCACAAAGGATAGTGAAATGGAATAAGTGAATTTAAATTACTTTCAAGTTTGGAAGATTATTCTTAACACTGCTTGAGAAACATGTTTTTCTCTTCCAAGTCTGGAACTGAAGGAAGTGCGTGGACTAATTTGACAACAGCACACTACAGTGCACGAGCAAGCTAGACTTCCTGTCAGCCCTCGGTCATGATCTGATTGCTCTTTTCCAGTGTCATTTCTTGGTTCCTTGCTGTTTTCTGCCACCCCCATCCCACCCTCATGAGCAGTACCCCAGTTTTGGAGGTTGTAACTCTCAGTGGGCATGATCCATTTTATCCCTGCCACTGGTGGGGCAGGGGACCAGTTCACTATACTGCTCTAGGACTCCAAGTATCTGCTGAGTCTAGCCTCCTTAAGAATTGATCTTGAAGTTTTTTAAGTACTTTAGTTTGTCAACTGAAATACTTCCAAGTGGAAGCTGTTAACAAGGAAAAAGTTTCTGTTACTTTTAATTTATCCTACAGTATCAATACCTCTCCACCTTTCTTTTTTCTCTTCTTTTCTGTTCTTTTCTTTTTGCTTTTCTTTCTTTTCTTTTTTCTTTTCCTCTCTTCTTTTTTCCTTTCCTTTCTTTTTCTTCTCTTTCTTTTTCTTTTTCTCATTGGCTGAGTGATACCTTGGGTATTTAAATTTGTTTATCCTCATATGATTTTTTTTTCCTCCCGCCCTTGAGACAGGGTTTCTCTGTGTAGCCCTAGCTGTCCTGGAACTCACTCTGTAGACCAGGCTGGCCTTGAATTCAGAAATCCGCCTGTCTCTGTCTCCGGAGTGCTGGGATTAAAGGCGTGTGCCACCACCGCCCGGCTCATCCTCATACGATTATTCCCATTCCCCACATCTAGATGCTGCTAGAAAAGTGCCCAAACTCTGTTATCCAGCATTCTCCCTCTGCAAAAACAAAGCAGAAAGGACTTATCAGTTCATTATACAAATTGTCTTACGAAGGATAGTGAAATTCTTTTTCTTTTTCTTTGTTTTGGTAGCCCTGGCTATCCTGGTTGTTTTGGTAGCCCTGGCTATCTTGGAACTCACTCTCTAGGACTCAGAGATCCATCTGCTTCCCCCTCCCAAAGCTGTACACCAGTACATCCAGTTCACCTACTTTCACAAGTAGAAAAATAAATCAGTGGAAATAAGTGTTTATAACAGTATAAACAATCAGTTTGCATATAAACTTCTAGAATCAATGTTTACTTTTTCTGAAAGCATTATGAAACAGCTTTATTGATATATAATTGATATATTCAACCAGTCCATTCACAGTATATAATTAGGTGATTTTGATTATATTCAGAATTTTCTGCACTGTTATTGAAAATGCTATTTTTAGGCTTTGGGGCGGGGAGAGATGTGTTTCATGGTCATATGTTTGCTTCAAAAAATAGCATATACATAAGACAGATCAAAGGTGCTGCGTCTCCTTGATCTCTCTAAGTGCACCACATGGTGCAAGCCTTTAAACAGTCTCTGGCTAGACACTTTTGTTCAGGAAATGGGTTATATTTGTCTGGAACAATAATGTTAGATATACTTGGGACGTTTGAGCTAACAGATGATTGTTTTGAAAAATTAATTGTTGGTGCTGGAGCAATATCTTAGCTATTAAGAGCACTGGCTGCTTTTCCAGAGGACCCTGGTTTAATACCTAGCCTCCACATGGTGACTCACAGTCATCTGTAACTCCAGTTCTACGTGATCCAATGCCATCTTCTGGCCTCCCCTGATACTTCATGCATGTAGAGGCCTGACATACATGCAGGCAAGACGCCTACATGCGTAAAATAATAAAATGAAATCATTGAGGCATATCATATGAGAACCCAGTGAGCAGCACTTTGAACTGCTACTGTGTGGACCTTGCACAATCTTAACATCTATATAAGTTTAGCTTTTAGTGTTTTCTCTAGTCCTTAAAAAAAAAGTGCCAATTAATCAGGGGAATGGCATTCCAGTTTGAAATAGAAGTAAAGCAGAGAGAGGAGAGAGAGGCTTGCTACATGTCTCAGCTAGTGCTGGGGGACCTCAGAAGAGTCTTTGCACCGTAAAGACGAAAGGAGGATGATAATGCAGTTATTTATTTAATAATGATAGGAAAGTAAAAATCGCAGAACGAAGGTTAAAAGCTAAGTGATGGAGACTTATAAGTGAAGACCTGTGAACGTGCAGACGATGGCAAACCAAGAGAACTCTCCTGTCATTCATGTAGCCTGTGTTAGCGACGTGTGCACGCACAGACAGCCGAGGGCATGACACCACCTCGTTTTCACAGAGAGGGACACACCTCAGCCAAGACCGCCGGGAACTTCCCAAGTCCACACAGCCATCTGGAACCACAGTTAGTATCAATCAGTTTTTGTTCCCAAACTGGCATCAGCTCAAAGTAGATATGTACATTTTTTTGGTCCCAATTAAAAAAAATACTTATAAATGTTTAGTGCCTATCAAGGCACTAACATGTATTTTTTTTTTTTTTTTTGCTTCTTATAACAGAGCATTACTGCAATGTTAGACTTGCTTGTGGGCCATTTTTACCCCTGATTGAAACCAGACACAGGAGATGGTGAAAAGCAGATTAATATTAAGAGCAAACTCCACTTGGAAGCTTGAAAGCCACAGCTGCCAATATGTAAATTTGTGTCTTATGTTAAGAAAAAGCATCCAACACTTAGGAAGGGTGAAGCAGACGAGTGTGTGCTGTTTCAGCGTCCGAGGCGGCCCAGTCTGAGAGACCCACCCCAGGGCTGCAGCATTCTGTTGCTTGTGATGCAGGCTAAGGTTACGTGAACTTGTCTGGCTGTGTCCAGAGGACATGCAAATGAGTCGTCTGGTAGGCAAGATCACCCCAAAGGTTCTAGTTTTGTCGCCTTCCAGAGCACCAGCTGGTTTTGCATGCCTGCTGGCAACGTGAGTTCTCCTGAATTCTCCCTGCATCGCCTGCCCCCTCCTCAGGTCTGCCCTCCCCCCACCCCCAGCACTGTGGGGTTCTTTCCTAGATGCCAGGATTTCACATGGAATTATAGGAGTCATATTAACTTTAAAGATTTCTAATGTTTGGGGCTAGAGAGATGGCTCAGTGGTTAAGAGCACTGACTGCTCTTCCAGAGGCCCTGAGTTCAATTCCCAGCAACCACATGATGGTTCACAACCATCTGCAATGGGATCGGATGCCCTCTTCTGTTATGTCTGAAGATATCGACAGTGTCAGCTACAGTGTACTCACATGAAATAAAATAAATAAAAAAAATCTTAAAAAAAAAGATTTCTAATGTTTGACAGTGCTACTAAAAAGTTAACATCTTAGCTAGAACTTCTCATGATGCGGTCCTGTTATTTCTAGCAGGAATGAGGGTCAAGTGTCTTCTTTCCTGTTTTCACATGTGCAGAGGTTTACTTGCCCTGGCTGAATCAATGCCCAGGGAAACCCTTCACCTAAGACACATAGAAAAGTAACCTCAACTGCAGGAGAGTATCTGCAAATGCAAAGGCTCCCCCTGGATTCCACAGTCGGTCGCTACCATGTAGTTCCTGTCTTTCAAGATCATTTCCTTCGTTCAGACACATGGTCTCTGTCACATGCCTACAATCCAAGAATTATGTTGTACACATCACTCAAAACAGTTTGAATTATTTTAGTATCCCGGTTGAATTTACAAAGAGCAGCCTCTAAACCTGTGGGCCGTGACCCCTTTGGGGGTCTAATGTACAGGGTCATTGCATATCAGATATTTACATTACGATTCATAACAGTAACAGAATTAGAGTTAGGAAGTAGCAACGAAGATAATTTTATGGTTGGGGGTCACCACAATGCGGGAAGATCTGAATTAAAGGGTCAGAGCGTTAGGAAGGCTGAGAACCACTGGCATCGATGGGTGCAAACCACCTTAAGATGATTGCTACTATTTTGTTATGAAGTCAGTTTAAGAAAATAACAATTGGACACTGCAAGAGTTAGTTGTACATGAAAACTAAGATGTCACTCACACATGTCCTTCTTGGGACAACTCTTAACCAGTGCAACTAGAAACCAAGGCTTCAAAGAACCTGTATTCCTGCTGGATGCATCTTCGGAAAATGTCTTTAGTTCTTGTAGGTTGACACGTGTCTGTGACCCCAGCACTGAGAAGATGGATCGGGAGTTTAAGATCATCTTTGGCTACATAGTGAGTTCAAGGCTAGCCTGGACAACACAAGAGCTTCTACACAGGTTCTCCTCAGCACACCTCCACTTGGTGGACAAGCTCTTTGGCGGATTCCGGCGTTGATGAGGCACACGCGTCCATTGGCTCAAACTGAGGTCTGAGTCCTGGGGCGTGGCTGACAGAATCCTGCTGTGGGTTGTCAGCCCCGACTCCCACCCTGCTAACCCCTCATGGACCCAGGTCCCAGCAGCTTTCACAGCTGCCACTGCCCTGTGCCAGAATCCATGCCCTGCCCGCAGGGTACAAGTGGCCCACTTTGCCCTCACCCAAAGTCGAGGCCACACAGCTGCAGACGGGGGTCTTCCATGTGTGATGGTTTAATCGCTGGGCAGGAAGCAGACCTCACAGAGGCCAGGGCTGCAGACAGAGCCTTGCTGTCACTGTCCCTCCACCCCCAGCTTTGCCTTGTCCTTTCTCTGACCACCTGCTTAAAACTCACAAACTCCTTAACTCTTTGATACTTTTATGGTCTCTTTCCACAGACCTTGTTATAGTTTTATGTCTGTCCCTCACTGGCAGGTGAATTATGCAGACTGTGACCCGTGTCTTCTTTGTTAACGGCTTACCTCCATGGCACCTAGAACTGCCGTGGGCCTCAACGGTGTGGAGTGGGTTAGAGAGCGTTTTCACGCTCTGTTCCTGCCCCTGCTGTTCCTGCAGCGATGGCTGATGTCTTTATTTAACACCACCCTTTATGACCTGAGTCTTTAAGATAAGAAAGGCATTTGGACAAAGGCACAAGAGTGGACATGTGTGAGGCTTGTTTGAGTTACGCTCTACAAGCTAAGGGAGACCTGGGGCCGCCATAACTAACTAAAAAAGGCAAGCAGAATCCTTTCCTGGAGGCTTCGGAAGACTCAGGGCCCTGCCTTCTCTTTGGCTTTGGACTTCTAATCTCCAAATTTTCAGAGTGTACAAGTTAGTGGTACTTTGCCGCGGCAAATGTTGGGAAAATATGACTGCATACAATAAGTATGAGTTCAGTTTTCAAGGGACAGGGATTTGGCACAAGCGTGTTTTCCTGTTCTTGTACCCACAGATGGAGCTCTGGGAAGAAAAGGTGTGCCTTTTGTTGGAGCAATCTTATAAACAAAATACTTCCAAGATGGCGGAGGAGAGAGAGAGGCCATGTCTCCTCCTTTGATCAGGGCCTTGACGGAGGAACCTATGATTAAGCATTGTGCCGAACCTGCCAGTGTGCTCCGGCTGCTTGCTGGGAAGCGCATAACCACCTCGTGTGGTTCCAAGACACTCTGCTGAGGCCCCTTTGACTTGACACTGGAAAGGTGAGAGTCACTTCAGACTGCCAGAAACAAGCCATTACTAGTAAGCCAGGTGAAAGAAATCTCCAAGTTGGCTTACAGGCAGGATTGGGAGCTGTCATTCTGGGGCTCTCAGAACAATAATTATTTCCATCACAAAGACCCGCGCTGCCAGCAGACTCCTTAGAACTGGACCAGCCTCTTGAACTGGGAGGTGCCCCAGCTTCGAGCTGTCTCTCCAGCGTGTGTGTCAGTCACCGGTGGTCACTTCTCTGCTCTTGGTCTTCTCACCCCTCCACTTCCTGCTTTTCTAAGTGTTCCCTCCAAATACCCTCCTTCTCTTTGATTTAAATCTTGCTTATCCTTCAAGAATCAGCCTGGCCACTATCATTACGCCTGCCCTTTCCCACCAGCTCTCTCTTCATTTTCAGTTCCCACAGCGCTAATGGTCTAACTCGAGTTCTCCAGCTACTGAATGTGTCCATCCAGAGTGGCCTGGGCCTTGCTAGAAATGTGGGAGGGGACATGCCTTACCCAGCAGTCTTGAGGCGCCAGGGTGGGTGGGAATACTGTGGTGGGGCCCGTCCTCTCTGAAGGGCAGGGGTATGGGGGAGAGACTCTGTAAGGGAGGACTTGGTGGGGGGGAGAGACAGTGTTTGGGAAGTAAATTAATTAATAAAAAGAAAAGCAGACTCTTGGAGTTCGAGGTGGAGCTTCGTGGTAGAGTCTGTGTTTAGCAGGTGTGGGCCTCTGAAGATGAGGAGGAGGGAGGGAGGAAGGAAAGGGGGAAAGAAGGCAGCAGCGAGGAGGAAGGAGCAGGACGTGCAGATTCTAAGCAGGTCGCCAGTTACTAGCATTGGAGTAACTTGACCCAGCAGGTTGTTCTGAGAAAGGCTAGAAGCTCTGCTCAGCAGCACGGCTGGCCCCTGGGCGCCTGGTGCCCAGACCAGCAGTCAAAAAAAAAAAAAAAAAAAAAAAAAAAAAAAAAACAAAAAAACAAAAAAAAACAAAACCATCCTGGACTTGTGGAGAGATGAAGATCTAGGCCCCACCTCAAAGCAGCAGAACGCGACTTCCTTGAGTGTGGGGTAAACAAACCTGCTCCAAGGAGCTTCGTCGGCACTGCTTCTAATTAGCGGCTAATGAGAACCGCATCTAATTAGCATCTAATTAATACCTGATTATGCCTTTCCGTTCTGCAGTAGGGTATTTGTCTCTCCCACAAGGTGGGACCCGAGAGCCAGAGAGCTGTTGGCTGAGGCTGGGTGCCGGCCCTCTTCTAAGCGCCTGGAGATAGACGTCCTGGGATCACCGGTGGGCTCCTTATCCCCCCTCCTCCATTGTGAACAAGCACGTGGGTGGGTGCTGGGGTGGAGGAGAAGGGAGCAGGGAGAGGACTTTTCTCCCTGGGTTTTGGGTTGAGTTTTGAGGGGTGGTGTGTGCCCATTCTAAAGTCAGACGTCATCCTTACCATGTAACTTTGTTATCTTGTCCCACCAGCCTGACTTGATCCAGCACTCGGTCTCTAATAGTTTTTTTTTTTTTTTCTTTTGGTAGGTTTCCTCCCTGGAAAACAAGGTCACATTTTTTTTTTTTTTCTATTAAAATAAAGCAATGCTGGCCTCACTTGCGTTTTCTGGATCACTAGGTCTTTTGTCTGGGCAGTGGCCGAGCTGGCTCCTGGGTCCCACAGTATCACTGAGAAGGAATCTCAGACATGACTAATGTATAGCCGCCTCGGCTTCCTACCCATGAGCTCTCATAAATCGCTGCTCAACTCCCCGGCACAGCGGAGTCCCAGGCTGGGGAGCGGCCTGTCCCTGCCCAAGAGCTCGTCTTCTCCAGCTGTCTGCTAGCCTTCTGGTTGCCAGACCTCATTCCTTTTGAATTGCTTAATGGGTGCACGGTTTTCATCGGGAGTCTCAGGACTCTGGAGCTGGAAGGGACAGAAGAAATCATCTGCTTCTTTATTGTGCAGGTAGACGGATGGGGAGGAAGTTCCCGGTTAAAGGCTACGCAGTTGGTTAACAGTAGGCTGAGGAGTGGATTGGTCGCTTTAGCAGTAATGGCTTCTGTTTAGTGAAGCTCCTCGCTGCTCCCACTAATCCTGACACCAAACCTTAGTCCAGCCCAGGATCCAGTTCTTCTGCTGGGACCATCCTCCAGGGGGAGGGCGCATGGCAGACGTGCTGGTATTCCCCCCCCCCCATTACTGTGACCAGGTTATTCAACATACACAACTTAAGGGAGCGAAGGTTTCTTTTGACTCACGGTTCAGATGGTTTAGTCCGTCACTGGCGCCACATGCTTGGATTTCACGGCGGCAGGAGTGCGTGGCAGAGGACAGATGCTCGCGGCAGAGGACAGATGCTCGCGGCAGAGGTAGACAGGAAGTAGAGCTAGACAGGAAGCGCCAAGGATGAAGTCCTCCCAAGGACCCATCCCTAGAACCTCCCAAGACGGCGCCCCCCAGCTGGGGACAAACGCGTGGGGGGACATTTCAGAATCTAACTCAGGGAAGGCCCACAGGCTCTCAAATCAAGTTCTGAAGGCAGGCGGGAGGCCCGCAAGGCAGAGCGGGGTTGCGGGGCGCATGCTCCAAGCTGAAGCCCGCAGGAAAGGCCGCTGGCAGAAAGATCGGGAGATGGGGCATGCCAGCTGTAATCCCTTGTACTAAAAAGCCTTGTACAATCTGATTTGTAAGTATGGTAGTTTTGTATAAAACCCGAAATGAAGAGTAGGGTGGGGGTCAAGAGTGGAGACAAGCGAGCCACCCAGTAAGAAGATGCTCCGGCCTTTTATACGTTCTCATTGGAGCTGTATGGCAACCTTGCAAGACTAACGCTATTTCCATTTTGGGAAGGCAGATAATCAAGGAGTTTGCTTAGGTTGTAGTTAAAGTTAGGAGACAGCCTAAATTTCCTTCCTTCCTTCCTTCCTTCCTTCCTTCCTTCCTTCCTTCATCCCTCCCTCCCTCCCTTCCTTCCTTCCTTTTTTCCTTCCTTCCTTTTCTCCTTCTCTGTCTCCCCCCTCTCCCCCCCCACAACCCCCACTCCTCACCCGCTGCTGCTGTACTTAAATTCCTTCAAAGGTGACCAGCTTAAGTTGGTTGGCCCATTGCATTTTCATTCCAGAGCTGCTTTTGCCACAAAAGTGACAAGAGTTCTTGCCAGGAGCCGCACTGGTTTCATGGGTTTAGGTGGGGGTCCTGACCGGCGGCTGGTGTCTGGGTAGACTGCAGCCTCTGCAGCCTCGCAGTGGAGGGCACAACCCCGGGGCTGGGCGCCTGCACCATTGCCAGCTGCCGTCACATTCAATCTTACTGTGGAGTGCTGGTCACCAACAGGAGCACGTGCCTACTTCGCTCTACTTCAGTTCACACCTTCCAGAGGGTAGACGCGAGGGAAGGAATCAGGAAGATAAGCCAGCCAGCCACGGGCGGGGCCGACTCCTGCTCCTTCTGCCTTGGGATCAATTTAGCGGTAAGGTTCAAAAACTCAGAATTAACCCAAGGCAAAAGGAAGGTACATCGCAGGGAAATGAGTTACTTCGTGAGCAGGTTTAGAGAACAGAGAACAGGAGTGCCCGTCCCTGACTTCTGCTAGGCACAGCAGTGCTGGGGTTCTGAGGGCGTTTGAAGCACGTGGACGGGCAGATCTAGAAGGGATGCTTGACTTCTCCGGAAGAAGGACTGGGAAGGAGAATGAAGCTCAGAGAGACCAGGCTACGTGTTCAAGAGCAGAGCTTCAGAGCTAGCACATGATCTGGGGGGGAGGGGAGAGGGGAGAGGGGAGAGGGGAGAGGGGAGAGGGGAGCAGAGATGGGGGCGGGGCAGGCGTGACCACCACCCACTACCCAGGTTAAGAGGTGCAGGGAGGAAGCCGGAAGCCTCCAGGAGCAAAAGGGGAGAGTGGGGAGGCTGACCGGGGAGCCTGGCGTGAACTCCCTTCTCTCTTTATTTCCACAGAGAAGGTACAAGCTACTAGTTAAAGGCTCTGTGATGACTTTTTGACATGCAAATCCTGCCTTATTAGGCCTCTTACTAAATCACCTCTTTGCATGTAAACTGTTCAGCATCCTGCTTGATACTATTATCATTATTTATTTATTTATTTATTTATTCCAAATCCCGATACTGAGCTGGGTCCTCACCAGGGGGAGAATCCAGCATCTTGAAGCTTTTAGGGCTCAGGAGAGATTTAGGCAGGCAGGGTTCTTCACTCCCTAAGCAAATAGGCCCCCCACTCCCCTACAGTCAGCCAATACCTGATGTTCAGCTAGGTTAACGAGATGGACCACCCATTTTTACAGGGAGAGACATGGCTCTTCTGAGACCTTGCGTGGGCCAGGAAAGAGTGTGGGCTGAGCTGAGGGCTCCGTCCATTACAACATGGTCAGGATTGGAGGCCAGCTTGGTAACTGGGCTCCAGGGGAACATTCTTACAACCTCCCTCAAGGCTTGCTTCAAGACCTGGCCAGCCAGGACTCCAAATGAGAGGCTACAGTTCAGTTATTAGCTCTCCTAAGTCATATGGTGTTCTATGCGCTCGCAGAGTTGAGATAAACACTGACCCCGGGCATTAAGATGGATGTCACTGGGAAACAGTCACGGGGAGGTTTTACAAGCAGTATGAAGCAGGGCAGAACTATGTTCCCAAGAAGGTTGGCAGGCCTCAGAGAAAGAGTAATCAAACTTCAGAATGAGGCTAAGAGCTCACAGAGAGCAGAGTTCCCTCACAGCCTGCAGCACTGGACTGGCACCCTTAGGGCTGGCCTGGTCTCCTCTGGAATCTCCCAATCCCGTCTGGGGCCGGGCTGAGGCTCTCAGGGCTGTGCTGGTTCTTCAGTTGTAAAAGATTCTCGCTGGTGTGAGCTCTTCTTCTCAGACCTCTGGTGATTCCTTTTGTGGGGTTGTTATGGTCCTCTTAGAGCAGGGCTGGTCCCCTCAGGTCCTCTTGATACCCCAAGGTCTGGGAAAATTCCACTGGGCTTGAGTGTATCCCCTGGGGGTGGGCTCCAGGCTGTCTTCTCTACTTACTGGCTCCAGATGGAATTGTAGTGTGGCCAATGTTTCTTTCTTGTTAGTAGGTCAGTTAGTACCGAAATAGTTACATAGTGTCCCTGAGTCAATCACTTTATTTTACTAAACCAGATCTGTGCCAGGAGGGCTCAAGGGCCTGTGCGGAGCTGGATGGAGTTTTCCCAAACTGGGGAAGGGCTAAGGGCGGCGAAGCGGAACTCTGCTGAGAAGAAAATGTGGGCGGTGAGCGGTGGGAGTTGGGGTGGGATGTGTGCTTGACTAAATGCGTTTATTAACATGTGGGAGCTTTTGTATCTTCATGGGATGGCCTATAAGAAGTTTATCATGGGATGGATCTCATAAAGGCTACCACTGTGATCAGGGAGATGGCCAGCTAGGACTGCAGTTAGGATCTCCTGGTATTTTTGTCCAGGGAGGAGAACAACAGTTTCTAGGTCGTGGGAAGCTCCAGCAACAGGCTTGCTTCAGAGCTCCTACCAAGGACCCAGACTTCTGGTTTGTGGGTACATAACCCCCATTGTTCTTGGAACCCAGACTGGAAGATCTAGAGAAACATCTCCCTGGCCTGAGTTCAGGATGAGCCCAGGGCGGGGGGCATCACACAGATGGGGAGACAAGGGCATCTGCACACATCTAGACGTTCTTCAGGACTTCTAGAAGGCCAATCAGACGTGTTAAATGTTCATAAAACGCCTGGGTATTAGCATGGCCAGACACTAGACACGTTTAATGGGTAAAAGCCAGGCATTGTTGGCCAAAGAGCCTTCAGAACTCACCCAGCTCTGCATGCTAGGTCTTGAGTGAGAAAACGGACTGGGCCAGGCGAGACACAGCTGATCCCCAGAGAGCTGCCGAAGGCTCTTGGCAGGAAGGGACAGGGTGTCATCTGCTCGGCACTCGGGGTTGCTTTTAGTGTTGCCAGGTGGGGGGTGGGGACACCTCTCGATCCCTGTCTTCTCAAAGGAAAGAGACAGTCTGAACCGGAGTTAATTTGGGGGAAATAAACATTCCAAAGAGAGACTGAGTGGGCGTCCCCAAGACCAGCCACAGTTTTGGTTGTAGAGATTTCCTACCAATATTTGCGATAGGTGGACTATTTACAGGGTAAGGCCTCCCTCCTTCCTGTCCCAAATTGTGATGGCTTTGATTTCCCTTTAAGGCTATTTCTCTCCAGGATTCCCCCCAAAGGGGAAAGGTATTGGAACCCCAATTACGATAATGTTGCTGGGTCTTCCGAGGATGCCAACCCGTCCTTAGTGCCAAGGTGTGGGAGAGCGCCAGGGTGCCTTAGTTCCTGATAGATCGCACTGTCAGGGATGTTTGACCACCAGAGGCGTCCTGACCCTCAGGAGACTGTCCCAGGACAGGCGAGGCATAAGTAGCCAAGGACTGTGCTGCCTCCATGGCTCGGGCTTGCTGCCTTCAGGAATCATGGCACGCTGCTGTGTGTGTGTGCATGCATGTATGTGTGTGTCTGTGTGAGTGTGTGTGTGCGTGTGTGCGTGTGTGTGTGTGTGTGTGTACATGTGTGTGCATGTGTGTGTGAGTGGGAGTACATGTGTGTGGTGTGTGTGTGTATGCGTGTGTGTGTGTGTGTGTGTGTGTGTACATGTGTGTGCATGTGTGTGTGAGTGGGAGTACATGTGTGTGGTGTGTGTGTGTATGCGTGTGTGTGTGTGTGTGTGTGTGTGTGTGTTTGTCCTCTTTTGCCTATCTACCCCACAGGACTTAGAGAGGGCATCTTAGTCCCTGCTTCATGACACCTTCACAGCAGGGGACTTGAGACCTGTTCCAGCAGAGTCCCTTACCTGGCCACTTACATTGCCTGGAGCAGAGACGGTGCCTTGGAATCAAGACCTAGATTCCGCTAAGACAGGCTGGTCCCTACCTTAGCCAAGAAAACAGGAGGGTGCCACCTGGCAGATAGTGGTTGTGACGTGTGTCACCTTGAATATCTTCCTTACCTCCCTGGGCCATTCTAATCAAATCAAATCTTGCCTCCAGGACAGTCTAGTTTGTGGAGGATAAGCACTGAAGGGACTTTCTCTGTAAATAATCACATCTGGCTAGCCTTTAGAGAACATATGCAAGAATTTCAGTCCCTGGAGACCCAGCATCCTGGCGGCTGCTGCTATGCACGCTCTATCCGGGATGATGCTCACCCTCACGGAGGTCTCTTCAAGGAGCTCATCCTTGAGTGCCAGCGAGGTGGGGACCGAGCACAGTCCAGCGGTAGAGACGTCTCCTCCAGGACCCAGGAACCCAGACAGCGAGGGAGAGCAGTCTGGCATCCTAGTGGATGGGTGGGGTAACGCGACCTTTCCGGGGAAGATTTACCAAGAGCCAAAAAAAAAAAAAAAAAAAAGGATTTGACCGAAATCCTCCTAGAGTGTTGGGACTCTGCTGTCAGGAGACAGGGATAGGAGCAGAGCAGAGTGGAGCGGTGGGGACCCGGAGCCCTGCAACTCATCCGGTGGGGACCCGGAGCCGTGCAGCTCACCCGCCATCTCGCCTGCGTTGGCTCCCAGGAGTTCCTTATGTTCTCAGACCTCCTGTCTCCCTGCCTTAGCCGAGCAGGGCCCCAGCATGACCCCTGCTGCTGCAGTGCTGACTCCCTGGCAACCCCCAGTCTTGTCTTTCTTCCTTAGTTCCTGCTCCCCCGCCCCGCCCCCGCCACTGCTCCATACATCAGCCTTAATGCTGTGGGTCCCTAAGCCTCTTGGCAAAGAAAAGCAAGGGCCTTCAGCTCCGCTTGCTGCGCGGTCCATGCGGCCGGCTCTTCTGTGTCCGTCCTAGAGAGTCAATCTGTTCGGGCTTGAGAGTCACCCCTGGGAGGCAAAGGTGGAGGGTCAGAGACCTCTGCTGCTGTGTGCATTGATTGCGACAAGCCAAGGAGGAGAGTGCCGGCTCCCCAGAGTTCTCAGTTCTGAACATGGCTGTTTCCTTTCCCTCTAGCCCTCCGCCCCTGGGATGTTGCCTTTGCCTTGGCTGTTGCCCGGGTTTTGGAGCCCGTTTCTTGGAGCATATTAGAACCTACCTCACCTGGTGTAGGGTAGCCAGGCCAGGGCACAGGTTTCTCTGGGGTCTCTAGGGTCTTTTATTATTATTTTTCTTTGCCCGAGACAGGTTTTTTTTTGTGTAGCCCTAGCTGTCCTAGACCTCTTTCTGTAGATCAGGCTGGCCTTGAACTCAGAGATCTGCCTGCTTCTGCCTCTCAAGTGCTGGGACTAAAGATGTGTGCCAGCACCACCTGGCTAGGTCTTAAGTGTTTTTAAGTTACATTTGTATTTATTGATCAATCGATCGAACGATTGGTTGATGGAATTATTGATTTGTGTGTGAGTGCGCGTACATTTGCGCATGCGTGTGTGCATGGGTAAGGGTGACAGAACACCTCTCTTTCCACCGTATGTGTTCTGGGAATCAAACTCAGGCAGTCATACTTGGTGGCAAGTGTCTTCACCGACTGGTCCCCTTGCCAGCCCTCCGGGGGCTTCAGATAACACATGGGCACGGTCAGAAGTGGGCGACAGACCCTCAGAAGGGACCCAGGATCACCCATGACACCACTATGAGGGCTAGTGCCAGGGGGGCAGGTCAGGGCCGCTTCATCGGCATGAGGTGGGTGTAGCAGAGAGAGGGAGAAGAGCTCCCGGAGAGCAGGCTACACTGGGGACTCTCCAATCTCTGTCTCCCTCTCCTCTTCCCCAGGTCAGTTCCAGTCTTGCTGGGTTGGAAAGCATTGTGTGGGCCATGACACGGGGCCGTGGATATCACAAAAGCCTTTTACTGTTGTCCATAAGCTAGGGGCGGGCTTTATTCTGTAGAGCACTGGGGGTTAGCTTCAGCCCTGAGACCCACTGGGACCACCGCTCTGTGTCCTATGTTCATTAGGGGGCTCATTAGAAAAGGTAGGGCCCGATTCCTGCTGCCTCTGTGAGAACTCCGCGTGGACTCTCTGGGTAGCAGAGCTGGGGGCCCCTGTATACTATTCTTTACTGACCTGGGAGAGTGGGGTCTCTTGGACATCTCCAACCAGGCCCAGTGTCAGGCAAGGGCCAGTGGAGGAAATGCAGGGGCAGCAAGGAGAACCCGTAGCACAGAGTGGATGCTCAGACGAGGAGGACGGGGCAGGGCGGTCACATCAGCCAGACTCACTGGGCAGCGCTGGGCATGTGCTCTGTGGGGCTGTAGGCCGTGCCCCGTCTAGATATCAGCTGCTGGCACTGAGCACTGGCGCGGGGGTGGGGGGTGGAAATCCACACTTGTGAGTGGATTATGTAGGGTGGCCACCATTGGTGATACACTGTGGGATTGTTGCGCAACTACTGCTAGTGCTATCAAGGAACTGACGTGCTAATTTCACGCGAATCAATTTCAAATATAAAAATGTCTAATTCAGGGCTGGGGAGATGCTCGGTCCGGAAAACGCTTATCACGCAAATGGCTTGCTGGGTACCTCAAATCCAGCACCCAAGTAGAGCCTGGGTGGTATGTGGCTATAACCCCAGCACCGCGCGCGCGCGCGCGCGTGTGTGTGTGTGTGTGTGCGCGTGTGTGTGTGTGTGCGCGCGCGCGCGCGCGCGCGCTGGTGTGACGACAGGCAGGTCTCCTAAGCTCCCTGGTCAGCCAGCCCATCCATACGGGTGAGATCCAGGATCGGGGAGTGAGTGGACTAAAAGATAAGGTGCAGAGCAACCAAGGGCTGGCGTTGACTTCTGTGTCTTACATGCATGTGCTTACACACACACACACACACACACACACACAAAACGTGTCTCTTCATGCACACATGCATTTGTAGGTGGACATGTATGCAGGTAGGTACCACATGCACACTTGTGATCCAGTTACTAGAAATTGCTAAAGTGTGTTTGGAACAACAAATTCCCATTTAGAGTTTGCGCACTGGCAACTGCACAGCTTGTGCGATCTCAATCAAATATTTCTGATGGAAGCGTCATGTTCAAATGCAACACGCTGCAAGTGTTAAATAAATACCAGATTGTGAAGACTCTGTTCAAAAGGGAAGAATGCTAGCCGCTGCTAACATTTTTATATTGATTATGTGTTGAAATGATAATATTTTTGGATACATCGGATCAAATAAAATCATATTAAACTTAATGTCACTGGCTCCCGTCACTTTCAAGCTTTGTGGTTTGGGCAGTTTTCCCCCAAATTCTCTAGGCTTCGATTTCACCTTATCTGCAGTTACTGCATGCACAGCCCCTCCGGGATCATCGAAGTGCTGATGTCTGAAGAAGGAGGTTTCCAGCCACGCAGCGAGGCTGGCTTTGGAAGGGTCAGGGCCCCTGTGCCAGACAGGAAGCTTCGCCCAGGAAGGACCTGTGAGATCCTTCCCAGGCCTCTGGATTAGCACTTGCCTGACAGCCACCCACTGCAGATGGCTCTTCCTGACGAGCGCATCTTTGCACTTCCCAGAAACGCTCCCTCTGGCTGAGAGCACTCCTGGCCTGTATCAGTTCCCTGTATCCGGGTTTCCGGCTCAGGAAGGAGAGAGCAGACATGAGCCTCCCTATCTTCTCTGGGTGATTACAGTGCTTTCTAGGTAGCTGTGTGGGATGAGAGTTATGGTGGACAGGAGCTTCAAGGAGTCCCAGCAAGCCAAGGAAACTGACTAGACTCAATAGTTGAGAAAGTTTTAAAACTCACAAGCACTGCTGCTCCAATCCCTACCCACTCCATAAACCATGGCAGTCGCTGGCAGGAGACTCTTCAGGGGAACTGCCTTCAAGTTGGGCAGGAGGTCCAGGAATGCTGCTCTTCTGGGCCAGACACTCGTAGTCAGGTGGACTTTTAGGTGACACCGTGGTCTCTGAGTCACCATGCACATGGATGTAATGGCCACCCATTCTCCTGTAAGTAACCCCAACAAACTCGCCCAGCCATCAAGTCAGTATTGAGCAGAATTATTCCTTTGGTCTGATTTGGTTCCCTAAAGAGACCCGTGTTCTGTCTCCCTGGGAAAGGCCATATGACACCATTGTCTCCCTCCTGTAATTCAAGCCAGGGAGCATGAGTCCAGGCTGGGGTAGGGCTTGTTTTAGAGTTCTGAATTCAAGCCCCAGGCTAAGGCTCTGCTGGAAGAGCATGGAGATGTGAGGTATGTGATGCCAAGAAAGGCCGTTGCAGGGCTAGCCGGGTGCACTCTCTCACACAAGCTGCGTGTGTATGTTTTAAAAATGACTTCTGTGTATGGGTGATTTGCTTTCCTGTATGTATGTGTACCACATCCTAGAAGTTTCCACAAAGGCCAGAAGAGGACGTCAGATTCCATCAGAGCTGGAGTTTCAGACTGTTGCAAGTCACCATGTGGGTGCAGGGACTTGAGTCTGGGTCCTCTGCTGGGTCATCTCTCTAGCCCTGCAAGGTGTGTCCTTGAAATAGCTGTGCATATGATTGGATACCTCTACATGGAGGAGACCTTGCGGTCTTTCTAGGGTCTGGAGAGACCAGAAGACGTGGTACTTAACAGCTAGCATAGTTATGGCTGAAGTTGGCCTGCTGTTTCATAGACCCGCCTGCTGCTCTAGGCATGCCATTTGCCAAATGGCCACTAGGTGTCACCATCACACCATGAGTGGGCCTCTTCGCCCGGTCTAAGAGAAGCAATGTGCAGGGCCTGGGACAGGTGTGTGTTCTTTGGTCCAGGCTGTGTTCTGAAGGCGGTGTGTCCGCCTTATTGGGTTACAGTGCTGCTGATGCCTATAAGTTGGACTTTCAATAGTATGTTTCTTCTGTGGAGCTCCTCAAGTCTTACCCACTTTCTAGTGCCCTGAAATGCCCAGGCTCAGCACCCCTAGGAACCAGAGGGCCAATAACCACGATCTTACTTGAGGCTTATGTAAATTCTCTGAGATCTTGCTATGTCTGACACTTTTGGAAAAATGAACTGCCTGGCCCCCACACCTCACAGATACGGGTCTGGCCTCTGGACCTGCCGGCACATAGGAAGGCAAGTGTGAAAGGACCCTTACCCACTACACCCCATGCCCCCCAACCACAGGTAGGTTGGGATGATATGGGAGTGATATATTTGTTTTTTTTCAAAACTATAATATGATTATAACATTTCTCTTCCCCTTTCCTCTCTCCAAGCCTGACATATCGTCTCTGTCCCTAACTCTCATCATTCAAATTCATGGCCTTTCATCCCAGTGTTATTGCATGCTTAAAATATATGAGTGTGTATGTGTATATTATATATGTTATATGTTTTGTATATATATATGTTTTATATATAATACACATATATACCGTATATATTTATACATGTATGTATATATGGTATGTACATATATACGGTATATATTTATACATGTATGTATATATTTATACATACCATGTATGTATTTATATGTACATGTATGTATTTATATACATATACGTACATATGCATACCATATACCATATATGGTATATATATGTATATGTGTGTATATATATATGGTATGGGTAAACATATGTATGTATATGTATATATAAAACCTACTCAGTCCATATAATATTACTTGTATGTATGCTTTCAGGGCTGACCATTTGGCAGTGGACAGCCATTTAATATGCTCTTTCCTGAAGAAACCTACCTTGGGGAGTTAAAAGTGGCTCATCTTGTCGAGGCTAGACTCGGTTGCACTCAGTTCACTCTGGCGTAGCGCCCTTGTCAGAATGCAGACCCTCCTCCTCCTAGGTCCATATGTGTTGAAGTTCTGACCCCCCCTCCCCAAAATGAGATGTTATTTGAAAACAAAACCCTTGTAGATAATGGGAAGAGGGAATCATGTTGATTAGAGCAGGCCCCTGATCTAATGGCACATTTACTTACGGATTTACATACAATGGGACCTTTACATACAGTTCAACCCCAGGGGATGCTGAGGGAAGACGGAGCCAGACTAGGTGGTCCTAGAGATGGCTCCGGGCCACCAGCAGCCAGAGAGGCGGGGCCAGAGGGAAGCGTCTGGAGATACCCTGAGGGTAGGTAGCCTCCTGGGTCCCAGGTTGAGACTGCAGCTTCTGTTTAGTGCTCTTGGCTTGTGGCTCCCTCCGTGTCAGTCTGGCAAGGCAGGGCCTGTGCCCGACTCCGAGGTCCTCCCTCCCTCCCTCCCCGACCTCAGATGTGATCAGCCAGTTCTTCTTGTCTCCTTATTTGGTCCTCTGGCTGAACAATTCCTCTTTATTCCCCATTCTTCTGGGCCTCTTACTACGCTCTCCACCCCACCCTGCGGATTCAAACAGAATCTGCTCTTTCAGAAACCTGAATTCCAAGCCGATAAAACTGTTTTACACTACAAAGGGTGAGTGATTTATACCTAGGAGGCAAGATCCCCTGTGACTCTCCCATAGGGCACTTCCACGTTCAAAAGGAGTTTACAAATGTCAACCTTTTGTTGAATGAAGAAGGGTTTTGGAACGTTTATCTCCTAAGTCTTCTGTTCCGGCATCCCAACTGATTTTCTAAACGAGGGTCAGAGCACCGGAGACTTATGTCTGGGCTGGACTAGAGGCCCTAACTAGGTCAGGCCTCTTTCCAGGTGAGGGCCCTCCCTATAGGCCTCCCCTGCCTCCAGCCCAGTGGCGTCTAGGCCAGGCTTCCCATGGTTCCTTTCAGGGAGCTCTGGCCAGTTCTTGGCCTCTTCCCTGGCTCCACATGGCTCCACACTAGCCTTGTAAAAGGGTGACTGCTGGCTCCCACCGGCTTCCTTCCTGCCCCTCTGACCAGACAGGTTGCCCCCAGGGATGGATGGTGCTGGCTGCCAAGGCCCAGTTGGCCCCGTGGGAGCAGTGCTGGCTGCAAGCGCTGGTGCCCAGAAAGCGTTGGCCCAGGACAGGGCTCACGTCTGGTTCTAATGAGCCATGACCTGTGACCTTAAGTTGTGGAGGGCTGCTAAGGGGGCTACGGAGGGACTCGGGAGAAGATGGAGGAGCCAGGGTTGTCATCTGAACAAGATGCCTGGACTTTATTATCCAGGGGCCTTAAAGAAAGGGCTGGCGGCTGGGGCTCCCACACCATTCACGTAGGGAGGCCTGTTTGGCTGTGAAACTGGTAAAGGGAGGATTGGGAATGGGGTAGACCCGATGGGCTGTCCCTCTCCACAGCCAGTCCCCTCGGGGCCCAGTAGGTCTCTCTGTAGGTTCTGACATGCCCGAGCTGTGGTGAAACTCACAGAGTAATGCCTGGTCCTGCTTCCAGTGTCCCCCAGGCATTTGAATGAATCACGAGCCTGTGTCTGTCTCCGGGTGACCCCCAGTCAATCTGGCCTGGCAGGAGCAGCAGAGACTATGTTGTGGATATGGGAGAAAGGAGGCCAAGGTCTGCCATGGTGATTCCGGGGATGCTTCCCAGAGGGCGTGAGGTTTGATCAGGCAGGAGGAGGTACCCTGGAGCAGCTCCAGGTACAGGAGAGCTGCTCCCTTGAGTCCTAACGGCAGTGGAATATATCACACCCAGCCTCTCTCTCTCTCTCTTCATCAGAGCTATGCGTGGACTTCCAAAACTCCTCAGATTTCTCTTGGCTTTGCTCATGGGGGAATGGGAGGTCTCTCTCTGTTCCTGCTCTTCTCCCTGCCAGTGCTAGCCCACCAATCACATCACAGTGCTCTCTACCTGCTCTTTGAGGTCTTTCAAACTACCATCCCTGAAACTCCTCTCCTCACCTACCAAACAGACCGGCTGAGCCCCCATCTTGCTGAGGAATCACATCATAGCCACACGGAGTCTGGGGACAGGCAAGGTTCAGAATGAGGTCCACACTAGCCACTTGAGAAGCCCGAGTGTCTGCTGAGTCCTGGGCTCAGTGTCCCCAAGGTAGCCCTCTTGCCAGGACCTGGGCAGGGACAGGATGCTCGTTTCCCAAGAATAATCGGTACATCCTCTTGTGCGATTCTCTCATTCCTGTTGTTTTCTGAGGCACTAGCCACTTGGGCTGTTGTTAAGGGTCTTATTTGGAGAGCCCGGCCTCCTGCTCCAGGGCTTCGGCTGAAGCATTCGGGCTTGCCAGTTCAGGGACAACACCACCAGAGACAAATCCTCGTTCTGTTTCGGCACCAGCGCTGGGAATTGAAGTATGCATGGAAATACGATTCATAAACCGATGGACGCTGTTTTCCCTGTCCCCAGGCTTGGATTTCCAGAGACAAAATGTCAGTGTTATGGCTGAGGCCCTCTTAGTTTTAGAAACACATCATAACCCAGAGCTGTTTATGCATAGTTCGTATATTATATGACAAGAGCGGGTTTGAGAGTAACGAAGGGTCACAGCACTGCGGTTACACTGAAACCGGAAGATCTGAGTGTGGGATCCGTCCCCTCTATTGTTTATATTGCAAACCATGCCCTTGTGCTCCCTCCTGGAAAAACACAGGGAATAATGTTTCTTCTGGAAGCTGGGGCTACGGGCAACCAGCTGCCAGGCTACGCAAGGGCTGCCATACAGACCTCCCTCTCTCCTCCCTCTTCCTCCTTCTCTCTCTCTTCTTCTCTCTCTCTGCCTGTGTGTGTGTGTGTGTGTGTGTGTGTGTGTGTGTACATGTACATATGTCTGCAGAGGTGTATGTGCATGTGTGTGTCATCTTTGTGCTCAAGGAGAGAGGTAAAACCGTCAGAGGTGGCAGAAGAAATGGGCTCATCTTCTGTCTGTCTCCTCTGCCCACTGAAAATTTCTGCCTCAGACTCCTTATCTGACAAGGGGACACACCAAGCCCCCATCAAAGGTCACTCGAACACCTCCTGGCCTTTGTAGAGTAAAGGAGACCCAGCCCTAGGGCAGTCAGGATTTTGGAAATGCATTCTGGGACTTCAGGTGGGCTAGGTGCTGAACTTGTTTCAAATGGTGTGTGGGTTCTGGGGTCCCCCAGGTCCCGGTGGTTCTCTTTCCTCTTTTCCTTCTTCCGGGTTGTAGAGACGTTGCTTGTGTGCTTGGCTGCTGCATGGGAAGGTGCCCGTTCCTGGCCAGAGATGTTGGAGAATGGCTCCTACAGGGCTTTTACGACCCTGTTTATGAGAGAACGGGAGTCTGATCCCATCGCTTGACGTGATGCTCCAACATTAACGGCAAGCCCCTCCCTTGTTTCCTTTCAGCAGAGTGCACAGCTTCATTGGACATCCTTTGTAAGGAGGAGGAAAAGCAACGTATCTGAAATGTCCCATCAGGCCCTTCTGGCCTGGGGTGGGGTGGAGGTGGGGCGGAGCAGACCTGGGCATGGTCCCAGCATGCTTTGCTGGGGAACAAGGCTGAGCAGGTCTCCTCGGGGATGGAACTCACCTCTCCCAGATGCGGGGCCCTCATTACTCCTGTTCACACTAGAATCTACTTTTAAACCTCGAAGGAGCTTCTCAGAGAGGAGTTACACTTGGAGATGGTCAAGAGTAACCTATAGCCCACGTGACTGAGGGCTGGCTCCCCCATAGCAGAATCTGGAGGCTGCCTTCCCTAGGGGGGCGATTTGCCCATGTGAGAAGCAACAGGGAACCGCCTTAGGAGGACAGAGCACTGTGTGCAGAAGACGTGGAAGCTTCATCCTGTACACCCAGCCTTTCACTGCAGCAAAGGGAACTTGGAGAGCGTCCTTGCGGTCTCAAGAACCTGCAAGGTGACTCCTTGGCAGGTGTTGTGGGTGGCCTTGGGTGGTACAACACGGCTCATTCTAGAATCTTTTCCCATGCCCTAGATCCATGCCCATCTTTGGAGCCAAACACTTAGCAGATGGGAATGGTAAGGGGAAAAAATAATTATTCTTTCTGAGAGTCTTCTCTGCTAACCACATGTTAAGAAGACCCTACCTTGAGCCCTTTCATCTCCAGACGTACTGGCTGGAGACAGAGGAGCAGAAGGAAGGGACTCTGAAGTCAGGAGAGGTGACAAGTGGGTCATGATGACAAACCCTGCTTGCACAGCCAATGTGCAGACTCTCCACCGCTCTGAGCTGCCTCCTGGGCAGACACACGTTCCTTTGAGAAGTGGAAAATGGACCATCCTCACAGCTGAACCTGCTTCCACTGTCTGTGGGTCGGCGGGAGTGATGCTTTGAAGCTCATGGTTTGTAATGACAGCCTGCGTTGCCAGGGGCCACTGAACACTGGAGCATGCCCCTCTAGCAGCACGCAGATAATGAAGCAACGGGAAATGTTTGGGGACTTTCTGGAGAGATCAGTCTATGGTGGGCTCTTTTTTGATTTGGGCAAATCTTCCTTTTTTTTTTTTTCTGGAGAAGCATGGAATGTATGTATTACGTCATTGCAGTCATATCTTGCCATGATATGGGATTTCTGGGACCCCCCGGGCACTGGGAAACAGTTGTTTGGCATTAGGTGATAAATAGTCTGCAAGCCTTTCCCTAAATGTTCTCGGGGCCAATCCTCCCCACCCTTGCAGACTCTTACTGTGAGCTGGACAGCCGTGTCTCCAGTACTTCACACTTTTTTGGTATGTGGTTTTAACTTTAAAAATTAACTTACAATTATTAATGTTGTTTGTGTGTATGGTGTGTGTGTGTGTGTGTGTGTGTGTGTGTGTGTGCGCGCGTGCACGCACATATGGACGCTCATGGACACACATGCCGTGGTGTGTGTATGGGGGCCAGAGGACCCCTGAGTGGGGTCGGTTCCTTCTCTCCCCATTCCTGTGCTTCCAGCCCTCAAGCTCAGGTTCCCACGCCCTTGCCGCAGGGACCTTTACCCCCAGAGACATCTTACTGTCCTTGCTTTGTTTTTTTTTTTTGAAACAAGGTCTTGATACATAGACCAAGCTTGCCTCAAATTCACTATGGAGCTCAGGCTGTCTTTGAACTCCTGGGGATTCTCCTGCCTCAGTCTCTTAAATGCTGGGATTGCAAACACATACTTCTACATCGGGTTCCTCACTACTCGTTGTTCGCCGTCTTTGTAGCACTGGGATCGGACACAGGGTCTTGTAGATGCTGGGCAAGTGATAGGACACACTGAGATGTACCCACAATCCTCTTTACTCTTCATTTTGTGATAAGGTCTCACTAATTTGCCCAGGCCAGCCTTGAACTCATTCTGATGCCCAGGCAGGTCTCAAACTTGCACCCCCTTTCCCCATCGCAACCTCTGGAGCAGCAGGGCCCACAGGGCCCACAGCCAGACCAGACTTCCTTCGGTCACCTTAAAGCTGTCTTCTGTCCAAGGGCTGAAGACTGCACGCCGGCCAGGTGCGGACACGGAGTCTGACATGCGCACAGGGTGATGCTGGGGCTCCTGCTTTCCTGGTGCCGTTCGCATGGGCTCGCTCCTGCCGGCAGGGAGAGAGAGAGCAGGGGTGCTGGAGTAAATCTGTGCCCTGTGCAGGCTGACTCTGACTGTCCCATGCAGCAGGCTCTGCACCGGGAGAGTCTGCAGTGGGAGCTGAGGTGAACCGAGTCGGGATACTCACTTTCCTCGGTATGACTGTGTCAACCCGGGGCTCCGAGCATCAAAACGCTGCAACAAGGAAGGGGCTGCGGCGAGCCTGAAGAGCCAGTGTTTTTTAAAAGTTAATATGAAGAGAGGAGACAGACGAAGCAAAGATTTCCCCCTTGTTTTTTCTTAAAAGGTAATTTGGGGGAAAAAAAAAACCCACCCTTTGAAATGTTGCCAGCAGGGAGCGAGTCGGGAGGAGAGAGAGTTCAGACGCTAGAGCCCTCCTCTGGTTTCAGAAAAGGATCTTAACGATCTTTGACCATCATTCACCAGGAACACATATCCTCGGCATCACTCTGAAATTTGATTTCGTTCTCCATTTCAAGGGGGAAAAGTATTGTGAACGCTCTGGCCCTGGTTTCCCTGACCAGGGCGATTTCTCAGGAAACCGATGCACTGAGCTAGATTCTCAAGCTGCTTTCAAAGGAGCCATGTGTCCCCATGTCACGAGCGAACTGCCCACAGCGTGGGCTTCCGGGCCGGGGTCTAGGAGGAACTGCATATAAATTAGATTCAAACATAATTGATCTTTAAATCTCTCCCTGGAAATTTAAACGTCGATGGTTTATATCTCTGCTTAATAGCATATTAAATCATTTTATAATCCTTAACAACTGTTTAATCTTTTCATTGTTGAAAAATGAGGTAATTGATCTGAACCGTGTTGGAGTATGCCAGGAAAAACTTATTTAATATACCACCCTCGCCATGCATTCAGGGCTTCCGGGGGGCCCATATGTGTTTAGGGTGGCCCGTCTCTCCTGCAGTGGGGTCTCACATGGAGCTTGGGATTGTGGGGGACTGCTGGGGGTAAGCAGGGTGGAGGCTGGAGCCTGGGATTCCGCCCTTAGGCGGGGGTACTGTCTCCATCTAGGGTTTTGGCTCCTAATTGGGCACTGCTGAAAGCAGGCTCTTCTGGCCAGCAGAATGTTCTATGATTTTTTTTTTTTTAACTCTCCAGCAAGGTTGTTTGTGGGACATTTCGGTCCACAGTGCTCATGGCTGGGAAAGAGGAAGGAAGAGCGATCGAGCTCATGAGCGAGAGAGGGTAAGAGAATGAGTGAATGTTGTTGTTCCATAAAAACAAGTGTGCCTTCTCCTTGGGAATGACACCAGAGAATATTTTCTAAATGAAGTATGTTTCCCTTCAGAGATTACAGCATTGGTTGATCAAAGTCCCCTGGAAATAGCTTCTGGCAGCTCTGAGGTTCCCTGTAACTCTTATTCTGTTCAAGCAGGGCAGGCCTGTCCCTAGAACATCAGCAGACTGGCTTGGGAGGTCCCAGGAGCCACGGGTGGGGACAGATAGGTGTCCCATGTGTCCATGACAGCTCTGAGAACCCTGTGGCCTAGTGTGGGTTTGGGGCACTGGGAACGGTTTCATTATCCTCCATCCAAGTAACGCAATACAGGCATCTTCTAAACTTACGGCTTTGGCAATCTTGGTGAAATGGATTGTCGTCAGCTACGCGTCCTGATGTCCTCTGTAGAACTGAGAAGATGCTTGGACCTTGGACCCTGATCCATTTCTGGTTTAAGTCTAGGCAATCTAACTGTCTACCTGGCAGCATGGACGAACCTCTTCGTGTTAATTATCGCTAAGTTAAACTGTCTCGTTCCAAGCCCTATACACAGCCCTACACATTTGCCTACATTTTATATGGTCTATTTCCATTATAAATTGCCCATAAATTAAATACAGATTTTTTTCTCTGAACATCTTGAAAAAAGGGAACAATTTGTGTGATGCTTACTTCTAGTATTGGAGGCGACATGAATTACAAAGGGAAGGGGAGGGCGGCTCCGTGCACCGACTGCCCAGCGCGGAGGTCGTGCGTCTGGGCGAAGGCAACCCGAGTTGTGTGTGAACGGACGTGAGGTGTGCCTTCTCTCCCTCCTGGACATTGGGAGCTGCACATCATGATTTAATGAGAGATGGAGACTGATTGACAATCTGGAGTGGACTCAGAGGAGGACAAGGAGGGCAGGGGGTGCATCCGTGGTCTGGGGATGGCTGCGTGGTGCTCAAAGCTGCCGAGTGAATGTAAGAATGAGTGTTTACGGGGTGCAAGGGGGCACCGTCAGTTCCACATTACAGAAGAAAAGACGTTGCCGACACCTTCTTGAAGTAGGTCATAGTGGTGTCAGTCTGTAATACCAGCACTTGGGAGACAAGAGGCAGGTGGCTTCTCTGTGAGTTCAAAGCCTGGTCTACACAGCAAGTTCCGGGTTAGCCAGGATTGCATCATGCAGCCCTGTCTCAAAACCACAAACACAATCACCATCCAAAGACTTTAAGACATCACACAAAAGGACTTTAAGACATTAGGGTTGAGTTAGGTAACAAGAGCAACCGAAGGTGAGAGAGAGAGAGAGAGAGAGAGAGAGAGAGAGAGAGAGAGAGAAACAGCAGCAAAAATAACTTTGTAAAGAAATGAAAATTTAGCTAAAGAATGCAGTGCTGTCGGGGAGGAGGGTGGCAGGAGGAGGGTGGCAGGAGGGATTGTTGGGGATGAGGGAGGGAAGCAATTTCGCCACCGTGAGACCGTAGAGCCACTTCCTGCCTCAGGATGCAAAGGGTTTTAGCATCACAGCGTTGTCCTCTTCTCCGTGTAACTCTGTTTAAGATCATAAAACATTCTGGGCTGAGCTCGCTTAAAAGTCAGTGCTCAGGCCAGCAAGGTGGTTCAGTGGGTAGAGCAGCTTGCGGTCAAGCCTGACGACCTGGAACCCACATGATGGATGGAAAGAACCTGTCTGTACAAGTTGTCTATGACCTCCGCAGGTGCTGTGGTACACCTGAGAACACACACACACACACACACACACACACACGCATGTACACGCACACACATGTACACATGCACGCGCGCGCGCACACACACATGCACACACACATGCACACGTGCTCGCACACACAGACACACGCACATGCACACACGCGTGCACACTTAAGAAATTTAAAATAATTTAATGCCCTATACTCTGGTGTTCTTGGTGGTTTAAATATACCAGGGCTTGGCTTACATAACTCTCAGTGGGGACAAGGACAGCTCCTGTACCTTTTGCCTGGAGGGTCCCCACCCTGTGATCTCTAGTCACCCCTTCTCGGTCTACTGGTTCTTTCTCCCAGGGGCCCACAGTGCCATGATTTGATCATGTCCACACACAAGACACTCATCATTGTCATCATCGTCATTATCATCATCATCATCATCATCGTCGTCGTCGTCGTCATCATCATCATCATCTTCGTCACCATTATTATTATTATTATTATTATTATTATTATTATTATCATTATTATTTTCCTCCCTGACTCAGGCAACCATTTCACGATCTGCTCTGTCCTTGTCTTATGCCGGTGTGAGCACAGGGTCCTCATCACCTTACACAGGTCAGGATGCACGCATGTTTGGTGTCCCAGCCTATCCTTCTAGCCCTATTCACACCATTGCAGGGAGGGCATTTGAAGCTCACCTGCAAACTCACCTGATTCACCTTGGCCAGGATGCCCATGCCTGGCCTCTGTGTTTTGAGAGTCTCTGGGATGAATGGCACAGTTAGTTCCTAGTCTGTCTTCCTGGGGAGCTCAGGTAAACTGACACCCTGGGGTAGAGTTGGGGCTTTGAGTCTATTGGCAGACACAGAGTTGGATGCTGGGCTCTGGTGTGTAGGGAAAGCTGGAGCTGTCTCCGCCTTTACCTTGCTTTGGGGTGAGCATAGCATCAGGATTTGTCTAGGACTTGGGACCTGAGCAAGGACACTGCATCCTTTTCATTGCTGGGACACGGAGTGCAGACTGGTTGAGTGACCTTCGATTGGCTCCTGACTTCTCTTCCTGCAGCTGTCCTGTCATGTCTAAAACGCAGTGATTAGGACCCCCTCCTGGACCGTCTTCCCAGCAGCCCTTTCTTTGCTTTTCTTTATGTGGCTCCCCGTGCTGTTCCATCCCCTGGATGGTAAGAGGCTGGAGTGATAGCGCAGGAGGTGAAGTAGTTGTCAGGTAAGCGTGAGGACTTGCGTTGCAGCATCAGAACCCATATTAAAAACAATACATAGGCTGGAGAGATGGCTCAGCTGTTAAGAACACTGACTGCTCCTCCAGAGGTCCTGGGTTCAATTCCCAGCAACCACAATTGCAGATGCCAACAACTGCTTGCTGACAGGAGCCTGATATAGCTGTCCCCTGAGAGGTTCTGACAGTGCCAGACAAATGCAGAAGTGGATGCTCTCAGCCAACCATTGGACTGAGCACAGGGTCCCCAGTGGAGGAGCTAGAGAAAGGACTGAAGGAGCTGAAGGAGCCCCATAGGAGAAACACCAATTTGAACCTAACAGTACCCCTAGAGCTTCCAGGGGCTAACCCACTTACCAAAGAGTACACATGGAGGGACATATGTATGTGTACTCTTTGGTTGGTGGGTTACCCCCTGGGAGCTCTAGTCACATATGTAGCAGAGGATGGCCTTGTTGCATATCAGTGAGAGGAGAGGCCCTTGGTCCTGTGAAGGCTCGATGCCCCAGGGCAGGGGAATGCCAGGACAGGGAAGTGGGAGTGCCTGGGTTGGTGAGCAGGGGGAGGAGGGAAAGGATGGGGGTTTTTGGAAAGAAAATAAGGAAAGGGGATAAAATTTGAAATGATGCAAATAAAGAAAATATCTAATAAAAAAGAAAAAAAAAAGCTGGGCATGGCAGTGTGTTTGTAATTCCAGTACTGAAGGAGGAAAAACAGGTGGTGCCTGGGGCTCACTGGCTAGACAGCTCAGCCTCATCAGAAAGCCCCAGGTTCTAGACCTCCCCAGACCCTGCCTCAGAGAACAAGGGACTCTGTCTCAGAAAATAAGGTAGGTGATATCTGAGGGACACCACCAGAAGCTGACATCTGGTCTCCACACAGATGCATACAACTGTATCTCAAAACACACACACACACACACACACACACACACGCACACGCACACGCACACGCACACGCACACGCACACACTGAGAAAAGAATTTATGAAAGGCTATTTCAATGGGTGTCTGTTCTCGAGCTGGGGAGGGTGACTGAAGACACACGGTATTGGAGGTTCTGTGTCTCTCTGCCCAAGCCCTCCACCTGAGGTTTGCAGATGAGAACCCACCGCCTGTCTGGGCTGGGGTTTGAAGGACACATTCTGGGAGGCTCTGCTTTTGCCAGGCTGGAGGTGGTAGAGGCTCAGGGGGGATGGATGAGATCTTCCCCACTTGGGCTTTATAAATGGCTCGGTGGGGTTCGTTAGAGCTGGGTGGAGAATTCAAGAGAGGGATTTTTATTGACGGTTTACACACAGCTTTTGTTCAAGACCCCGCCCATTGCCAGCTGGAAGGCAGGCTGCTAGCCACTCGCTCCAAGGCCAAGCTCTGGTCTGGAGCAACCCAGACTATGAGATTACACCCAGCAGTGGGGGTGCTCACGGTGACTCGGGGCCTGGGCAGGGAGCCCCCAGACACCACAGGGAGCCTTCTGAAGAAAGGAAATTCTGGCATGCTGGCTCCCTCTGATCCCATGAGGACTTGGAATTTGGTACACAGAGGCTGTCATGCCCTGTCTTTGAAGGAAGGTCATGACTTTGGGGCCTGCTTTGGACTTTATTAGGGAAGAACAAGGCTCCGAGAGAGCATTGCCTCCGAGGGTCTCCTAGTTGGTGAGATCTGGGGAGGAGAGCAGACCTCTGTCCTTACTGTCTGTTGCTGTTCCTCCAAGGTCAGGATGAGTCAGAACTAGGAGACCCTGGTTTTGAAGAATCATCTCTGTCCACCAGGAACTCCAGCTTCTTGACTCACACAGTATATGTGGGCCATCAGCAATCCCCACGGTGTATGATGACCTGCGGCCTCCTTTAGAGCACTGACACACCCTGGTATTAATGGTGCCCTGGTACGGGGCCCCTTGAGCTCTCAGCACTCATGGCCTCTTTCCTCAGTGTGGTGTACATGCTTGCCTGCTGTAGCAGACCGCCACAGCCTGGGTAATGGACAGCAGGGGTTTGTTAGCTTCTGGTCAGGAGCCTGGGAAGTTCAAGGTGAAGAACAATGTTTGGGATATTTTGCTGAATCATCACATGAGAGCAGACCTTGTGTGGTGTGGGGCGGAAGGAGAGAGAGAGAGAGAGAGAGAGAGAGAGAGAGACAGAGAGAGAGAGAGAGACAGAGAGAGAGAGAGAGAAACCCAAACCTTCCTTTCATCAAAGTCCACCTTAGAGATCACAAACCCTCTCCTGAGACAGTGCCGTTAATCAATCCACGAGGGCTCTCTCTCTGCCCTCCTGACTTAACCGTGAAGACCAAACTTCTCAACCCCAATGTCCTGCCGCCGCTGGAGGGTACAACATGCATGCAACAGCGGTGTGTAGGGACACCCCATCTTCCCGCACATTCTACTCATGGTAAGCGGGATGCTGGGTCTGACACTCATGTCTGGACGTCTTCCCATGCGAGCAGAGGGCTGATCTTAAGGTGTCAGAAGGTCTAGTGTCCCACAACATGCCATGAGGTACCTGGCTTGAGAAAAGCCTCCGATACTTACTAGCTGCACAACCTTGAGAAAGGTCCTAGGAACTCCTGCTTCCCTGCAGCACTGAGGTGACCGAGTGACTGGGAGAACCCTTGCAATGTGCTGGCCCCTCCTGCGCTGTCGGGGTGTCAACTATGCCCTTTTGAACCGTGTCAACACTATCTCGGAATTCTCAATGAGTTTCAAAAACAGAAGACGCACACTTTCACATTTCGTGGGGTTGCCTGCAGTTTTGTAGCTGATCTGAGTGAGGAAAGGCGAGGAGGGGTCAGCAGGGTGAATCTCATGATGGCCAAGTAGCTGCTGGCTGAGAGGAGACGAGACGCCTTCGGCATCCAGATCCTGTGCTCTTGGCAAAGCTTCACTGGACAGGCCCAGGCCCTGCTTTCTGCTTCTCTCTGTTTCTCCACACTGGCTCTCTACTCGGTGCTGATCATTAGAGCGGTCAGAACAGGCTCAGTCGGTATAGTCAGCACCGAAAGTCCAGCAGTTTGGTAAAGGATTTATTTCCTTGGTCACATCTCCTCTCCATCCTTGGGAGAGGGGACGAGAGAGCAAGTGTTCTTATCTGTCAGATCCGCACAGGGTCCTCGGCGACGGGAGCTCCATGATCTCAGAGCCCTGCCATCTGGACCACACTGTCTAATTTGATGCTACGGTTAGGGAGGAGAACGAAGAGAGAACTCCAAGTGCCCTTTAGGGCTACAAGTTGGAAATGGCACACATCACACTTCTGCTAGTTGCCTACAGTTGGGTTGGAAGCAGAGAAGCAGCAGATATTGGTGAGCCTGGAAAGTCTACCGTGTGGACCCCAGATATTCGAAGGTAAATAAATGGAGAGGAGACGGGGGACGTGCTCACACGCTTTCTGCTAAGGAGAGAGGAGTAGTTTTGACTTTTGAGTATTGCCTGGTTTCCTGGTGAGCCCCTGAAGGCAAAGTCTTAGCCAGGTCCCAAATGGTCCTTCAGGCAGGGAAGGCTCGCTTTAATCTCCTGCACCTGACTAAACCAATGAACCAGATCTTCCCAGGATGGAGCCGGGTTCTGCTGAAGTGGAGTGCAGCCATAGGTCCGTACAGATGAGGGCGGAGCTTAGTCAGTGGGGGTGTACAATGACCTCTGAGTTAGGTAAAGGCCAAAGTAATCATGGTTAGTTGTGAGCAACGTTCCATTTTTTTTTTTTTTTTTTTTTTTGATGCGCTGAACCTACTTCAGTCCTTAGGCATCCAGAATGTTCCCTCTCTCTGCCCTGTCTATTCCAACTGTACCGTCTGTCTCTCTCTTCAGTAGAGATGGCCAGGAAGGAGCCAGAGAAAAATGTAGGAGATCTTCACCATGTTCCCTTTCTCCTTGTCTGGATCATGTGGTCTGGATCACGGTAAAGCCACTGTCACTCAGAAGACTGTGACACTCAGTGTGCAGTGAGACAATAGTAACGGTATCGTCCCTCTCTCCTATAGCAAGGGGAGATACTGACCTACTTTCCCCAGTTTCTCAAGCCCTGCCCTCTGACCCCAAGCCTCTGGGATTGCGGGTTACTTGCTTGGAGTGCCTGCTTGCCTGTCTCTTTGCTGACAAGCAGAGTCACCACCCATTAGCCTCGGAGCAGCCAGGGAAATCTGTGAGTTACCTCATCTTGTCCATATTTACATGGCCAAAGCCCATTGCAGACAAAACACCAATAAAAACCTGGGCCTGGGAAATCAGGCCGCAGAGCAGGGAACCAGGGTTGTTCTCATGGTCCAAAATTTGTGTGTTTTTTTTTCCCCTTCTTTTTTTTTTTTTCTGGCAAAAGAGAAAACGAAGTAAGTTTAAAAACAATGTACAGTCCACATTTGATAGCTGTAGAATATGCACAGGCTTCAGTCGCTTCCAACAAATTATTCACCATCTATTTGAGCGCTAGCTAGACGCTGACACCACGTCTCCCGGTGGTGACTCACCCCACCTGGGGCTTTGCCTGGAGCCTCCGAAGGATTCCGTACCTGAGCCAGCATGACCTACCTCTGTGCTCGCTTCCACGACTGGCTCTGAGAGCGGGACATGGCCAAGCTTGCTTGTAGGGCTCCGGTCAAGCCTTCCTAGGAGCGGCCCAGCACAGGTGCCACCTGCTCAGGTCTCAGGCCTCACCTTGGGCAAGTCTGGACTGAGTGTGATTTCATCCGTGGAAGGACCCCATGTCATTGGTTTCCTTGGTTCAGAATCAGGGATGCTTGTCCTGACCTTTGGCCCACCCCCTGTCTTTCACCCTCAGCCCTCCTAAGCAGCGGTTTTTTTTTCTTCCTGTGATCTTGAAGGTTGAATAAATTGTCAGAAAGCGCAGGCAGTCAGAGGTCAGCTACCAACCCATCCCAGGGGCCCTGCTGAGTCCCTTCTCTGAACCCCTGAGTCTCCTTAGCACTTGGCTTTTCTCTTTGCAAACAGCAAGAGAAATTCCAGAACAAACTTACTTCTTGCATAACACTGCATCTGCAAAGAGATAAACTTAAAAACCACTCTTAAAATTTTCCTTTTTCCTTTTATTTTATTTTCCTATTATTTATTTATTTATTTATTTATTTATTTATATTTATTTATTTAATCTATTGAAAATAGACTCCCTTCTCATACAATGTATCCTGATTATATTTTCCTCTCCCTATTCCTCGCAGTTCTTCCCCACCACCCGTCTCTTCTAGATCTACTTTCTTTCTGTCTCTCATTAGAAGAGAACAAGTTTCTAAGAAATAACAGTCCAACACGATGAAACAAAATATAACAAGAAAAAAGTATCAGGGTTGGAGAGGATGATGTCTTGGTTTCATTTCCTGTTGCTGTCATAAAAGACCTTGATAAAAGCACCTTGAAGGAGAGAGGGTTTGTTTGGCTCATGATTCAAAGTTACAGTGAGTCACTGTGGGAAAGACAAAATGGCAAGAACTCGAGGCAGCTGGTCCTACCATAGCCACAGTCACATGCAGAGGGTAGAGAATTAATGGATGCATTCTTACTAATGCTCAGCTTGGGTTTTCAACTCCATGTATAGTCTAGGGTATTTTACCAGGGAATGGGGCCACCTACAGGGGATTGTCCAGCATCAATTAACCTTGTCAAGGTACTTGCGGTGGCACACGCCTTTAATCCCAGCACTTGGGAGGCGGAGGCAGGTGGATCTCTGAGTTCGAGGCCAGCCTGCTCTACAAAGTGAGTTCGAGGACAGCCAGAGCTACACAGAGAAACCCTGTCTCAGAAAACCTAGGGGGAAAAAAAAGATACTTCCTGTTCCAGGACTTGTACTTCACGGAGGCTACTCTCTACACATCATGTGAAGTTGAAAGTATAAAATATCTAACTATTACAGGTGGGTCAGGGAGAGCGTTGCTAATGCGTTGCCTACTTGACTCCATCGTCCACTCTGTCAGGACTTCTTAAAGGGCTCCGTGCTCTCCGTTAAGCACAGCCTGAAAAAGCACCAGGGACCCTTACCCCTAAGAAACCACTGTCAGGATTTTGAGGATCCCTTCCAGATCTCGAAAATACAGCATAAAACCAAGAAGGGGACAGAATGTTTGCTCATAAGACATAAGAAGGAAGGCAGCGGGATGGACAGCGTCTTCACGGGAATAGCTTCTTTCTCCTGCACAATTCAGAGCACTGCTTGTTGGCTACTCGGCTGCTTACATCCCTTGAGACTTTCCTTGTTAGCCATGCAGTTTATTCAGGCCTTCACAGGGCACACCTTCTTTGGGTCACCTTCCCACTCACCCGAGGTAACCATGGGTACCAGGAGGGCCTTGGTTCTCAATGACCTCGTGACAAAACCACACTGAGGGGGAGTTAGCAAGAACTTCCACTTCTTTGCAGAGATTTCTAAGCTTATCCATCCAGCCAGGAATGGATAAGCAGGGGAGATGGAAGTTGGGCAAGAAGATGATACCGACCTGTGGTATCCATCAAGGCATGGACGTTCTCTTTAAGTTTTAGGCAGTGGACATTGTCCGATTAGTTCATAGAAACGGATTAATGGGCATTTGTAATTGAAGTGTTGGTGGGGAAAATAGGAAAGCAGATGCCAATACAATGGGAGGCCATTGCCAAGCGGCAGCAATTTACAAACCCTGCTTATTGACAACATTGGTCCGATGCCCCTGGTTTCTGCTGCACAAGGACTGATAAAACCAGATGTCTTTTGTGCCCACTTCATTCTTCAACCTTATCATGTACCCCTCTCCAACCCTGGCCTAGAAGTCTCAGACCGTTGAGAGGAAAGACGCGCCCCACTTTCGTTCTGATGGGTTCCTTGGCGGCAAAACCACTTTCTTTTCTTTGTTTCAGAAAAGCTACCTCCCTCCTGCCCAATGAGCCTGCTGGGGGTGGGGGGTGGGGGGATGGGGATCAGTCTGGGGAAATTTCCGCCGTTAATGGTGTGGAGACCGATTGGACAGAGATGTGTGCATCCTGGGAGGCCCAGCCTGGAATGCTTCACTTGCGGGCGCCAATTTCAGGTGGCCCCCTGCGGGTAGCCTAGTTTCCTCAGTGGGTCAGTGCTGTGGAGCTTGCCTTGTGGGGTTCACAGTGGCAGTGAGTTTCCATTTCTGGGCTGGGGAGGGAGACCAGGTATTTTTAGCTTGACTTTTCCTGGATGGAGAGTTGCAACTAAGGTATTTTTTTTTTTTTTTAATTTTGGATGGGGAATGGATGAAAGTCATACTTGGTCTAAAGAAAGGATCCTCCTTCCCCCCCCCAAAAAAAAACCCCACCAACGTGAAGGGTGTGAAGAACGTGAAGGGTGTGAACCTGTTTAACGTCTTTCACCCTCGGTAGGTACTCTAGTGGACTTGCAAACACTTGGGTCTTGGAAGGACTTTGAAACCAGTCCCTTTCATCCCTCTCCACCAGAGGCATTGCTAATGTGATCTCCGTCAGAGATCCATCCACTGTTAGGGTCTGACTTGGAATCACGACCTTTTGAACTAGGGAGCTCTGAGCTCAGAAACACCTCATAACGTGAAATGTGGTGTACAGACGGTATTAGGATACCCCGGAGGACCTGCTGGGAGCTTTTATAGTCCCAGGTCCTGAGGACTGCCCAGGGGTCATTTCAGGACCCTACCCATCCTCAGCCATACCTGGTGCTACTGATGCTGTGAAACCCCTGACCGCTTCTCAGGGAGGGCCACCGTGGATAGTAAATAAAGAGCCGTCTCCATTGATGTCATTGTCTTGGCAGGGACAGGGTCTTCTGGGGAAGGTCACGTAGGCTGGGACTTCTGGCAATTATGAATCCCTGTGCAATCCCCGGAATGTTGGGAACCACAGGAGCCACAGGTTCCCCAGCAACACGTTGCCAGCCTCTGGAATGACCATTCAATCCAGGCCAGAAGTCCTTACAAGCAACCAGGCAATGGGTCTCGAAGCAGCCAAGCCTGTGCTCTGAGGTAGAAGAAGATTGGAGTAAAGGTGGCAGGGTGGGTCTTTATTAACTCCCACGCATGCTGGATTCTTTTACGTAGTGTTTCATTTGATTGTCGTCTCAGCACATGAGCCGCAGAATTTTTAATTTTACCAGTAAGGTTTCTAGTCCTAGAAGCCGTTCAGTGCGGCGGGCTTTGGACTGGAATCAAGGCTGGCAACCCAGTTGCCTGAGGTGTGTTCTCTGTGGCTGGACCAGCTGAGCATGAACTGGACAGGCCTTCTTTTCTCCTGACCTCCATTTCCAATGAGAAAAATGAGGGGTTGAATCCCATGCCTCCTAGAGCATTTCTCCGTTACTCCCCCACCCCAGGGCGCTCCTGTGACTGGCTATAGGTAGGCGACAATGGTCAGGGAAGCCGCAAGCCCTCCCCCTTTTCTGGACAGCAGCATACTCTAGTTTACTGATTTGTGTGTTGGGGAACAGGGACTGGGTTTGGCCTTGTGTGCTTTAATTATTGGCATGTTTTTCCAATCAGAAAATGCACCCAGTTTCCCTGTTGACATGATGCCCTTTCCCTGAGAGAGGTTTCTTTCAGGGATCCCAGTGGGGTTATGCTGCAGTGTTTATATTGGATCTTCTGGGTTTACTGTGTAGGGCACAAAGTTCTCAAAAGCCCTGGAGTATCCTTTGCATCATCCACATTACACCTCCAAGATAGTCACTGAGCTGACCAGGAGTATGCTAGGCTGGGCACCTGTGTGAGTCACTCCCAGCCAGACCAGAAGACCCATTGCTCTACTCAAAAGGTAGATAATGGGATCTGATGGACTGAGGGAGAAAAGACATTGTTCTGAGGACACTTTGGTTGGAAAATGTGTCTTGGTGCTGGACTCTGCTGGTTTCTGTCTTTGCTGACTTTGTAAGAGAGTCTGAAGAATGTCCACGAGGAAGGGGACTGCCAATCGTTTGTCCCCAACCCTACTTTTGTTTCACAGAGTTAATCATTCATTAGTCATTCCCAGATGGAAATTTCTGGAGCCTTCAAAGAGCTTTGTGTCCTCTCTGTGTGTCCAAAGGCTTTGACTTCATGGCACGTGTCTGAAATGTATGTCATACATACATACATACATACATACATACATGTGGTGCATACGTGCCAGCTTCAAACTCTTTCACAGTGCAGAGTCTCTGTGAGCTCAAACTGCCCTCTGCATACAGATGGTCCATTGTGAGCATGCACCATTGCTTTCACTCTGTATCCGCACTGGGGAATAGAAAAGACATTAATTCTTAGCATAAATGAATATTTTTTATGATGATATATCCTAAGAAATTGTGTGTGTGTGTGTGTGTGTGTGTGTGTGTGTGTGTAGATAACACACATAAACAGGCTGTCTACATTGTCATCTGTAGCTTTGGTCACACACGTGTGTCCATCACTCCTGAGCCGAGTGTGAGGATTCCATTTGGATTTTGACTGAAAATGTTACATGTCACCACATCCATCATGTGTGATCTTCTGTGGGAGATGGAACCAAGCACAAAGAGCTCCGTGGAGGAGGCGGTGCATATGATGCTGCTTCAGGACGTCTCTCCTGGCTTCCAGCCAGCCCAGAATGCAAGGGAAAGGCCCTCACCCATTGGCTATCCAATATGTCTAAAAGGGCACCAGTTTGATGAATGTTTAGTAAATCAAGACCATGTGGCCCACCCCTCCCCACTGAGATGCTCCCACTTTCAGCAATTGCAGGGTGGGAAGCCCTGTTGGCAACCAGCCCGAAGCATCTCTGACTTCTCTTTTCTCCTTTTTCTTCATTTCTCACATCTGAGGAAGGCAGACAGTTCAATTTTAATTGTGGTTTCCTGACTCCCAGCACAAGGACATCTCTTTCCATTACCTGGAAGTAGCATTATCCCTGGTGTGAGAGCTGGGAAATTTAGTCTCATGAGGATTGGGGCAGGGGTCAGGGAAGAAAGGATCCTATTTTAAAAATCTTTTTACATTTATTTTTTTTAATGTCCATGTGTGGGTGTGGGTGTATCATGGCGTACGTGGAAGGCAGAACACAACTTGCAGGAGCTGGATTTTTTTCTTCTACTCTGTGGATTCTGGGGATCGAACCCAGCTATTCAGGCTTGCTGGCAAGTACCATTACCCACTGAGCTGTCTCTCTAGCCCCCAGGACCGTATTTTATGCTTGCCGTGGCTCTGATGATGTGGGCCTTGGAATGAGCTCCCAAAACCCAGAGACACAGAGGGCCAATCCAGCTTTTGCCTACCTGCCAGCTGCCTACCAGCTCAGCCCAGCGGGATAGGATTCGCAGCCGGAGTTATCTACTTCCAACATGGGATTCCTTTCATTGAACAGCCTGAGATGTGATCCAGTGTTGGATCAAGTTTAGTTTTAAAAAAATAATCAGTTTTAAGGAATAAGAGGAAAACTAGACTATAGAGCCAAGCAAAGGGATTTCTGGGATGATGAAAGTAAGAGAAATAGGCCCTTTATGTTTGTTTGTTGCTTGTTTGTTTTTAGACAGGGTCTCTAAATTTGGCCCCAGCTGTCCTGGAACTCACTATGTCCAGGCTGGTCTTGAACTCAGAGAGATCCTCCTGTCTCTGCCTCTGAGTGCTGGTATTAAAGGCATGTGTCATATACCCATAATCTAAATTACTGATTGATGAAAGAGAGTATAGTGAGCTGTAAGAGGAATAGGCTTATTGAAACATGAAAAACTATGGAATTTTGTTTCTAGAAGTTGGAGCGTGTATGAGTGTGAAAGCATATGACTCAAACCTGGGGTACCAAGACCACATTTCAACCACCTAGCATAGTTATTTTCTTCACTGGGGAGGAAGGCTGCCGTGGTCTAAGGGCCCTGCTCTATTCCAACTCATATCATAGTGACTACTGGAATCTGGTGCTGATGTGGGGGCCATGATTGTTAACATACAGATCTTGCCTCCCCCTACTGCTTACCCAGGGCAAACTCCTTTGGTTTGTCTCTCCAGCTTGCTTTCCCCTGTTTTCCTGAGCTCTACATTTTAAAGGCATGGCTCCTTCTCTGTGTCAACCTAGGGGTCCTGGAGGAGATTGTCAGTGATACTCACTTTCCCCCCACCCTGATAACCATAACAAGATCAATATATTTATTCTAGTCCCATGGTGACAATCATTTTTCAAGATGCTGTTATGAAAAAAACATGATCAGAATTATACCCAGTCCTGTGGAAGACACCTACTATGGTCAGCTTTAATTGTCAACTAGACAGCCTAGAATCATCTAAGAGGAGAAGCTGTGAGGTCTGCAGGCATGTCTGTGAAGGACTGTCTTAATTATCAATAGATGAAAGTACAGTGCATGCCGGTTGGCGCGTGCTCCTGGACTGTATGGAAAAGCTAGCGAGGCTTGAACCAGAGAGCGAGCTAGCGAGCAAGCCACCCGCAAGCAGTGTCCTCCGTTGTTCCTGCTGCATTTCTTTGTACGTGGGTTCCCTAGCCGGAAGTAACGCTGCATGGACTCCATCCTGGCTTCGGGTTCCTGCCATGGGTTCTCACCTTCTTTCAGTGATGGACTGTGCGACCTGGAAGTGCAAGCCAAGTACACCTTTCCTTCCCTGCGTTGCTTTGGGTCACAACGTTTTATCACAGCAACAGCAAGGAAACTAGAACAACAGCCAAGCCTCTCTCCAATGGTGTAAGGGAATTCTAAGAACTGATCGGGAGAGACTTTGAGGGATGCTCAGGTCCTGTTACCAGTTACCTGCCCTCGCCAGGTGGGGCCTGAGAGGGTACTGAGCTAAACTAGAGTTGGATTCACTCTGGACACTTTGTTCCCTGATGGCAGGATTTCAGACCAATTTAGTGGTTTTTTGTTTTTTTTTGTTTTTGTTTTGTTTTTTTTTTTAAACAGGTCTAGTCTCAAGTTTATTCGTAAAAACAGCATAGGACACTGGTCATCTTGCAAATAGTGTGTGGGTGGGTGTGTCACAGCAGTCCATCTGTCTTCACACTGACGGGAGCCTTTTCTCTGGGGCCTTCATGAGGGCCTGGCCACCTTTGGAAGCCTGAGCTGGAGTTGAAGTTTGGGCCTTAGCTGGAGCTTTGGCCTCTGCCTTGGTTTGAGCCTAGTGGAGAAGGAGCAGATCCTGTTTCTTCTCTGAGAAGGCCGAGATTGAGCTGGTTTCAGAGGACTTTGCTTAGTCACTGTTAAAGAGACCCAGCATCTCTCTGTCTGTACCAGTTACTTTTCTGTTGGTGTGATAAAACACCATGACCACAGGCAACTTGAGGCAGAGAGGGTTTGTTTTGGATTATGGAGAGAGAAGAGGAGAGAAGAGAGGAGGAGAGAGAGCGCTATGGTATGGAAGCATAGCAGTCAAAGCAGCATGCTGCAGGTCCCATCTTCAAATGCAAGTACAAAGTAGAGAGCAAGAACTAGAAACACACACGGACATAAACTCCCCAAACCTATCTTAGGCAGGAGCCTCTGCTAGGGACCTAAAGGGCTAACATTCCCTCGGATTTGAGTCTGGCAGGACATAGCAGCAGTCTCTTTCCTAGATACCTTAGTCAATGTCTCATTGCATCATTGCTTTGGACTCGGTCTCATCTCTGTCTCCAGGAGATAGTTGTCATCAGTCAGGAGACCAAGACTGTGATGATGTAATTGGTTTAGACTTGCATTATAGGCGCCGGTTGTCAGTACAGAGTGAAGCCCCACCAGCACTCAGGATCCAAGATAGGCTCAACTATTCAATATCAGAAGGCTCGGCCAATGCCAGGTGGCAGGAGTCACAGGTGTCTCTACTGCTGACCTTTGGTGTCCAGTGGGTTACTTACTGTCTGCAACTCAGGACCGTCCTTGTGTGTGCTAGCCATCATTATGGTAGTATAACTGTGAAGAGGTGATGAAAATTTGGCTCATCTATGAAAAACAATGACCACTAAAGAATGCCAAAGCCACTGCTGGTGATGGACATGCAGGGAAACTCAAGTGTGTTAAGAAAATGAGTGTTAGCCGGGCGGTGGTGGCGCACGCCTGTAATCCCAAAACTTGGGAGACAGAGCCAGGAGGATTTCTGAGTTCGAGGCCAGCTTGGTCTACAGAGTGAGTTCCAGGACAGCCAGGGCTACACAGAGAAACCCTGTCTCGGGGGAAAAAAAAAGAAAATGAGTGTTATTAAGAATTTTGGCCAACTCCTGAGATGGGATATTAAAATCAGCAGAGGCTGTATCAATAATATGAAAAGGACTCACCATGTAGTCTATATGGAAATAAGATGAGGCATTTTCTAGTATGATTTCTGTAACATCTCCAAGGGGTTCGAAAGAGCTCAGTGGGAGAAAGCTAATAGGAGGGTAAAAATAAGCTCCGAGGTTACAAGAAAGCCAGCATCCAGTTACAAACAGCCGTAACCTTGACTTTGTTAGGTTCACAAAACACTTAAGAATGCATCGTCTGTGGAAGACGAGGGTCTACCCTTCTGTCACAGCAGCCCAATGATCACACAGAAACGCAACAGACTGCTATTGTTCCATCCCTACCATCCATTTTACACTTCAGCCTTCATCTTGGGGATTCTTCCCCGCTGCCCCCGCCTTAGTTCTATGAGCTTAGTTCTGTGGTTCAGGTAGAGCTGGCAGCTGACTTCCGGACCATCAACCTGTGATGGCTCCCAGAGTGAACATGTGGTGAGGGAATGCTTGGCTTGCTTATTCAATTTTGCTGGCCACTGGTGTTGATTCAAGATGGACGAATGGGCCAAGGGAAGGAATCAGAAGCAATTTTGGGCTTTACACTGGTGCTATCAGGGTGTCAGGCTGGTAGGCTGATAACTAAGAGCCACAGGTAACTACATTGCTTTTTCAAATGGTGCCTGGGAGTGGGAGCAGCACAGATCTAATAGAGCCAAGTTTCAGTGGAAATATAGTTCTGACCACGACACTTGAGTGCTTTAATCCAGGCTTTGTCTGAATACAGACCTAGGATTCTTAGTTTATTGCAGTAATGTTTGTGTGGACTTGTGGTTTCTCCTCTTCTTTTACCACCACCTTCTTCTTTTCCTCCCCTTTCTTGTCTTTCTTGTCTACTTCTTCCTCTCTGCTACACTCAGGGGCTTCTGGAAGACTTTATGGAGAAAATGATGATCACACAAGTGATCAACATTCACTCTACTTGGAATGAGTTGTTGGTAATAAAAAATGACAAGAATCAGTTTGTGTTGGGCCATATTAAAAGCCTGTTAAGGAAATGGTGGTCCTTATTAGAAGACTAAAGACAAACCCTGGAGCATTTTGGTGATTAATATTAATTACAAACATGACAGTGTCAGGAATCACTTAGGAGACAATCCTCTGGGCACCTATAAGGGATTACATACATCCAGTTGGCCTCTGGGATTACCTGTGTGGGATTATCTTAATCAAGTTAATTAAGGGGGAAAGATATGCCCACTGTGGGTAGAACTATTCTCTAGGTTTTTCCAGGACTTTCACAAGGCAGGAAAAGCTAGCTTTCTGCTTGTGAATATGGTTTGATATGGTCAGTTGCTTCAAGCTCTTGCTATTTTGGTTTTTGGCCATATGAACTGTAAGCCAAAATAAATATTTTCTCTATTAAGCTTTTTATGTCAGAGTATTTTATCACAGCAACATATGACACTAAGTCAGATATAGTGGAAAGGAGGTGAAGATCACTATCAAACTGATGGTCAAGGAAGTAGATCTGGCTAGGTTACACTTGGAGACACTGAGGTCTCCTAACAACTCAGATTGGCAGAGATCATTGCTAGACAGTTGTTGAAAATTTTGAGGAATGAGAAGAATATCCAGGAGGTTGGTAGATGCAGTGGTGTATGGGAGTGAAAAATGGGTAGTATTTCTTGAAGATGTGTGTCTCGAAGAGCCAGGGTGAACACCAATGAGGTAAAGGATGGATCTGAAAAGAAGACGAGGCCAAAGATGATGCCAACAGCAGTTTCTGATCTTCTCAGCCTTGTGTTCAGAAGGCAGCAGGTGTAGCACTGTTCTTGGGCCTAGGGAGCCATGTTCTCAGTGACTGTTCCCAGATGATCATGGGCCTGGGACTAGACACACTTCTTGGAGAGCAAGTCTCGCCAATCGTGGTCAGCCCTTTGAACATTCGCCACGGATATGCTGTTCCCAGCACCTGCCTGACATCTCTTTTGCGCTCGAGCCAATAGCCAGGCCCCCAGAAGTCTCTGCACAATGTTACCACATGTTTGATGTCTCTGAAAAAAAGAGGGAACACATAATCATGATTTAAAAATAAACAGCAGAAGACAAAGTATTTTGGTTCTTGGCTCTACCCACTGCTGGTGAAGTCATCTCTTCGAGTGGACTCTGGCCACGGAGTACTTGGAGACCTTTGAGGTTTGGCACTCATCGGGCTTGGTCTTTAGAGGGCTGGGCCTCCTCACAGATGACAACCTCCATTTGCTACAGCCATGATAAGGCTAGGACAAGACCTTGGGCTGACAGTGCCCTGCTCTGGGCTTTCCCCTCACTGTCCTGACTACTTCTGTCTTTCTGTCATTTTGACTTTATGGAGTAGTACAGAACAACCCTGCCATCAACCAGGGAGACATGTCAATGGTTCAGTTGGGCCACCGAACATGGGCCCAGCCTATTCCAGGTGCTTGGCGGCCATAAGGTTTATTCAAGCAAAAGGAAGATGGCAGAGGGCCAAATCTCAGTGCTAAGACTAAGCCTGTGGAACCATGTGGATATAGATAGATTACCTTCCAAAGGCAGAGCTTTAAGAAGGGAGTTACTGTGCAAGTGGCTTCGATCATGGCTCAGTGAGAGCTTTTGGGTCAAAGGGAAGAGGGTGAGAAGGGGAAAAGTAAAGACATTGGTGGTGCAGGGTCACTAGAAGACATCTAATCAATGTCTGATTGTCCTCAGAGTTTAGCTCATTGCTCATGGAGGAAGGGTGTGTTATACACAGGTTATGTAGGAGTACATGGGTCTGATTTAATAGGGTCCGACTGTTTAGTTACAAGAAGCCTATATAGAATACTGATATGTATTTTTTTTTAAAAAAATAAAGCTACAAATCTCGGTTTTGTGAAAACATTATTAAAATGTAAAGCCAAATGACAAACTTGGAATGATCTTTGTGACATTAATGACAGAATTAAGATATCACAATAAAGCCCAGAAGCCCTAAATACTCAAGACACAAATAGCAAGTCAAATGATTCCCAAGAAGAAGAAAGGAGAGGACTCTGGGCCTGTAAAGATTGCATCCAGTTTAGTAAAGAAACCGAGGGGGGAGGGGGAATTATTGGGGAACAGATGGGGGGGAGAGGAACTATGGGAACTATGGTGGGTGGGAACTGGGAAAGGGGAAATCCTTTGGAATGTAAACATAGAATATAGAAAATAAAATAAAAAAAAAGATAAAAACATAAAAAAAATACAAAAAAAAGATATCACAATAATAAGGATTTTGTAAGATAAAAGGAGAGAGGGGAACTAGAAGGTGCATCAATGATGCTCTTGCAAAGGACATAGGTTCAATTCCCTGAATTCTCATGGTGGCTTACCACTATCCCTAACCCCAGTTCCAGAGAATTTTACAACCTCTTCTGGCCTCAGTGGATATTGCCTGCATGCATGCCTTTCAAAACAACAACAACAAAAAACTTTGTTGAAAAGGAGTGAGAAAAAAGCAACCCTACACCAACTGTTGGACAAATTAATTGAAAACTTAACTTTTAGAAAGAAATCAAGCACAGGAAGAGATATAAGAGATAAATTCACTAACAAATTTGCTAATTGAAAAGTGAGGAATCCTATTTTATCTCTTGGTGAAGGTAAACAGATTGGGTTGAAGGAAAATACAGTTATTAGTAAGGTTCTGAGGGAGATAGATTCTTTGTTAATAAATCTGTGAAAGCTGTTTGTGGGAATTCTGGCCTGAAAATAAAATGCCACAGGCTTTGGCTTATCAGTTCTGCTCTTAACAATGTATCCTGGGAAGGACACTGCTCAATGCCTAAAGTTGGATACTAATTTTTGCTTAATGAAAAACTGTAAGGAATCCCCCTTAATATCCCTTACTAACATAATGTCTAATTTATGGATCATACTATAAAGAAAAACTAGGAAATCATTAACGATGATAAATTATCTTTGAATCTACTGGAAAGAAGAGACCTATATGACATTCTTTTGAAAACTTGAAACCAATCCACGCAGACCCTGCAATTGCTCTTTTCTAGGTTCATCTTGCCCCAGTGTGGGCTCATCCCTCAGTTCAGGGGCCTTTCCGAGTGTTGTGATCATGGCAAGCATCCAATGAGCAGCAGAGAGAAGTCTCCGTATAGCAGTGGTTCTCAACCTTCCAAATGCCGAGACCCTTTAATAGAGTTCTTCGTGTTGTGGTGATGCCCCACCCATAAAATAATTTTGTTGCTACCTCAAAACTGTAATTTTGTTACTGTTGTGAATCATAATCACAACAGCAAATATCTGATATGCAGTATATCTGATATGGGACCCCCCCAAAGGGGTCATAACCCACAAATTGAAAACTGCTGTCTTACAGTGTGTTTTCAGAGAGAACTCTACTCTATCCAAGAAGAGTAGAGTCTGGGATGTGAGAACTTTAATGTAGAGATGCAGGTGGTGTGGCTCTGTCTACCTATCATGGGAGCATATACTGAGTACTTAGTCCATGTTTTCTATCCTGGTCAATTTGGAAACCAAGTTATCCTGGTTAGTGTTTGTTAACTTGACCCAAACTATAATCATGTGGCAAGAGGAGCATCAACTGGGAAAATATCTCTATTGCATTGGCCTACAGAGAAGTCCTTGGGAGAATTTTCTTGATTATTGATTCACGTGGAGAGGCTCAACCTAGTATGAGCATTGGCGCCCATGGGCCTGGGTTGTAGAAGAAAGCAAGCTGAGCAAGTCATGGGGTGCAAGCTAGCAAGTCTTCTTTCTCTATGGCCTTTGCTTCAGTTCCTGCCCCCAATTTTCTGCCCCAATTGAGCAAAATAAACCCTTTCCTTTCCTAAACTACTTTTGGTCCGTGTTTTATGACAGCAAGAGGAAAGGTATTCAGATGCAAGTGTTGCAAGAAATGCAAGATACTATTTTGAGTCATGAGGATTAGATAGAGGTTGGGGTTGCCTGCACAGTCAACTGTGGAGAAGTCTCACTCTGTCTCAGGAGGGCTGAGAGCACAAGGCTGAGTCCGCCTCCTTGGCTCTCAATTCCAGCTGCACCACTGACTAGCCGTGGGGTCTTGGCAAGTCATTTTTCTGTAGCCAGGCATTGTCACCCATGAAATGTGGGGAGCATAGTCAATAACTTTCTTGACTGAATGAGCTCTTACGTGAGAATACTTCCATGATCTTGTTTGCCTGGAACAGTTTAATGAAGCCTCAAGTTTGAACACTAAGTGACATCATCACCCAGTCCCCAGGCTCCTTGGACCCACCACCTTCTGACCACTGTGAATCTCTACCAGGGTCTAAAGAGGCACAAACCCAAGCCCACTTCCTAATGCTCAGTCTCGCGAACAGCATTTTGTTCTGTTTCTCTAGTTTACACTCTTGCCATCTCTTTCTCTGAAGCAGAGATCCCATCCTGTGACTTCAGAGCACAAAACATACTTTCCCTCATATCCAGTGAATCCTTCTTTTCACCTGTTGATGTCCTGTGCTTAGTGTGACAAAGCTCCGGACCCTCCTTGCCACCCTTAACATCCTAAGCTTTATTTCTGCCAAGCAGGAGACGAGTCCTTTTAAAGCAGTTTGGAAATGGGGGCTGGTTGTGCTGGCACACACCTTTGATCCCAGGTCCCAGGAGGCAGAGGCAGGCAGAGTTCTGTGAGTTCAAGGCCATCAAGGGTTACACAAGGACAGACAGTTTCACAGCAGAGCAAGCCGCTGAGCAAACAAAGAAACAAAACGCAGATCCCTTTAGGCTTGCAGCACCTTCTTTGACATTCTGCTTTTCAGTATAAATTTCAAGCTTATGGAACTAGGGTATCTAGGGTCTGATACTCTAGATGGTGGTTCTTTGCCATCATTTCTCTTTCTCTCTTTCTTGTTCTCCAGCAACACAAGCCCCCATGCTATTTCTCCAACTGGTACATTCCTGTGTGCCTCAGGACCCCACCACCTGCCGTCCCTCGGTTGTCTTCTCTGTCCTCATTTACATATTAAAATTGCGCTTGCTAGACCCAGAAAGTATACCCACCAAGTGTATAACATGCCTTTTGAGATTTTCTTGCAGTGTCTTAAAGTTCTCATTGCAATGTTTTGCAATAGTGTTGTATCTGTTTTTAAAATTTTACGCTACTGATGTAATGATAAGAGAAATTGTTACCTTATTTTATTTTCTATTTAATACTTATAGATGGAAATACAATTGATAGCTATTTGCCTAATTATGAATTTCTTAGCTCATTACTCGTATCTCCAAGTAGTTTTCCTGTTCAAGTTTTGACAACTGAATAATCATGTCATCAGTGCAGGGATAGCATCTTATCTGTGTCCTGGCTAGTTTTCATGTCAACTTGGCACAAGCTAAAGTCATCCGAGAGGAAGGAAACTCAATTTAAAAAAATGCCGCCACGAAAATGGGCTGTAGGGGGGGCTGGAGTGATGGCTCAGTGGCTAAGAGCACTGACTATTCTTTCAGAGGTCCTGAGTTCAATTCCCAGCAACCACATGGTGGCTCACAACCATCTGTAATGGGATCTGATGCCCTCTTCTGGTGTGTCTGAAGACAGCTACAGTGTACTCATATACATAAAATAAATAAATATGTTTTAGAAAATAAACAAGAAAGGAAAGGTTACGGCTTAGTAGTGACACATTTATGTGTCCAGTTGGTCAGAGGTCAGCTGTCCTGGTAGTCAACTTGACACAAGCTGAAGTTATCTGACAGGAGGAAACTTCAATGAAGAAAATGCCTGCATGAGACCAGGTTGTAGGCAAACCTATTGGGCATTTTCTTAATTAGTGATTGATGGCATGGGGCCCAGTTTATTGTGGGTGGTGCCATCCCTGGGCTTGGTGGTCCTGGGTTCTAAAGGAAAGCAGGCTGAGCAAGCCAGGAGGCAAGTTAGTAAGCAGCACCCCTCCATGGCCTTGGCATCAGCTCCTGCCTCCTGGTTTCTCTTCTGTTTGAGTTCCAGTCCTGACTTACTTCAATTACGGACTACAGTGTGGAATCATAAGTGAAATAAACACCATTTTCCCCAACTTGCTTTTAGTTACAGGGTTTCATCACAACAGTCAATACCGGTCTAAGACAATTTCTTCATCTCTAGGATTTATGACTTTGTTTCTTTTTCTTATTGAGCTGGTGAGGAACTGTGTGTGTGTGTGTGTGTGTGTGTGTGTGTGTGTGTATGTGTGTTTATGTGCATGTGTGTGCAAGTGGTCTCAGATACCACAAGTTGTTGGATTTCCTGGAGCTGAAGTAATATAGACAGGACCTGCCTGATATGCATTCTAGGAACTGAACTTGGGTCCTATGGAACAGTGGTAAGCGCTCTTAACCAGGCAGCCAGCTCTCCAGCCCTGAGAGGATTCCTCACACTGTTACACAGAAGCCTTGAAAGCAGCAGCAGGTTCAGAGTCTTGCCATCAGGTGTGATGGCAACAGGAGGCTTGGTTCTTCTGCAGCACCCCTTGTCAGAGCTACCAGTTTCCCATCTGTTCTGCTGCTGTACATTGTGTGTGTGTGTGTGTGTGTGTGTGTGTGTGTGTGTGTGTGTGTTTAAAACCCCAAAGATGTTTTGCATTGTGATAACTGATTTCCTTAAGTTTTCCATACTATCACCTGGGGTTTTGTTTTCATTTTGTCCTTATGATGAATATGATTTTCAAATAGCTAGCCAGTCTGTATTCCTGTGTAATAATCCCATTGGTTTATGATGAATTGTCCTTATTACATATGGGTAGCTTGTATTTGGTAATATTTCACTTGAATTCACGGAGAAATGTTTGCAATATTTTTCAGAGTTGGTGCATCTTAGCATGTTGGATCTGTTAAAGGTCTTGGTGTTCATGTGATTGATGATATTTATTAATATACATGCACACACAATACATACATCATACATACATACATATATACACACACACACATATGATATAGATATTAAATGCAATGTAGCAGAACAATCATTTGAGTTTGGAGCATCCCTTTCTGGAAGTGTTTTTGGTAAATATAACTTCTTTGATAAATATATGGCCATCAAATATTTTCTCTTTTGCTTTGTGTTGTTTTAATAAGTTGAGAGTCTCAAAGAAATTGCCCAGCTCATCTTTGTTGCAGACCCGTAAGGATCCCCTCACGCACCAGATCCTTCTATCTCTTTTTTTGATGCTCATTATGTTGTAGTTATGTCAGCTCCTTTATCTCTGATATTTTTAATATGTTTTTTTCCTTTATTACCTCTAAAGTCATTCATTTCTATCGATTTTTCTCAAGGACAACGTTAAGATACTTGGTAGTATTTTCTTTTCAAATTGTTTGATTTCTATTCTTACTTTTATATTATTTCTATTTGCTTTAAACTGAAATTAATATTTTTGTAGCATAAGGCGGAACCCATTCTGTGAAGGATTCTATACTTTTCTAGTTCAGGCATATAAAGCTATGGAGATGCTTTTAAATTTTTATTTATTAATTATTAGTTTATTACTTTTTTTTTTTTAAAAGAGTTTTTAAAACACTCCAAAATGGCTTGCCTGTGAAATGTCCACTCTAGGTTCACACATTGGGGCATTTGGTCTCTTGGGGGTGGTGCTGTTTTGGAAGGTTAGGGAACTTTTCGTTGCCTAGTGGAGCCGGGTTGCTGTGGGGATGGGGCTTTGAGGGCAGCAGCTTGGCCCTGCCCTTCTGTCTTCTGTTCAGTCAAGATGTGAACACCCCTTGCCATTTGCTCCTCTGCCACGCACAGATCGTTCTGGCTGCCGCCTCCCTCCTCCTAAGACAGACTGGACCTCCTGGAACTGTGAGCCAGAATGAGCTTTCTTCTCTTAGGGTGCCTCTGCCGGTGCGTGGCACAGCCGTAAGCAAAGGAACTGATACTTACTATCTCTTTTCTTTTCTTTTTTCTTTTCTTTTCTTTTCTTTTCTTTTCTTTTCTTTTCTTTTCTTTTCTTTTCTTTTCTTCTCTTCTCTTCTCTTTTCTTTCCTTTTCTTTTCTTCTCTTTCCTTCCTTTCTTCCTTTCTTTTTTCTTTTTTCTTTCTTCTTTCTTCCTTTCTTCCTTTTTCTTCCTTCCTTCCTTCCTTCCTTCCTTCCTTCCTTCCTTCCTTTCTTTCTTTCTTTCTTTCTTTCTTTTTCTTTCTTCCTTTCTTTCTTTGAGGCAGGTCTCACTCTGAAATCCAAGCGGGCGTTAGTGCCCTGGAACATTACTATATAGTACAGAGTGGCCTTAAACTCATAGCAATCCTTCTGCCTCCTAAATACCAGGATTACATATTTGGACCTACCTGATGCCCCATTTCAACTACATCTCAGAAACATTTTCATTCACCTAAAACATTTTTTTGATTTTTCACTTCAAGTTTTTTGAAATTTATTGAGCATTTGTTTGATTTCCAAATATTCTCTCTGGCTTTCACGTAATTACTGGTTTCTGATTTGTGTGTGTGTGTGTGTGTGTGTGTGTGTGTGTGTGTGTGTGTGGTTGAGTAAGAGTATGCCACAGTACTTCAATATTTTGAACCTTATGTAGTCCTGCCCTGGCCCAGCATGTAGGGGGAACTGCATTTGCACTTGAGAAGACTGCATACTCTACAGGTTTGGAGCCTGGAGATGCTTTGTTCTGATAATGTCACTTAGAACTTTCATGTTTGTGCTGGATTTTTGTTTAGTTTTACTGCTAATTCAGATGAGCTCATACTGTCTCAAACTCCGCCTGTAGACTTGTCTACTTCATTAATATTTCTGTTAAGCTTGGACTTTGTGTTTTAGAATCTTGTCATTCCCATTTAGGCCTGCTAAATGCGTGGAGCTAAACTCATCTCCTTCTTATCCCTGTCACACTCCAGTCCAAAGTCACTATAGAGACCCCAGCTCTATTATCTTAAGTCATAATGCATAGGTGGTCTCTTTTCCCTCTTACTCTCAAACTCTTTTCATTGATGGATTTTTTGGTTTTACAGTTTCATACATGTATGTGATGTATTTTCGTGTTCATGGTTCACCCTGTACAATTGCTGCAGAGAGGTAGGCTTTCTTTTGTTTTATGTTCATTCTGATCTGATCAGTCTTTTAACTTTTAAAATATTTTCCCTTATTTTTACATTTCCTTATTTTCATGGGTGTATCTGTGTGCCCATGGCGGTCAGAGGAAAACTTTAAGGAGCTGGTTTTTCTCCTTCCACTATGTGGGTTCTGGGGATGTCATTAGGTTTGTTGGTTTTGGTGGCAACTGTCTTTATCCACTGAACCATCTCACCAGTCATATATTGACCTTAGATTAAAAATAATTTATTCTTTTGTGTGTGTGTGCATGTCTATGTGCATATGTGCAGGTACAGGCATGCCACAGAACATGTGTGAATGTCAGAGGACAATTTACGGGAGTTGATTCTTTCCTTCTACTATGTAGGTCCTCAAAATCCAACCCAAGTCATTGGGTTTGGTGACAAGTACCTTTGCCTGCCAAGCCATCCTGCTGGCCTGTATTGGTCTTTTGATGGCTGAGTACATTTTCATCCATTTAGTGATATAACTGCCATTTTAGCCTTAAAAAAATCTTTTTTTTTTTAGTGTGTTTTTGTCACATTTGTTTTATGCTCCTCCTTTTCTTCTTGTCTTCCTGAATTTGGTTTAATGAAATATTTTCTAGGATTCCATCTTTTCTATCAGATTGCTAGCTGTGTGTTTTTGATTTACTGTCTTAGTGTTGCTCTGAGGACAGCAACCTGTATCATTAGCTGACTACTTCTACCTTAGGATGATTCTCAGCCAGCTTTCCAGATAGAACATAAGTTGCATCTATCTTTTAGGAGCTGTGGCAGGAAGTTATTTCTCTCTCTCTTTTTTAAATTAAATTATTATTTTTTACATATTCACTTTACATTCTACTGACTGGCCCCCCTCCCCATCATCCCTCCCTCTATCCCTCCTGCATCCCCCCTTTTCTTCTCCACTGAGTCGGTAGGGGTCACCCTGGGTATCTCCCCCTGCCCTGGCAGGAAGTTATCTCTTAATGGTGCCACAAAATGTGACTGAACCCTGGCACTGGACTATGGGTGAGAAATCCATTTGCTATACCAGTCAATTACTCTCTGATGAGAACATTGACCTGTGCAGTGGGCAGATAGTGTTGAGCTGCGGAAGTGAGATGTCTTTTGCTAGATGTACACTAAACGTACAGGAAATAGAGGTGAAAACTCCTATATAGGAATAAATGTGGCTACTTGTGCAAGGGCAGTTATTTATTTATTTATTTCTGGCATCGATCTTTATAAAAACCACAGCATACTCTACCTACAGATACGTTTAAAGAATGCATATTTAGTACAAAAGTAAGAATGATTTAGATCTTGGTCATTAAGAAAGTCAGTGATGGCCGGGCGGTGGTGGCACACGCCTGTAATCCCAGCACTTGGGAGGCAGAGGCAGGTGGATTTCTGATTTAGAGGCCAGCCTGGTCTACAGAGTGAGTTCCAGGACAGCCGGAGCTACACAGAGAAACCCTGTCTTGAAAAACCAAAAAAAAAAAAAAAAAAAAAAAAAAAAAAGGCAAGTCAGTGATGAATGTGAGAGTGAGAGTTGGGAAAAGTCTTCATTAATCTCACGATCACGTAGAAAACATGGATGTAAGTCTGTTGAATAAACATTAGTGTCTTAAAATATCTGTGGTCACTTAGCCAGACTCAGATAGACAAATAATAAATGCTTTCTCTCATGTGTGCAGTCTGGAGTCTATGCATGGACATATAAATATGTTATTTCTCATATGCAGAATTAGATTCAAATATATACACACAGGCAAGTGCACATACACATGCATGCGAGTACTCACACATACACAGACATGTCAAAGCAAAAGGGCTTTCTGGAGGAAGAAAAAGGATCCGCAGGGTTGGTGAGAGCAGGCAGGGAGGACGGTGGGAAGCTAAAGGCGGAGCACAGCGCCACCCACGCATGAAGGCGCTGTAAAGGACCATCAATTCTGCAGGCTTCCTAAAAACTAAAACGAAAAGTGAATACATGTTCTAAAAAACAGTGCTTATTTTAAGTTCGTTTCTGTAGATAATTAAGAAGAGTTGCCCAAGGTGGATTTATGACCCACCAACACCAAACAACTCTCTTCTCATATTAATTTTGTGCATTTCCTATTCCAAATTTTCCTAGGCAGTAATGGGTAAGAGAAGAGATAACACTGAATGTGTTGACTTCTTCAGTATGCAAATAAATTTTCAAAGACTTAACACTAGGCTAGAATTCAACATCCCAGGCACTTCAAATCGACTACCCACTAAGGTAATCCGAATACTGGTCTGATTTTTTTTGTCATCCTGCTTAATCAAAGCAATGACAACAATGCTAAGTTCATTCTGCCAAAGGTGAAACTGCCATGACAAATGCAGTTGTAACCGGTTAAGAAACTGAATGTTGAGAAATACCCCTCTTCTTGATAATAAAAATATAAATTTTGGTAGAACACAGTGTTATAGCACAAATAATTGTCCTTCTACATTAAGATGTTTATAGACTAGGAATGTACTTGGAATTGGTTGGTTGCATGCATAATTAATGACTGTTTCCAAACATGCTGGGTTTTTAAAAACATCAATTGAATTGGAAGCTGTAGTAAAAATTAAGTGATTTTATATACCCGAAGACTAAACTACAAAACTTTGTGTCAAAAGTAATTTTGTATACAAAATAATACTTCGCCGTGGCTCTGTGCACTTTCTTCTTCCGTTGCTGTCACTGGTTAGATTTTTTTTTTTTTAGCAGTCTTCAGACTTTGAGGAATGGCTTTGTGAATCAAATGTCCTAAAAGCTTTTGACCTTTTGTGTAAACAAATCCTCCAACTTTTGGATCCCTTTGTGCAAAAGCACCTGGAAATATTTAATCAGATTTAGGCGAACAGCTCAGCCTAAGACGCTGGCGTTTTGAGTCTTAGGGAAGGGTAGTTATGCAGAACGAAGCCTGGGAGCAGGAAGGCTGAGGTTGGTCTGAAAAAGAATGAGAGAAGGCGGGGAAATTAACCAAGAGCTCACATGCTCTGCAGTGACTAACGGTTCAATTACTTGGGTCTTCTTTTTTTGCATCATGCTGATTGACGGGAAGGGGCGGGCTTACGGTGGTGCTTGTGTGACCACTGAATAGATTTATCTTCTAAGTCTATTTGTGATAGCATGAAGTGGAATAAGCTTGTGATTCTGGGCAGCTAAAATTGGTGAGCCATTCAAAAGCTCATTAACGGAGATAATTTTTTTGACATTTTTGTCAAGGGGAAAAATCACTTTGAAGCAAAAGGAAAGTATCGCTGAGAGTATCTGAAGTGAAACATTCACTCATTTCAATATGAAAGTTAATTAAAATGGACAGCATTCGCAAGTTGACTGAAGTTTCTCCAAGTTTACCAGCTATCTCAGCACCAGGAGGCAGAATGTATTCCTAACTTAAAAAATTGTGGTCTGTGAAGAAGGATTGATTGAAAGAGTGAATGATTTCAAATTTATTAATAACATGTGATACTGAAAAGAATTGCCGGCTATTTTATGGAAGAATCTACAATGATAAGATGAGGTTGAAAGGCTTACATTCCTCAGAGAAGCCCAACGATACAGAGAATGTGCTGGTTACTTTTATGTCAACTTGCCACAAGCTAACGACATCTGAAAGGAGGGAACCTCAAAAGAGAAAATGCCTCCATGAGACCCAGCTGTGTGGCATTTTCTTAATGACTAATCAGTTGTCGTTGGGGCAATCCCTGGACTGGTGTTCTCGTGTTCTATATGAAAACAGGTTGGGCAAGCCATAAGGAGCAAGCCAGGAAGCAGCACCCCTCCATGGCCTCTGCATCAGCTCCTGCCTCTATTTTCCTGCCCTGTTTGAGTTTCTGTTCTGACTTCCCTTGGTGATGATCAGTGATAAGCTTGGAAGCATATCCTTCAGTCAGTCCTTTAAAGGCACAAGTATCATCATAAGGAATCTTTAAAAAATAAATCTCAAAATCATTTTTAATTTATTTAGTGTGAGCATGTGCACTGTGCACACGTGTGTGTGTGTGTGTGTGTGTGTGTGTGTGTGTGTGTTTGTGTGGGTGCGTGTTTGTGTGGGTGCGTGTATGAGTATTTATGGAGTATTTATGGTGATGAATATCTTTCTTTGATTGCTTTTCATGTTTACCTTTTGAGACAGGGTCTCCTTGAGCCTGAAACTCACTGAGTCAGCTCACTGGCTAGGCAGTGAACGTCAGGGATTTTGAAGCCTGTCTCACCCTACCTCCCCACAAGTGCTGGGGTTATAGGTACATTCTGTTATGCTGGCCTTTTTACATGGGTACCAGGGATCCAAATTCAGATCTTCATGATTTTCCAACACACACTTTATCAACTGAGCCATCTACTCAGCTCTTTATAAAGACTTTGCATAAAGCCAACAGAGTCCAAGTTGGTTGGATGTACTTTCTAGAAAGGCATTAGACCAGAATTAGAGCTGGCTTCTACACTCTCAGAGCTTCTTCTCCAACAGCAGGGCAAAAATACATGAACAGATGCCTACAGTACAAAAAAGTTTCAGCATGAAAAGACCTGTCCACATGGTTTGTCCTGGGGCCCGAGAAAGGGTGGTGGCCATCTTGAGTGACAACTGAGTCATTCCCCCGGAGGATCGTGATTGGCCCTGGTGGCCTGTGACTTGGCTGATGTTGAAGACATCGGAGGGCTTGGCATCACTCATTCTGTGCAGCTTCATATCTAAGAGCAATCTGAAGGGCCTGAGGGAAGAACAAGCTGTGGAGAATAAGCCACCATGTCAGCTAAACCAGCTGTCCCCGTGGCGGCCATGGGGGCTCCGAGTGATCTCAGGGTGAGAGATTTCAGCCAGGGCTGGAAGAAGGCAATGAACCAATGACCCAATGGCTGGAGCACTTTCAAGAGTCTATTTTTGTTTCAGATAAAACCAGAAACAATGATCCACTCAGGGAGCCAACCTCCTAGAGATTGATGGTGAAGTATGTGAGGCTGTGAGCTCACCAATATATTTCCCTGCAAGGCAAAGCCTATGCCATGTGGAGCAGGCAGAGTAAATCTAGTTCAGGGTCATATGAGGTCAGGTCTCCATCTTCAACTGCCTACCAGAATCTCACCAAGGACTCAGCTGATGTCTGGTCTTATGCTGGGCAAAAAGAAAAGACAGAAGACATAGGTCGTAGACTCAGGGCTGGAGAAAAGCCATGGGCAGAACATAATCAAACCAAGTATGCTCCTTCCCAGAAGTGGTTTGACTTGAGGGTCTTGAGACTTCCTTCATTGTAGACCTACAAGCCAAACAAAAAGGTTTATTCTTTTGTCAAAAGAAAGGATGGTATTAGTGGTACTAGGGATTGAACCCAAGGCCTCATGCGTGCTGGGTAAGTGCTCTGCCGCTGAGATGTATCACAAATCTTATTTGTAACTTTTATTTTGAGGCAGAGGCTCAGTTGGGAAGGCTGGCTGTGAACTGACTCTGCAGCTCAGGGCATCCTTCAACTTGAGATCTTTTAGTCTCAGCCTACTGGGCAGCTGGGATTATAGGCCTGTTCTCTGAATTCAGAGGCCTCTTTGATTAATCCCAAAGTTATTGTTGGAGAAATCTGTGTACCTAACTAGGGGCTGGCCTTGTGCTGTGGGGAGTATGGGCAGGGAGTAAGAGGAGACATCTCACCAGCATGCAGGATGTTAGATCTCATGCCAAGGTAAGAGGTAGAATCCTGATCTTAGAGGTAGATAGATGTCAGGCAATTTAATGTCCAGAACACAGATCAGACTCAATGAGAAGTGATGTATGCTCTTTCATCCTCAAGGAGTCCAGTAATCTGGATGGCATCTTGCCATCCAGGTAAAGATGGTTCTTTACCTCCAGGCATTTATAAACCAGCCTCCCTTTTCTTCTCTTCCTGGACCTGAGGCACCTTGTTTCTATACCCAATATCTACTAATAAACATATACTTGAAGATTTCTAAGTTGTCAATGAGGATGTTTTGACTTTGCTAGGGACACCTGTTTCTTTTGTTGTGGATCCCAGTTGTATCCTCATCCTGAGAAGATACTGCCTGTCCCCTATGGCCCCAGATGATAGAATACTGTTACACTTTGTGTTCTCAATCAGCATCATGAATCTTCTAAAAATTGGTAAAATGAGTATTCTTTTTGCTCACAGTATGACCTACTGGTAGCACTCATAGAGTCTTGGGAATCATGTTAGTTGGAAGGTATCGTGAATTTAGTACAACATGAGCCATTTTAAACCAGAAGTTTGATTTGGGAGTCAGATGTGGGGTTTTCAAATGGACATGTAGGGAAAAACTGGGACTTGGGCTAGAGTGAGAAGAAAACAGAATAACCACTTCAGGGTTCAAATCCCACCGTTGAGGTGGAGCTATCGGGATACTCACAGTGTTTCTTTCCGTGGTCCCACATTGATGGGTGATCAGCAGGATGACCACTTGGTATTTATAGTCACTTGGTACTAGATGAAGTTGGAGGGTCCAATCTTACCATGAACAAAACACCAGTCTTATCTTAGAACTCCGTTTCAGATTATCTGTTGAAAAGGATCTGTTGGGAGAAGGAAACCCATGGTCAATTACTGAGCCATGAAGCTCTGAAGCTTCTGCAGTGATCACTCATTCTTTCAATGTTGCTAATGCCTACTGAGGCATCTCTGATGGCTTTGGACTTTGTGGTGAGCTACCAAGACAGGTCAGGTACAATTCTTCTTTTGAGGTGGATAGAGTTATCAGGGAGACTTGTGGGTGGTGTGAGGGATGATGGATGTGTTAAGGCTACTGAGTAGATTGATGATTTGAAATGGCTTCTTGGAGGAGCTGATTTGATTTTATGTAGGAGCTTGATACTGGCCATGGTGACCAGATATTTGGTCAATGGCATTCTAGATGTTTCTACGAATTCGTTTTTTAAAATTACAAGATTAGCATTTAATTCAACAGGCTTTAGGTAGAATCCTCTGGATAATATAGGTGGACCTTATTTCATCTGTTGGAAGCCTTAGGAACAAAGACCAGCTTTCCTGAAGCAGGAAGGAAGTTTATAGTAGATGACCTTTGGACTCATCCTTGAGCTTTGAACTCCAGGTGTACTATGTTGATTCCAGATAAACAAGCATCTATAGCTAGTTCCAAAGTTTTAAACCTGTGGATCATGATCACTTGAGGGGGTGATGAGTGACTCACTCATATTATCTAAGACTACCAGAAAACAGGTATTTACATTATAATTTGTAACAATAGCAAAATTACACTTACGAAGTTGCAATAAAATAATTTTATGGCTGGGGAACATGAGGAAACTGTATTAAATGGTCACAGCATTAGGAAGGTTGAGAACCATTCATTGGTCTAGTTGATGCTCTTCTCTCTCTCTCTCTCTCTCTCTCTCTCTCTCTCTCTCTCTCTCTCTCTCTCTCCCCAGAATTATGGCTACCATAGATGAATGATCCAGAATACCTGGGCATAGACATTGTTTGCTTATTGTGCAAATTCCCGAACAACCTGTGAGCAGAGAGTATTCTGGAGTGTTGGATTCCTTTAGAGATTCCCTGGGACTTATGATGGTGTGAGGTCCTCTTTTAGAAAGTTAGTGGCCATGTGGTTGTCACAGAATTCTTTTCCTTAGGAATGACAGTTGGAATGAAGAGTGAAAAAACGTGCACATGAAAAACCACAGGGGACCCCAGCACCAGGATGAGCCACTTGTGGGTTCCATGGAGAAAAATGAACATGAAAGCTAAGGTCAGATAAAGTGGTGACGCACAGCACCACTTAAAGATCTCAGGATGCCATGGCCTGAGATTCTGATACTCAAAAATATCTGAGATCTTTACACCAACTCACTGTGGTTTCTCACTTTTCTAAAGCACACAGTACTATCCTTTTTAACTATGTAATGTTAAAATGGCTTCATGTTATTGGCCAAATAACTGATTATCTTGCTATTTTTCCAGTAGATAAAAGCATAATAGAAAGTGTTGGAGGAGGTTTATTCATTCTTTGGTCCAAGGAGTCCATAGGTAGAAGGGAATTGTCTTAGGATTTCCATTGTTGTGAAGGTGACCAAGGTAACTCTTAAAATGGACAACATTTTATTGGGGTTGGCTTATAGGCTCAGAGGTTCATTCCACATCATCATGGAGGAAAGCATGGCAGTGTCCAGGCTGACATGGTGCTGGAGGAGCTCAGAGGTCCACATCTTGATCGGAAGGCAGCCGGAAGTCTGGTATCCTCAGGCAACTAGGAGGAAGTTCTCTCAAAGCCCACCCCCACAGTGACACACTTCCTGCGACAAGACCACACCTATTCCAACAGGACCACCCCTCTTAATAGTGCCACTCCCTGGGCCAAGCATATTCAAACCACCACAGGAATCTATAGTGACCTCTGAATATTTTCTCTTTTGCCATCCTTCAGGACCCTCTAAGAGTGAATGTGGTTTTTTTTTTTTTTTTTTTTTTTTTTTTTTTTTTAATCTCATCTCTTCTCACAATGATAGGAACTGAAATTTTGTGTGAAATGACTTCCTAGCTGCTCACTGTATTTGTTTTCTGTTTTCTATCTAGCTTTTGATTCAGCATTTGACCATACAAGGACCACCAAAGAACATATCATTGAAGAATAGCTGATTAACTATGCAGGTTATGATTAGAACAGGTTGTGGTGGATTTCTCACCAATAGAAAACAGAATGCAATTTTTGTTTGTGTATATGTATGTGGGTTTATGTATGTGCTATCCATGTATATGTGCATAAGTACGCACATTCATGAGGAGGCCAGAAATCAACCTCGGGATTCATCCTCCAGGACCATTCCTTCACGTTGGATTTTGACAAAGGATCTCTCATAGACTACTATGGATGGCCAGCAACCCCAGGGATCCACCCGTCTTTGCCTTCCAAGTGCTGAGATTACAAGCAAACATTACTGCATTTCGGCTTTTTATGTAGGTTCTGGGGATTGAACTCATGTCTTCATGCATGCACAGCCCCTGAGTCTTTTCCCTAGTCCTAGAAATCTAGAATACTGACAGTGCATGGTTTAGAGAGGCAAATGTTTTCTTTCTTTCTTTCTTTCTTTCTTTCTTTCTTTCTTTCTTTCTTTCCTTCCTTCCTTCCTTCCTTCCTTCCTTCCTTCTTTCTTTCTTTCTTTCTTTCTTTCTTTCCTTCTTTTTAAAAAATCACTTGATGTTGCATGACAGGATACTTAGAGAAGGCACAAGTTTGACAGTTTGGCCACTAGTGTAGGCTGTCACAACAGTAGGAGTCACAGTGAAAACACAAAGGCTGAGCTTTGTAGGGTGCGTGGCACTGGCTGTTTCTAGTTACACTGGAAAGGAAGATGTGGATTATTTCAGATACAAGTCATGGTCAGAGGGACCAGAGGAGCTTCTGCAATCATCTCACAGCTTAATGTGTTTAAAAGGATGCCTATGGAGCTGTACAGAACAGCAGGGCTATAGCTATACCGGATCTCAAGCGACAGCAAGGACTTTGCTTAAGAAAGGCCTGGAAACACAGAATTGGAGTAGGAACATTTGGGTAGATTCAACTGAACTACAGTGTCTTGACCAGCTACAGAATCTTTCTGCCCTACTGTTTTTGCCGTCAATGATTTTTGTTTGTTTGTTTCTGGAAGTAGCCTTCTCCAACATACCTTGATAGAGCTCCCTTTCACACGATCAAAGACCTCCTAAGATTTAAATCTTGTAAGAGCATCTTCTTCTCGCTCTTCACTGCTCATCATTGCCTCCAGAGCTTAACTAAGATCCTCGTATGCCCACAAAGGGTGCCAGTGACGTAAGTCAAAGCAGTCACCGGACAGAATTAATCAAGACACAGGTACTTGCTGGAGATTCTTCTCTGAAGCTGTTAGCTTAAGCAACTGACAGATTCAGTAGCTTTTCCCTCTCCTTTTGTCTTAAGCCTGGACTTAGTTGATGACCTGCACTCTATGCAAATGAGTGGTCAGAACTTCCTTGGCACCCTGTAGATAAAGGAATCCAGAGGCCTGGAAAGATTTTGAGTTTTAGAGATCCCAGTTCTCTCCCCCTCCACCACTCATCACCTCATTCTCTCTCTCTCTCTCTCTCTCTCTCTCTCTCTCTCTCTCTCTCTCTCTCACACACACACACACACACATACACGATGATCTGGTACAACACTAGAATTTTCACTCCTGTATTCCACAAAGGGAAAAATGGCTCTTCTGAATCTGTCAGTGGTGAGGGGTGGACTTGGGCCTTGAATTATAGGTTTCATATGACCCTTTTATCCCATGTTATGACCCTATGGTCTTCTTGGGAGCTGTCTTACATTGTTGATTGGTATGTAATATGTGCGTTATACAAGATAACTCATGCTTTATTCTAGAGTTATCTGGAGAAGGCAATAAAAAGTATTATCATCATGGAGAGGCTATTTATGTCTTGCAAGCATCAAACAGCCTTTTGTCTTCTAGAGGGAACCATGACCATCCCATGGCATGTTAGTGGCCTTAACAATCAGTGCGGGGGGGGGGCGAGGGGGGAGAAAGAGGACAGCATTTTATTCAGTTTAGGAATTCATGGGTCTTAGAGATGAGGGTCTGGTGATGCTTTGGGTCTGACTAGTGGGTCCTGAAGCCTGAGGAAGGCCTGCCTATGTTGGGTGTAGAGAAAATGGAGATTTAAAGAAAGCAAGGGTGCATGTACCTTGGTTTTAAGGTGTGATCCATATTCCAGATGAGAGTTTGAGTATAAGTGAAAGGAGCTAGAGACAGAGAAAGAGACAGGGAAGGAAGGAGAGGGAGCAGGGAGGAAAGGCGAAAGAAGGGCGGTGGAAAGGAGCAGAAGGGGATATGTGTGTGTGTGTGTGTGTGTGTGTGTGTGTGTGTGTGTGTAGAGCAAGTTTGCCATTGTAGTTGTTGTTCTAGGTTAGGACAAAGACAAAGCAAATAGCGTCCCTATTTTCTCTCGTACCAAGAGGGGCATATAATCATTTTTGCTGTGTTATAACAATTTGAGTTACATAATGACTAAAAGCAGATAAAGATCCAGCCAGACAATAGCAAACCATGAACATGATGCTCATAAAAGCCCTTAGCCAGTCTCAGGGCTTGGCTGCCAACCTGTACTGGGGTGATACGGGTAGACAGAGCCAGGCCCAAGGAAGCCTCCAAGAACCCAGAGGAGGCGGTTTGGGGGGAACAGAAAGAAAGGCCAGCCCTGGCCGCCAAGAACAGCAGGTTGCAATGCTTAATGTCCACACTCATGCCAGTGTGCTTAGGAACTGTTGTTATTTTTATGAGAAAAATGCAGAAAGGCTAATCTGTCTATTTATGTCTGTCTGGAAACATGCAATTACTGAAGGGTTGTTCTGGGGCCAGGATCCAGTCATGGCTCTTCCTCTTCCATAATGTCTTTGAGAGGGGAAAGACCTAGCTAAGTTCTGTGTAGGAGCCTGACAAGGGCTTTCAGCACCAGTGGGGCTGAGAGACAGACGGAGGACAGAGATCATTAGGTTAAATACTTTTATTTACTTTGGTTTTTGGCGAGTGGTAATGCTAGGATACTTTCATTGAATCTGTTACTGCTGTGAAATCCGGAACCATGCACCCATCCACTCTCTGCTGTTTACCATCTACCCATCTACCACCATTCACCATCCAGCTCCCCCCCACCCCTCATCCACCATCCACCCACTGTCTACCATCCTCCACACATCTACCTGACCCTCTTTCCTTTGTTTGAATAAGTGTGCTATCCAAAACACTTTTCTGGGATCCAGAGACATAAAGATGAATGAGACAAAAATCTTTCTACTTGAGTCTCTGAAGATATAGGGCAATGCAGAAATCCCAGACATGAAACACAGTGACACACCATAGGGGCCACAAGTATCTTTATACAGGTACAAGGGAAAATGAAAGGGGGTGGGAAATCTGAGGTCGCCTAGAGATTAGGTGATTCTTGGTCTGGGTTCTAGAAACTGGTCTTCTTCTTCTTCTTCTTCTTCTTCTTCTTCTTCTTCTTCTTCTTCTTCTTCTTCTTCTTCTTCTTCTCCTCCTCCTTCTCCTCCTTCTCCTTCTTTTCCTCGTCCTCTTCCTTCTCCTCTTCCTCCTCTTTTTCCTCTTCTTCCTCTCCTCCTCCTCTTTTTCTCTCCTCTTCTGCCTTTTCATCTTCCTTCTTTTTTTTTTTTCTGCCAGATAGGCTAAGACAAGTCCTGCCACCTCTCCAGGATTCCGAAGACACCAAGTGTGGCTCTTCCTGTTTTGGATATATCCTGAATTCCAATAAAGTCTAGACTTCACAGGGTACCCCAGCAAGTGTAGCATCCATCGTTCATGGATTCTATTGATCTTCCTGGAACTACTACTTCCTTGTACTCTTCCCACTCACTCCTCCCACTCCCTCCTCCCACCTCCTATGGTTCTATAGTGACTGTGCCATGCTGTGTCCCAAGCAGTCCCTGAGGGTTTGCTTTTGACTAGATGGGTCTGCCAGCTTCAGTTGGCCCTCCTACCCCTTCATACTCTTCTTTGAGACACATGGGTGTTGTCCTCCTATGGAGTGCAGCGGGCAGAGGCACTGAGTAACAAAAAGACCATTTGAGTATGTCAACATAGGAGCATGTGTGTCACGGAGCTGTGTGTGTCAAAGTGGGGTCTTCTGGGGGTAGTATTTTGGAAAGGTATAATGTTGCTATGGGTTTATTGATTGCAGAAAGTAGGTGACAGGTATATCACCATCTCCTTGCATATCTGTCCTGAATTTTTTTTTGCCCTATCACTGGAAGAAGAGCTGGGCAAGGTTATGAAAGACCTTCTATGTCCCTCGATTCTAAGTCTTATTCTTCAGTGTTTTCCCCAGACTTTGGAGGAATTTCTTTTCTCATAGTGTTCCTCCACAAAATGAGTACTAATGGTTAGGTGGAAGATTTCTTATAATGAATTGAGCTAATTTTTTGATAGCATGGGACTGTGCTTTGGGGGGGGGAGGGCATGAGTTGGCTAAGGAAGGCAAGTTGACTTTGCACGCGGGACCAGCTGGGCTTTTACCATTAGCCCTAGGCTAGGTTCCTTTCAGCTAACCATGGCCTAATCCACAGGCTGGCAGGGGCTGTGTGTTCCCCAGAGCTGTGGATTGTGATGTCATCCTGCACAGACACTCTGACTAGGACTCCATGGATGTGCTTGATGCTTTGTTGGCATGGAATGGAGCCACAGGGCCAGGAGGCACCAGGACAGGAGCCACGGGGCCAGGAGGCACCAGGACAGGCTTGCTTGTTGAGTAGGCGGCATATCAGGGCTGATAGCCTTCTCTGTCTTTGGCATAGTTCTCTCTGGAATGTGATGAGTTGGACTATATGCTCTTACAGCTTTTTTCATGCATGTTAGAGGGTCAGCTTATGGGAAATATATGGTCCACATGGAGGTGCCAGGGATAATGCAGAGGGTGATAAGTACTGGAGAGAGACAAGCCCAGGCTCTTCCCTCTCTGCCTAACCATCTGGAAATGTAGTGTCGGGTGGCCCACAGGCTCAGAGGCTGTGTCTTACTTAAGCAGGGAAAGGAGGGAAGATGTTCAGAAACCTTCAGAGCTGGGCTATCATCTACCACCCACCCACCCCCTTAATTTTCTTTTGAGACAGAATTTCTCTGAGTAGTCCTGGATAGCCTGAATCTCACTCTGTAGACCAGGCTGGCCTCCAACTCAGAGATCAGCCCATGAGCACTACCACTTTCCTGGCTATACCTTTCTTATAATCACTGTGCACTCAGTTCTGGGCCTGCTGTGTGGAATGGCTCAGATTCTGTATAGAGAAAGAATCTGACCCAATTACAGTTTCCAGATGGCTTAGGAATGCAGGTACAGTGGACTCAAAGCATTGATGAGCCAGGGGGGATCCTCAGTGGGTAAAACATGATTAAAAAGCTCCTTGGAGGTATCAGGTAGAATTTAGTGCAGCAACATAGAATAGTCTAGGGAGAATGGTTGGACTCTGAGACTTTTCTTGTTGGCATAGTTAGAAACAAAACAAAACAAAAACAAACAGACTGGAAACTGCTTTTCATGTTTTTATTTGAGAATCTGGGTTTGCTAAAGAAATGATTTTGGACATAGGTTCTTGATGGTTATCTCTCAGAGCCTTGAGTGGGGACACACTGCAGTTGATGTTCCAGCTAGCCTGGGCCAGCTCAGGATCCTGAATCCTCCAATCTTTGGGGTCTGGGTGAGCAATGCAGCCTCCACCCACATGGATATATGGGAGCCAAGACCTGGAGCAGGGATGAGAGCGAGCCAAGATCGCACAGCAGGTTGAAGGCCAAGCTGGGATGGAATTTGAACATCTGGATTTTTTTTTTTGTGTGCTCCATAGCATAGAGTGCCTCTCTGGCCCTTTGCCTCTTTGTTCTTCCCTTCTTCCCCAGTGTCAGAATTAGGCAAGGGCTTTACCATCAAGGCACATACTGAGTGCATGTTAGACATGGACAATCACTGAGCTGCATTTACAGCTCCATGCCTCACAGCTTTATCTATCTATCTATCTATCTATCTGTCTGTCTGTCTGTCTGTCTGTCTGTCTGTCTGTCTATCTATCTATCTATCTATCTATCTATCTATCTATCTATCTATCTATTTCTATCATCTAGTGTGTGTGTGTGTGTGTGTGTGTGTGTGTGTGTGTAAGCCACAGTGCACATATAGCGATCAGAAGGCCATCTGTGGTGGTAATCTCATTTTCCACCATGTATGTCCCAGGAATCAAACTCAGGTCATCAGACATCAAGTATCTCTACTCACTGAGTCATTTCTATGTCCTCCTCTCTCCTTTTTAACCATCTCCTCTAATTCTTCCATTCCAAACTGTCACCCCATGTCATGTTCTCGTGTACTTATCTTCTGTGCACTTCTGTCATCTGGTGGCTGGGGACACCCCCCTATCTTCTTACTTACATATATGTTACCCTTAGGGTGCCTTCAGCACTCTGGAGCTTACACTTTTCCTCCAGATTCATTAATCTTATTAAAACTATGAGGTCTTCTCTTCTGGGGCCTATGAATTTGTGGGAAGGCTTTGACTCTTAAGTTTCCAGGATGCATCAATATCTAGAGAATGTATTTAATAAACTAGTGGATGCAATTGCTTTGGCCATGTGTATTCTGGCCACATCATTTATGCTCCTGCCTTCCCCATAAGAACTAGGGGCTGAAGTAACATTTCCAACTGGAGCATGATATGAGGTCCCCTCTCCGTTCTCCTGCAAACAGAACTCCTCTGTCTAATTGGCCCCCAGAGGCCTGCAGGGTGTCAGTGTGTGTGAAATTTGGATGAGTGAGTTAAGGTCCACAGATACCAGATGTCCTTTTGACTCAGACTCTATGTACACATGCTAGATGTGGCCTGAATAGATGAAATTACTGTCTCAGACCCCATGTCCTGGGAGACTGAGAGAAATACCAGACTGTCCTCAGATGTGGGGGTCTCCAGACAGATTTGGGTAAGTAGCGGGGGATCTTCACCTTCTGGCCCATCAAATCTTTTATTAGTAATTTAATAATCGTTATCTTATCATTCTTATTTTTGACCCTGGAGATCTAGGCAATGTCCTTGTAAATGGCAGGCCAGCACTCTAGCCCTGAGCTGTACTGCCAGCCTACACCCTCATGTCTACAGACAGTAGCTATTGCGAACTAGCAGCAGGACAATGGTTCGTTTGCATTTGTAGGTTTTAATCCACATAAAGACTCACTCCAGGATTTGAACCCAGGGCTTTGAACATGCTGGGCAAATGCTCTGCCACTAAGTTGCATCTGAACTGAGGCCCATTCTAGCTCTTGATTCTTTTTAAACATTGTGCATTTCATCTTTCAATGGCGCCTCTCTCTCTCTCTTTCTCTCTCTCTCACACACACACAATCTCTCTCTCTCTCTCTCTCTCTCTCTCTCTCTCTCTCTCTCTCTCCACACACACACACACACACACACACACACACACACACACACACTCACACATAGGATGGATTCAAGAGGTAGAGAGGGAAGTCTGGACCCGATGTGGATCTCTGACTCGCAGGGCTTAGGGCTTTGCACCTAGCCAGCATTACTCACTGGAAAGCAAACCCTGGAATGAAGGACTCTTTCCCGCAGACTTGAGCCCACGAGTAGGATCTTAAGCTCTAGCATTGGATTATCACTCCCTGGGATACCCAGAATCCTAGCATTTTGCTTTAGCAGGGAACAGAACAACAATATCATCATAGGCTAAGCATCCCTAATAGGAGAATTGAAGTAGTTCACAGCCTGGAATTTTCTGTGCATCAACACGATTCCAGGAGTGAAATATTTCACATCTGACCTGATGTGGCAGGTTGCTGTGTAACATTAATATGCTAAAAATATTGCATAAAGGACTGGAGAGATGGCTCCCTGGTAAGAGTACCTACTGCTCTCTGCGAGCACACAAATCTGGTTCTCAGCTCCTATGTGGAATGAACTACAACCACCTGTAACCTCAGCTCCGATGACTCCTTCTGGCCTCCATGGACACCTGTACACCCTGTATATATATGACACATATATCCATACCCACACCCACACATCTCTCTACACTCCATATAGAAGCAAAAAATAAACGTTCTTTAAAATAGTGCATAAAATTACTTTTATTCTGTGTAATGTGTATAGGAAACATAAATAAATGTCATGTTTAGACTTAGATTCTTTGTTCAAAACATCTCATTGTGTATTCCTGTCTTGGAATATAAATATTTTAATATCTGGGGGAAAAAACTGAAACACTTCTGGATCCAAGCATTTTTAATAAGGGGCAGTTTGCACTTTCATTTTGTTTAACATTACTTTGTGTGTGTGTGTGTGTGTGTGTGCGCATATGCGTGTTATATGTATGCGTTCTGTATGTGCACACACATGCATGCTGATTTTCTGTGTGGAGACCAGAGAACAACACTGGGTGTGTTCCTTGATTACTATCAACTTCATTTATTTTCTTAGGCAGATATTTTTAGACTGAGTCTAGAGCTCACTATAATTTGGCTAGCCTGGTTGGCCAATGAGCTCCAGGAATCTGCTCATCCTCCTCAATCCTTGGACCGCTCCTCCCTGTAACCTTTGTGCCTAGTTTTTACATGGCGATGGAGATCTGAGTTCAAGTCTTCTTGCTTGTGCTGCAGTCGCTCTCCTAACTGAGCCTTCTCTCCATCCCCTGAGCTCCAGCCCAGTCTATGGTTTTTCTTTGTTTTTATTATAACAGCTCCAGGGTCTTACGTCATTCTCTTTTAGGTGGTGGCCTGAGGCAGAAATGACATTCTGCCCTGTTTCCTGCACACAATGAACACTCCCTCTTGTGAGGGTCAGGCATATGCTGAGAACAGGGGAGACATCTTGAGAAGTAGCCGATTTCAAATCTTTGTATTCATAGTTTTGATTTAAAAACATTATTTATTTATTTACGTTTATGTGCATGGGTATTTTGTATGCTTGCATGTCTGTGAACCACATGCATACAGTGCTTAAGGAGAGAGATAAGGGTGTCAAATCTCCTGGCACTAGAATAGCAGGTAGTCATGAGCTATTGTGTGGGTGGCGGGAACCTATAGGTGCAGAACCTATAGAAGATCAAGCTAATGCTTTTAACTGCGGATCCATCTTTCCAGCACAGGTTGGATGGTGTAATATGCCATTCACTATTTCTCAGTGCCTCAGTTTTTTCATCTGTCACATGGGAACTCTTTCCAGAATGGCTGTTGCTAAGAGCTGCTATTGTTCTTCTAAGCCGTAGTCCCAGTTTCTTGTTTGGTTAAAGTACTGGTTCTCAACCTGTGGGGCTCGACACTTTAGGGGTCGAATGACCTTTTCACAGGGGGCGTCACCTAAGATCATGGAAAAACACAGATATTTACATTATGATTCATAACAGTAGCAAATTTACAGTTATGAAGTAGCAACAAAAATAATTTTGTGACTGGGGTCACCACAACCTGAAGCAATGTTTTAAAGGGTCCCATCACTAGGAAGATTTAGAACCACTGTGTTAAAGGGCATCGTAGTGAGATATCAGGCAGCCCCCTCTTCTATAGGTCTTGGTTTTCCCTGTCAGTGGCAGATGCTTGTGGGAGAAAGTATAGATAGGACTTTGTTCCCTAGAAAGGATCGAGGAAGTACAGCATATGTCCAATAACCTGTTGCTTGAAGGAGAAGGGTGCTTCTTCTTGGGTTCCAGGGCTATCATGAAGCACCAGCTGGAATCAGTGTTGAAAATCCCACATGTTGTCAAAGAGAAGAAGGAGTTGGACACAGTCCCAGTTTGCCTAGTAACTCTTCTGATCCTGGGGATTGTTATTAGTTATGTATTGTTTTTTCCTTTAGAGAAGTAGAGACAGGAAAGGTGCCAGAGCCCTGTCGCGGGCAGGCAGAGATTTATGGCCTCTCCAGTGTTTTGGGTTTCCTCCTGTCCCCGTGAAGCCTCTGGGGGGAGCAAGGGGCCCACCAAGCTGCTCACAGCTGGTGTGGTTGGCCAGGAGGGAGGCAATGCTTTCAGTTCTGGGGTGGGTGCAGGAAGCGAGGTTCGGAGCATCTTTTCCCAGTTTATTGAACTCTCCTCTGCATCCTGTTGTGGGGCCCTTAGCACCCACCATTCTGTCTGTGGTGAGTCACTCACTCCAAACCTCCCCCTGGAAACTCTGGATGGAGTGGATTCCAGAGCCACATTCAACTTTATTTCCAGTGGTAAAACATTTGCTGTTTGTCTCATGCTTCTTCTAATCCCTGGCTCCTTAGTGGAATCTGTGTTCTGTCTGTTGGGGATGGGGATGAAGATGGGTTTCTCCTTTTTCTCTGATGGGTCTCATGAACAGAAAGACCAGGCTTTCTTTGAGGACCAGGTTGAGTCCTTTTGATGGCCCAGTGTGTTTCAGAACACACTAGGGCCATAACTCTTCTTTCAGAGTGCTTGCAACTTCTATGTAGCCTCTTGGGTTCACACTACCTGGGCCCTGACACCAGGCTGGAGCTGGAACTGCACCTCCAGATTTGCCCCAGCTGGGAACCCTCCTTTTTGGCTATTACTTCTCTATTCATGACCTTAGCATCTAGGAAAGTCTGTCACTGGTCCCCCAGGTACCTGGGGGTGGCTTTCACAATCTGAAGGCAATCTGGTGTTGGGGGGCAGGTTCTACATCAAACTCTCCATGAACCTGGGGACTCTTGAGGACTGACTTAATGCGGATGGTCTCTTCTTTCTAGATCCCTTTGCATTTGAAGTGCTAAGATGGGGTCCTGGGAGAAAGGATGGTATGAAGTCAAGGATGAAGTTGGGAATAGTGCTCTCTCTTTCCTCCCATGATAGGTAGGGAGGTAGATGCCTGACTCTCTTGGTCACTTGGATAGGTAGAAAGTTCTTTCTTCCACTAAGATGTCTCCCCCCAGAAAAGATGTAGTGGCCTGGGCTCTGCTGTCTGAGATTCCAGACAAATGCTCTTCCTTGCTGTATCCGAGCTAGAGGTCTACTTCTCACAACCCAGAGTGAGGCAGAGGAACACATGTCTCTTGGAGGTCTGTTAAGGACTCATCGTCGGCTTGGAGGCCTCTTATGAGCCTGTAGTCTCTTGTGAACCAGATACGGGCAGTAATTGCTGGAGGAACCTGAGTGTGCTGTCCCTAGGAGAGTTCTTGAGACTTCCCCGAAGGCAGGGCTTGAGGGATGAAAAGATGACTCATAACTCCCCCTCTCCATCTCCAGCACCTTGCTCTAATTCTCCTTCTCCCTCCATTTCTATGATGTTCTCATGATGTTGAAGGCACATTAACTGGACTGGGTCAGGGAGCTAACTGGTTTCAGGTCGCAGAGGTGGTGAGCATGGGAGTCAGGTCAGCTGAGCTCTAAGGAGTGCTGGCTTAGAGTCAACTTTTTCTGCTTCCATCAAGGCCCTTTGTCTACTTTAGTCATTCAACTTCTGGAGCCATGGCTCTGTTGATGCTAGACTCTGACACACACCTAATGAAGGGAGATAGACATGATCTAAAGCTTTTCTCAGTGTTTCTCCCTTGAAAATACACACACACACACACACACACACACACGCACACGCACACGCACACGCACACGCACACCATACTCTCTTCTTCCATCCCTCCCTTTCTTCTTCCCTACTCCCTTTTCCCTCTCTCCCTCTATCCATTTCTTTCTTCCCTTCTTTTGCCTTATTCCTTCCTGTCTATTTAATTTTTCAAATAATATTTTCAATATAATTTAAAATATGCTTCTCTTTCACGATGCTCACCCCCTCTGGATTCTGGTATCATATTTACTCTTCCGTCAGGTGCAAAGTTCAAACGTTATCAAGACTTTTGAAAGTGCCCTAGATTATGTGCGGCAAAAGCCAGACTCCTCACCTTTATGATCTGAATTCTTAGTGAGGGTCAGGGCGACATCTATATGACCTCTTTGGCTTTGTGAGGAGGGCGCAGCACACAGCTTGGCAATTGAAAGCTCACACCCTCCCAGGTGCTGTCTGTCTTAGGTCAATCTGTCCTCCCTAAGTGTCCCCCCTTTTCAGGAAGCTCCTGTTAATATGTTCCATTCCTTGTATCAAGCAACTGTCTTGCAAATAGTGTTGTTGGTAATTCATGGGATGGGCTGTTATTTTTGGACCTGGAGTCTACAGAGACAGGCTTAAAATTGAATATGTTTTTTTCCTTCTCTTTTCAAGTTTTCTCATATTATTGCAAAAATTACAGAAAAATATTTGGCTCATCAGGCCTGACAATATATATGGCTGGTTCCCTGTCATTGTGCTAATCCTAGAAAAATAAGCTTTTTGGCATCTTTCAGATTTTCCCTGGGTGGGAGGGGACATGGACTCCCCTGTGCATTGAGACCCGTGGATGCTTTTTTTCTGCCTTGCACTGTGCTTAGGGAAGAGACAGCCAGAGTCACTGGATTGGGTCAGCAGTAAATGTTGCTGTGTCTTGGTAACAACAGAATGTTGGGGGTTCTGTCAAAAGCAAGACGTATCCATCCAAGCTGGGGACACCAGGACAGAGGATGACATTGAAGACTAGAATGAAGAGCTGACACTGTGGGACCCCAGGGAGGTATGAGACTGTGGTTATTAATTAAATTAATAATATGAATTAATCAATTTGAGCAGGAAGAAAGGAGGCAGGCTTGTCATAACAGCAAAGATATGAAGAGTGCTGCGGTAACGGAGCTGCAGAGCACTCTATAGGAGATCCTGGAGGCTTAAGCCAGTCTTACATGCTCTTTTACATCAGAACTGTGGATAAGGAGGGGTATGACTGTATCCCATAGGGGGGAAAATGGAAGCCCAGGAAGGAAAAATGGCCTGACCACAGAGGGAGTTGGAGGTCTAGCAGAGAAAGAAGCAAGGCCACATGGATTTATGGGTAGCTGCCTTTCTCTTTACACCATCTACGATCATTGGTCTACACTGCTGGTCTACACTGCTGGTCATTCATCTTCCACAGGTGCCCATTTCCCCAGAACTGAGCAGCAGCAGACATCTGTGTCCTGATGACCTTGACTCTCCCAGCAGACATAACTCTTTTAGCATCTGCTCTCAGACAACAGGTGCCCTTCTACTGCCAAAGCCTGGACCATCTCCAGCCACCCCTGGACTTGGTGGGAGCTTGGCCCTTTGAAGTTTACAGCTCAGAGTTTTCCCAGTACAGCCCGGAAACATAACTCTCATTTCCTGGCTCGGGGCTCTGTCTCTTTGAAGGCAAAATTGCTGCTTTCCTCCTTGCGAATCATCTGAACCGAAGCTACATTTCAGTTTATTGACTTGGCTTAACCATAAAACCACAGGTAGGGAGAAGGCAACTGGAGCAGCCCAGGGTTCTTTCCTTTGGGAAAGTGGCAGAGGAAAACTGGCCTTTTCATGGCTGCCCTTCTACCGTGAAGGTATCGCCAGGTTTGAAAACTGACCCAGACTTTCCTTGGAATCATTTGTGGTTGACCAAAGTGCGAGAGTTTTTTTCTATTGGTTGTAACATTCCTTGGAATTTACAGTCTGGGATGCTCCCCAGGGTACTGTTCCCTTACAGGAGTCCCACATGTGACCTGTATGTTGTCCAGGGGAGTGAAGCCAAGAGGCGGCAGGGATGGGCACACTGGCTTTCTCTCCCACTATTTGTGGGCTGGTGTAGGGTCAGCACAGGATGTCCTCAAGGCCCTGGGACTTTAAAGCTTGGCTTCAGTTTAGTTAGACATTTTCCAATTTCTTTCTTTTTTTAAGGAACGGGCAGAACCTATCGCATTAGAAAGAAGCATCAAGAACATCTATATGCTTAAAGTCTAGCTCTACTATTTATCTGTACATTCCTTCCTTCCCTTCTGCCTTTCTTCTGTAAATCATCCATCCATCCATCCACCCATCCATCCACCCATCCATCCATCCATCCATCCATCCATCCATCCATCCATCTTTATCTCCAAGTTTAGAAGCTCTTTCTGCATACACTCTAGCATGAATATACATTAATTCACAGAGTGGATGTACTCAACAATTACTTAAACAACTTCAAAATATTTGATGCTTATTTTCTTTTCAACTTTTGTCTAAAGTGTCAGTGAGAACCCAGAAGTGAGCCAGCCATGTTTTGTTTTGTCATTATGAATTCTATTGTTTTTTTATAGTACAGTTGATTGTTTATATCTCAGCAGATACATTTTGCCTTTCTTTTTAATCCTAAGCATGGATTAAGCATGGATTAAGCATGGCTTCAGGTCATGGTGGCCCTCTCAGTCTTGATGACTATCGGCTCCCATGCACCATCCAAGGTCCAGTCATGGCATCCCATCTATGGGTGTACCCAGGGTACCTCGGCCTCTCTTCTGCTTCTATACCTTCCCATGTGTGATACACAGTGTCTGGGATGCTCTCATCCATCCTGTTCATGAATTGAGATCCTTCCTTCCTTACAATACCATTATGGACGCTTACTTCTCCAGGAAGTATTCTTGGGAACTCCAGAAAATGCTGTAGTCGTTCCCATGTTTTGTAACTCTTGCTTCACCGCTGCTTGTTTTCTGTGTTCTCTTTGACTGTGGGAGGTGGGCCTTGGTCACTTATCCTCAAACCTATCAAGGATAAGTCTGTATAAACTAAAAGTAAGTGTGTTCTGTTCCTGAAAGAGAAGAGAATGACTTTCAATGAAAAGTTTACATGTAAGCCCAAGACGTGCTCTCTGCAATACATTGCTTTGAGTCATGAGTTGACCTGGAGAGGGTACTGAATGCTCATGTGTGTTCCTATGGGTGCTCCTTATGCCTTTCTCATTAGTGTTTGAGGAATCTGCTGCCAGGGAATTGAAGGCTAGAAGGAGCATGGGTATTTCTAAATTATATGTAACTGTTTTTATTTAGTCTTTAGTCTTTAATCTCTCTCTCTCTCTCTCTCTCTCTCTCTCTCTCTCTCTCTCTCTCTGTATGTTACATGGAGATATGGGTGTATGTGTGGGTGGGGGTACACACATGTAAATGCATTTGGAGATCAGGAATAATCTTGTGTGTTGTTTTACAAGAGCTCTCATCTCTCCAGTTGACAGGCGTTGTAAACTTTTTTTTAAAGAGAAAAATTTTCACTAGGACCTGGGGCTTGCTGATAACTGTGTGCCGACTGACCAGGGACACACCTATGTAAACATTCTCGGCACTGGACATGGCAATCGGGCATCACTATGTTTGACTTTTGCGTAGGTGCTGGGGACCAAATTCAGGTATTCATGCCTATGTGGCAAGCACTTTCCCAAATGAACCATCTCCCCTCCCAGCGTCTACTAATCGAAATAGATCGTCAATGCACCGAGTGAGGAATCTAAAAAGGCTTTGGTGATAAAAGGCAAAGACATGTCCTAGAAGAAGCCCTCACTTACCATATTTCTCTGTGCCCAATATACATTGCCTTATTTAATCCTAAAGGAGTTGAAAGGAGTGAATTGGCGAGGTACAGTGGCAACAATCCAAGAGGCTACAACAAAGAGAGTCTTCTTCAAGCCCGAGAAGGTCCAGAGCTGTGAACAAAGCAGCACTATGAGCCACAGTGGGAGTCAGGGATGGACGCTGAACAATGGCTACAGCTATGTCTGTCCTGTGTCTGTGATGCTTGGGAGAACAGGGTCTATTGGTAAAGCTCCCAGCTAGCGGCTACACCCTGTTTAAATGTCTAGCGCTAGTACCTTCTGTTGGCCAAAACAAGGCAAAGGACAATGGGATCTATTTATACAGCCCCGGGTCAGCCTACGGAGCACAGTGCACAGAAGGAGCCATCACACTATACAACAATATGGGCCCTCTGCATCTGGTCAGCCTCCGGGTGTCTCCCTTGCACATCGCCATCAGCATATAGGCAGATGAACAGACTCAAACCCGAGAGCCACCATTTGTGTCAAGCAGGGGTCTTTGAGGGCTGGATTGCTCTGTTCTCAGATGAGTTTCCCTAGAGAGTCTTGGGATTAGAGTCTTGCACAGACTGGTAGAGGCTGGTTATTTCTAGGATGCCATGTCAGACCAGGTCAGATAGGCAAAGCCTGCAGAAACTTCTCTTCATGACTTTCCTTCCCTCGGAGATCCAGTCGGGGGCCTTTATCCCTGGGCCTGGGGAGTGGGAGGTAAGGCGGAAGTGGAGGTTTGCTCAGAGACACGGAGACCAGGGAACTCTGGGCAACCAAATGCTGGCATACTCCGGAGCCTATTGTAGTATGTGAGCTGTGGAAGGGAAGCAGCTCTCCGCTTGCTGCTATTGGGACTGAAGGTACTGCAGCTGGCTGATTTAGTCACTGGCTAGATGCTTTAGTGTTGGTTGAAGCTGAACTTGGATCTCAGCTCCCAAACTGAACTATCGGGCAAGTTGCTTAACCTCTTGGACCCCCAGTTTCTATAGTGTTAAAATCGGAAATAATTCTCACACGGGGAGTTATGGTAAGAGTTAGAGAAACCCCACGTGCCGATTACTTACCACTGCCTGCCGATTGGTTCTCTATTGATTATGAAATAATCATCTGAGCAGATCTGGTTGCTCAACGTGCGCTCACTTTGTTCTGTGCTTTCTAAAACAACTTTGCCTTTAGTGCTTTCCAGGTGGGTAACCTGGGACAAGACCAAGGTGGCACATGAGTTAAAACTGTACTCAGGCCCCCAAATGGGCTTGTTTTGTTTTGTTTTGTTTTTTAACTTTCCCCTATGGCACGCTTATTAGAAAAAAAAAGTTGTGGAACATTTGATGCTCAGTTTACAACCCCAAGAACAAGAAAAAGCTCTTCTGTCAGCTAAAAAAAAAAAGATGGATGTTGTTTCTGAGAGGAGGGATGCTGAACAGTGGTCCAGGAGGAGATGGTGAGTCAGAAGTGCTGAGAGCTGGGCCAGGCTGTCCCCTCAGTCCACCTCCTGTGAGTCAGCACTGACCACGAGGCCCGGTGGGCAGCAGGCCCAGCAAGCTGCTGAGCCACATGGCACGCTGCTCAAGGGACTGCAGCTGTGCTGTCCTGTCACCCTGGCTTGGGACACGAGAGAGCTTGTTCTAATGCCGCTATGGTCAGGGTTGACATGGTCCCTTCCATCCATTTTCTAGATCAAATCTTCTGCCTCACTGTCTAATTTTAACCATACCCCACAGTCACCACAAAAGCCCCCCTCCTTTATTTTATAATCTTTTTGGGACCTGTTAGTGGTGGTTTTTGGTCAGGCAGAGCCGTGGATGAAGTCAGTGTCCTCTTTTTAAGGGCTTTGCCTGGGTCTGGACCTGAAAGGTGGCCCTTCCTTTAGGTTACCAATAGGAATGAATCTAGAGTGCAGAAAAATCAAGGTTCACAAGAGGATGCCTAAGAAACAGGAGGAAGCAGGCCCCTGCGATTGCTCAATATCTGGGCAGTTTTGATACAAGGATGTCTTTCCCAGAATGCACTGCAAGGAGGTAGGGTCAGGGAGACCAGCCAGACTCCATCCCTTACTGGCCACGTGTCTTAGATATTGAGACAGACCTTTTTGACCCAGCAAAATGAGGAAGGCATTCACCTTGAAGGGTCATAGGGGGTGTTAAACCAAGTGAGGTAGAATGTGTGAGAGCACATTGTGATACCAGGTGAAAAATAATAAATGCAGGATATCGCACAGTTAGATGGGAGGGTGAGCCATTTACCTGAGGTGACACGCCGTTACTGCCAGAGTCAAGGAGCCAAGAGCGAGCCTCTCTTTCCATTGTTCCCTTTGGTCTTGTCATTTGGAAGAGTCATTTGCCAAAAGCATTTTAATTAGCAAACACTTTACTCAGGTTGCATGCCTATATTTTATTTTTGTCTATGTGTGTGCATTTGGGTACATACATATAATATGTATGTATGTATGTATGTATGTATGTATGTGCTTATGTATGGAAGCCAGAGGTCACTCTCAAGTGCTTTTCCTCTGAAGCTGAACCCCTTTTCCTGAGACAGGAGATGTCCCTAGGTCCAGGAATTCAATGATTAGCTAGGCTGCCTGGCCAGGAAACCCTAGAGAAGGAATTGCAAATGTGCACCATCACACCTAAATTTTTATGTAAGCGATGAGGTTTGAACTCAGGTCTCCAAGCTGTGTGTCAGGTCCTTTTCTTGTCTTGGGGAGAGGGCACTGTGGCTGTTGGAGAAGCAGGGTTCAGTAAACCTTTGCAGATGGGACATACCTGTGCTCCTGACTGCCACAGAGTAAGCTTAGAGACTATCCTATGGAACTCTCAGCCTGGGGGAGGGGTAGCCCTGAGGCCAGGTTGGTACATTTACGTAGCATCAAATGGAAACCTGAGAAGGCTTCTAAGTGCCCCCCCCCAGGGTACTTACTTGCCCCAGAACACTTGTGTCTAAATGGGCAGCGGATTTACAGAGTACACTGCTGCTTGAGGTCCCGATTATCTCCAGAGCTGAGCAAGGACATTTATATTGATGAACAAGCACTTCAAGCAAGAGACTTGAGGACGGGATACAGTAGGAGAAGCGGAGAGCCTTCCAGCCTTCTCTAGATCTGAACAAGCTAGGATACCTCCTCCCCATCAGAGGCATGTGTGTCATGGCTCTCTATTGGTTGCTGTACCTATAGGTATAGACTTTTAGTAGCCCTACATCTTGTCTTGCCTTTCTAAGACTTCCTCGGGTGGACCATGGCAGCTCCCTGTATTATGCCAGTCTCCACCTTATGGATAGAGGGATTTTCCCTTGCATGTCTGCTGCTCTCCTTTCTCGTGTCTTATCTCCCATGATTCCCAATACACACTGCGCCAAGACAGCCCCACTGGCTCTCCCGTGATTCTTTCCATTACAGCTCACTGTGTGGTGTTGGTTTTCATTGAAGAGTAGGAGTGGCCTTTGTCCTGTTTGTTGGCGATGCTCATGAGTCAGGATCAGTCAACAGCTTCCTGCCTGGTTTATAAATGGTACCTGCTATACATGGTACTGAGCTCCTGTAAAGGTCTGGGCCATTTAAGATCACAGCTCCCAGGTAGTCAGAACAGGGAACCTTGGGTTAGGATCCTTTCCTTGGATCTTCAGAGAAAGAGGGAACTGAATAATGTGGGTTTTAATCCAGAACCATTCCTAGTTCAAATAGCACATCTTTGGTTTGTCATGAGAGTGAGGCTGAATGTGATGAAAGAAGAGAATGTGATGGTTGATCTTCATTGTAAACTCAGCTGGGCTTGGAAGTGCCTATGAATCACACCTCTGTGTGTCTGTGAGGGCATTTACAAAGAGGCTTTGCTGAGGAGAGATGAGCTTCCATGAATGTAGGCAGTACTAGTCCATGGGCTGGTAGGCTGGACCATCTAAAAAGAGGAAAACAGAGGGAGTCAGATGAACACTTGAATTTATTTTTGCTTCCTGACTATGGATGTAATGTAACCAGCTGAATCATGCACTAGAAGCCAGCCTGCTATGGTTTCTATATTTTTCTGCCATGATATACTTCGAACTATGAGCCAACATGAACCCTCCCTGCCTTATGATTTTGTCAGGTATTTTATCACAGCAGTGATAAAATATGCTATACAAATATAACTGACATTTAACTATAAAACAGATCCTAATATGGAGATTCACTGACCCAGAGGTCAGAGAGGAAAGAGGTCAGGCTGCAGCATCTTGTGGAAAATTAGACACATCCAAGGCTAGAACAAGTTCAAATGGTGTTACTCCTTAATTTCCTCAGCCTTTCCATTCTCATGAATTCCTTCCCAGCGAGCATGTCAGTGGGTGGATGTACAGGTGAACGGGCTTTCAGGGAGACATTTGCTGGAAGCAATCCCAGATATATCAAGGCAGAGTGACTCACCTGCTGCAGTAAATGGAGAGACTATAGTCCGTTTTCTCATTCTCTCATGGGTTCACTGAGGTTTTGTGTCTAAGTATATTAGTCACTGTTCTATTGGTGTGAAGAGATACCATGACCATGGAAACTCTTATAAAAGAAAGCAGTTTATTGGGGCTGGCTTATAGTTTTAGAGGTTTATCCCATTATCATCATGGCAGGAAGCATTGGGACATACAGGCAGACATGGTGCTGGGGAGGTGGTTAAGAGTTCTACATCTAGATCCATACGCAACAGGAAGAGAGAGACTCTAGGCTTGGAATGGGGTTTTTGGAACTCAAAGCCCCTCCCTAGTGACATACCTCCTCCAATAAGGCCGTACCTCCTAAGCCTTCCCAAACAGTTCCATTCCCTGGTGACCAAGCATTCTAATCTAATCTAATCTAATCTAATCTAATCTAATCTAATCTAATCTAATCTAATGGCCTATGGGAGCCATTCTCATTCAAACCTCCACAATTAGCCAGCAGGATGCAGAATTGCCTTGGTCATAACGAAGGTAGTTGATCTGGGTTTTTTGTTTGTTTGTTTGTTTGGTTTTTTTTTTTTTTTTTTTTTTGGTTTGGCAACATCACTGGCACTGGCATGGGGAAGGCAGGTTGGAGCAATGTGGGACATGATGCAGCCTAAATTACCCTTTGCATTCTAGGTGTTAATGGCTGGCATCCAATGGGTGTGCAGCTTTGCCAAGTTTGTCTGCACCATCATCAGGAAGAGATGCTATCAGTTCTCCAGTGAAGGCATGGCCTTGTTTCCAGTGGCAGGAGCATGACCAAGATCAATGCCATTACTGACAACCCTCTTGGCTTTGCTACCTGGTACCACAGTGGGGCTTTCAGGCTTCCCCATAGCATCTTGCCCTGCCTGGATCCAAAGCTTGATGAAATGGAATGCCTTTCTCGTTCCCAGGAGGAAGTTGGTGATTCCAGAGCTAGGCTTAGTAAGGTAATCATGAAGCAAAGACAGGTCTACTTTATTCAAAATGGGCTCAAAGACCTTAAATCCATTCTCCCCATCAAACTTATCCTGTCCTGGATTTTGTCTGGAAGACATGCATTGAGCCAGGCTCAATATGAGTCCAAGCAGGGGCTTTAATTGTGTGAAAAGAGGGGCATGCTCCCATAATTCATTTAGACTCTTGGATCAGACTTAAGGAGAACAGAAGTGTTTATGGAAATTTATCTTGTGGTAAACTGGATAGAGCCAGGAGCTTGAGGCCCCTGGTTACATTACATCCAATCAGGAAGCAGACAAGAAATGATACTATCCATAGCTAGGGTGGGGCTTTGCACCTTAACTAACCCAATTTAGAAATTCTCTACTCACATCCCCAGAGATTTGTCTCCGAGGTGACTCCAGATTCTGCCAAGTTGACAATATTAATCATGACAGATGGATTTCCAGCCTCAGCAGGATGACTGAGACTTGTGCTTCCTGTTGCCTGTGGCCCAGCCTTCAGCTATGCCGTACACATAATCAGAGCCCATGGAACATTCTGCCCAATTGGATTAGAGATGCCGTTTTTATCTATAGCATTCTGGCCATTTCCATCCACTTTGATACGAGGCTATATAAGAGCCGAGAGAACAGGTGAGGTGACATCTTGACTGTTCACAGTCTCTGGGAGGGCTCTGCGAGGAGGACTATGCCAGGGACACATGAATGTGTCTTCTGCTGGTGTTTTGTTCCTGTCAGGAGTTCATGTCTTTAGGGGTTATCCAGTTATCAGAACAGTTAAGAAACCCTTGAGATGGTACTGTCTTTCATGAATGAAGTTTAGTTAATCAATTAATCAATGAGCTCATCTGATGGGTACCTATTAATATCAACCATGCTGTTGCTATTCGTTGATTCAGGGTATAGTAGAGGTCTCCCTGTTCGCATGGAGCCTGTACCCCAGTGGAACTACAGATGCTGTGTGGATCCAATATATGTCTGCTGGCTGATTTATCTCTATGTAATGTGTTAATTTAGAAAATATTTAAAGCTCCATTGTCCTCATAACCTTTGAAGTACCAGGTAATTGCTCTAGTTTAGAGAGAGCATTCATCCCAAACCTTAAATCATGAAACCTCTTCAGGGAAACACTCTTCTTATACAGAAATGCCAGACCCTCCCTTAACATCTGTGATTCATCCTGCTTGTTTCATGTGAAGCAGGGATTCCCATGGAAGATTGCAAGATGGTTAGATTTGGCACCAATTGATGTACATGTTGGGGCTAAAACCTCAATACCGCAAGGCCACAGCAGGGAAAACCATTAGCATATTCATGATCTCCTCTTCTTCTATTTATAGGTCTATTGTCAAAGCTGATGATCTTTCAGCTTTCTTGAAGCCTTCTAGCTTATTGTGGGTTCCTGCTGTAAAAGAATGTGTGAAATCTAAACATATCCTTGTGCTTTTTAGGTATTAATATCTTCAGAAATGACGGACATTTTTTTTTCTGACGCAGGGTTTCTCTATGTAGCTCTAGCTATTCTGGAACTTGCTCTGCAGATCAGGTTGGCCTCGAACTCATAGATCCGCTTCTGTCTGCCCCTGAGTGGTGGGATTAAGGGTATGCACCTCCACTCTTGGTTTAAGAAATAGTAGGTATTCTTAAAGTCAGAAGATGCTGAGGAAACAGAATTCCCCATTCTTCTCTGCCTGTGGTTTCCCCCTGATTTTCAGTTGCTGGCTTTGCTCCTTAGTCATGGACTACAAGCTCAGGATTCTGTTATTCATGTGTGGCCTGGAAAAACTTCTTTTTTTTTCATGTATAGTTATTATGTTTTTTAATTTCACTGCCTCCCTAGGCAGTAAAGAGAGGGTGAAGTCATACAAATCTCACCCATTAAGTGAGTGTTGCCTGCTGGCAGGTGTGAGCTGGAGGTTGAGAGATGCTTTGGGCCATGGTAGCAGCAAAGGAATCTCAGGCTCTCTAACCCCATGATGCTGTCCTTGATTTGAGTGTGCTTGGTTTGAGCTGTGAAATACAACATGCGACTTTTTATGTAACAACAAAACACCCCTTTAAAATATCTTTTCTTTCCCATCTCGTTTTACTGATTTTTTTTTTCTGAGCCCACCCAGGTGCTAAAGAGACTCGGACAACACATGGTGCAAGCTCCTACCTTTTGGCTCAAAGTGTATCTGGCTGTCTTGTTCTTTATTTAGGGAGAACTCCAGCATTTTGTAGCTGATGTGTTTGGAGGAAAAAAAAAGTTTCCAGGCTGAGAAGGAACATTATCAACATTTGGGAATGCTTTTTGTTAAGATCCTCCAAACGAAGTCGAATTATAACTGTGAAGAGAGTGTGAGCGTCTTTGATCCCTGGGGTCTTGAGGATTTGGCTCTTCCTGTATGGTTGCAAACAGGAGCGTAGTTCCTATTCAATAAATTGCTGATGTTAATACAACTTGATGTTTATGGAGCCTCACAGTCATGAGATAGATATGGAAGAAGTTCCTTGTGGGTTTTATGGAAAAGATGGTTACAGGATGACAAAGAGCCCTTGGGGAGGCGTTTAAGGGGATGTGGAATATGAATGAGTTCTATGTTCAGCAGGGAAGGGGACATTTTTATGGTAGAAGGGCATTTCAGGCAGAAGGGGAAAGAATAATGCCTGACAAAGCTCTGTAGTGGGGGTGGGGAGGATGGCAAAGGAATAGAAAGTTAGAAGAATGTGATGAATGGAATAGTTTTTAATGGAATAATGTAGAGGGTAACCGTTAACTGCTATTACCATGCAGCTTAGTTCTCTTTAGAGACTGGGAGCCCAAAGTACGTAGAGGTCTGTTGGCTCAACATCAAGAAGGCATCACCTGGACACCGAGGTTGAGCTGTGTGGTCTGTTGACCTCTGTTGAGGAGTTTCTATGACCACATCAGTATCTAAATGGCAGTCTTCCATGTGTGACTTTGGGCCAGCTTCCCAAAGGCTAAGAGGATCAAGCTAAGTCAGAAAGTGTTTAGAATTATTTACAGAGGACATTGATATCATTATTGTTTCCTCTCTTGTGTGGTGATGGTGTGTCACACAGTTGTGGCGATGGACCCCTTTAGTGTGCATATGTTTTCTTGCCTTTGTTATATCTTAAAGCAGCAGTTTTCAACCTGTGGGTCAAGACCCCATTTGGGGGTTGCATATCAAGTATTCTGTATTTCATTTATTAACATTATGATTCAAAACAGTAGCAAAATTACAATTATGAGGTAGCAACAAAATGCTTTCATAGTTGGAGATCACCACAACAGGAAAAACTGTATTAAAGTGTCGCAGCCTTAGGAAGGCTGAGAACCATTGTCTTAAAGTGTATTTCCAGAGTAACTTCCAAACTCTACCTACCCTTATCTAGATCTTCTCTAGAGTCTTGCACTTCTAACTTATCTTGGAAAATGCTGGGAGAAACACAAAGGAAGGAAGGCTGGGCTAGTGGTTCAACCTGTAGAGAAGGAAACAGGCAGGCAGTCAGTCAGTCAGTCAGACAGACAGACAGGCAAGCAGGCAGGCAGGCAGACAGACAGGCAGGCAGACAGACAGGCAGGCAGGCAGGCAGGCAGGGAGGCAGGCAGGCAGGCAGGCAGGCAGACAGGCAGGCAGGCAGACAGACAGGCAGGCAGATATGCTATTTTCTGCAGACTGGCAGAAGAACCTCTTAGCATCAGATGTTTGAAGCATTTCCTGAGCCTCCCAGTATAGTCTATTGATAGGGCTACCTGCCCAGTTCTAGCCTCTGAGCACCGCTGGATGTGGAGCTCAATCAGTGGCTGCCAGCCCCTGAATTCCAAGTCTATACAATCTCTGCAGGCAAACCATCATTTGCATTCCAATATCCATAGCTGTCATATTATGGAGCAGAAGCCCTCAAGGGCAAGGCTTATCTCATGAATTCTGGGCTCCAGACTGAGTCTCTCAGTCTAGTCTGAGCTCTGTGGAAAGCAGGTGGAGCCTCATCCTGGATCTGAAGCTGGCTGCAAGTTAGATTTAGTTTGGGTCAACTTTGAGCTGCATTTTGATGAAATCAGAACTGTTCATGGCACTATTTGTCAAAGTGTCTAGGTGGGATTTTTTCTTTTTTTTGTCTTAATCTATTTGTAAGTAGGTACGTGGTAGAAGTCACCTATTTGCTCCCCAATATAACCAACCACAAGGTGGTAGAAAGACTCCCAGAGAAGGAGTCCAGACTGCTGGGCTCTTGTCCCATGGTCATCCACTTGCTAAGTGACCTTGGATGAGTCTCTCAGAAGGTTTTAGTTTCCCATTTGTAGAGGGAGGTAGCTGGACCAGATGAGTTCTGAGGTCCCCTCCAACTTTGGAGTGTGGCAACACTTAAAATATCCTTCCATTTCTGTGGCACCCTGCCCTACTGGGGTGTGAGTGCTAGAGGTGGTAACTAGACAATTCTGGTGTCAAACATGCTGTCATCCCCAGACCACACAGCAGAAAATGTGTCCCCACTTTTGGACTGGCAAACACACATATGGGTCTAAAGGAGACTGTGCATTTCTCTAGGAGCAGGAAGGGACACTTCTAGGCTTCTTTTCCCTGCAATGAAACAACTCTAGCAAGCACAGCTAAGGGTTAAACATTGTTTTCTGTGAGTCCTTTAGTAGAGGAAGGCAACGAGAAGACACAGAAAAACCAAAAACCACACCAAACCAAAACAAGCCACTTGATTACCAAGCTGGTTGACAGTGCCTGTCTCCGAGTCAGGAGGAGTAACCTGAATGTGTTTTGGGAATTCTTGATTGCCAGTGCTCGCTTAGAATCAAATGCCTTTCCCTGATGAGAAAACAAAGACCAGCAAGGCTGCAGGTCAGGATTTGATAGCATTCTGCCATTCCTATGGAGCACAGGCTGTGTGTCTAGCTTTCCAGCAGGTGCCTGAAAACCCAGATACTTGGGGACAGGTGTCGTATATGATGACACTGAGTGGAGAAACCTAGATAGTTCCAGGCCAGTATGTCTGTTGGTACCCACTGGTGCATCCTCAGCAGACCTCAGGGTTGCTTGCTGTCTGAATATCAGGACACCATTTTGCAGCTAGGGTAACCAACCAGCTCTTCCAGTTCGTTTGGGACTGAAAGCTTTTCCTGGATCTACACCTCAGTGACTAAGACCACTTGTGGTATAAGTATAGGGATTTGAGTTTAGATTCCAGCGATGATGCTAGGTGTGGCCATGTATACCTATAATCTTAATAGTGGGGTTTGGGGACAGAGGCAGGAGGATCATTGGGCCCTACTAGCTGCCAGTCTAGCGTCAGATTGAGAGAATGCCTCAAGGAACCAAGATGAAGAGCAGTAGAGCACCTGTTGACCTCTAGCTCCACACGCATGCACACAGGCGCCCCTTTCATGAGCACACACAAGCACACACATATCTTCATGCATACAATACATAAGATGGCAGTGTCCCAGGAAGATTGGTCACTTGCAGCCGAGTTGGCTCTGAAAGAGCTATGATGAATGGGCCTTCAGGGGCACTTCTTATCTCTGGCTTCCCCTGGGGCTTGTTAATCAGTAGAAAAGAAGCTGAAATGTGTGATAGGAAGGTTCTCCTGAGCCAAAGGGGAGACCCAGGGGGGAAATGCCCGAGAACAGATCGGATGAGACTCAGTCTGGTCTCTTCTCCACTCAGGATGAATGAATTGAGTATCATGAATCAAGGCAAGGTTGATGCCAGGGAGAATGGCTTCTCTCATACGGGTGTGGAGCTGGGCTCTGTGGTCCAGGGCAGAGACTACATCAGTCTCAGCCCATTGACTAAGCCCATACACGGTTGAATCAACAGCTCCACGAGACTACGAGACTATATCAGGCAAAGGGACCGGTTTATGTGGTTTGTATGTGGCAGCTCTAAATAAGACCTAGAGGGGGACAGGAAGTGGATTTGGTAGCTGTAACTGGTAAGAGAACGGTGTCTGTTTCTAGGGAAACTGGTGTTGCAACCCCAGCGTGTGTGTGTGGGAGGCAGTTTCCTTCAAATCTCTTACTGTCTCTGTCAGTGTCATGTTTTCTTATCTTAGGGAATGAGGGGGGATCTGCATGAGGGGTCATGGGAGGAGAAGGGGGGACTGATATTGGGATATAAAGTCAATAAATAAATAAATTAAAGAAAGTTAAAAAAATACAACTGCTGTGTTTCTAGGCGCACGCCACATGCTGAGTGACCACTTTGTTTTCTCTCCGCTGGCTGCCCTTGTTCAGAGGATGGCTTACTCTAAGATTCTCTGATCATCAAACATCTACTGTCTGCTTCTACTGCCCACATCACGGCTCAGATTCCTCCAGGATACAGGTGAACCTATCTCCTCCCAGCTTCTCCCGTCTCTATTCATCTTTTACTGGTTCCTGCTTCTCAAGGCCACCTTTGGCATGCCCTTCCTGGAGCAGTGTCTCACACCTTCTGGGTCCTAGCCGAAAACCAGCTCTCAGCCTCTTCTCACACCACGCCTATCTGGGTCAAATGTCCCAGCTGCTTGTCCTCACTGCTTTCTCCTCCATCTCACCACTGGGCACCGCTGGACGCCACTGGGCAAGGGTCACTGGGAGAATAATGTGCCTTTAGGACCCTAGTGGCATTTGTGGTGTCCTTAGGTTTCTGGGGTACATCTGTGTCTAATGTAAGCCACTGTAAAAGTTCATCTCAGAATGAACCTGTCCAGGACTGTGCATTTTCCTTATGTGGCCTGTCGTGTAGGACCTCATAGGGTTCACTGAATAGTGAGGTGTGTGAGGCGCTTATCCTGAGATAGCGGGCCAGTATGTGGGGTAAACAGATATGGTCCTCAGCTCTGTCTGGATGAGATTGGGCTGGGTGCTGGCTGAGGCTCAGCAAACAGCAGACGACTGTCTGCCTCAGGGAAGCAGTGCCCCTGAGCAAAGCCACAAGTATTTTGGCAGAACGGTTTTACGAGCTGGGACTCTCCTGAAGAAGCTTCAGACTGTTCCGTCAGCCAGAAGACAATCACTAAACATAATCGAAACAAGCTCCGATTTCAGATGGGAGCAGTCTTTCACATCTGTAGCCTTGAAGACATTTTTTTTTAGCCCCATTTGTTAGATGCGCTGACTGAGGCTGGGTGACAGAAGGGTCTGGGTAGAGGAACATGGGCAAATGTGGGTTCATGCTCGGTCCTTCCCTGGGCAGAGTGGTAAATAATCTTCATCTCACTGGGGTCAGTAAATGCCACAGGACCCGAATCTGCTGTAGAGAAGCTCATGGAGATAGGAGAATGGGAAGTGGAGAAGAAAGAGGAGAGGGAGGATGGGGAGGAGGAGGAGGGAGAGGAGGAGGGAGAGGAGGAAGGAGGAAGGAAGGACGGGGAGAAGTCAGAGCAGAGGCCCGAGGAAGGTGCTCTGAGGTCTTCACAGTACTACCACGTAGCCTGAAGCTCAGGCTTTAGGAATCAACAGTTCCCCCATGTCTCCCGTTACCGGGAGGGTCTAGTGTGTGTTCTCAGGTATGTCAATGAGGGATCCTGTTTGGCTGTGTGCTAGCCAGAAGGGAATAAAGGGAAGGAGGAAGTGAGGAGCACGAGGGAAGAAGGGAAGGAAAGGAGCATGAAAGAAGGGAAGAGAGGGGAGGAAAGAAGAAAAGGAGAAACAAGTGGCCCAAGAAACAACAGTTTTCTCAGTTAAACTGCTGGAGAGACGGCTCAGCAGTTGAGAGCACTGACTGCTCTTCCAGAGGTCCTGAGTTCAATTCCCAGCAACCACATGGTGGCTCACAACCATCTGTAATGGGATCTGATGCCCTCTTCTGGTGTGTCTGAAGACAGCGACAGTGTACTATGTACATTAAATAAATAAATATTTTTTAAAAAAAGAAGTCAAGAGCAGGCCAGTCTCCACCCTGGGGATTCTAGCATGGTTTCTATCCTCAGGGGATCTTCTTGTCAGGAGGTTACAGCTCTTGCTAGGGCCTGTCCACACTGCAGACACAAGAGAAGATGCAGACACGAGAGAAGACATGGAAGAGGAAGAGGAGGAGGAGGAGGAGGAGGAGGAGGAGGAGGAGGAGGAGGAGGAGTTCTGTGTGAGGAAAGCAAACTTTGTTCCCAGATCATAGAGCATCTCAGGGGCCAGGGCACTTGCCTACTTGTGGTTGAGAGGAGGTTTTTACTGTATAAGAGTTCCCTATACAGACCAGACAGAACTTGTAATTCTGTCTTGGCACCTCCTAGCGCATATAAGGTTCTCCCTTAGAGTGTTCAACTTTTGCATCACATGTGGACCCCAATCACACTTCACCTGTGGCCTTGACATCAGTCACATCACACGGTGTTTGGGATGAGCACAACCCGTATTCCCTGCTTCCACTCCAGGCGCTTCCTCTTACCTGGGCATTCTCTGGGCTCTTCTAGCATCGCTCAGCTGTGACCTTTGGTCACTCACTCATCCAGAGTGACCCTGGGTCTCACCAGGCTTGGGCATGCATGTGTGTGCGTGTGCGTGTGCGTGTGTGCGTGTGCGTGTGCGTGTGCGTGTGTGTGTGTGTGTGTGTGTGTGTGTGTGTGTGTCCCTGCTGTCCAAGCACTGCTCTGCCCTAATGCATGCTCTCCTGGGTTCCCTGGAGCACTGACTCTGGGCTGTCAGGAAAGGGACTAGGCAGCCCCTGCAGTTTGTGCACAGAATGCAGAGAATTCAGACATTCTTGCTTGATGGAGCAAACCAGCCACCCAGGGGATAAAGTGCAGATCACAACGGGAGGCCATGGAAAACCAGATGTGCCCCAGGGGGTTGGAAAGATGGTTACTCCTCCTGGGAGAGCCGGGGGTAGGGGGATGGGGAGGGGAAGAGGGAGAAGACATTAATTTAAAACTGAAGACCAGTATGTTTTTGCTTATTGAGAAGGATGGAGACAGCTTTGTCCTTGGAAGGCACTCGCGGTTCAGGGAGTGCCAGCTCATCTCTACCCAGAGAGGAGAATGTTCTAGAAGGCCACTTTTCTGTTCTCTGCGGGATGAGCTGCTTACTCCTGTCACAAGGCCCACTTCTCTATGTTCTACTCTTGAAGCAGGAGAAATAAATCATTTTTTTGTTTCCTGGAGCACTTTGGGAAGTAGCATTAAATTATGTCATTTTTGTTTTACAGTGGACTTACTCTCTATGGAGCCCTTCAGGTCCAGCGTGCCCACTTCTTCTCCCTCCCCCTTCCTCCCCCTCTCTCCCTCTCCTCTCTTCCCTCCTTTCCTCTCCTTTCCCCCTCCCTCCCCCTCCCCCTCTTTTTCTGCTGGCATTTTTATATGGCCTCTTGTTATATAGTCCTTACTGTTCTAGAAGTTGCTTTGTACAGCAATCTGGCTTTGCAGTGACGCTTCTTGAGTTCCTGGATTATAAGACGTGCGCCACCATACCTGACTCTCAGCTATGGTATTTTCTCCCCGTGTCCCTGAGGATTAACGAGGGCCTGGAACAAAGGAGATAACAGTTGTTGCGAGCTTTGCTTCAGTCTCCACTCTCCTCATACTTTCTCGCTGGTATCTGTCCCGACCATTTGCCACGCCCTGTGAAGGGCCACAGGAGTTCCTATCCCATTGCCGAAGGAAGATCTGAGTGGCTAACAGCCTTGGTCCTCAGCAGAGCCATCAGTAGATGGCCTTGTGGGGAGGGCACGTACCCAGTGGGAGGCCAACTGATCCCACAAGCTCGGCCATGCTTTACCCAGTCTGGTAACCCACCGTGCACAGCTCCCGATTGTCCTCTGTGTGACCCCCCGTGAGGCATTTAGTGTGTCCTATAGAATAATATTGAGAGAACGAACAAATCAGTGGCAGAACCTTCTGAGATTTGCCTAATTGCGACTCAAATTGTTCCCATATTGGAAATTACATGGCTAAGATGCCTTTTGGGGAACTGAATATTAGGAGCCCAGGAAGGTCAGCCAGCAATGAGCTGTTGGAGTTTTTTCCTCCATGAACTCTTACCGAGACATTTTTTTTTCCCTGCCACGAGACACGGATAGGTTGACTCAAAACAGATTTCACAATCACTTTATCCAATTTTGGACGGCTTAATTCGGCAATACGCACAACCCTCTTTAATCAGCCTCACGTTTGGGGTTGCTGTGGCCCCAGGCTCTTTGATGGTCAGATGTCATTCAATGCGGCGGCACCCCTGGGCAGGGACGCCATTGTCAGTCCCTGTGTGGCTCTGGGAGCTCTGGGGCAGGCTTGAGACCCTTTCGGGCTCTTCAGGTACTGTGACAGCCTCAGCAAGGTGGAAGCTCTGTGATTTCTGTCCTCAGCATGAAGGTGTCTTGTGGCCTGAATGGGGCTAAGCGTGAGTGAAGAAAGCAATCGTACCACCATTGCTGCAGGTTTAATATTCACGTGGCGTTTTGAGGTCTTAAGACTCCGATGTCGAACAAAAACAGATTGGCTACGTGCCAAGTTCAGTGTCCCGAGAGAGCAAGGCACTTCCTTCCTCCTCTCTTTATAGCATTTGGGGCTCAGGGGAATAGATCCTATAATTGGTGAAGCAGGACCAGTTGTTGGCCTCTGTATTACCGCCACTTAAGGACTGAGGAAGTGTATTTTCTATGAGGAAGACTCCTATTAGTCTTAAACTTTCGCAGGCAACCCTGAGCTGTTGATTATCTCAAGGGCTCATAACATACAGCCTGTGAGGGGTCTAGGAAAAGAATAGTCTCATGTTAACTCTTGGGCATTAGAGGCCACATAAGCGCTAGGCTTCAAGGTAGTTCTGCATGGCAGAACCAAGTTAGCACTGGCTTCTATTCCGAGTATCTCTGTTAAGGAATCTCTTTCATCCACCTAGATAAGATGCCATGCTAAAAGACCACAAGGCATTATTTAGTCTGAGGTCTGAAGCATTGAAATCAGGGTGAGTGACATCATCTATGGGATGTCCAAAAAGCACCACCAGGCTCCACTGGTGTGTATTCTTAGGGACTCTCTCAATTGCTCTCCGAGTAGCTGTCATTCCGTTCTTTGGTTCACGTTCTTGTATCACTGGGGAGGCTGAGCATCACTCGTCATGGGTAGGCGTATTTAGGGCCCTGGTGGTAAGAGAGAAGCGCTGTCCTTCACGCAGCATGCACTAGTCCAGAGGCGGTGCCAAGCGGGTAGACTTGAGTAACAGAGTCAGGCTGGCTGCTCTCAGGAGGAGGGAAATCAGCACTGCCTGGGTAGTGGGAGGGGCGTGTGCATGGCGGCTACCTATGGGATATGCAAAGTGTCGGTTTATGTGTAGTTGGGTGTCATGTACATAGTTTATGCAGTGTTTCTCCGTATTGTGCATTTTGCATGTGCTTGAGTATAATTTTTTATAAGATATGTGGCATGTACTTGAGATGACTATTCAGTATGCTGTATGTTATATTTGTATGGTGTACAATATATGTGTGGTGTATGGGGAGTGTGTTATCTGTGACCATATACATGAACCCACAGTGTGAGTACAGTGTGGGTATATGTGTATGGTGTATATGCTCTATATGCTTATATGTAGTGTGTGTGTGTGTGTGTGTGTGTGTGTGTGTTTATGTGTATTCCGTGCATAAGCACAATGTATATTGTGTATATGATGTTTATATATGTTTTTTTCAGGCATGCATTGCATATACGATGTGTATATCTTCAGCATGAGTGCACATATAGTGCCTCTATGTATAGTATATAGGTTTGCCTATATTATGTGTCTGCATATTGTTATTTATATGTAGTTTGTATGTGTGTTTATGCAAAGTGTATGTAGAATGTGTCTGTGTATGTTACGCATATGATATATAAGGAGTATTTGTATGTTTGTGACAGTGGTCAGGATGGCTCCAGGGGGATGTAGTGGCCAAAGAGCCACTGGGGACTGAAAATGGGGTGGATGGCGCCTGAGGAAGGTGAGAAGATGGGGTAAGGAGGACAAAGGGCAGGGGGCCCTCGTGTGGCACCAAGGGCATATCGGGATCCCCAGTAACACAGAGCTGCTGTTGTCCAGACCAAGCCTTCTACAGATGCCCGGATCTTGTTTCAGCAAGAGAACTGGGCATCTCAGCGCGTCTCTTCCTGCAAACACTGTTCCTCCTCAGACAGTGGTCCTACTCCAAACATCTCCTGTGGGGAGGAAGTGAGAGAGCACATGCGGACAGACATGAGCGTTGAAGCTTGGAGAAGAGCGCTTGTGAGTCAGGAAAACATATTATAATTAAGTGATTATGGTGTTACTTATATAACGATACATACTAGCTTATAAGCACTTTCTATTTCTCTCTCTGTGTGTATGGACATGTAGGGAGGAAGCTACTGTCTGATGCAGCCTCTGCTGCACGTACTGGGAAGAATATGCCTCAGGCTCCCCAACATGTGGACTTGCAACTCCCAAACAGAAGCTGTCTGCAGAGCCCACTGACACAGACACGCCCTTACAGCAGCCTGGCATGGATTTCTAGATTTATCCTCTGTTCAACCTCAAGATGCTTCAAGTAACCTACTAGGAAGAATTATTTATTTATTTATTATTTATTTATTTATTTATTTATTTATTTATTATTTATGAAGCTAAGTCTAGCACCAAGGGCAGAATTGAATTACCTATACTCCTTTCTCACTCTTCCTTTCTGTTCCTCCTTGATTAAATATTAAATTATATTAGTTTTTTTCCTCCCAAAGAAATTTATAGACTTTATTTTGGAAACAAATTCTGTTTGTTTAGATGAAAGATACCTTGGCAAAAAGAAACAGCAGCAACAACAAAAAGCCTGTAATGTAACTTCTTGGGATTTGCTTTTTGCCCAGAAGAAAACCTGGCTTTCTCTGCTCCACTTCATAGCTAGCCAGTCACAGTGCAGCAGAGTCTCCACGTGATCACTGGGATGGCCCTGGCGACTGTTGCCCTGTCCATTGCCCCTGACAGCGCGGTGGTGCTAGCTTACTTTAGCGCTTACATTGCCTTTGACTTTATACAAGGTTTGTCTGTGTGGCGTAGGAAGAAGGGAATCCAGGGAAAGGCTTTGTGAACAAGGGCGGCAAGCAGACTGATGTGTTCCAGTACAGTTGGAAGTCGGCTTGCTAGGACAGCTGTATGTACAGGACTATGGAGGGGGGGCGGGGCGGGGATATGCATGGTGCTGGCTAGACCCTGGAGATCCTTGCATCACGAGCTAAGAAGTTGAGACTTTATCCTCTAGGTAATCAAGAAGGATGGACCGCTGAGATGAAGGCAGAAGAGGCTGTTGGCCGAACACTAAACACTTGTATCTTCTTATCTCAGGGGTAACTGGGATGACGAAAGAGATGAACACCCTGACGTTGTCACTAGGCATCTCTGCCCCAGTACACCACCATGTACTGGCAATGTCCCAGGGCTCCTGTGCAGCTGCCTTGCCAGCGTCCTCTTTGGGAAGTCTCTCAGGCTCACCTTACGCATCTCGGGAGACCTTCATTCTCTACCAAACCTGCTTCACCTTGGTCTTAGCTTCTTTGATGTGTATGTATTACATGTGTGACTATGTGCATGCCAGAGCACACGTGAGAGGCTGAGAGGACCACCTGTGAGGGCCAGTTTTTTGCTTTGCATCATGTTGGTCCTAGGATCTGAATTCAGGTCATTAGGCTCGGCAGCATGGGCTGAAGCCATTCGCGAAGCCATTTTGCTGATCTTAGACTTGGCTCCAAGAAATGGTTCCTCCTGTGATCTAGTTATTCCATCTAGAAGCTGAGGCATCATCCTCACCCCCCCTCCATTCTGCTCATCCATAAGCACAGTCACCATCTCTTCTATCTGGAAATATTTTTCAGGCTTGTCCCCCCCCCCCCTTTCAGAGTTAACTGTCTCTTGAACTTTTGTGTAATTTCTCACTCTTCTTGGTTTCATTTTGCAGCCCTGTGCCAAACTGGAGAAAACCAGATGGTGTAGCTTTTACATGCATACCCTTCACCTGCTGCCCTGTATCCTCCTCTGCACACCCATGGTTTTCCCTTTGCAATAGGAGCAGATAGTTATTGCTAGTAATAGCCTAGGGCCTCTAGCAGCTAGTCAAGGCCTCTTCTCTGCTACATCCCCTGAAGCTATTCTCTTTGCACCCACGATTTTACAGAGCAAGGTGACTTCCTTTAGGGGCACAGAGTTCCTTCTGTCTTCAAGGTTTTATCCAGACAGCTCTCTCTTCCCTGTTCCAATTCTCTTCACGGCACGGACAGGCTAAGTAGCCTCTCTACAGAGCACTTTATCCTCTTACAAAAGCCTTCTCTTCTTCCATGTTTTGCAGTTCTTCTGTGTCTCCATGTTGGATGCCTGCCTGCCTCAGCAGACTGCGGAACTCCGGGGTGGGTGGGGAGGCCTTGCTTGCCCTGTCTTCCAAAATGCATTTAGAGCCTGGCTAAGTGCCCAGCACACAGGGACTCTTGACTAAATACCAAACGATTGAGTGAATGAATGATGCTTTGCAATTGTTCTATGGCCAGGTTCACCATCTCCCAGAATCTTGTGGGCAGGTGGAAGAGCGAGCTGAGGGTTGGGGGAAGGTCGGTAGCTTCAAGAACAGTGATCACAAATAAACTGTCCCTGTTCAATAGGAATGGGTTGGGTCTCTAGTTCATACAGGTCCCCGGAGACCCCTCTGGTATACTGTCATGTGGACAAGAAGCAGAGGTCCCTGCCATATGTCCCATTACCCGTGTCACCCACGATCCAGCCATTGCTTTACTTAATGACTCTGAGACTTTGGGGTGGGGGGAGTTAGGGGTGGGGGAGCCAAAGGAAATGGCTCCCGATACTCCCTGTGTTTATCTATTTTCCAGCATCAGCTCCCACCTTCTGATTAGGAACTGCAGGCCACAGGAAGCTGAGCTAAGCCTTAGAGGTCCTGGCCTGTCAACTGTGCTGTTGTTTTCGCTTATAATATGAGAGTCTATCACTGTCAAATCTGTGCAAACAAGTTAAGGGGAAAAAAAAAGAAGCCAAAGCAGTGGCAGTAATAATGTGGACTCTAAACCACTCCCATCTGTTTCTACAGGCTTCATTCCTTCCCAGAGTTGCCAGCAAATATCCCTAGGTCATTCCATATGTTACACATGTGCTCCTAAGTGGTCAGTCGCCACCTTTTCCTAGGAATTGCTGTCCCTCTTGTCCAGTTCCTCATGTCCCAGAGTCCTGTTATGCTCCCCAAGCATGGCTTCTGATTCTGTTTTCTGCTTTGTGGGTCCCCCTTAGTGGTCACCCCCACAGCAAGTCCCCTCCCACAGTGCCGCGTAGGGTCTCTCACAGTCCCAAACTGAAAACTGATTTATGTCCTGACTTATTGTAGTTTATTCTCAAGCAGATGAGATGATAATTGTGACTCCACAGGGGACAGATGTGAGGGTCAGCCCAGGGTATATTGGGAATCCCCTCTTGCCGAAGCACAGAAACCTTATATCATGATCTCCATTGTTGAGTCTTGCTTCGGCAAGAATTCTTTCCCTGAAGGCTGTTCAGTTATGAGTTAGATTTCTGGGAAATTTGCCCTGAATATGTCTGATTCTGACACAGGTCTAAGCAGTGACCCCTGCTATTGATCACTGTGTTCCAGGAAGGGCTGAGCGTAGGGGTCCTGACCACCGCTGTCTAGGGGAAGACACTGTGGGGATGAGGCAAACTTCAGTTCCTGGTAAAGCTTCCTGTGCTTGGCTTGCACTGCTGGAATCCTGTTCAGGAACAGGATTCCATGTTCTGTGTTTCTTTCCTTTGCAGATTTGTGTTTTTCATTTTAGCATGCCCGGTCATCGAATGTTCTACCTTTCTAATTTCTCACCTGGCATACAGCATGCGGGAATATTCCAAAGTACAGGTTGGAATGCTCCCCTGGGAATACAGATTGATTCCAAGAAGACGTCATGGATTTTTTTTTTTGTTTTAAGTAGATTACAGCTTGAGAACCCTCCAAGTTGTCTCTGGAACTTGAGCTATAAACATCTCCGAACAAGACACATACAACTCGGCGTCTGTAGGAGAGCCCGAGACTGGAGTCATGACTGGCTGGCAGTTTGGGGCTTGTGGGAGTTTTGAGATCTGGCTCTGCCGGGCTAAGCAGGCCTGGGGTTCTGTTGTTGGTTTGATGGACAGATGGTTTGGCAATGACAAGGTGTGGTGATTCTGCCTGAGGGAATCACCTGCTGCAAGTTGGCGCTGGGGCCTTGAGGCTCTTCCATGAGCTGGAAACACCTTTGCTTGGCTCGTGTTCCTTGGCAAAGCTGACACATATGGAATGTTCTCTCCAGAGTGAAGGGCTGTTATCTTGTTAGGAGAAGGCCAAGGGCTTTCTCTGGGTTTCTTTCTAGCCCATGCAGGCGAGTTCTCCAAGGCATCGTTCCCATGCAGCTGAAATCATGCTGGGCTGTGGCTAATCATTCAATTCATCATGCACGATGCTCTTTCCTTGATGGCAGACACTGGACAAGAAGATGGAGAGGTACCGGTGACTGGGACAAGGTTCCTGGTCTTGAGATCATCTTGGTCAGAACAAGGTGGAGGTACAGAAGAGCTGTTCTGGTGGCGTGTGATCCATGTAGGGTCAAATTCCCAACAATATATATTTCAGCAGAGGTGTTGGATCCATTTGTGCAAAGGCACAAACACATTCTTCCCCAGTGTCTTACCTGTCACTGCCTGGAGTCCCATAAGTCAGAGCGTCAGCATGACAAGTTCATACTGGGGACAGGGGAGGGAGGGTAGAGGAACTTCTTTGTTTTATCTTGGGCAATGCAGGAACTTCTCAAGGAGACAGTAGCCTTGAGGAGAGGGTAAGCAAGAGCCACTAGATGTCAGCATTCAGTTAGAAAGGAGGAGGAAGGACAAGCAGACTCAGTCTCCTACTCTGACAATTGGGCGGGAAGTGGAAAGAGGACCTCGTGTGTTGGTAGGATAGGGAAGACGTGATGAGACAGGGACACAGACCACAGAAGATCGGTGAAGGATCTCATGCCCCTAGATTAGACATGCTGACTTGGACAGGGATGGCCATGGCTGCACAGGACGCTCTATGATCTTTACACTTAACCTAGGCTATGGATTCATCTTTTTTTCCCCCCATTTATCTCACCCTTGGCTATATCCTAAGTAGCTGATGTCAGGAAACAGATTTGAGTGTCAAAATAGGCTATGCCTTTATCTTCTTCTGGAGCGGAACATTGAGTTCTGTTAATGCAGCCATAGGCTTTTAGTGAAAATAAGGATTATCAGTAAAACATTTCTAATTTCCATACCTGGGTCCCCTGAGATGTATTGGTTGACATTGCCCAAGGTGTAGGTTGGAATCGCGGACAAAGTTTCCAAGTTGATTTTGATGCGCATCGGACTGGGGACTAACCAGTCTGAGCTACGTTTTTCTTTTACAACTGAGGAAATGGGGTCCTTGGGAAAGAAACGTTCTTGGCACAGGTTCTCTGCTGGGTGTGTGGTTTGGCTTAGCATTCCAGGAGTGAGGCTATTGTATCAGGACTTTCCTAATAGACTGAAACAGGAAACACTTTGCAGTCCTCCAATGTACCGGTCCGTCATTCTCAGGGGTATCTATCTCCCATCGAAGGTGACTGTGGCCAAATCAGCTTTTCCTGTGGCCTCTGGAGGATGCTTGGGGTCTCACTGGCATGAGAATGGCAACTCTTTCTCATGCTCCAAATCTTTCCATTCTTCTCTGAGGACATCACAAAAGATAACCTCTTTTTCCTTTGGTTCTAGCCAGTCAGGGGTCTCAGAGAATCTTCTTTTGATGGGCTTGTTCTTTCCTGATCGGGCTCTAGTATATGATCTGATTCTACAAAGCTGGGACCGCTCGTGCACAGGCAGGGTCTGCCAATGCTGGGAGGGCATAGCTGCAGGGACAGTGCTGTTAGAAAAAAATGTGACATCCAGGAGGCCTTGAACAAGGGCCATAGCTGGTAAATTCTCTCGAAGGAATTTTCTAGCTAGAATCACCACCTCTACTTGCCCTGACCCCCCAGAGTGAACTCTAGCTCAAGTTCTTTTAGTAAGTTATATAATGTGAGCAGTCCCCCAGGGTGGGAAAATCAGTGATGTCTACATGTCATGTTCATGTCTTTAACTCTCCTCTTTTTATAGGGAAGGGAGACGTTAGTATAATATGGTCTCGTGTCACACAACATTTCAATCAGCAGACCACATATACCACAGTGATCTAATAATTGGTTATACAATATCAGATAGTTAGCCCTGGAAACATATACATACAAGAAACATTATACATACTGGGCAAGTTGTATTATACATTTAGGAATATGTGTGTGTGTGTGTGTGTGTGTGTGTGTGTGTGTGTGTGTTAGAGAGAGAGAGAGAGAGAGAGAGAGAGAGAGAGAGAGAGAGAGAGAGAGAGAGAGAGAGAGAAAACAAGTAAGAAAAAAAAAGAGGCCATAAATTTGAAATCGAACTATGGGGATAGTACATGGGAGGGATTTTAGGAAGAAAATGGAAGGTAAGGACAATGTAATTATATTTTACTCTCAAAAAAATCACACATGCTGTTTACAGAATTATGAAATTGTCCAGGGGTGCAGTTCTTAGCATCTCAGACCATGTTAAAGAACTCATGTGTCATATAAGTGGCATGATTCTGTGGAAAAGCCCAGTGGATATCTTTGAACGGGCAAAGAATATGAATGTACAAGCATGAGAACAACTCTGGACACAGGATGTATAGTGCGAAAAGGTATGCCAGGCAGCACGACTCTCATCTATATTATATATTATATATCTCATATATATTATAAATCTGCACTGGAGGAAGGCCACACCCACAGAGTTCCTTGCTTGTTGTGGAACTGGTCAGCAGAGTCTGTACAGGACCTGGACCTGGCTACGGCACCTGGAGGGGTGAACATGCCATGTATAAACTTCTGAAAACCTTGGAGAGCCTAACCCTGGCCCGGCTCTGTGACATGGAAGAGTCTATTCTGAACTTTTATCTTGGGAATGGAGAGGGTATTTGGGGGGGGGCCCTACAAGAAAAGGTTCTAAGTGGGAAAACTCGTCTCTTGTCAAGGGAGAGATAACATCCAGTGAAAAATCACAAAGGGTGGCTCGCCATGGTGTCTAGATAGGGCACAGAAACCAGCTTTCCTCAGACATACAGGAGAGAGCCCAGATCTGCTTAGAAATGTCTCCACAGCATATTTGTGGAAGGTCTCAGGGAATTGTGAAGCGGTACTTACAAACTTCTACCATGTATGGTAGGTAGGACAGTTTGGGTTCAGATGTTTCCCAGACAGTTTGGTCCTCAGGTACTAGGACTACTTGAGAGGAGGCTGGATCCTAAGGGCACAAACCTCATCAGGGGCATGCTGGGAGGGGGTATCTGAAGGCCTGTTTCTGAGGACCTTTTTTTTTTCTTAGAATGGCTTTGTCCTTATTTTCTGCTTCCTGGAGCCCTTGAGGTGACCAGTTCTTCTGTGTCTCATACTTCCTTGCCAGGATATTCTGTCTCAGCACAAGTGTACAGGGTCGTAGCCAAAGCAAACATAAACAGCCCGAACTACCTAAAAATGTTTGAGCTAAAATAAGCCACTCTTTGTTTTATTCGGACATTTTTGTTTCAGTGACAGAAAGCTATTGCTTTCTGACTTGTGCACATATTAAAAAGTCATTTAGTCTCAAGTTGTATGCAACAGATGCCTTTATGTGCTTTTATGGTATATACTGTTTTGGAGATTAATCACAATTTAAGATGCAGTTTCGCTGATGGCTCCAACTCAAGACCCATGCCATGAGAGGGATGCCTTGCTGGTTGGGAGCCAGAGGCTACCTAAGCTCAGAAACCTAGGATAGAACCAAACACGACTGGCAGAAAAAGAAGTCAGTGAAATGATTCCTAGGGACGTTCTGCTATACTTGTAGACCAGAGCCTAGCATAATCATTATCAGAGAGGCTTTATCCAGCAACCAATGGGATTAGATGTAGTGACCTACAAACATTAGGCAGAGCTCAGGGAATCCCGTGGAAGAGGGGAGGAAGGATTGTAGGAGCCAGAAGGGTCAGGAACACCAGGAGAACACAGAACCAACTAGGCAGATGGACAGGGGCTCAGAGAGACCGAAGCAGGAATCACAGCATGTATGCAGAGGACCTTCATGGTCTGACCTAGGTGTCACCTTCAGTGACAGTGTTTCCTTCCTTCCTTCCTTCCTTCCTTCCTTCCTTCCTTCCTTCCTCCCTCCCTCCCTCCCTCCCTCCCTCCCTTCCTTCCTTCCTTCCTTCCTTCCTTCTTTCCTTCCTTCCTTTCTTTTTTGCATTTTTTCAGACATTACTTTTCTGTGTTTCTGCATGGATCATATTATTGCGGTTCTATGTTTATGTCACAATATATTCATTCCACTGTTGGCGAGCCTTTGAGTGGTGTACTAGCCAGGGTTCCCTAGAGCAACAGAGCTGATAGAATGAGTATACATTACAAGGGGGATTTATTCCATTGGCCAACACAAAACTGGATGGGTAGCCCAACCATGACTACCTGCATGCTGAAGTGGCTGCCTGGGTTACTGCCTGGGGAGGCTAGATGCCTCAGCAGGATCAACCTTGTGTTGAAGTCTTGGAAGATCCCCGAAGGGCTGCTGGTCTTCAGTCCATGTTGGAAAGCTGACCTAGCTGGTTTCTAATGTTAGTGAAGGGTGATGAGCTGCAGCCTTGGCAGCAATGGGGAAGGTTGCACTCGCAGGACTGAAGGGGCAGCCAGGTAAACAGCAGGACTTTCCTCCTGAGACCTCCTTACATCTGGATGGCCAAAGCAAGATGCTCCCTACACTAGTGGATGTTCTCCCCCTCAGTTAATACATCCAGGAAACACCATTACAGACTTGCCCAGGATTGTGTCTCTCAGTTGGTCCCAGAGGCAATCAAGTTGATAAAGTAAGATTAACCATCACAGGAGGCTGTTTACTGTTTCTGGCTCTCATGAAAGAGTAACACTTTCAAGTAAAATCATTGCAGATCTCTCTCGCCGTTAGGTTTTCTGATCTAAAAACATGCATATATAGAAAAAAAATCAAGCCTACTGTACTTTATAGGCTTTTGAAAAAAATATCAAGGTTGCTTTAGGTCAGTATCATTGTCTGTGATTCAGCTGCTACATCCCTCTATGTTACAGAGTCTATAAGATGAGAAGATCTTTCCAGAATATAAGCTGTCTGCTATTAAGCACACTCTAGCAAGGCAACATTAAAACATTTTCATGATAAGGATTTCTCAGTGAAGGAAGTGGTGTATTTATTTAACTTCTTGCCCCGAATTCTTATTATAAGCCAATCCAAGCCCTTCATGTTCTGCCTACTTTGAGTAGCATTGAGAGAGATCATTTAAACTTAAAACGGGCTTGCTGTCTTCCACTTCCAGGGAATGCTCCACTGTGCATTTGCATATTGCATTGATTTGCACTTTCCTTTAGGGATTCATTTAGTTCGGTTTTGACGATGGGAGAGACAGGTTTGACTAAGAGACACCAATGGATGCACATCGGCAGTCATCATTTTCCTGGGAACCAGGGAAGCCCCCAGTCCCATGGGGAATGTGTCCTGGGCCAGCCAGCATCTCCTTCAGTAGAGAGGACATCCCTTCTCTTGATCAGCTTGTAGGATTTATTCAGAATGCTGATTTGTGGTTGGATGTTGGTCAACCTTCTCCTCAACGGTCCTAGCCTCTGCTTTCCTCTCTCACTTTCCATCCTCTATGTAACTATGTTGTGTCTTGCACTCATAGCACCCCTATCCTTGTGATTCTATACACTCAGCTCAGGCTTTATGGCAAACACTGCTTTCCTTTTTCAAATAATATATTGAGATGAAATCCCCCTGGTATAAAGGGTATTAAGCAAATGATTCTGAGGCATCTTGGAATTTAATAACTTCATGATGTGCAGTTGTCACCTCTGTCTCATTACAAGACCTTTCTCCCACTCTCACAGGGTGGTTCTCAACCTATGGGTCATGACCCCTTTGAGGCCACATATCAGATATTTACATTACGATTCATAACAGTAGCAAAATTACAGCCATAAAGTAGCAATGAAAATAATTTTATGATTGGGGGTAGTCACAACACGTGGAACTGTAGCAGCACTAGGAAGGCTGGGAACCACTGTTACAAAAAAAATCTCCATTTTCACTGTTAAGGTCCAATTGTGTTTCCTTTCAAGTCCATTTGCTGAAGTCTTAGTCTCTAGAGCTTCAAGATATGAGCATTTGTAGAAATAGGGTCTTGACAGACATAGAGTGAAGATGTCTTTAGGTAGACCCTAAGTTAGTATGACTGATGTCTATAAAAATGAGAAACTTGCATGCAAAGCCATACGTATAAGGTGGGGGACATGGTGGGGATGAAGACAGAGGTTGGCACGACATAGCAGAATTCTATTAGAGCCAGCAAATACCAGAGTCGAAGAAAGAGGTGTTGGACAGATTTTTCTTCCTAGCTTCAGAAGATTCCATCTTTCCAAGACCCTCAGCTTGTGCTTCCAGCTTCTGGAATGATAAAAAGAAGAATTACTGTTGTTTAAGCAAAACAGTTTCTATTGTTTTGCTATGGTAGTACTGAGAAACCAAAATTTCTTTTAAGGAAGTTTTCCCCCTAAGACTTCCATTCCATGGCAGTTAATTTTATCCATAAACTTGGCTATGGCTGTGGTATGTAGCTCATGGTCAAACACTAGTGTAGATGTGGGTGTGAAAGGGCTTTGTCTAACTCTAATGAATATGTATGGATAACAGATTACCCATCAATATGACTGAGCCTCATCCAATAAAGGCTAGTTGAAGACTTTAGGAGAAAAAGTCTGCAGGCTCAGCTGGGCCTGCACTCACTATCATGAGTGCTTAAAAATAATTATTATAGTTGGGCTTGTAAGATATATAGTCCCAGCTTCTCCAGAGGCTAAGGCAGAAAGATGTCAAGTTCAAGGCCAGCCTGGCTATAGGGTGAACTCAGGCCTAATCTGGGAAACTTGGTGAGTACCTGTTATAAGGATGTAGTTTAACGGCAGAATGCTCACATAACATGCATAAAGAACTAAGTTCAGTCCCCAGCACTGTGTATGTATGGGTGTATATATATATGCATATGTATGTATTCATACATGCACATTCTTTATAAAATATGGATGAATATATACAAATCCCTCCAGTTCTTTGAAACTAGCAATCCATCAATCTATATTGTTTCCATAGACTTGCTGTGGATATTTTATTTGAAGGGAATTGTAATATATGATCCTTTGTGCCTGGCTTCTTTCAAATAGCATATTTGTTCTATATTCATCCATATTATTAGCATGTATCAGTGCTATTGCTTTTCTATGGATGCGCAATGGCTCATCTTATGTCCAAACTGATATGTGTGTATGTGTGTGTTGTGTGCATGTGTCTTTACCATTGATTAACATTCTTGCTGTTTCCATCTTTTGACTAGGTGACTAGTGGCTGTGACCATGTACTTCTGTGCACTTTCTTGAGTTTCCTTGGTCAGTTCTTTAGGATAGATGGCTAGAGTTGGAATTGTAAAACCTTTTATTTGTTTATTTATTACAAGGCATGGTCTCACTGTAGCCTGTCTGGAACTTGAATGTAGCTCATGGTATCTTCAAACACATCACAATTCTCCTGCTTCAGCCACCCTAGACCTAGAATTATAGATAATAAGCTACGCTGTCTGACTCACACAGTAATTCCAGTTAATGTTTTGTGGAACTGCCAAACTGTCTTCCATAACAGACGAACCATTTTATAGTTCCATCAGCAGGCTATGGGATTCCAATTTCTCTATATCCTCAACAACATGTTGTTTTCTACTTTTTAATCATAGCCAACCTAGTGGTTGGGAAGTGGTTCCTCACTATGGCATTCATTTGTGTTTCTCTAATGACTAATAATGTTGAACATCTTTTCATGTGCTTTTGGCTTTTTAAATTTTTTTTTATTTTTTTATAGTTTTGGAGAAATATCTACACAAGTCCTTTGGTCATTTTTATTTGAATTGTTTGTCTTTTCTGACACTCCTCAGACATATGATTTATGAATGTTTTCACTAAGGTCAAAGGCTGGCTTTTTATTTTCTTGATAATATCCTTGAAAGTATAAAGAAGTCTTATTTTTTCTTCTTTCTTTCTTTCTTTTTTTTCTTGGTTGCTCATCTTGGAGAATTTCTAAAAGTCTATGGCCAAATTCAAACTTAGGAAGATTTACCATGTGATTTTAAAGGGTTTGTGGGTCTGGCCCTTTTATTATGGTTTTTAATGTTTTATTGGTGTGTATGTGTGTTGTGTGCATCTCTGGGTGTGTGTGTCTGCCTTGTATGTGCATATGCCAGTGAAGGCAGGAAATAATTATCTGATCCCTCAGGGACTGGCACTCCACGCATTTGTGAGATATGTGGTTGCTAGGAACCAACCTCAGGTCTTCTGCAAGAGCACCAAACAGCTAAACTATCTTCCCAGCCTATTCTTGCTGGCTTTGAAACATGGCAGTATGAAGTTTCCAAATTGACTTAAAAAAAAAAAAAGATAATCTCTGCTTGTTTGTAGCTTCTTCGAGTTGCCTGAATTTTAGGATTGACTTTCCAAAACTTAAAAAATATAATTTTATTTTTATTGTGTGTGGTCTATGGGTATGTGCGCTCATGTTTGCACGTGTGGAGGCCAACCGGCTCACTTCCGGTGCCTTCCTCTGTGGCTGAGCAACCTGTTTTCCGAGACAGAGTTTCTCTCTGAACCTGGAGCTTACCATTTTGGCTAGACCGGCTGATCAGTGAGACCCTGGGGTCTGCTTGTCTCTGCCAGTGGGTCGCCGATGTCCATCGCCATGTTTGGCTTGTATGTGGATGCTCAGAGCCTAACTCAGGTCCTCACACTTGGACAGCAGTTTCTGAGCTCTCCAGCATTGGACTAACGTCTATCATTAAGAAAAAGGGCCACTATGGTTCTTACTGGCATTGCGTTGAATCTGTAGCTGGCTCTGGATAACACTCACATGTGAGCAATATCAGAGCATCCTCCTTTGGTCTTTAAATTTCAGTTTCCTTCAGCAGTGCACTGTCATTTTTTTTGTGTGTGTGTGTGTGAAAAATATTGTAAATTTGTTCCTGGGTATTTTGTTCTTTTGGATATTGCTGAAAATTATTACCTTAGGTTCAGTTTCAGATATCATTGCTGATGTGCAAAAGCACACCTGATTTTCCTATGTTAATCTTGTGCTCTACAATTTTCTTCCATTTGCTTATTTGCTGTAGTGGCTTTTGGCAAAATCGTCAATAGTTTTCACTATTGTTGAAGATCAGATTATCTGGGAATGAGGATAATTCTTCTTCCTTCATATCCAATCAGATGCTTTTTATTTCCTTTCTTGCCTGGTCACTCTAGAGAGAGATTTCTGTGCAGTGCTAATGAACAGGAGGGAAGGAAAGCATCCTTGCCCATTCCTGATCTAAAGTTTATGGCTTCTTGTCATTGCCACCAAGTATGATGTCATGTTGAGGCTCCCTTCTGTCCCTCCATTACTTGTTTCCTTGGTGTTTTTTTTTTCCCCATGAAGGGGTGTTGGATTTTGTCATGTGTCTTTAAAAAAAAAAAAAAGATTTGTTTATTGTTATATGTAAGTATACTGTAGCTGTCTTCAGACACACCAGAAGAGGGCGTCAGATCTCATTAGGGATGGTTGCTGCGATACTCGGGACCTTCGGAAGAGCATTCAGTTCTCTTAACTGCTGATCTATCTCTCCAGCCCTGTCATGTGCCTTTTATGCATCTACTGAGACAGCACACTGGTGTCTTGATTCTTCTCTTTATTGATCCAGTACCTTTACTGATTTTCTTATGCTGACCCATTCTTACATCCCTGCTGAAAATGTTTTCTAATCAAGTACAGGTCTTCAGTATTCTATTGTGCTCAGTCTTCTAGTGTTTTGTTGAGTATTTTTGCCTGTGGTTTTCCTTTTTCTGTCTCTGTCTCTGTCTCTGTCTCCGTCTCCGTCTCCGTCTTCCTCTCCCTCTCCCTCTCCCTCTCCCTCTCCACCTCCCTCCCTCTCCCTCTCCCTCTCCCTCTCCCCCTCCCTCCCTCCCTCCCTCCCTCCCTCCCTCCCTCCCTCCCTCCCTCTCTCTCTCTCTCTCTCTCTCTCTCTCTCTGGCTTTCATGTGGGGAGGAAAAGGAGAGCCTCATAGAATGACTTAGGCAGCACTTTCTCCTCTTGTGGAGCTGTCTAAGCAGCAATGATGTCGATTCTACTTTAAACATTTGGTAGAATTCACAGTGAAATCTTATGGCCAGGAAAATCGTTTTGATTAATGGTTTTAATTCTATTTGTTTTAGGTCCGTTCAGGTTTTAATTTCTTTTTTTTTTTCATGAGTCGGTTTTAGTAATTTGTGCATTTCGAGGAATGTCTCCCCTTTATTCAAGGCATTTAAGTTGTTAGCACACAGCATTCTCGCAATCTTTTATAGTTTGTTAATGTCAGTAGCCATGCTCTCGCTTTCATTTCTAACTTTATCTTTTTAGAATCAGTCTATTTAAAGTCTGTCCATTTTATTACCCTGTTCAAGAGCCAACTTTTGCTTTCATTGATTCTCGCTACTGCTTTAGATTTTCTTTCTGTTCTAATCTTCAGTGCCCCCTCTTCGGCTAGTTTCAGCTTTAGTGTATTCTTCTTCCTTTGGTTCTTTAATGTCAAAATTAGGCTACTAACATAAAATATATTTTAATTAATATATGCTTAATGTGTATGTTTGAAATAGGTGTTTGCAGCCGCAGGTTTCCTCTGAGCACAGCTGTCCCTGGGCTCCGCAGCTGTGGCATGCGGTCTGCTTTGACTCTCAGTCGTCTCTGCGAGCTTCATGATGTCTCTTAGGATTTCCTCTCTGGCCCATTGATTGTTTGACAGTGTGCTGTTTAGCTTTGATAAACCAAGGAATTTATCACTTAATTCTGCTGTGCTGAGGAATGATAATTTGTATGAGTTCATTCTTTTAAATTTGCTGAGACTAATCTTGTGGCCTAAAGGTGATTTGTCTTGTAGAATGTCCCATGAACACTTAAGAATGTGCACCCATTCTGTTAATTTTGAATACAGTGCGCTTTGTCAGTGTGTAATGGCGGACCGTGTTGGCAAGTCTCTCTATTTTTTAATCGCTCTTTTGTCTAGATGTTCTTGTTACTACAAAATGGATCATTAGATTCTCCAAGTATTATTGAAAGCCATCTATTTCTCTCGTCGCATCAGTCTATGTTCATTTCATATATTTTGGAGTTGTGGTGTTTGCTCCGTGTATGTTTATAATTGGTATGTCTATTAATTTATGTTTATAAACTGGTACTTTTAGCAACATGGGATGTCTACCTTGGTTATTCTCAGTTGACTTTATCATTAGTTTATATTTTTGTTATCTTTAGAATGTGACTTTAGAGATTGATTATCTTTTCTTTTTCTTTGTAAATTCCAAATTCCTCTATTGGGCCCTGTTCATAGGAGACATCTGGAAGTCCTGACCTGTGACATAGGCCCTGGTGGATACTTGCGTTGCTTTGTTCTTATACTTGCCTGGACACGGGTCATTTTCAGTGATGTGGTACTTGGGAGATGAAATCTTTGCTCTCTTGCTTCCTATGATGCTGCAGGTGCTCTATAAGGATTTGTCCTGGTTCTCTTCTGTGTTCCACCAGAGTATTCCCCCCCCCCCCCAGTAAACGTTTGACTAAGGTGGTTAGTTATTTGGCTCTGGCCCGGTCTGAGGTCCTCCTCTTTCAGAGTGATCCTAGCAACCATTATTGCTGGTATTGTGTCTTTGCCAGTGACTTTGTTTAATGAACAAAAAGCATAATGACTTTAATTAGGTCTTTAGTGTAAATAATGAAAAAAAAATGACAGAGCAGGCCCTTCTGTCACTCTCATGGAATTTATGATTGTTTTGAAAAGTCAACACCCACATTTAGCCACTCCTGTCCCCCCTTCTTAGCCGACCCAGCACGCCCATTAATCAATGGGGTTGCCTTCTACTGCCAGCGTGGAAAATCTGAGCTGCTCTTCCCCACGTCGGAGTGTCGGCTCACCCTTGCTCACCACTCCGTTTCTCTCTGACCGTACTTCGTTTGGGTTTACTCTCAGACCGAGTGCTCACTCCTGAGAGTTTTTGACTACTTAGATAGTAGTCGCAGAGTAGGTTTCTGTGTGAACTGGGGAGAAAGTCATTTGGATTTCTGGGTTTTCTCTGTAGTCTAATGGCTAAGAATGGAGTTTCCGTGGTTTGGAAAAACTTTCCTCTGCCCAATGCAGTTCTCATCCTCTATTGTCAGCGTCTCATTTTCTATTCCAGCATCTCTCGTTTCGAAGGATGCTAAGGGAGTCTGTCTCATGGCATAGAGATACTGGGAAAAGTACTCACTCTGGCTTTGACCAGCCTTAATTCCTGTTTCCTTCTTAAGTTCAGGGAGACCCTCCCTTTAGTGAGGGCTTATGTCTGTTTGTGGGCATCTCGGGCATCAAGCATAGCGATGAACATGTCTCTCTTCCTTGAGTGAGCTCTTCTGTCTCCATAGGGGGAGTTCCCATTTCATCACCCCCTTACGATGGTGCCCAGTGTAGCTGTAGCCATCATGGCTCTCCTTACCCACGTCACTGTCCCCTTTGCCCATCTCTCTCTAGTCTGACTCCACGAATGGAGCTGAGTTAGCTCTGTTCTTTAACGTGGCCTGTCCCACTGAAGCTGTGCTTTTGGAGGGGCTGGAGTCTGCCTGACGGAGGGGTAGGCAATACCCAGGAAGCTCAGAAGGTGGCAGGGCCAAGGCTATTCTGGGCCCCACTGTGTGCTGCAGCCTGGCGGTCATCGTGATCTCCTAGTTATTTATTGTCATAACATTAATCATACTGAACTCACTTGGCATTAATGAGGACGTAATGTGTACTTGGAAGGGAATTTTTATTGTAGTGCAGCATTAACTAACTGGCCTATTATTTAAAGTGTTACCAGACCTGGTATGTACAAATGGTTTACTTTGCAGTTTCCAAGTGTTGAAACTTTGTATGGTTTGTGTCAAGAAAATATGAACATAGAACACAAAAGAGGCAGGGGCTGAAATAATATAGGGCTGTCCCCTGGCTGGCAAGGAGACAGAGCACACTCCAGGGGTGCCCACTAAACAGCCTGGGCAGCTCCCCACTGCCTTGGGCTTCTGGCTGGGCCAATACTGATGTCTAGTGTGGATGTGGGAGTCTGAAACCTTGGGGTGGTACTGAGGGGGCTTTCTTAGTTACCACTGTGGGGATGAAGAGAAACAGAGTTAATGGGATTCTTGAGTGGTGAAAATGGGGCACTCATGTTGGAGGTCATATGTTCTCCAGATTCTTCTATTATTGCTTTGTCGTAGTAGCAGCCCTGTCCTCTGCAGATGCCCATCTAGAGGAGCCCACCTTCTTCTGTTAGGTTGTATGCTGGGACACACTGGATACCCTCATCCTGCCCCGAGCCGCTCCAGGCTTTTCTCTTGGCTACAGTCCATTCATCTTCTCGGAGTCAGTTCAGACAGCGCATGCTTTCTGAAGTGCTTCATGTTGTCTATTTGAAATGTACAGTTAGAGATCTTTTCTCTATAGAACCGTGTTAAGGTCCATAGACGTCCATGCCTGCTGGCACACCGGGGAAGCAACTCAGAGGAATAAGATAGTTCTTATCAGTATAGTATAGAAGGCAAGTCAGACAGACTGTTCCCATGCCATTTAGACAGCCAATGGGATTTTAGTACACAGAACCCAAGTGCTTTTGAGATAAAGTACTAGGATCTACCATGCTCACAGCTGGAGAGGGGTACATGAATGGACCACTAAAAGTTCAGAACAGCCACAATACTGATTTGAGCTGGCCTTTGCAGACGGGAGGGCAGATAGAGGGACCTGTGGGGATGAGGGAGCACTTCAGGTGCCAGAGGTGCTCAATGACACCTTTACTCTCTCCCAGTGGGTTTGTCTATGGTTAGCAAAACACTTCCAGGTGTTTACCTCCGTTGATCAGCAAAGCAGAACTATAAATAGACAAGGAACAGACTTTTTGTGTGTTCATTTGAAAACCTGGGGACGATAGAACAGGACACATACATGGAAGCTCAGGCTGGCCCCCTGGCTACCTGAAAGCAGAAGGAAGTTTCTAGGAACCATGCAGGGATTTCTGGTGGATGTTCTAGATTAAAGTGGATTTTAGAATGTAAGAGTCACGCTAGCCTCTGTTGTCCCACACTGATCCAGCATGGTGTCCTGAGCGAAAGGCATGTTGACTGCAGCCATTCCATTGGAGAGTGAGAGAGAATAAGGAGTCAGATACCATCAGCCTATATTCTTGCCTGTGCCTGTGGGTGTTGATTGACGAAGGGACTAGGACCAGTGGTGTGCACAGCATCCTTAAGGAGACAGGTTCCTGCTGATACATCATTTGCCCTGGGCACACACAGTAGTTATTGAGACTCTCCCTCATATTCAGGGTGTGGGGGTCAATCACTGGAAGAGACTATACTGCAGTTAAGCATGAAGGAAATGAAGATTTTAAAGAAGAGTTCATGTGATATTAGGGATTCACAATATTTTCATTCTTCAAGTTTGTCCAGAGACTATGTATGGTTAACGAAGACTAATTAGCTATAGTAACCACGTCGTTTAAGCACAACTAGGATGGAGACAGAAGGAAAGGAAATAAAAATGTGTCGAGTTACTAGGGCAGGCTCATCTCTGCCTTAATGAGCCACACACACTGGTGACTGGAGCCTTCTCCATGGTGGCTGTTCTGTTAATTGTTGAGTGGATTTACATGTAACGATTGTGACCCTAGATCTTTCACATTATAACATGAGCCCTTTGCATTTTCCCTTTGGGTTTTGACTGTCTCTGGACCTACTGTTCTCACAAGCAAAGGCACAGACCTCATTGTTTCCCTAATTCAGCTCTGAGGATTCCTAGGAACCAGCCAAGCCTGGCAGATTTGGAGTTGGGTGGGGTGGGGATGTGGCAGTCTGTCCTTGGGCAGATGGCTCTTGGATTGGCGAGAGGTACAGATGTAATGCCAGTAAGGTCTGTCCCAATGGAAAAAGGACTCCTGGAAATGGTTCAAGCCAGAGGGAAAGGGTTGGGTCTCACAGAGAAACTTCCAGGAGTCTGACAGAAGGTCAGGGCTTCATCAAATTGGGAGTCAGGACAAGGATCCAGTCTTTGTGAGTCTTCCCAGGAAACCAAGGTTAAGGACTTCAGAGTTAGAGTAATTTTAGTGGTTATGTGGTTGAAACAAACAAGTGCCCAGATCTCAGTGGCTTAATATAGTGCAGAGTTTATTTCTCACCCACACAAAGTCCAGTGTGACGTTCCTGGTGACGCTCCAGGTGTCATTAGACATGTTCACTTAGGGATGTTGGCTCCTCTGTCTGTGGTTTTGCCTTTCCCCGGGGCTGTGGATGCCCCACTGCATTTCTGTATCTGGCTGACAGATGGGGCAAAGAAGCAGGCCTACACATGGAAGGTTTTAATGGACCAGGCTGAGAAGCAGCACGGAGCACTGATGCCCGCATTCCATAGGTCAGAGCTCAGACACATGGCCACACCTAACTGCAAAAGGACTGGGCATATGTTCTCTGTGCCCGAGAGGGAGAGGAAATGGGCTGTCGTCCATCAGTCTCTGCCATGCCTGGCATTGATTCTAGTTATAAATCCTATTTATAAGTTCTTGCCATATGTTGGATACTATGCCAGTCTGTACACATACATTATTTCTCTCCTGATGAGTGTTTGAGATGAAGAGTTATCCAGACCCCTGGATCACAGGCTTAGGATAGAATGGCCTTCCCCTTGGATGGGGTATGGGGGCTTTATACATAGCCCGAACTGCTTCTTACTGACTCAGGCCCTCAGCTTCATCAACCTGAGCCTGGATGGTTTTAAAGTATTTGGGTACGTGTAGACTGCTTAAGAACTAAATTGTGGGCAGGGGTCTTGTATGACTAACTTTAGAATGCTACTGCTGCATAGACCTTAATTAAGCCTCTATTCTATGTTCGCTGGTTCAACTAGGTTTGAGAGGTCTTGAGGTCTCACCTTAAAGAGCTCATGGGCTGGCTGTTGCCACCAGGTTATCACAAACTTGTCCCTTAAAGTCTTTTGTTTACTGTGTTTTTCTTGCTTCTCTGCTTGGCTTTTTTTTTCCATCCACATGGTTTCTCCAGATTTCCTATTTCTTACCTTTCTAATTGACATTGTGGACAAGGTCTGTTGGTAAGTTAAAAGAGTTTACCCAAGCTGACACTGTGTTTATAATTGATAATTTACAACCCAGCCTCAGCAAGGTCCTTTCACTTCCTGACCTGTAGCCAGTGTGTTCTCTGCGTGCTTGGCATGCGATTGTGTGCCGCGAGGAAAGCAAACGTCTTGTCTTCAGTGGGTGGGATATTAATGAGACCTGCTCTCCACGTGGAAGACATGCGGATACCATATGAGGGTGTGCACACAGCCATTGCCTGTGAGTGGTGGCATCTTTTACCACGTTCATGGAAACTGCTCGAAAGGTTGGACCATGCAGCATTAGCATGCCAGGTGATGTTCCTCAGTTGACTAGCGACAGCCCTTGTTGACGGTTAGCCCCTTAGCATGCCTCCACTCTTGTGTTTATAATACCTCCTGTTTGCAAGTGAGCTGGGGGCAGAAGCACAGAGCAGCATTTGCTTCCTGTTTGTATGTAACCTTTGGTAGGTTAGTATTCTTCTTATGACCTCAGTTCCTCTAACCGATCCAGGGCAAGGAGATCAGGGAAGATGTTATTCAAAGTTGCACTCAGCTTTGTGTCCGTGAATCTTAATTTCGTTCCATACTTTATGTAGCTTTCTCTTGTTCATCCAGGGAGATAGCATGGAAAACCAGAGTGCTCTCTCACCAGGAGTTTTCTCATCTTTAAAACTGGAAGAGGATCTGCTACGTTTGAAGATCAAACGAGACACTGTAATATGGAGAGTTTAATGTAGAGGACTCCGTGTATGCTGACAAAGCTTACTCTTGCTGTGCCGTTCATCTAAGAGTTTGGTCTGATCAATTGGCTCTCTGTTAAAGTCCAGCCAATCCTTAGCTTAGACAGAAAAATATCAGGCAGGAGATGGTTGATTGGGCAGGTGGGATCGTAGCTCAGTTCTGGCATCTGGAGCCCTCCCATTGTTAAAGTATGGGTTTGGGAAGAGAAAGAGATGTTATCTCTGGAGTGAGCACCTGGCTTTGCCCTCTGTCTGTCACACACCAACTGGGCCATCGAGAGGGCAGGCTCTCAGTGCAGAAACACATGCAAATGTGTTTGTCATTAGGCTTTCCCTCCACGCCAATAATCCATATCTTTTCCTCTTTCCTTTGTTTCGTTTTTTTTTTTTCTTTGTGGCCAGAAGCCAGACAAAACATTCTGTCTCGTAAGCTTCAGCAGCCAATGCTGCCTTCCTGGCCTGGGTGGGGGCCGCTTCCCTGGCTCTGGCGGTTCAGGTGAAGTCAATTCGGTACTCATGGTTGGTCTCCGAAGTCTCTAGGCCAGCAGTTGTCTATGGTCATCCCTGCATCTCATACATAATGGTCCAGGACATGCCAACGTTAAGCCTGTGAAAGTAGGACAGAGTGTAATGATGGCAAAGACCTTGGGTGCAGGTCATTGGTTTTTTTCCGAGGGGAGATGTGTGGAGTCCATTCCCCAACAATTCTCCATTCAAGGATCCATCTTTCTTTCCCTATTTCTTCCAAATAACATATTTGGTCTCTAAACATCTGATACCTGCCCATCTCTAGGTCTTGGTGAAAACCAGTCCCTACTCCTGAAGTACAGATCCGCTAGTATGCTGCAAACACTAACCTAGTGCTTTGCTTTTGCTAGACACTCCACAAAGATACCTGTGTAAGGTCTGTCCTTAAATTTGAGGCTCAATTCTAGATAGATACCTGACACACCATTCTTTTGCTGATAATTCAAGCTCCGAGTGACCTTGGCCCTCCAGTGACCATTGGTCACAGCTCCTTTTCCAATATTTCATTGCAAGGTTGTTTGATATCATCCTATTTTATGTATAAATTATTGACTTATTGAAGGGTCTGTATGCATTGAAACTTACTTTTGCAATGGTTTATACATGTTCCCACCCCCACCTTGCCAGTTTCTAAGACATTGTATATGAAGGATTTAAAGTGGTATCGAGCTCATAGATGCTAGCAAAGCTTGCATTTGTTGTTCGGTTCTGTAAAGGATCTGCATTCTCCTTTTTATCCAAGGTGGTGGCTCTCTTGACACCACCCAGACCAGGTTCCATGAGTTTTCAGTTGCACTGGGTATTTCCTTAGTCTTATTTTGTGATCTTACTTATCCCTTACTGATTAATTAACTAGCCTCAAAGTTAACCGTGACCCCAATTCCAGAAAGGAAGCTTTCTCCTGGGCTCCAGGGACCTTGAAAAGGAACATGCCTATGTGCTCATGTGAGTGTGTGTATGCATGGGACTTTTAGTCTCTTGGCATGTAGGGCTGGAGAGAAGAAACCCTACTGAGTTGACATATCTCATTCTCTTCATTTGAGCAGCTGAGCACAGGCCAAGAAGCATTGTCTGTTCCTTTCGGAACCTGGGAAGCCAGGAAGAGAGCTCTGGGTCTCCTTTCTCTTTGGCACCTTCTCAACACATCAGTTTTTCTCCAACTTTCTTTCTTGTGGCTCATATAACAAAGGAGCAGGTTAGGAAGTCTGATCTTAAAGCCGAAATTGAACATGTTTGTCATTCTTGAAAATATATATGTATTCATTTTCTGGGGATGCCTTGACAAAATGCCTCAAGCTCAGGGGCTTAGAATAACAGCAATTCCTTGTCCTGCAGTCACGGATGTTAGCAGTCCAAAATTGGAATCTTGGCTGGTTTACATTCCCCTTGGTTTTGGGCTGGGATCTCTTTTACCTTCTAATAGTTCCTTGACTTTATAGCACAACTCCAGTGTTCACAGGTTGTCCTTATTTATACTGACTCCAGTCATGTTAGATTAGGAGCATTCCTTACTCCACTATTACCTCATCTTAAGTAACTATATCTGCAGTATCTATTTCCCAGTAAGGTCACAGTGTGAAGAACTGCTAGTTCAGGCTTCAACATATGCCTTAGGGATGGGTGAGTGGGTTCATACGACTCAACATGTAACAGCCATAACGACTTACAAAGTTTACAAGTGATCGTTTGAGAGTTTTGATTTCCTTGCTTTGGAGAATGGTCACATCATTTATAAATATATTAGTCTCAAAAAAGAGCGTACCCCTACCATTTCCCAGCCTTATGATATTGGAAGCTGGTGATGTGTGTTGGCAGAACTGGCTCTTGTACATGGAAACAACAGGGGAGCAGAGGAACAGGTTTTGAAGTTGGAAGATGTGGTGTTCAACATCGCTGACTTAGCACTTTGGGCTGTAACCACAATTCTGAAACAGAAGGCAAAGCTTACCTCTCTTCCCATGATGCATTTCATGTCTTAAAATATTCTGTTAGGGTAGAAAGAGTTATTTTAGGCTCAAAAAAAAAAGAGTCACATCAAAGTGACATGTCACTAGTGGAGGTGTAGTATTGGGGTCTAAAAAAGGAGCCAGTGCAGCTGAAGCTGAAGAGGCCATGTGCCACCCTGATCTATGCTCAAGGTGTGGGTTCCACCTTTTAACATTTATAGCACATGGGACTTCAGAGTAACAAGTACTTAGGGTTTAAGGAAGCAAATATCCTTGAGCACATTGTGACTGGTTCTAAAGAGGGTGACTTGCATATCAGGACTGCTCATGGGTAGAGGAGAAAGTTAGGCTGTCTGAGCCATGGGTTTTCCTGGCAGGTCACCTTAGGGAGGTACTTTGAACAGTGACAGCCATCTGATATGCCTCCATCCAGAGTTAGGCTTTGAATGGGAACCATGAGAGGGCTGGCAATCCAGGGGAGGTGGTCTTTATCCATGATGCTTCCATTGCCAGGCCACCCAAGAATGGCACTTCTTATTGTTAACTTTATCCCTGTGCCGTCACCTGGGCTGTTAAGACATCTATGATTTCTCCTAATGTAGTGGTCACCGTGTGTGCCATATGCATATGGTGGAACAGAGCTCCAGCTTAGGGAAACATCTCTCAAAGTGGTGGCTGCCATCTTCTTGCATAGCATAGGACAATGAGGCTGTCTGTGGGATTCCACAATCTCTGACAAGCCATTTTTGTTCTTCAGTGAAGAAAAGTTTGAGATTGTCCAGGCATTGAATTTCTCTTCTATGTCACCTGTTTCGTTTTCTGTGTCTCTACAGTCTACTCTGAATCAGTGTTGCCTGCTAAGCACAGTAGCGTCCTCAAGTGTTTTTAAGGATGAGCAGTGTAGTGTGTTCACAGCTGGAACTCACAAAAAACTCATTTCAGGAATGGCTGCTCAGGTGGATTCATCAAGACTTTGACAATCCCATTGCTGGGTTATGGCAGGCAACTGGGGTTGAGGGGTGGGGCTTTTCAAGCCCTTTGTTGCTGAGATGATGCCAATGGGTCATTGGATGCTGAACATGAGATTTCAGGATTTGTTGTTTGCTAGGTTTTCTCATCTGTTCCTCCCCCCCATTTTGAAAATGGTATGCTATGTGCTGTTGTATGTTGGAAGCATGTAAGTTGTTTTTTGTTCAACATGTGCTCACAATTAAGAGGCTGTCTTGAGTCTCAGAAGGAACTTTGGACTTTGCAGTTTTGAAGTGTATTGGGGTGATTAAAGCCTATGGTTACTTTGGCAGTTGGAATGCATGGATTTTGACATGACTGTAGGTCCATGGAAAGCAGGGGTGGAATGTTGTGGCTTGAATGCAAGATGCCTCCAGAAGGTTCACGTGTTGGAATACTAGGTCCACAGCTGCTGGTGCTTTATGAGAAGGTGTGGAAACATTATGAGGTGGAGCCACTGAGCCATGGACTTTGGTCCACTTCAAGTTTACTTCCTGTTTACTGTACGCTTTTTGACTCTAGACACAATGTGAGTAGCTTCACGCCCCTGCTCCTGTGCCTTTCCCACAACCATGGAATGAATCTCAATGAACTGTAACTCAAACAAACCCTTCCCCTTACGAAAGAAGCAGATGCTGATAGAGGCAGAACTCCATTGCCTCATCACCGGATTTATAAGTATGTTAGATCCCTTATGAGTTGTGCTCAAAGGTTGAGCCTTGCTGGGTACTGTTCTGATGGGATTCAGTGTACCTATAATGGAAGGCGACAGACATCTTGTTCCTTGGATTTGTTCTCTGACACATGAGGAGACAGTTGAGAAGATGGAAGTCTATAAACCAAGAAGTGAGCTCTTGTAAGAATCTAACCATACTGGTACCCTGACCTCAAAGTTCCAGCCTCCAGAACCATAGGAACTAACTCCATGTTTAAACTATCTGGTATATGGTAGAGTTCTTTAGACTGAGCCAAAACAGAAGTTGTTTTCTAAGGTTACAAACTTGGGTAAAGGACCACTTCAACATTAATTTTATATATATATATATATATATATATATATATATATATGTATATACATATATATACATATATATGTATATACATATATATATCGACTTAGCTTGCCTTCTCAAATATTTATTGAGTACTTATGTGTGAGATCATCTTTCCTATGTTCTCTTCCCTTCTTATCCCTTCCCTTTTGAATGCTTTTGTGCTTTCTCTTTCCATCTTCTGCCTCCACCAACACCAGGACAATGTTGTTATAACTACCGTAAATTTAATGTCCCAGACTATCCTTGACTATCTAATGGCACATATCTAATGGCACATATATCATACTATGCTGCCTTTCTAGTATTGCGTGGTTTCTGGTGACTAAAAAGAAGGAACATTATTCCAAGTTCTTGTTGAACTAGGAGGGTCTTGACTAACTTGAATATGAGTAACTTCTGTCCTCAGCTGCTGCAATACTGGGCTTGCGTCCCGGCATTCCTGAGAAATTAATAGAGACAGAACATCAATTGTAGTTTAGCTCTACAATGGGGAAACTCATTGAAGTGCCCCTCTTTCTTCAATGATATGAGTTGCCCTTTAACAAGAACTGTCTATTTATCATTGATTAGATTCTTTCAAATGTTTGGGAGCAGAGAAATTATGTTTAAGTATCCATATGTCCGGGTTGGAGAAATGGCTCGGCAGTTAAGGGCACTGACTGCTCTTCCGAAGGTCCTCAGTTCAAATCCCAGCAACCACATGGTTGCTCACAACCATCTGTAATGGGATCTGATGCCCTCTTCAGGTATGTCCGAAGACAGCTACAGTGTTCTTACATATAATAAATAAATAAATCTTTAAAAAAAAGTATCCATATGTCCTACTCTGAGCTTCCTTGGGTTAATTTGTACCTATGGATCTCGATGTTGTCTCAGAAACCTGTATGGATCTATATTTGAGGGGATATAAATCGGCTTGTTACTATTGATGGCTTAAGAGAGTATCTCCACTTAACTGGCACCAGTAGGCTAAGGGGCTGGTTAGTTTGGAAGGATTAAGGAATTATATGTGATTAAAAGGCTCAGAAGCCAGATGCCCCCAAATGACACCTTCTAAGAAGCAGGATCTAGCGGCCAGTTTCTATTCATTTATTTAACCGACATGACGATAATTGCTTTGCCTTTCTATTTGATCCCAGCACAGCCTTCCATGCCAATCAAGGCTTCTCCGGCTTGTGAGCTGCAGAGTCTTCAGCTCGCAGCGGCCATTCTCAGAGGCGCTGAGGACCTGGGTCAGACATATCGGGTGAGGCATCAGCTTTCTGTGATATCATGTGTAGTGTTCGCATGTGTCTATGGGTAAGACCTTGCAAGCTGGAGTCAAATTGCCCCTTCTCTGATGGTGAAAATGATACCTGTCCCTAAAGGGACAATCATAGAGAGATTTTTTTTTTCCCAGCAGAAATTCTCTTCCAGCCTTTCTCCATCCTGTCTGCCCCACCGAGCCCATGTGTGACCCCGGAGCCTGGTTGTTTTGCCTTGTTTGGGCCTCTTCAGGTCTCTGGGAATGACTCAGGATCCATGATCTCCGTCAGCTCTGGAACCAGGCCAAGCTCATGCCTTCTTTTCTGCTGTCTTCATTAATACTGGGCTTGCGTCCCGGCATTCCTGAGAAATTGATAGAGACAGAACATCAATTGTAGTTTAGCTCTACAATGGGGAAACTCACGGTGACAGGATGAGGGAATTTTTTGCCAGGGAAGTCGCTGGGCCCTTTCCTGGAACGGTCCGAGTCAAGGCTCTCTGGGCTTTTGTGAGCTCATCGAGTGGGACACAAGACAAGAGCAACAAGCCGCTAATCTGCTAATTGTGGCCTGGCTAAGTGATATTACATTCTTGTTTGCCTTTCTTGGACTTGATGAATGGCTATGTATATGCAAGAGAACAAACCAAGGCACCGTCTCTCAGGCCAAGAGGATGCTACAGTGGTGAGGTTGAGACTCATTGGTCCAGGTAGAGGTCAGGCTGAGCAGCTGTCCTCAGACCTTAACCTTTGCTCCAAGGGAGGTCACAGCACCACGGAGGGAGAGGTTATGGTGGCCCTGGGTAGCTTCATGCATCGGCTGCCACATGCTTTTTTACCAATTTTCCATAATGTTGAGAAAAAATATGTCTTCCTTTGCCCATTTAGGCTCTTTTGAGTCCCCAGGTGATTTTGAGACAGCATATATATGTGTGTGTATGTGTATATATATATATAGTGAGCGTTGAGGGACAGTTTGAGGCTGGGAACACAATGGCATTTACACATGAGAAGGGGGTTTCCCAGGCATCTTAATGAGACCCTATCTTAAAATAAAAAGTAATAAAGGGGTTGAAGATATAACTAAGTGGCAGAATATTTGCCTGATGTACAAAACCCAGAGCTTAGGAACTTAGCGTTCATAGGTCCAGCATTCCTAGCACTAGAAAACTAAGAACTGGGTAGGAGTAAAGGAATCAGTAAAAACAGGAGCCTGATATAGCTGTCTCTTGAGAAGCTCTGCCTGCCTGACAAATACAGAGGTGGATGCTCTCAGCCAACCGCTGGACTGAGCACAGGGTCCTCAATGGAGGAGTTAGAGAAAGGACCCAAGGAGCTGAAGGGGTTTGCGGCCCCATAGGAGGAACAACAATATTAACCATCCAGTACCACCAGAGCTCCCAGAGACTAAACCACCAACCAAAGAATACACATGGAGGGACCCATGGCGCCAGCTACATATGTAGCAGAGGACGGCCTTTTCAGACATCAATGAGAGGAGAGACCCTTGGACCTGTGAAGTCTTGATGCCCCAGTGTGGGGGAATGCCAGGACAGGAAACTGGGAGTGGGTGGGTTGGTGAGTAGGGGGAGGGGGTATAGGATAGGGTGTTTTGGGAGGGGAAATGAAGAAAGGGGATAACATTTAAAATGTCAATAAAGAAAATATCTAATTAAAAAGAATAAAAATAATCTTAAAATGATAAAGTGGAATAAATAAATTTTAAGTATATATTAAAAATATGGAGAAATCAGATGGTGGAGTGTTTTGGTGGATGGTCAAAGACTTTCTAAGGCCAGGATAGCTCATGCTGAATCAAGTTGTGGACAGTTTTGAGACATGAATCACTTTAGCCCTACAGAGTAAGATCTTATGTGAATGTGTCGAATAAGGCCAGAAAGGGTGGTGAATTCATGTGTGGGTTTTGTGTGGTGTAAATAACAAACAATTAAAACACATTGAGGTAAGAGTAAAATTCTCTAAGGGAAAGGGTGTATGAACTAACATCAGAATGTGAACTTTCCCTGGACAACGTGGGAACATGGGAGAGGCATTCCCAAGGGTAGGGCCAGGGAGATGTCTGAGTCAGTGGGTAAAGGACTGGCTACACAAACAGGAGGATCAAAGTCTGAATCCTCAGAACCCAGGTAAAGCCAGATATGTTAGTACACACATGTACTAAGGCAGTACACACACCCACTCCCAGGACTCTTACAGTGAGGCGGAAGACATGGGCCAATCAGTACAGTATACACAGCTGTAAACTACAAAATACAGGCCCTATCTAAAAACTAAGGCGTGAAGCAAGGACTGACACTTAGGATTGTCCTCTGACCTTAAATGAGTGTTGTGACACTCTTTCCACATGTGTATGTGTATGTTTATGTGTATACACATATATACATGCACATACATTATACACACGTACACATGGACGTGGCGGGTATTGGTTGAACAAAGGTTACCAAAAAATGAGAAAACTGTGACATAGTAGACTTTTTTTTTTAGAAGGAGGCATCTTAAGTGTTTGGCACTTAAGCCTTTGGATAAAACTGAGCTACACGTGGGAGTGGGAAGGGGACAGTTTGGGTGTCCTAAGGATTTAAACCCATGTTTGAGCCAGAATTGTGGGCACAGAGATCTCTCACCAAGTTCATCCTACCGGAGCTGGGCTCAACAGCTCAATAAGTTGGTGGCCCAGGGTAGGAGGCAGAGGCCAGGTACCAGGCAGGAAGGCTGGGCAGAAGTCAGGGTTATTGTGTGATGCATCTTTGGGGATTTCAGGTTCGTACCAAAGGATGGAGAACCCACAGCGACTCATTTCTCTACGTCTATCTGTGAAGTGTGATCCCTGCTCCTTAGGGGTGCGTCTCCCCACTGGGAAGTAGGATGTGGATGTGGCAAAGAAAGAGTCACATGGGGCAGAATGATGGTGAGCTGAACGCTGGTAACCCAAGGGAAGGATGGCGTATCTGAGTTCCATAGCATTTGCCTGAAGTTGGCTCTGCCTGGGCAACGTGGCAGAGGCCGGATCCAGGGCCAGGCCCTTTTTCCACGTGGTGAAATGCATCGTTGAGCATTAAAGGAACGTGTGCTGGAGAAGACGGAGAGCAATGAGCCTTTGAGGTTTCTGCTTTCCCTAGTCAGTTAGCATACGGATATATCCTATTCTTATTTCGTTTTATCAGTTTTCATAACTCAAAATATATCAGAGATAGAGAGGTTAGTCACCTTTTGCCTTTCTCTTGTGAAATCACTGTTTTTTTTTAAAAATTTAAGTCTAAATTCAAATAAATCCGTGTGTTTTGTCTTAACAAGCCCCCCTTTACCTTTCGATGGAAAATATTTCTTCCTATTTTTTTTAAAGAGGTCTCTGCTAATAGAATAACCTGAATGAATTGGAACATTCTTGCCAAATCTGTTTTCTTTTCAAATCTGAGAGCCTCAGATTTGATAGTTTTTTTTTTTTAAATCAGATTCCTCTTTGTTCCTTGAAAGTTTTCCTTTAGGATTTCTCCTAGCCTAAGTCCCTGGGGACTTCATCCCTTCTCCAGGCCAGGGTCAGAGAAGTTCTTTGGGAAGATGGTCTGGGAACAACTACAGTGAAACATATTTGTCTTTTTACTTTCCACAAAAGATCACAGGAAACCTTTTTGTAAGGATGAGTGTTAAGTTAAGATAACATGCCTGGCTCTGGGCCAGGCCTTTCAGTGAGGGAACCAGGAGCGACATCCTTAGCTAGAGCAAGGGTGATGCCACCCACACCCATCAAGGGGTACCTGCCTTCTCTTTGGCCAGGTTGGTATTTCTTCTTTAGACTAGCCCTACACAGGGAAAGGCGTTCTGTTCTTTCCTTCTGCCTATTATTAGATGAGTTTCCATGGTTCAGCAAGGGAGACTTGACATTAGAATCATTCTAGCAACTTTGACTTTTCCAAGCATATTCCACACCAAATATAGTTCCTAACCTTCTTGCTCTGGGTATGCTACTTCCTTGATGGATCTTTCCCCCATTTTTCCCTTGATGGATCTTTCCCCCATTCTTCCCTTGGCTGCATCTACTTTCCCTTTAAGAATCAGCTCGGTTATTATAGCTCTAAATGGAAGTTGCCTTTGGCTTACATTAAGGAAGATGCCACCAAGGAGTTTTTGTTACTCTCTAGCCCTAGCTACACTCTATTGAAATAAAAATTGGCCTTGCTTGTGTTTTTAGTTAAACTATACATCCCTTGACAGAAAGCATGCTGCCTAACCTATCCAGTGCAGTATCTGTGAGAGTGGGCACTTGGTAAATACGTGTTGTTTGTGGGCAGAAGGGATATGTGGAGAAAGAGTATGGAGTAGATAAAGAGGGGAGTGGAGGAAAGGGGAGAAGAAAGGAAGAGAGGGAGGGAAGGAGGTAGAGAGAAGGGCAGAGGTAAACGAGTCGGTGCACACACTATTAATATGGGGAAGCTTCGAGAAGGAAGACACAGGTCTGAGGTTGAGCTTTTACTGTTTGCTTACACTCTCCTCATCGTATGAGAATTCTGACCCAAGACTCAACTCCTCAGACAATGCTCAGATGAGTCTCCATACTGGTATGCTTAGCTCCGCTTGCCTTGGCTTGGCATGCTCCTCACTAAATGATCCTCTCCCATAAACAGGCTACTTTGGTTTAAATCAACTCTATCCTAAACACGCCCTATGGTTCTGATCTCCCTCCTTTTGCTCAAGCTGTCTTCATCTTCCCTGCATAGAATCTCTACTTCTGCCCCTGTGATCTGGGTATACTATTACTGTTTTCTAAGATACTGTAGTCTTTAGTTTTAGGAATCCACCTTCCCAGCCCTCTTGCCCAAATCTTTCTCTGAAATCTTGTGGTTTAAATTCTGACCCTCAGCAGTGCTCTTTGGCACCTACAATTTGTCATTGACCAATGTCTCAGTAGAGAAGCCATCTTCCCAGAAGATGGTAAGTGAATCAGTGACCAGAGAACCAAGTATATCTTCTTCATTCTTCAGCCTGCTGTCTGTCAACTGAGGGGATATTTGAACTCCTTTCTTCTTAGACTGGCAGCCAATGCAGGCTACTCCAGGCCAACTAAACCCCAAGCTGTATGTTGGATAAAGGTGCATGCTAACCAGAAGCAGAGATGACAGATGTTTACAAGGGTGATGTCAAGGAACTTCTAGTCACTAATACATCCCATCCTCCCCCTATGATGACACCATTTGTGAATGTTTCCTCTCACCAAGATCCTTTGTGGTGGAGAAGGGGCATCCAGACTAGAGCTGACTACACTGCTCTGGGTGCCATCTATGGAGAGAATGGCATCAAGAAATGCCTAGGACAGGAGACTGCAGTGAGGGGAAGATCTAACGGATACCCAGCTTTGACCACTTCACATCTGTGGACGGATTCAAGTACCCAGAGGAGATCTTGGTCCTCTCACACCTCTTCTGAGGAAATGGGGAGAGCACCCCTTCCAATCTGGATAGGCCACTGCAAATGAAGTGTTCCTTTTGAAAGGTCCCCTGGAGCCATCCCTATAAGATCAAGATGCAGAAAATAGTTTAATGAGGACACCAGTCTGCAGGTGCACCTGTGCTAATTCTGTAGACAAAGGCACTAACCTGACAGCTCAGAGAGGAAGGAGCCATTAAGCCTCTTTTGGGACCCATCCTTCCTGAAGGACAGACAGGAGCAAGTCAATGAAGCAGGAGGCACATGGCAAAGGCATTCTGGGGACTCTTCTCTACTACCCTGGCCTGTTAGCCTGCCCCAAGACAGGCTCTCTAGTGTCCAAAGACCCACTAGCTGCTCATCAGTAAAGTGGGACATCAGGAATCACTGGTGGGTGATGAGAAGACGCCCATGACATGGGAGTGGGAAGGACAGATTAGACGTTGTTGCAATTGTTACAGGAGGACTTAACATTGATGGCGAGTCAGGCCTATAACTTTCAGAGATTAAAAACTAATATAATGGGAAACAAACACATTGAACACTATACTTCAGGGTTATAGGGTTAGGGTTAGGGTTAGGGTTAGGGTGTGTATGCACACCTATATGTGTATGAACATGCATAAATGTATACATCATGCTCATTCAACGTGACCAAGAGAAAAGTTGTTTCATTGTTTCATGAAATAATGCAGGATGTATTCTGGACATAGTGCTCTATTCTTCCATTTTAAGATGCTTAAGATTGTCTGGGAATCAAGTAAGCATGACGAGTTTGATCTACAACACCCATGTACAAAGCTAGATGTCATGGTGTGCGCTTATAATCTCAGCCTAGGTGAGGCGGAGACAGTCAGATCCTTGGAACTTGGCTGGTGAGCTAGCTTAGCCTAATCAGTGAGCTCCAGGTCCTGATGAGAACTTTGTGTCAAAGACCAATGTGGATGGCTTCTAAGGAATGCCAACTATGTCATGCGCATGTGCACATAGGCATGGTGTGCATATATGCCTCCTTTCCCGCAGTGTGGAGCCGGGCTGCCATGTTTATAACTCTCTGAGAGCTGGAGTTTGTCAGAGAAGCCAGGTACACAGAGAAGAGTCAGGTGGGACCAGAGCTTGGCAAGGAGCTGAGGTCAAACGATTGATCGTATGATCAACGATTCCAGTTAAGGGCTTGTAGCATGGCAAGATTATCTTGTGCTCTGAATGCTAAACAGGTGACAAAAAGGGACAACACAGAAACAAGGCCATTTAAAATGTCAGAGAGAAAGGACCCAGACTAGGAAGAAGCCTGCTGGGAAATAGTGGTAGACAGAGAACAGTCAGACAGTAGTCATGAAATTGTTCCATGTCTTGTTGAGTCATTCTACCTGCTTCCTTCCTGTGCAGAGCAAAGCACTGAGACTTGGTTTTCTCTCTTAGCCTCTTCTCTTTATCCCTGGCATGGGGGAGGGGGCTAGAGGGCAGGAGGGACAGGTGTGCCTTATCTAGACAGGGACCTCTGAGGCCTGAGGAGATGAGGCTAGACACTTGGCTCAGGAATGAGTAGTCATAGCCACTTTGGTCCCAGCCAGGTAGAAGCCTTCTTTGGAGACCCCAGGCTAAATGTATTTTCTGTCCTTGATGCTGTGGATCTGGAGCCCAGGAGGACAGCCAGCCAGCCCCTTGACTATTCTGTTCCTGTTCACACGGTGCACACACTTCTGGCTTCCTCTGCCTTCCGTAAGTGAGCCCCGGGGTGATGATTTTCAGAGCCCAGCCATGTGTGAGGCAGGATGGGGTGAATTCTGGGCTGCTGGCTTTCGATTCACGCTGGAGATTGCACGGTGCACTTTATAGAATGATTCTGGGGTTGAGGTGGGAGTCATTGGGGTTTATTGCTGGGACATGTGCAGTCACTAGTTCTAAGAGGGATGTTGGGATATGGCTGGTCCCCTATGATCCTGTGGCTCTCTGCTGCTGAATGAATGCCCCCGATTTTTCTCTGCAAGTACCCTCTGCCTTCCTCCCTCCCGCAGCTGGTTCTTCCCCTCCTTCAGTGCATTGGGTAATGGCACTTCCCTCTGGACCTGGTACCCGGAATGAGGCCCAACCACTGCCCTTGCATCTTCACACTGCTCTTCTGCCTGGTGGGTGCCTGCTAGTGCCACGACTAACATTTTGCTCCAGTGTATGCCCAGAGAATTCTTTTGTTAGGTTTTGCCCGGTTTATGTCACACCCCTCTTTCCCACTCTATAAATAGCCTTCCAGAGGAGTCGCCATGTTTGAGCTGATCATTCACCATCTATACACAGCAGTCTACTCCAGTCCTGCTTCCAGACCAAGATTTGGTTCAGTGGAGTCAGGCAGAGCAACCTTCTTTGTCTTTCTCCTAACACCATTGAAACTGGATCCATGAAAGATGAAGGGAGATCTTTCCTACTCCTCAGCGTTGTCTCTCTTACATAATGGGCCCAGAGGTGGGGGGGGGGAATCCTGGTCCAAATTTTGTCCTCTGGAACTCTTAGAAAGACCTACTGGCATGCTAAAGAAAGGCTTGGGGACTTCTCTCTCTTCCAGGGTTGGGAGATGGGTAGAAATTTTCTAGATGAGGCTGACAGGATGACTCTTGCGGGTAAGGATGTCTCCACAGCAGGAAGAAGCCAGATAATTTTAGGCTGTGGCTGGCCCAGTACGAGAAAGGCTGGAGGTCCAATGGAGGATTAAAGTTATGGCTTCAGCTCCCCTGGGCCTTTGCGTCAGGGAATGGAAGGAGTATCAGGGAAAGCTCTTCTTGGGTGCTTGAATGGGTGGCTGATGGACTCCAGTCTTGGGGTTTGACCACAGGAATGGCACAAACAAGTATCTTTTCCCTTTTGGGTCTGGCTAGGGGCTGGGGTAGGGACAGTGTCCACTGGAGGGCACTGCAGCACTGCCTTGGGTGGCGATAGCAGCCCCTCTACCCGGTGGAAGAGCTGGCCCATATGCTGAGCCTTATGGTTAGCGGGAGGGAGACAGAGACCAGCCAGTTTCTGCTGGTCGTCCCCTGTGCAATTAAATCCGGTGGGGCGGGAGCCTCCAGCAGTGGACTTGAACATGCATTGTGATTCTCTCACGCACCCCACACTGTTACTCATGTAGGCTCCACGTGTGCACTGCTGCACACGGTTCGACACCCACTTACATCTACTCCCACTGTTGTGCACACGCACACGCATGCATGCACGCACGCACGCACTCTTGATCATTCCTATGACCCTCACCCCTACCTCACTCGCTCCCATGCACATGCACCCGTGCCAGTGAGCATGCAAAGCACGCTGCGACATGACCCTCTCCGGCCATGTGCCTTCCACATGCGGGCAGCTTAGCGCAGCTGTTTGTGTGGAGGGGCTGATGTAATGTCAAGAAACTTCGTGTTATATTTGAAATGACACCTGTAAAAATAAGCCTCAATTTGTAATTTAAATACTGTAATACTCAATTATGAGAGCTGACAGGAAGTATCCCCGTGGCTTTGGAGAAGAACAGTCTTGTGTGCCGCCACCTTCCAGTGTCTTGGGACCCCAGAGGTGGGGATGAGAGCAGCTTCCTTCCTGAGTGGTCCTCCGGGGGGTTGGAGATGAGTTTTCAGGGCTTCTCACAGCCTAAGCTGGTGTTCATATGCTGTTGGCCTGTGTCCATATGTCCACAGTACCTATCTCCTAGCCTCTTGGGGGTGTTTGTGTAGGCAATAAAAAGATGTAGCCTGCAGGTGAGAAGGCTCTACAAGACTACCCCCCTTTCCTCCCTGCCTCCTCGGTTCCCCGAATCTCTGGCTTCTTGACTCTCCCCCCCACCCCTCCGCCGTGTCCCTCTCTGCCTCCTTGGCCCCTCCCTCCCTCCCTGTGTGTGAATGCATGTGTGCCTATGTGCACCCCTGGAGGTCAGAGGAGGACATCAGATATCTTAGTCTATTACTCTGTGCTGTAATTTCTCAAGGCAAGCTTTCTAACCAGACTCGGGGAACTTGGGGCGTGCTGTCTTAGCTATACCGGCTGGCCAACAGTCTCTGGGGAACTGCCTGTCTCAGCTTCCCACAGCACTGGGGTTATAGGTATGTGTATAGTGATGGGCGACATAGCTTTGTATATAGGTGCTGGGGATGGAGCTTAAGTCCTTATGTACATATAGCAAATACTCTTCCCTACTGAGGAATCTTCTCAGCTCTCGCCAGCCTCTCAGAATTCATGGACTTTCATCTGTGCGCCGACTTCTTTGAGCTTTCAGAGTAGCTTCCCTGAGCTGCGGTCTCCTGTCTCCTCACACAGCATCCCACAACCGTGCAACCACCTTTCCCTGCTCCATGGCCTCGTGCAAGCATCACATTCTCCCTAACGGGTGTGGCACCGACTCCGAGGACCCTAACAGCACCGCTTGGTCCCTAGCCCTAGCTCCCCAGTTCCTCCCTCTCCCCCTCAGCACACGCAGCACAGGTCACCGATCACACACTGACACACAGTCCCAACCCCGCAGCGCAAGGAGCTCCTCAGTACAGGATCACAGCCCCAAGATATAACCCTGAAACAGGTCACAGCTTACGACCTGGGGCGTAAAACCATGGCACACACATTTGGTGGGCACTCCCTGCTGAATGCAACCAGGACTAAGTATGGCGCTGCTCTCCCAGACCTGGGCCACGAAGCACAGTACCCCTCCCTCTCCCGACCTGGGACTTTTCCTCTCTTCTGTCTCTAGAAGTGTCTTCTCGCTCCCCAGTAGACGGTGCCAGAACAAAGGACCCTGGTATTGATTTTCCTGGTGTCTTTGCCCATACTGTCCCCCAGTGTGTTAGTACCAAGTCTTATCCTTCTGCCCTTAAGTGTTTCATTGATTGAATTCTCTATGGTCCCCGACACCAGTACAAGTCAGAGTCCTTGTTATTCTTCATTGGCCTCCTTGCCTCTGATCTGTTCTCTTTTCCAGGAAGGAAGAGGATACAAGGTTACTTTCCATAATGGTGCTAACAAACATCCAACATTTGCCCTGTCAAGTGTCCCAGTCACCAGCCACATGTGACTAGTGAGCACTTGAATGTGACTCATGCTACTAAAGAACTGCATTTATGTATGTATGTATGTATGTATGTATGTATGTATGTGTGTGTATATATATATACATATATATATATATATATACATACATATATATATATATATGCTACGCATAAACCCTACTACAGGAAGCCATAAATGTTCCTTTGGCACCTTTTCTAACCTGTTTATTTCTGGTAGCCATGACCATGTGAATTTAAGGAAAATATGTCATAGCTCTCATAATATGCTATAATTCAGATCCTGCCTAGTCCTCGAGCTTGTTGTATATCTACATAAGAAGTAGTGTCCCTAAGCCCAGACTTCCTCAAAAACAGCTACTGAGCTGCCATCTTTTGTCTTGCTAAGCCAATGTATTCACCAGCTATTCAGACACCTATAGCCCTCGGTCCCAGGTGAGACTCATGAATTATTAATGAGGCTAGGTGGAAAACAAGTCCAGGCCTTCCCAACATAGGAGACTGTAAGGTATGGTCATGTAAATTATCCCTGCTTAGCTAGCTACATCCTTTACTATGTTAATGTCAAGCAATTGTCTACCTAGAGCAGAGATTTCCTCTGAGCAGACAAGACATAAGACTTAGAAGAAAGTTAGTTAGTGGGGAAGATGAGTTTAGTCTAGAAAGCAAAGGTCCCAGTGCCAGGCTTTATGCCTGGCTCTGAAGAGAGCTTCTTAGGTGGTGGGAACATGAGTTTGCTAGTGAGAGAATGGGTTAGTCTAGAGAGAAAAGATTCCCAGGGCCAGGCAAGATGCCTGGCTCTGAGGAAAGCTTGCTAGTTCAGAGAAGAATCTTGCTAACTTAGGCAAGATCTCTAGCTTAGACAGAAATGGCTTAGAATGTTTTAGTTTATAACTTAAGGGCGCTACCTATGTAAGCTAGCGTGCCTCATTTTTACTATGTAATTGTCAGAATCTGATACTCTGAGTAGGGAGCCATGAAACAGGGCTCCTCATTAGAGGAAATATAGATTTTTCTATAATATAAAGTATCCTGCGTCAGTGTCGTCATTCTCGCCGATTCGTGCCTTCCTGACCCCGGGATCTTGGTCTCCCCTGTAACCGAACTCCCACGAGGAGCTACGGCTTACAAAAGGCTGCAACCAAAGCTGCCAAGAGCAGCCGCGGTCTGCGACATATATATATATATATATATATATATATATATATGTATAAATCTTGAACTCACAGAGATCCATCCATCTCTGCCACATGTTAAAAGATGTGCATGGGCCGTCACATGCCATTCATTTATTTTCTGCGTGTATGCATGTATGTATCTATATATGTGTGAGTGAGCAGGTGTGTATGCAAATGTGCGCACATGCGCATACATATAGATGACAGAGCACAATCACGGGTGGTGTTCCTCGGACGCCATCCACCTTATTGTTGAGACAGAGTCTCTCACTGGCCCAGAGCTCACGCATTAAGCTATGCTAACTGGCAGATGAGCTCCAGGGACCCTCCTTGTCTGCATCCCCAGTGCTGGAGTTGAAGTGTGCGGACATGCCCAGCTCTTTTACAGAGGCGCTGGAGATGAACTCAGGACCTCATGTGTGCATGGCAAATACATTGCTGACTGTGCTCTTTCCACAGCTGCCAGAAGTTATATTTTAATTTAATTTAACTAGACTCAGGTAGCTGTCGGCTGTCCCATTGGATACTTAGAGAGTTAATCTCTGTCGTGCCTTCTGTGGGGCTCTGTCCTGTCTACAGCATCAACCCACAGCCTGACCTTGCTCTCTTAGCTTCAGATATATCCTGCATCACCTGAGCGGAGGACTTTGCTGTTGTCTGCTGTTGGGACCCTCACTGCTTCTTCTGCCTGGAAGGCCACCTCGTCTCCACAGACATGCTCTTTCCAGACCTGCAGGACTGCAAGGTCCAATCCTTCCCTGTGCACCTCTGGTTACCTAGGCTGTCCGCTAAGCCAAGCTCTGTGTTCACAGTGTCTTCTGGAGCCTTCAGCATCCTGCAACACAGCCCCCCCCCCCCAGGATGAATCTCCCCTCCCGCCCTCAACAGTGACTCCCTGGTGATAAGAACTGCCCTTCTTAGGAAAATGACAGAATGATCCCGTGCCTGCCTCAGCATCGTGCATACAGCACATGCTCAGAGGAGGAGGTCTGCTCAGTCACTGAGCAGGAAGACTGTGGGCCAGACCCCAGCCAAGGCACCCTTAGTAACACCCTTAGTGTTTCCAGGGAAGCTTGAGATGAACAGCATGTAGAGGCCTGTCTGGATTCTTAGGATATCTCTTCTGATCTCTCGCTTTGAAAAAAAGAGGCCACGCCTTTTTATGGACAGTCCACTGCTTCTTCATTGACTCCTACTTTTTCTTGATCTTGGACCTGGAGGCAATCACCATATATGGACCAAAAGAGGGCTCAGTCTGAAGGTTATATGGCAGTAGCTTGGGATGCTTGTGGGGTGCCTGCAAAATGGGCTTCTTGTGTGTGACTTGATCTTACCTATTACAGGAGCTCCATTCTCTCTGTCTCTGAGACTCAGGCAGGGCTGAGCAGAAAGCCTTTTATATAGGAGGAGTTAGTGTGAGTCACACTGATGCAAAGGTATTCATGCACCAGATGGTTTGCTGAAGACTTTACAGTCATCTGTCTAGTCTTCACTGCAAACATCAGGGTGGTATTAATATTCCCATTCGGTAGATGTGCAGAGAAGTAGGGCACTTTCTCAAGTTCACACTGGCCATAATTATAAGCACGGGCCTTCTCTTTGTAAGTCAAATGACCCATAAAACCATCAGACATGCTAAGCATATAGCATCTGGTGCTTGCCAAGAGCTTTCACACCTATGTCCTCTCCCTAGAGAGCCCCACATGCATCACTGCTGAGAGGTGGAGGGAGGTAAGGGTGGCCCCAGAGGATCATGTATTCGAATGCTTAGTCACTAGGGAGTGGCACTATTAGAGAAAGGTTAGGAGACGTGGCCTTGTTGGAGGAGGTGTGTTTCTGGGGTTGGCCTTTACCGTTTCAAAAGCCCGGGCTGGAGAGATGGCTCAGTGGTTAAGAGCACTGACTGCAATAGCCGGGTGGTGGTGGTGCACGCCTGTAATCCCAGCACTTGGGAGGCAGAGGCAGGTGGATTTCTGAGTTAGAGGCCAGCCTGGTCTACAGAGTGAGTTCCAGGACAGCCAGGACTACACAGAGAAACCCTGTCTCAAAAAACCAAAAAAAAAAAAGAGCACTGACTGCTCTTCCTAAGGTCCTGAGTTCAATTTCCAGCAACCATATGTTGGCTCACAACTATCTGTAATGAAATCTGACCGTCCTCTTCTGGTGTGTCTGAAGACAGCTACAGTGTGCTTATTTATAATAATAAATAAATCTTTGGGCTGGAGCGAGCGGAGTTGACTGGAGTGAGCAGAAGTCCTAAATTCAATTCCCAGCAACTACATGAAGGCTCACAACCATATGTACGGCCACACTGTACTCATACACATAAAATAAATAAATAAATAAATAAATAAATAAATAAATCTTAAAAAGAGAGAGAGAGAGACTTCAAAAGCCCACACCAGGTCCAGTCTCTGCTGCTTGCATATGAGGTTGGGGAATTCACGACTCCCTCTCCAGCACCCACTGCATGCTGCCATGCTCCCCACCATGATGAGAACGAGCTAACCCCTGAAACTGTAAGCAAGCCCCCAGTGAAATGATTTGTACGAATTGCCTTAGTCATAGTGTCTCTTCACAGCAGCAGAATGCTAATTAAAACCACCATTTTACAGATGAAGAATGAAACGGAAGCATCTTCATGTATGATTTACATCTTGAAAGCAGTAGGCTGCCTATAACAGATTCTGGCTAGGAAAAACACTGACAGAGGCTGCAGGTTACCCCACATTGATAGCGGGTGCCCTCTTGGGGCCTTTTCTGTCCACCTCTTCATGTCCTCTCTCTTCACAACACACCCAGTGAGATAAGTGTGTGTTAGACTGTGCCTTGTGCATTTCTGCATTTCCCCCTATTCACAGCTCGTGGGGCACTGCTGGAAATTGGTTATTCTTGGATGCAGAGGCTGTGAGAATGGGCTCTTGTTTAGATTTCCTCTCTCCCAGGGAAGGGGGGTGGGGGGGAGTTGGGACCCAGGAGTCAGTGCTGCCTCCCCTGCAGCTCTACAGGCAAGGCTCGAAGATGGGGAGGGAGTGAGCAGCCTTCCTTGGCATGATGGACAGGAGGCCGCATTCTTGCTGAGGACTCGGGAGCCATGCTAGAGTTGGTTTGTTTCTGATTTGGAAGAATGATTCTAGAGAAACTTTGTTCCAAGATACTTGGGGCAGGGGCAGGTGTACAGTTTCAGGATGTTTCTTATGATTTGATATTTATATACAACCATATATTGCATATATGGTTGAGACCGGGAATAGCAGGAGAGGAGCCCTTGTTGCTTTTGTATGTGCACATGGTGTATGTGTGTGTGAATATATGCTGTGTGTATGCATATAAGCATGTAGGATGTACATACGTGCATGTGATGTATGTATGTATGTGTATGTGCATGTGGTGTATATGTGTGTGTATGCATGTATGCATGTGGGGTGTGTGTATGTGCACATGATGTGGGAGTGTGTGTGAATGCATGCTGTGTGTATGTATGTATGCATGTGATGTGTGTGTGTGTGTGTACACATGTATGCATGTGAGGTGTATGGATGCATACATGATGTGTTGTATATGTATGTGTGAATGTATGATATGAGTGTATGCATGCATGAATTGGGGTGTGTGTATGTGCACATACTGTGCATGTGTGTGCATGTATGCATATGCATGTATACATGTGGTATGTGTATATTATGCATGTGTGGGGTGTGTATGTGTACAGGGTGTGCATGTACTGTGTGTGTATGCATGTATGTATGCTACATGCATATGCATGTATGCATGTGAAGTGTATGTGTATATGACTGTAGAGCTTACAAGGGGTTGCAATCACAAAGATTCTCATGATATGGAAAATAGCAAACAGATTCATTTCCAGTCATTTTCCTTGAGAGGGGATGTGCCTTATCCAGACTATATCCCCAGTCCCTAGCCAAAAGCCTGGAACATTAAAGGCATCTTGCAATAATTATTGAGTCAATTTTAATCATTTCTTTCAAATTAATTGAGATATAATTATATATTATAAACGCACGGAACTGAAATGTGCATCCAGTGACTTGCCAAGTGTCGATACAGCCGTGTAAGCAGAATCTCATCAAGATGCGAGCATAGTCCTCATGTGCATAAGAGTTCCCAGGGCCTCTTTCCTCTGGTTTCCTCTTTCCTCATCCCCCTGCAGGAAAACTGAAGCCCAAAGCACATGGTCCTGAATACAGTCCTCAGGTTCATTCTGCCTGCCCTTGAAGTCCATACAAAATAGATCAAACAGTATGAATTTCATTTTCCTCCGTTCTCTTAGCTTAGCATAATTTTTTGAGACTCATTTGCTTTATGTATCAAGCTAGTCACTCCTTATTTCTTAAGCTATTCCACTGTTATATCGGCCTCAGTGTGTCTTCTGCTTTGTCTCTGTTGCTGTGATAAAACTCTGACCAAAGCAACTTGGGGTGGGGGAAAGATTCATTTAGCTCAAAGATCATTAAAGAAGTCAAAGCAGCATCTCAAAGCAGGAAACTGATGGCAGGAACTGAGACAGCGGCCATGGAGGAGTGCTGCTCACGGCTGGCCTTCTCTATTTGCTTGGCCACCCTTCTTATACAGCTCGGGGCCACCTGCCTAGGGTTGTAGGTGCCTCCCACAGTGGTCCGGGCTCTCTGATAATCACTCCTCAGCCAAGAAAATGACCCCAAAGACATGCCCATAGTCCGATGTTATGGAGGCAATGACTCAGTCGAGACTCCCTGTGAGTCTCGACTATGTCTAGGTTTAAGTCAGGTTGACAAAAACTAAACAGAATGGTCTCTCATTCTCTGTCTCTCTGTCTCTGTCTGTCTGTCTGTCTTGCTCTCTCTCTCCCCCCTCCCTTCCCACACTCTCTGCAATACTCTTTGAGTTGTTTGAAGTTTGAGCCTTTCACAGTGTGGCTGGGAGTATTCATACCAGAGTCTTCTGTTGACACACATTTTCATGTCTTTTACTGGATCATAAGGTTTGCATGATTAAGAGTGTATGTCCTTTGTAAGATGGTTATAAAGAGCTTCCCACAGAAGTTGTGCTATTATCCGCACATACCACCAACATATGAAGAACATGGTTCCCAGCATTTCATATTGGTATTTTTTTTGATCGATTTGACCCATTCTCGTAGGTGTGCAATTGCAAGTTTCAATTGGAATTATCTCTTTATAGTGATGTGCTTACCAGCCGCTTATATTTCTTCCACATGAGACATCAATTTAAACCTCTTTCTGGTTTGTTTTGTATTTAAAAACATGACTTTAAAAGTTTTTTTGAACTAGATTTTAATTTATTTGTATTTATGCAAGTATCTCCCACCCGCTCTTTCTGCGTATGTGTGAGCCTGTGCCTTGGCATGCATGTGGAGGTCAGAGGGCAACTTGCACGAATTGGCTCTCTCCTTCCAACATGTGGGTTCTGGGGACTGCATTCAGGTCATTGAGCTTGGCATGAAGTACTTTATCCACTGAGACATCACCCTGGTTCCAAAATCCAACTTCTGAGAATTTGTTAGATATATGCATTATGCATGTTTTCTCTGGCCCATCTTCATTTTTGTTTATCTTTTAATGAGAAAAAAATTAATATATTTATTTTTTATAGTTTGTATGTTTTATGCTCTAAGAGATCTGTGCCTGTCCTCTGGTTCTAAATAAATTAATTAGCTAATTAATTAATTAATTATTTAGTTAATTTTCCTTCTCCACTTCTGTATGTTCCTTCTTCCCTCCTCCCCTTTCTTTACTGGCATTAGTATTTTCATGTAAGTTTGTCGAAATTAATCTTGAGGGCATTTTTGCATAAGATATGAGATTCAGATCAAAGTTCCTGCTTTTGACGGATGACTCCCACAGACAAGCATTTACTCTACACCCTGTGCAGAGAGCACGCTGGTCACCTGCGTCTCCTAACGGCAGTGTGAAACGCAGGTGCCCTGGGCAGCCTCTGCCAGTAGAAGAGAATTTCTCTGCCTCGTGGGAGCATTTGAAAGGCGATAAGTAAGGAGTTGTCATAATGGGGTCATGTTTGGCTCAGAGGGCAATTTGCTGGAATTTAGGGGAGTTCCTTTCCACTGAGGTCAGAGAATGCTCTTGGGAGGAGGAGGCTTTCGAGATGGGATTAGAGGGGTGAAAAGGAATTTGGTATGCTGGACGTAGGAAATGAACTCAAATAAAAGCTTCACTGTATCTAGATCTCTAGTAAGAGAAAAGGGGATTGTGTGTGTGTATGTGTGTATTTTATGCACAAATATGCATATTTATTTATATACCTATGAGTCTATCTATCTATCTATCTATCTATCTATCTATCTATCTATCTATCTATCTATCTACACACATGCACACGCACACGCACACACACACAATCTATATCCATGTAGATCTCTAAGTGGAAACCAAGCTTTGACTATATCCATGAAAACTTCATTTCCACGCCAATGCCTGCCTTCGTGTCTTCATCTTTGTCCACATCAGTGTCTGTGTTTGTGTTTGTACTTAATCTGGTGTCAGTGTCTCTGCCTATGCTGATATCTGTGTCTGCACTCATGTCAATATCCACGTCCTTTTCCTTGTGTGCCTTTGTGTTCATATCTATGTCTCTGAGTCTTCCTTTACAGACCACCAGGCTTAGGAGCAGACTGATGCCTTTTGGAACTTAGTGGTGTAGCACCTGCATTTAAAAGCAGGACTTGACAGAGATCAGTCCTTCCAAATCTCTAGCAGAGTTGTTAACACTTTTCTTGTCTAAGCTGGGGCTTCACTACTCAGTATAGGACAGGACATTAGAAATCACCCTGGCCATGGTAACCACCATTCACCATAGAAATGGCAGAGGTGGTGGGGACATATTGCTTGGTTCTGAGACTCCAGCTCCCTCTGCTTATGCTGCTCACTCTCTTAAAGCCAGGGAGCGATCCATACCTTTGCATTTCTGAGCCTTTGCAATGCTCCCGGGGCTTTACCATTTGTTCCTTTGGAATTTGAAGTTAACAGACTATCAGCCCTTGCTTACCTCATTGTATAGACTTAGAATTATTGAGTCAACAGAGCCTCTCTCTTTTCTTCTGATAATTTAGTACTGTTTGATGCCAGGGGCTGTGCATTATTGACAGACATCCCCTCATCAGCTGCCTACTTGAACAATACTTAATATGCAGCAACCATACCTGCCGCTAACGATCTGTCCCCATAGAAAGACAATGTAAGCCTACCACTGCTCCTACCCACTGGACCATCTTCCTGACCTTCTTGTTTTTCTTCTCCAGAATTCAACCACCTTCTCCCAAAACCTTCAATCTGTGCTCTGGTGTTTCCACAGGAACTGTACAACCTTATGATAGATATATTAGTCCCTTGTGGTCCAATTTCGTTCTGTCTCCACAGAATGCTAGGGTTTCTGCCTACAATATAAACCCTGCCAAAAGCCCCTGAGGGCAACGGCTATGTCCAAACCTGGCCTGGGCATTGCAGTAGCAAGGTAGGTGGGGTCCATTGTCTCTTTATTCTCATGAGTCTGGTTGGGGAGGGCTTGTTGGTCCACAAGTGACAGAGGACAACTTTTCCTGGTTTGAGTTTTTGGAGCACAGCAGGGATGGAGTCCTCTGGCTTGTCTCTTGGGTTTCCATTCGCAGACCCCTTAATTCCTAATGTGTGCATCCCAAGAGAGCCCTGAGCACGATTCTTTTGCTCCAGCCTTGGCAGCAGTCTGCTGCTGGTTTGGCTGGAATTCTAGCTGTGAAGGTCTCTATAACCCAGTGTGCCCTGGAAGGGAAGACCCACACTGGTCTTCTGGGAGCCTGAGTGTCCCTTGGAATCAGAACCCCTCTGTTTATTTTCTTAGAGTTTTAGTGATGGGTTTCTGCTGACTTATAGGGAAGGTATGTGTCCTGTGGAGGAGGCAATGAGTAGCTGTTTTTTTAATCCAAATTTGGAGAAGTCTCCATGGCTCCTGAGCTCTCCTTGGGGTACAGGCAGAGCTCAGCTATCTGTTGCTGGAGGCTGCTCTGCACTGGGAAGGACTCAGGACAGCAGAGTAGCTCTTAGTTACTCTGGACCTGGGAACTGAGACTGGAACTCTGGTCTCCACATCAGCCATGAGCTGCTCCTGTAATGTCAGACTGGAGCATCCGTGTTCATGTGCCCCTGCTTCCCCAGGCCTTTCTAATAATTCAAATCTCAATTCTAGAATCCTAGTTCATGTTGGTTCTTCTAGAAAGTTCTCATTGAGAATCTTTGCCTAATTTAATGATCTTATCATGCCTTCACTATGCATCCAATTTTGGTTCTTTTTCTACTCTTGCCTCTAGTAATGCCTTCCCTTCATTCCCACAACTGACCTCTTCTGTGATTGGTTGCATTGTCTCTACAGGATGCTTGGGGCGTAGGGTACCATGCTTATACTGTGCAGATTCCCTGGGAACTTAGCACCCAAAGGGAGCTTGGATAATATGTGCCAAGGCCACTCTCCTATAAGAGTTTCTTGTGCCTTTAAGCAGTCACTCACAACTTTGTGTCCCTGGCATTCTCTGTGTAGATGCCTCTCTCAACACATACCCACAGAGGAACACTGGTTTGTTTATAGATCTCTGCCCTTTTAGCAAGTGTCAGGACAGCTGGGGATAGGTGCTATGTTCTAGTCATCTCGGTATCCATATTCAAAGACCTGATAGCTCAGACTGTGCTCTGAAGGTAGATGAACTTCTTGATGTGCTAGTTTAGTATGAATCTTTTAGGCCAGCACATCATTCTGAACCCAACTGAAAATCTTTTCAGAGAGATGGCACTCCAGTGACAGGATGGGATCAGACAATTTGCTCTGTTGCCTGCGTAGTCCAGTCATACTCTTGTCCTTCATGGGAAGCACGGGGGGGGGGGGAGTTGTTCTAGGTGGATCAGAAACAAATGTACACACCAAGAGCTGCCTTGTGAGCCTCCCACGTGATCATGTCTGGGTCAACTAGACCTGGAACATAGGGAATAGGTGTACAGGTAAGCAGTTTGGTATGTGGCAAACAGTAGGTGCTTAATGAATGCCCCTATCTTGAAGAAATCAAATGACAACAGGCAGGCCTTTTCACTTGTGGGTTATGTCTGAGAACTGAGGCATGCTATGAGCCCTGTGTAGTAGCATCATCATTAGCACAAGTCCATAAAAAGCAAACCTCATCTCCACTTCCTCAGCCCTCTCATCTCTGGGATTTGAAAGAATATTGCCTCCTATTATCATTTGAATCTAAAATGTGTCCGGAAATTCCACTCAGAAAGGGGGTAGTCTCCAGGATAGTTCTATTAAGAGGAGGTAGAAAAATTGAAAGGGTTTAGTGAAAGATTTTATATCACTAGAGGTATGCCCCTTGAAGTTGATATTGGGACACTGCCCTGTTTCTCTTCCACACACCTCTGCTTAGAAGTACAAGATTTTGCCACCTATACTACCACCATGACACATGGCCTTGCCACAGGTCCTAAAGCAACAAGATCACCTGGACATGGATTGGAGCCTACAGAGCAGGGAGTCTTTCATCTTTTAAGGTTGATTATATCAGGCCTTTTGTTAGAGTCAGGGGATGTTCATGGAGACATTCCCTGTAGGTTCATATGCTCCCAGAAGCTGAGTCCTTAGCTGGATTTTTTCCTGAGCTCTCCAGACAGTGCCCGGGTCACGACAATGTCTCTGGTTGGAGCTGTCATGCTTGTGGGTAATAGGACCGGGACTTGGCAGAATGGAGAGCATGGCATTGATTCATGCTGTCTGGGACACTGTAAGCTTCCCTTTCAGAGTTCTATCTGAGTTAGGAATCCCCCAGCACAGCCCAGTTGGGAGAGAGAGAGTGCTAGAGAGTGAGAGAGCGAGAGGAGGGGAGTGGGGCGAGAGGGAGAGAGAGAGAGAGAGAGAGAGAGAGAGAGAGAGAGAGAGATGTGGATGTGGGGATGGGATGAGGAGTCTGGGCTACATGTAGACGAGGGAGGCAGCCATTATTTCCTCTAGGCAGATGGATCCTCAGGTCAGCCAGAAGACCTCTGGTTTCTGCACACAGCAGAGTAAGTGGCCTGAAGGGCCTCATCCACGTGGCTAACAAGAAGCTTCCTAACTTTTAAAGTCCTCTTGACCCCTGACCAGCTGTGGTCTATTCCCCAGTTCCCTTAGTTTGTTCTGAGTTTACTTAGAATATGCCCCCCATCAGCTCTCTGAACGTTTGAAAGGAAGAATGAAGTAAGTTGATCTTCTCAGGGCCCAGGCAAGTTTAGCAGCCCAACCTTAATTATGCAGGCTGGGGCGGCTCCCTGCCCTTCCATGTGACCACTGCATAGCTGACACACAGTGGGACAAGGGCTGCTGGGAGTCCCAGGAGGGGAGAGCTCAGGTCCTGGGCATGGAATCTGAAGGACGATTGTTATTGCAACGTGTCTGTAGTTGAATGACATCATCCTATCGAGAGCAGGGATTTTTTTTGTCAGTCTTTTAACACAAGTTTATGTTTTTCAGACCTTAAAACTGCAGGTCATTTTTTACATTTGCTATTGAGAGCAGATGTGACTGATCCCTATCGGGTTCTACTGAAAAAATGACGGGGTCACAGAGGGTCAAATACAGCGTGCCTTTCAATCTCCTTTATTATTTCCTCCACTCAGTGGCCTCAGCAGGAAGCTTATGCTTGGTAATGGTGGCCCTCATAAGATCCTCAAGCTTGCTAGGCCCAGGCCCTGGCCATTGATGATTTTTATGCTAGAAACCTCTGCTAGGCTGGGCAGCCTGATATGACGAGGGAGCCTTGGCTGAGAAGCAGGAAATCCAAGTTTCTAAGCCTCAGCTCCCTGAGTTATGTGATGGCCTTGTGGATGCAATGGGCTGCGGTCTTGAATCTGGACAGGTCTGGGTGGGGAACTATGTCTTTGGGAATGGGGTGTGTCCCTCTAGTGATTTGGGATGCCACCATTGACAAGGATGCTCACCTTTTCACTACCTTGGCACCTGGTAGGTTGCACTGCTAGGAGGGGTGGGATTTGGGATCTTCCATAGGAGAACTGTGAAGAGTTTTCTCTGTTCACATTCATCACAGGGCTCATATGATGACTCTTAAGGGAGGCTTTGTACTCACGGGCCACTTACATAGGAAAATTTCCAGCTTTGTCTTGTATACGCTTTTTATATGCATGCACATGTATCCATCCATCCATCCATCCATCCATCCATCCATCCATCCATCCATCTGACATTTGTGGAGCAGTGGGACATCTTCTCTTAACTTTTTATCTGTACAGGTATAAAAGACGGACAAGTCAGCCCTCTTCTAGAATTAGTAGAAGATTTACTGAAGACGGTAAGTGTGTGTGATGAAAAGATGGGGTGGGAATGGGGTGCCTCAGGAAGGCAGGCAGAGAGTCGGGCGGTGAGGTTGAGAAGAGACACGTGAAAGGAACCCACAGGAGGTGCCGCTCTGAGGGTTTCGTGTTCAGTAACACAACCTTGGCTCCCTTGGGCTTTTGCTGCCTCACTCTCAGTTGTGTTGACTGAGCAAAGGTGGATGTTGTGTCCAGTTGGAGGGAGAAAGGGTTGAGGTACATGTATGTATATGCACGGCATATGAGAACTTCCAGAAGCACTTAAAAATGTGAGTTTTGGGAGAAGAGATGGGAAATCTCATTAAAGGAGACTGTATTAGTTGGTCCATTTACTTTTTTAAAAAATAGAAGTATTCCTCTAAGTAAAATGATTCTTCTCATGACTTGTCCATGTTTTCCCAAATATGTAGTTTTGGGAATCCAGTGCATAATGCCTATCCAGAAGACTTGCGGGCTACATGAGGCCAACACAGGGGACCTCACTGAGTCCTTGGGAATCTCAGCACTGGTGGAGAAGGGGGAAGAAACTGGAATCATACTTGAATAGAACCTGGTCAGCTCCAGTAGGCACGTCAGATAACTGCCCTCCCCTCTGATTCTTTTGTTTCTCCTTCTAAAACTGGGACAGTTGGAGCCATTTCCAGCTGAAGCTGGAACTGCTTGGTCTCCTTGTCATTAAAATCCATATGGGGACAAGGCAGGGATAAAGGAACTTCTGGATGTGGAAGCGCTTTGAGAAACTGTAGGAGGCAGCCCAATGTGCTTACCCCGTGGGGATGGGCAACATGGGATCTACAAAGGGTTAAACATCTTGGCAGAAAGGAGGATCTTCATTTTCCAGGGAGAACCTTCCTCTGATTCCTCAGGTTGGCTTCACTTAAAGAGGAACTAGAAGATTTTAACACAAGGATCTGAGCAGGGGGAGGCCAAGGGGACTCCTTCCTTGGGCCTCATGGGAAATTTGGCAGGCAGGATTAATAAAGGCATCCTTTTCGATGTATAATACCAGGCTAGGGTTGGCTAATGGCTAGAGCATTGGAACTAGTTAATCTTCTGAGTCCATATTTTTTACTGGCACTGTGGGAGCCGTCCTGGGTTTTTATTTCCAACAGTGGGATATCAGGGTCTGTCTCCTATGGTACAGCTAGAGAATAATTCTCCTTCCCTTTGATGTTCTTTGGACATCTTGAGACACTTAGGGGTGCACTCTCAGGGTTGGTTGGATGGCTGCGCTGCACGGCCCTCATTATGCTATTAAAATAGATCCAGTGGCAGAAGACTGAGTCTCGTAAATAGAGATCTGCCTTGTTAAGGGGAAGTCAAGACAGTCAGCATTCCCGGTCCTGACTTCTTGAACCCACGACTATGTTTTTAGCCATTTGGGCAGGGGGAAGCTGCTTTCCTGCCTATATAATTGTACAATTGATAGCTAACACCGAGTTGCTTTTTGTGACACTTGGAAAAGCCTATCTTAAAGAAAGGCGACTTAGATTTACAAAAACAAAAACAAAACCACTTGTCTGTTCATAACCTTGAAATCCATTTTAAAAGCTTTGCTCGTTCTTTGGGATACCAGCATCAGTCAGACAGTCAGCTTAAACAGAGGCTCTTCTTCTAGTCTTCGTTACTAGATGCAGCCAGAAAATCCCAGCTTAGGTTATTTTCTTAAGAAGGGTGGTTCAAGAATGCTGTTCCTTTGCTCAAAGGTCTTGATAGCTTCTTAAACTGCCCCTCAAAGAGTCTATCTCTATGTGCTGGCAAGATCTTCCATCTAGAGGCCTTGTTATGGTCACCCAATATGCCTGGTCACCTCAGCCCCATGTCTATATGGAGCTCATTTTGTCTCTTGACACTTACTCTTTGGTCATCATTGGGTATCATCTAGCTTGTGTCTTCAGCCCAGAACTAGTCTTATCTTTATAAGAATGGTCTTTCATTCTTTCATTTTCATTGTTTTGTATACACATAAACACACACATACACACATGCTGTATTTTAGAAATGTGACATGCTGTATTCATTTAATACTATGTATATGCATATACGTTGTATCACCTATCAGGGGACTGGTCCCTGGAGCAGGCTCCTTCTCCTCTCAGCAGTCATTCATTGCCTGTAGCTTTTCGTCTAGTGTGGGGCCTTGTGAGATTTCCCTATCTATGTGAACATGCCATTCAGTGTTATCAGTTTTAGGTCTTGTGTAGGCAGACACTGTTGGGATTTTAGGGCACCTTCTCCATCACATACAGAAGACACTATGTCATAGCAGGTGCTCTACTTCTCTGATCCTCATGATTTTCCCACCCTATTTTCTGTGATGTTCCCTGAGCCTTTAGTGTAGAGGTTGTTTTATAGAGATATCATCTAGGGTTGGGAACCCCATGATCTAACAAAGCTTCTCTGGTCATCAAGAGCCTCCTCTCCTCTCCTTTCCTCTCCTCTCCTCTCCTCTCCTCTCCTCTCCTCTCCTCTCCTCTCCTCTCCTCTCCTCTCCTCTCCTCCCTTCTCTTCTCTCAGTTTTGTGTTGACATTACAAAGTAACAAGCAGTTTAATAGGAAGAGTCACCTGGACCTGGATTTGAAGCTTGATCCTGATGAAAGCTAGCTGTGTGATGTTGGAAAATCTGCTCAGTCTTGGCTCTGTTTTCTCGCTCGTGCAATGGGGACATGTATTGCAGCTCACAAGTGGGCTGCATGAATTCAAGATATAGGTTAGGTTTAGAACAATCCATTCAACATCTGACCCTTGAAAGTTACATCATGAATGTTACCTCCTTTCTCTCCTTGAGCTAATTTTTGAACTCAAAAACTTGATAAGTCACGGGTTCTCAACCTTCTTAATGCTGTGACCCTTTAATACAGTTCTTCATGTGCTCGCCACCAACCATAGAATTATCCTTGTTGCCACTTTATCACTGTACTTTGCTACTGTTATGAGTTGTTATGTAAATATCTGTGGTTTCTGATGATCTTAGGTGACCCTGGTATAACGGTCATTCAACCCTCAAAGGTGTCATGACCTATGGGTTGAAATCATTGGTGTAGGAGGACTTTGTTGTATCTCTGTCCGTAGGTCCCAAGCTATTGAAAGTTGGAGCTCATATACCATGGTACTTTACATAGGGTGGGATCAAGACTCATCTTGATGTTCTTCTGTGCGGATGGAGGGTTGGGAAGATGGAAGCCAGGGAGCCTTTCGCACTGCAGCTGTGATCATGCAGGCTAAGGTGGCGTACTCAGGACTGTGTCAGAGACCCGGCTAGCTTCTCTCTATTTCTTGAATGATAGGAAGAGACCCCAGAGCACCCATAGGAGTGTGAATAGCGACAAAGCTGGCGCCAAAGCTTATATCACCATGGAGACACAGGCAGGACTCCAGTCACTGAAGAGTTTAAGATGACGCCTCTTGACTGGTCAAAGAACCTTTCTGTTACCCTGAAAGCAAACACATAAGAACTCTAGGAAACGTCAAGGTAGGGCAGGGATTCGGGCTGCTTTACAGAGACAAGAGATGAAAGTAGCACTTGCTGAGGTGAGAGCAAATGACATCGATAGCAAGAGGTCACGAGGCCTCCTCTGTACCCCGGGAGGTGGTTGGGTTGAGGCACCAGTATAGACACTGGAGACAACAGCTGGTGGGTGGAGTCAGAAGATGCAAGTTCACCCTGGTGATACGCATCTTGTCTTCTATTCCTGACAGCCTGGATGGTCCCTCAACAGCGTGTCACATTCTGTGAGTTGGAAAGATCTGCTCCTCATAGATTCTTCACATAAGGCATCTCACACTCAGCCTTGCTCTCAGGTCTTCTTGTTTGCACAGTAGACCCGCCCCTGTCTCAAGCTCTCGGAAGACAGCTGGGCCTCAGAGGCAGGTAGCCTGCCTTAGCTATCCTCACTGTCATCCTCTCACAGAATGACAGCTGTGGAGACCTGGATGTGTCTCTGGTTCTTCACAAAAGAGGGAAGAGGCAGCAGTGGGAAGAGCTGGGAGGTGGGGACACAGCCTGCGTCTGTGCAGGAGAGAGCCCGAGGGAGGAACAAAGCCACGTTATACAGCAGGGCTTTACCAGGACCATGTTCTCACTGAAGTTCTGGAGGCAGGTGCTTGTCCTCACTAAAGCTTTGTCTCATACCCCGTGCTTTGTCTGACTCACCGCTGTAAGAGATTCAAGGGCTCTGACTTCAGGCTGAGTGAGTTCTACATCCTAGTTCTCCCACTCCAGCCTGTGACAGGGCGTATTTATTTAACACTCAGCTTCCTCATCTGTAAAATGGGTAGAATAGCACTTTGGCTATTGTAGGGGTTTTCTGAAGATCAAGTCATGTGCTTTTTGTAAAAGGGTGTCAAACGCAGTGGGTCCTAAGCAGAGGCGCAGTTTTCTCTGACGGTGGTTCTCCAGGTGTGGTCTTCAAGCTCACCATCACCGAAGAACTTGCTAAACATGAACATACTTAAGCTCCACCGGTAGAAGCTACCGATTTTGACTTTACTGAGTATAACGTCTGAGGTAGGGCAGCAGTCTGCTCTCCCAAGCCTTCCCAGGTTTTTAGACGCACACTCTCAGATGAGACTCACTAATGGAACCCAGACTTGGCCAGCTCGGAAACAATCGTGTGACTGCCCTGCACAACGCCGGGGACACAGTCAGTGATGGGGACCCGAGCTCCCGTTCTTCCTTCCTATCTGGCCTAAGCAAGGCCCAGTGGCTTCCCGTAAGAGGCTAATGCTACTGCAGACCTCCTGGAGGTGAAAGGGCCTTGTTCCCCTGGAGGATAGACACATTATAATGGCTTCATTTGATTAAAAGGGGATGTTGATCATTAGTTATGACCCAAATTTCTTCTCTTCCCGGCAATCATCCAAACTGCTCCCAGATGCGGGGAGAACTGTTGGTTACCTGTGAATACAGCATCCTTTTATACCAAGGATGCCCATGCTAATGGAGACCTCCAGACACTGGCTGGAGACCTCCCCACCCCCTTCTCACATGCTCTGGGTTTGATGGAGTGAATGACTGAAGGGAAACATATGCATTCCAGATTGGTGCTGGGTTTGGAGAGTCGGTCTGTTTCCACAGGCTGCCAAAGGGCAGTGGGCAAGCTCCTCAATGATTTGTTGTTCCCATGGGGCTGGTTATTGACTTTTAGAAGCAAGTAACCACCCCAATTTCAGTTAGCACAGTTGTTCGTTACTGCATAATTAAGAAGAAAGGGGTTGGGGGGAAGGTCTTGGTGGGGAGCAAGGGGGAAAGGATGGCCAAATACAAATAGTTTGAATATTTTTGTTGAAGGAGCCCAGGGCAACAGTGGCCAAGGTCAAATGTTCAGCTCTTGGAAACTGGGCAGGCTCGGAGGCCACTGGAAGGGAGAAGCAGGCAAGGAGGAGAAGGAATTGGGGCTCCAGACTTAGTTGTGCTTGGCCGACTCTAGATTAGTAGCCAAGTTGTTCTGAGGTGAGTCTACTTTGGGAAACAGTGAATGATCTTTGCCCCACAGTGCTCAAGCTTTAGTGGGGAATCATCAAGTGGATGGGTGGGGCCTCTCAAAGTTTCCTGACACTGTAGCTTAGCCTTGGAAAGGAACCTAGAAGGTGATCAGGACATGGATATAGCTGAGGATTTAGGAATTTGCATCTGGGTATCTTCTGGGTGAGGTAGGAACTGGCATCCGGATATAGGGGACCTAAGCTCGCTCTCAAGCTTACGGCTGCTACTGCATTTCTGTACTTGGAGCTAATGAATCCAGCGTCATTTGTGATGGCTGAGGCTAAAATGATGTCAGACCCCAAAACTTGGGTGAGAGCCTGACATTTGCCTGACCTCAGTGGAAGGAATGGTGGAGAAGGGTTGGCAGGGGCTGGGGGACATGGGCCAGATGAAGAGGAGATACAGGACAAGGGAAGGGCTAACCTTGTAAGTGTGTTTTTTTCCCAATAATACTAGTAAGGGCTTGGAGTTGTTTGAACGTGAAGTCCTGACCCGAGTCAGAAGCCCCGGTTTTTAACACCAGCCTTGCCTTTTGCAATGTCTGTGGATGCCACCCCGCCATGCTGGGCTGTCAGTCCCGTCCACAGTATCACAGAGAGCATGAATGAATGCTCATAAGAACTCCCATAGTGCCGGAGGTAGAACTGTTAATATGTTCTTGATCTCAATACTTTCCGCTCCCTTGGAGCCACAGGTGGGAAGGATACTTAGAGTAAAGACACGGGACAGAATGCATTGATCAGCCTACAGTTTGGGTCTGCCAGGTCACTCACTGGCTTCCTTGGAAAAACCTCCAGGGAGGAAAAGGCTTGTAAAGCATGCGCAATCAGGACTGGTGTAAACCTCTTTTGGATGGGTTTCCTTCCAGAACACTCTTCCTTCTCTTCTGCAATCGATTCTAGAAGAAAGGTGGGTGCCTGGGGATGGCTGAGTTTCTTGTTATTGCTATTATGACAGATTGCCACACATGATAACCGTAAATCATGTATATTTGCTCTCTCCCAGTCTCGGAGGTCAGAAGTGCAAAACAGTCTCATTGGGTAGGCATGAGGCTCTCAGCAGATTACATTCCTTTCAGACACATCTTAGCCTTGCTGGCTCTCAGAGGCCTCTCAGGCTTACTGTCTCATGATCTTGTCCTTCATCTTTACATCGCGGATGGAGAGACACACCCTGGTCAAATTGTACCTCTCTTATACCGACTCTCCTGCCTGGTCTACCTCATTGAATGGCTCTGGTGATGATGTTGGACTGCTCAGGAGGACACCCTCATTCTCTTTTAAGGGAAGCTGCTTAGCCATCCCGGTTCCTTCTGTCACCACAATCTCCCTTAGCATCTAATGTCATGTAGGTACGGCTCTCCGGCATCCAGATGTGAGCATGTTTTGGAAACCCGTGTCCTTCCTACCACAGATGTTAACTTGTAAAGAGCCCAGATTGCTACCAGATGTGGCAACAGTGGCTTCTTTCCTGACTATTGGTTCCTGGGAAGCCAGGATACCTGAAGTACTCTTTTCCCCTCCCCCACTCTCAGTCTGGATGACCTTGCCAAAATATCCCTAGATCATGGTTCTCTGCACTGTGGAAAACCTTACTCCTGCAAATCTAACTTCCCCTGGCCGGAGTGTACGTGTGTGTGTGTGTGTGTGTGTGTGTGTGTGTGTGTGTATTGTGGTGGTGGTGGAGAGGCTCGAACTTCCTGTGGAGTAAGTTTATTCATTCCTTGAAGAAAGGGTCTCAAACCTTTACTGCATGGGAGTTTAATTCCCCTTGAGAGTTCTTCAAGTTCTGAGCAGAAAGCTTTTCTACCCTCACTCAGTTCTGTATCATCGAAGACTGCCATGGAAGTCTTCACAGATTCTGGACTTCCCTTCATTATGGGTCTCTTTTCCAGTCTGTTTGTTCAGTAAGAAAACTTGTTTTTAGTGTTTGTTTATACTTTTCTTTTGTGCGGCTCAGCTCTCAGGACGGTGGCCATTGTAATGCAGGAGCTTCAGTAAGCTGTCTAGTCCGTTTGTCTTCTTTTTCACCTAATAAAAGTTTCCTGCGTTCCCATTATGGCAGTGGCTGCTTTTTCTCCAGCCATGCAGAGCATCTAAGCTGGAGAAGCAGGGGGAGAGTTACCAGGAACCTCTACTTGCAAGTCGCTTGGAGCTCTACTGGTCCATTAAGGGATGAGAGCTAGCACAGACCTTTAGTCCCAGCACTGGAGAGGCAGAGGCAGGCAGATCTCTGAGTTGGAGGCCAACCTGGTCTACAGAGTAAGTTCCAGGACAGCCGGGGCTACACAGAGAAATCCTGTCTTAAAAAAAAAACCAAACAAATAGAAAGGGATGGAGGTTAACCTAAGGATAGAGCAACAGAGACCATGACTCTGAAGACTCTGGAATCATAAAAAGGCTGAAACACTTTCCTATTGCCTTTTTTGTGTGCTTTGGGGGAAACTGTCCACTTTCTCCAAGGAGTTCATGGCTGTGAGAGGACTCCCACACACAATTATATTGCTTAATTGGCTTTCATTAAAATGAACTTTTGCCTGAAATCCTATTTGTTTTTTTTTTTTAATTTTATATGGGAGTGCTGGATTTTTAAAAGAATTTTATATACAAGTACTGTACTTCTATTGTTCCATCTCTCCCTCACTTCCGACCAACTCCTTCAGTGTCTCCGCTACTTCAGTGCATCCACTAGTTTCCTTCTCATATCCATGGTCTCTTAAAGACATGAGAAATTTCTCAGAGTAGAGAGAGATGGCACTCGTCCTGGGAAGGGACACCTGGCAGGGGCATCTGGACTGATGGAGGGAGAGAAGACTATCCCCAATTCTGTAACCAGGTAACTCAGTGATCCTGGCTTCTCAGGAACCAAACTTCTGCAGAAAGAAACTTCTGATGAGAGATTAAAGCTAAGCTTGTCTGGAGGTTTAAGGATAAATATTTGGAATGCAATTAGAAATTATAATAGTTTAATAACACACATGATCTATGTATCTCTCATCTATTATCTATCATCTCTCTCTCTCTCTCTCTCTCTCTCTCTCTCTCTCTCTCTCTCTCTCTCTCTCTCTCTCTCTCATCCTTAGGACCAACCACTTGGGATTAGATGGGGCCTTATTCCTGGAGAAGACTGATTCTTCCTCTCTCAGAAACCATTCCTTGCCCACAGCTTTTCATCTAAGGGTGATGCCTTGTGAAAATTTCCCTATCCATGCTGGCATGCCAATTGGTATTGTCATTGGTCAGGTCTTGTATGGTAACACATACAGTTCACTGGCGCAGCTTACCCATCACATAGGAGACATTATCTCATAGCAAGTGTCCTGGTCCTCTGGTTTGTATATTCTTTATATCTTCTCTTCTGTGATGTTCTGTGAGATTTTGGTGTAAGTGTTGTGTTGTATACATATCAGCTGGGGCTGGGTACCACACAGTCAGCTCTCTGCATTTTGATCAATTGAGGATTTCTGTAGTTGTCTCCACCCACTGCAAGAAGCTTCTTTAGCTAGGGGTGAGAGCTACGCTTGCCAGTAGGTCTATGGATAAATATTTATAATTTAGTCCCTATATTATATGGCTTTAAGGCAGATAGTAGTAGATTCTCCTCTAGGGCCCATGATCCCACTAGCTGTGAGTACTAGGTTTACAGTGCCAGGCAGGCCTCTCCTTTTATCAAATGGACACTAATTCCAGTTAGAGAGCTCTTGGTTACTTCCAAGATGTAAGTACCACTATTGCACCCTATTTCCATGTTGGTCATTGATGTGGTTTATTACTTTAAAAGAGGAGATTAGAGATGCAGCTCAGTTTTAGCGTAAATCCTTAGAAAATGTGGAATCGTGGGTTTAATCAGTGGCATAATATAAAATCAGCTATGATGTCACATACCTATAATATCAGCACTTGGTAGGAACTATTTAGAAAGTTTAAGGCCAGCCTGAAATATATGAAAGCCTGTATCAAAAACAAATGAACATAGAAAAGAGCCAAAGGAAAAAAATTCCTCATAGAAAACTCATTATTTTCGTAGGAAGAAATGAAGCAGTGGATTGAGAGATCTGGTTGGGGACCTTGATGTTGAACTTTGATCTTCTAGTCACTTTCCTGGCCTGGGTGGTACTCCTGGTACAGTTCTAAGACCCAATAGTATACAGTGACCCTTTGGACTCCTGGCTTTCTCTCCAGCATTCCACAAACAGGGTCTAGATGAAGAGATCTCTCCATAGATTCTAACAGATTTGTCCCCGTCAAACTCAAACTGGGCCAATTTTTAATTGGGGGTTCCATTCTATTGAACAACAGTCTCACCCAATAGTAATATAATATAACCCACATATATAATTTAGAATTTCACAGAAGCTACATTTAAAAAAAGGAAAGAAAAGAAGAAGGCTAGGGTTGTAACCCAGCGGTGTAGTGTTTGCCTTAGAATGCATAAGACTGAGGTTTGAGCTTTGGCACTGGGAATAAAAAGAAAAGAATCGTGCTAAATTAGTTTCATGATATATTTTATTGACTCCAGTATATTCAAGATATTATCACAGTGATATGTAATCCATACAGAAACATTAATGAAGCACTTTACTCAGCCTGCAAATGACCATGCAGACTTTACACTCAGAACAGATTTCAGTGTTTCTATGCAGATGCTGAATTTTCATTGGCAGACTCGCTCTGTATTTAGAGTTCATAAAATTGAGTGTTGAAAAAAACAGATTCACACATCTAAATTGTTCCAACCACACTTAGATGTTTCCCAATAGCTCCGCTTGAGTAGGAGTAGGAGAGCTTTTTAATTTTAAACTCATTGAAATAAAAGAAATGGGAAAAGCTCACCTCCTCCATTCTGTAGGCAAGAACCCAGTGCTCCTTCACCACACGGAGCTAGTGATCACTGCAATGGGCAGTGAAGATCCAGAATGTCACTCTCCAGGGCCAAGAAGGACGTGTGACCCAGGGCTGGCAGTTCAAAGGAGCACGTGCAATACCTTGAACTCTAGTTCCTGCCATAGTAATCTGGAAACTGGATTTGCTGATCACAAATCCAGCTGAGTCTAGGAGCACAGAGCCTTGCTGCGGGGCTTCCATCGTCTTTGGCCCAGTTTTAAAATCACAGCGCCAATCGTAACCAAGTGCTTAACTGGGCCAAGTATTCAGGTGTAGCACTGAAGTGAGATAGACAAGAGGTGAACAAAGGTCATTGGATTTTAATTACAATTACATGGAAGACCTGGACATAATAAACAGAGACAAGCCAGTGAATGGGAGGATAAAAACAGAATGTTCTAGAACATGGCCAGATAGGCCACTGGAGTTAAGGCTGAGAGTAATTTGTCAGAAGCATGAGAAAGCCAGTTGAAGGAACAGGTCCTAGGGAATATAAAAAAGCCCATGTGGTTTCACCTGCAAAATACAGCATATATCGTGCAGGGGAATCTGGTGTCTACCCATCAGCACGCCAGCCCACTCACTTCTCTTGCCAGGAGAAGCAGAATGCAATGGTGTTATACCCTCAGGTTCCATATTTAGATTATTTTGCTTCAAACTCCAGTTCTAACCACTGTTCTGTGGCCTGGAGCTATTAACTACTCTTAAAGTTTCTGTTTCCAAGTGTGTAAAATGGAGATAACATCTACCTAATTGGATGCAGTGAAGATGAATTAACTTTATTACTACATGTAAGACATCTGGCAGATTCAAGATGAGTAGAATTGCTAGCTTGTGTTATAGTTCATGTCAATGTGTTCTGAGCATGAGCCACAGCATCCCAGGCCAGTTTTGAGTGCTCACAGTTCTAAGGTGGATATAGAGAGTAAAAGTTAGGTCGAAGTTTGGCTAGTTGTCCCAAACAGAGGTATTCTCAGTACTTTCTCTTCCAGTGACGCTACCCTCCTGTCCGCTGGGAGTGTAATTTAGCAAGGCTCAGAGGAAGTGCCTAGCACTCTGGCAAGCTCATCATGCTCAGGTTGGCTCACTTAAGAGGGCGATGAAGACTCGTTGGGAAGGGAGATCAATGCTCCTTGATCTGCAGAAAATCCTCCTAATGCTGCGACCCTTTAATACAGTTCCTCCGGTTGTGGTGACCCTCAGCTGTAGAATTATTTTTGTTACTATTTCATAACTATAATTTGGCTGCTGCGCAGTGTCTCTGTTCTCAAGACCATGGGAAATATGTGTTTTCCAGTGGCCACTGCCCACTGGTTGAGAACTGTTGGTCTGGAGGTCACCTTTCACTCCTGAGTCCTTTTAATTCTTCTCGGTCACTTGCTCGTTCATATATGATCATGACAACAGTGAAGGCACAGTAAAACACTGGCTGATGATGAACAATTGGCGTGGTTGAATGTTTCTCAAAACTCTCCTCTGACTCTGGGTTCTCTCTTAGGTCTTGTCTCTTTGCTAAGCCTCTTGTCTCTGTGCATCCTGTTTAGAGACTAAGATGACTTACAGAAACCTTCCCCTTAGCTCTAGAAAAGCAGTCATTTCTGCTTTCCACTTGGAATGCTCATTAAGGGAGACTTACTCTTCTGGAGACTGGGGCAGCATGGGGCCTTATAACTCTTCCGCTGTTCACTCGAGGGCCTGGTGTGGGGAGGGCTGTGAAGACCGTATGTTGTCATTATTACTTTATTTTGAAAGCCCTAATCAGGGTTCGTCAGCATTCAACATTTCCAGTTGAGCACTAGGAATGTCTCAGAGATTAGGGGAAGACTTGGTGACGAGCCTCTTCCAAGACCCTAATTACAAGTGCATGTGACAGTCAGGACTTCAATGGGCTCCCAGCCAGCTGTGGGACGAGGAGAGAAGGCTCAATGCCAGCTTCCAGCTCCCCAAGCTTCTATACGCAGAGCGAGATGGATGTGAGCCCACACAGTCTCAGAAACAGAAATGCTTGCCCCAGGAGCAGAGGAAAGACCCAGCATCATCTATGCCTGGATACCATTTGCTCTCTGGTTCCTGTGTAAAACGCATGTCTATCACATCCTGCTATGGTCTGGATGTGTCCACTCCTGCTCAAAGTTCATATGTTGAAATCCTGATCCCCAAAATGATCATTATGGGCAATGGGGACTTTGGAGTCATGAATGGGCCATGAGAGTGGAGCTCTCCTGGATAGAATTAGTGCCATTATCAAAGAGGAGCCAGAAAAAAAAATCCCTGACTCCCCTTTTTGTAATCCATGTGATATCAGTGAAAATATGGCTGTCTATGATGGAGCAAATACTCTACCAGAACCTTAGTCTAAGACTTCAGGCTTTCAGAACCTTGAGAAATCCATATCTGTTGTTAATAAGGCACCTCTTCTATAGTGGTTTTGTTATAGTAGCTCCAGATACTGACCGATTCTCTACTTTCTAGACACTCCTTTGGAGCCAAGCATAGGGAAACACACAGAAGATAAAGCTTCCTGTCTATCCTGGGCCCCGTGTTTCAGCTGGCAGGATAAATAGGCTAATAAGAAAAGTGTGCAGTGTATTAAATATTAATGGGGGCCATGGTAAAAGATAGAATGAGGGTAATATGGCAATGTTGGGGTGTGAGTAGATCAAATTTAGGTAGGAATGCTGGACATAGACTCACAAAGCAGCTAATGTTTGCATAGACCCTCAAAAGAGAGGAATGTAGGAAGTCATGAAAATCTATGGGAGAAGAGAGGAAAGAGAGAATGCCATGTGTTCAAGGAATTGCAAAGGTGTGTGTATGTTAGAGGCATGTGAACAAGAATGGGGGTTCAGAGAGGAGAGGTAGGGTCAAGGACAGATAGACCTGAGTCAGGGAGAGATGTTAATGTCGAATGAATAAGGAGACACTGGAGGCTTTTAACAGAGAATTATTTATTGAGGTTGGATCTGGCCTAGGTTTTTGAAAGGACATATTGTAAGCAGGGGACCCAGTCAGGAGTTGTAAACCTAGTAGGAGAGAGTGGTAGCCTACAATAGAGTAGAAGAAACATATACATATAAGGTTCTGGATGGGACATCTGAAAGCATTTGTACTAGATGTGTTGTAGGCTATGAGTAGAGAAGAAAAAGACATGTCTCTTAGGAAGCATCCAGAGAGAGAAAACCAGGAGCATGCTGGCATGTGTGTATGGATCATATATATGTGTTTATGTGTATTTGTGTATATATGTATACAGGCATATATGTGTACACACACACACACACACACACACACACACACGTACACAGAGTCCTAGACAGTGCCTAGGACTTAGCTTGTTGGAACTGCTATAACAAAAGCCCACAGATCAGGCAACTCATTAATGTCAGGAGTTTGCTTCTCATACTTATGGACACTGAAGGCTCTGATCAACCTAGGGGTATGTCTACTCTCTGCTCCCATTACATTAATTACCACCATTAGGAGCCAGATGTATGGCCTTGCTGTGGACTGAATGGATAACTTTGGTAACACATGTTGTACCCGGTGAGCAGAGAGGAGAATGGCTTGGATAGGATAAATTTGAGATGCCCTTCAGTCCTTGAGTTGGTAGTTTGTTGTACAGCTTTTAAGTTGCAGTGAAAAGGGCCAGGCAGGAGGGAGCCCCGTGGAAGCCAGCAATTGCTTACACGTGACAGTTAAAGCTACAAAGAGGATTGGATCACCAGGGACAAGACAGAAAGAAATGCTCTTATCAAGAAGTCAATGCTTGGCAGCTGTCCATTGTCCCTGGGCTGAGGAGAAGTGCATTGCTTTGGCCTCTGGGCCACTGCATTGAACTGGATCAGGCTTGAGTGGGGACCTCTAAGAATATGTATTTTTATGCCTCAGGTGTTCTTGGAGCTGTGTTTTCCTTCACTCAACACCTTTGCTCTGAGTTGAAGCTTTCATGTTTGGTGTGTCTCAGATGCACACACATGAACACACACACACACACACACACACACACACACACACACACACCAGGCCTTGTCTGGTGGGACAGATCCAGAAACACAAGTGAAGAACACGGCCAGGGCATGGGAGAGGGATGGAGACTGCAGGAGGTGCATGGGAGAGGCTGGCAAGGTGGGCCATGGAGTCAGGGCAGCGTGCACTGTTGCTTTCTGATCCAAACCATTCTCCATAGTCGGCGTCTTCTACTGCCATCTCTGTCCAGGTCATCTGGTGGGCGAGCTTTGGGAGGTTCTGTGTTCTCTAGTCAGGCCCCAGGCCACCCTGCCTGCTCACCTCTTGATTTCCCTATACCTCCATTTACCTGTGTTCTCCTGTCCTAGCCTCAGGCCCACTCCATATTACCTTTCCTTCTTTACACTTGACAATTATTCCCTTTCTCTCTGTAATGCAGGAACTAAACTCTAACCTCAAATTCCAGTATCATTAGTAGGAACAAGACCTAGCTTAGGCAGACCCTTAGAGGAATTGGGGAAGTTTCCTTAATATAAAGTTTTAAGGAATTTATGAGCTGAACCACCGGTAGAGGCAGGGCGGAGGCTAAGGCCTGGCTGGCAGAGACTTCGAGATACGTCCGTCTGTCCGTCACAGCCAGCACTGCCCCATCTGCGCTAACTAGCACCCCGGCCTGTCCCGACTCCAAGCTCTGGGTTAACTTTGCAAAGCTGGCAAAGCTGGGAGCTTTGTCACCACATTCAAGAGCTTCTCCCCCATGGCAGGGCTCCAGCACCACACAGCCCATGCATTTCACCCCCAAATGCTTGTGCCCTCTCTTCTGGCCTGCACTGCAATCTTGCTCACATTTCAAGCGTAATTTCATCCATCTGGCCCTGATTCCTGCATCCCTAGTGTGCCGAACAGTCTGAGGTGCCAAGATTTCCTCACAAGCCCATTCTAAGCAGACCCCCAAGTGGGCCCCAGACCAGGGGGCTCCTAGGCATTTTTTAGATTAGGTGCTTATTGCCTACCAGTACACACGGTGGCCTGTTGGGGAGAAGTCACAGGAAGCTCTCTTAGCTGGAGAACACTGTGGCTGAGAAGGAAAAAGGGCCCTAGTCAGAGACCTGGACTCAAGGGTTGTATATGAGAGACCACAAGTCCAAGGCTGGGGAAGGCCTACTGTCCTGTGCAGTACTGATCTTTGTTTTCTGTGTGATATCACATCTAGCTTTTTCTGACTGTGCTTCAGGATGTGGTCTCTTGTGTTTGTCCTGTGAAAAAGACATTCTACACAGACATAGATACTAGAGAGAAAACCAGAGAGGCATAGGAAGACATCACTGGTACTGAGAATCCAAGTTAGACTTCAGGAGTTTTCTTTTGCCGAAGAATCTTTTGGGGCCTTTTGTAGGGATGGACACTTTCTGTGCCCAGCTCCAGGTTGCACCTTGACTCAGGTGTCTGCTCCAGGGAAGCTCACAGGTGATCTTGAGCTGAGCTTGGGTAGAGCATTCCAGGCCAAATCCCGGGGGATTCAGGACTATGTTCTTAGCATCTATATTGATAGCATTATCTTCTCCCAGACAGCTCCCCAGCGGACAGGTCATCAGAGAGTCAAAGGACCCTTGGTGACTGCTCTCATGGGATGTTCGTCTGTGACAGCATGACAAGTATCCAACCCAGAGGCCACACTGTCTCAGATGGTGTCATACTCTGAGATGAATACATTCTAAGAGGAATGGACTCTGAAATGCCAAGAGACCTTAGAGTAAGCCTCACTGGGACCCTGAAATGCCAAGAGACCTCACTGGACTGCCTGAAGTAGTGGTCCATCAGAATCATGGATGAGTATGTGGTTTGGCTAGAACTTTAGGAGGGTCTGAGAATTGCTGTCCATATAGTGAGTGAGGGTTGTGGAGGAGGGAGGGAATCTTGTTTACATGAAATAAAAAGTTTTAATTAATTAATTTCATAACTTAATGTAAAGTTTGGGGTTTCAAAGTGCTTGAACACGTTGGTTTGGGGTTACTGAATATTGCTTACTGTCATTGTCTGCACATGAGAAAAAAACAGCACAGTAAGTCGCTTCTGATCCTGTGGGGGAAAGTTTGCATTCTGTTCACTGATGTCTTTTGGAAGACATGATCATGAAATGATGGATAGGCTGATAAGCATGACTGTAGTAACATTGTGTCATTCACCGTCCTTGAATGGAGGTGACAGTGGTTCCCTTGTTGGGGGACATAAAAGTGAGGGCTGCTGTCCTTTGTAAGGCGAATTTGGCTTATGTGTTAATGATTCTGAAGGGCTCTGTCATCCCTCTAGTTCCTTTCATCTGTGGTTTCCCCTCCATGCTTACAGTTACCTGTGTCCATTAAATGGAACATTCCAGCAACAAGCCATTCATATTTTTTTATTTAATAAATATTTTTTAAGATTTTTATTTATTTTATTATATATAAGTACTGCTGTCTTCAGACACACCAGAAGAGGGAATCGGATCTCATTACAGATGGCTGTGAGCCACCATGTGGTTGCTGGGAATTGAACTCAGAACCTCTGGAAGAGCAGTCAGTGCTCTTAACTGCTGAGCCATCTCTCCAGCCCCCCATTCATATTTTAAATTATATGTCCTTCTGAGTAGGATGATAAAATCTTGCTTTGGTGTATGAGGCCCTGCCCAGGACACAAACCAGTGCCTCTGCCCAGTGTGTCCGTGATGTATACTTTTTGCTCATAATCACTCAGCCATCATCCGCTTGACTGGCATTGGTTTACAATGCTTGCATTTATGTCATCTTCATTTTACTTAATGAATAGTGATTCAGCATTTTATTATAGCATTAATATATTGTTATAATTGCCCTCTCTTACTATTGTTATTAATTTCTTATGGTGAGCAATTTATAAACTAATCATAGGCATGCAGATTCAAGAAGGAACATACTATATGTGGTGTCTCAGTCAGGGTTTCTATTCCTGCACAAATATCATGACCAAGAAGCAAGTAGGGGAAGAAAGGGTTTATTCAGCTTTCACTTCCACTGTTGTTCATCACCAAAGGAAGTCAGGACTGGAACTCAAAGCAGGTCAGGAAGCAGGAGCTGATGTAGAGACCAGGGAGGGATGTTCCTTACTGGATTGCTTCCCCTGCCTTGCTCAGCTTGCTTTCTTATAGAACCCAAGACTACTAGCCCAGGGATGGCACCACCTACAATGGGCCCTCCCACCTTTGATCACTAATTGAGAAAATGCCTTGTAGTTTTATCTCATGGAGGCGTTTTCTCACCTGAAGCTCTTTTCTCTGCGATAACTCCAGGTTGTGTCAAGCTGACACACAAAACTAGCCAGTACACATGGGATTGTCCAATGGGGGTTTTGAAGATGTATTCTATATAGGTAATGGGAGACTGCTGTCACTGGTTCTGATTGTCCAGAATGGAAATGCATTGAGGGGCCATCACTGGTCTTCTTCCCTGAAATGGGACTTAATCCTCTTAGACCAGGTACAAGAGTACAGAGTCCCCTTTCTTTGGATGCAGCTCTAATTTATCCTTTTACCTGGCTGGCGAATCCCTCCTATGGCCAAATTTCTTCAGGCAGAAAGGTCAAAATATGTTTAGTATTTGCCTGAAGATACCAAGTGAGCTGTTGAGTTCCTGAGTCTAGAACAGACAGGTGAAAATTGGTATATCTATTTTGGTAGATACATGGTTGGTAAAGCCCCAACCAGATGGTTTGGAATTATCTAGGGAGATGGGAAGAAAATGAAGGAGGGTTTGCTAATATTAGGAGACCCCTGTATATAGAACTCTGAGAATGCAGATATGGTCAAGAGGAGAATTTGCCAGCCAGGAGGAGGAGGATGAGAAGAAGGAAGAAGGAAGAAGGAAGAAGAAGAAGAAGAAGAAGAAGAAGAAGAAGAAGAAGAAGAAGAAAAGAAGCAGAAGCAGAAGCAGAAGCAGAAGCAGAAGCAGAAGCAGAAGCAGAAGAAGAAGAAGAAGAAGAAGAAGAAGAAGAAGAAGAAGAAGAAGAAGAAGAAGAAGCAAAAGAAGAAGAAGGAGGAGGAGAAGGAGGAGGAGGAGGAGGAGGAGGAGGAGGAGGAGGAGGAGGAGGAGGAGGAGGAGGAGGAGAAAAATAGAGTTGAGAATGTCCATAGACAAAACTGTACATGGCTGTCATGGGGCTTCCTTAGCCAAACAATCCAAACTGATTGTCCTGAACAAATGAAATCTGAACTCAAAGAACAGGGCCAGGGTGTGTGTGGTAGAAGTGCTGTCTTCTCATGGCAGTGAGGGAAGAGCCACATAGGGATTCTCCCTGTTATCTGCTCTTTGCTTATCATCTGTTGACTTTGAGAGCATCACCCTCCTTTCTGCCTTCATCCTCACATGGAACTTTCCTTGTGCCCATTCCCATGGTTTATAGGGACTTTATGGGATTAGAGACCGGTCATATATAGTACAACATTGTTGCTGTTCATCACTTTTGCAGAAGAGCAGTATCAGAAGACATCCAACACTGACATGGTACAACTTGTCCATCTGTTTTGTGGGATTTCCACTGCAGTCACTGTCTTCTTGCTCCAGTGGAGACAAGTTTTTAAGTCTCATAAACAGAAACAAGAATTTATTTGCTAAGAACTGTAGCATAGAGGTACTTGACATATGATGGCTTATCAGCAATATCTACTTTTTTGACTCTCTTTTTATTTTAATCTATTTTTATATTTTTATCATCTTTATCCACTTTACATCCTCATTGTTGCTCCTTGTCCCCTTTTAAACAGTCTCTCCACCATCCCCCCATCCTCCCTACCTTTCTCCTCTGATAGGGTGGAGTCCTTGCCTTACCCCCATACCATGGCACATCAAGTCTCTGCAAGATTAGGTGCATCATTCCCACTGAGGCCAGAGAAGGTAACCCAGTTAGGGAAACATACTCCATAGGCATACAATAGCTTTAGGGATATCCCCTGCTCCAGGCATTGGGGAATCCACATGAGGACCGAATTGCACACCTGCTACATATATGTGGGGAGTGGGAGTGTAGGTTCATCCCATGTATGCTCTTTGGTTGGTGGCTCAGTCTCTGATATCCCCCAAGGGGCCAAGTTAGTTGACTCTTCTGGTCTTCCTGTGGGGTTCCTATCCCCTTCTGGTCCCTCAATTCTTCCCCCAACTCTTCCATAAGAGCCCCTGCGCTTCATTCAGTGTTTGGCTGTGGGTCTCTCTATCTGTTTCAGTCAGCTACTGGGTGGGACCTTTCAGAGGACAGTTATGCTAGGCTCCTGTCTGCAGGCATTACAGAATGTCTTTAATCATGTCAGGGATTGGGGCAGCATCTACTTTACGTCAATGTCTTGGGACTGACAAGATGCGAATAGTGTTTCCAGGAGCCAAGCTATGACAGTGTTGTTAGCTTTTTGCTCTATTTTCCTTAAAGATTTACGTATTTTTATTTTATGTGCATAAATATTTGCCTGAATGTCTATAAGTGCATTGTGTAATACAATATTCATAGAGGCACGAAGAAAGCATCTGATCTCCTGGAACTGGCTTTACAGATGGTTGTGAGTTGTCATTCAGTTGCTAGGAACTGAGTCCTGGTCCTCACTGAGAGAAGTAAATGCTCTTAACCACTGTGCAACCTCTCCAACCCTGCAGCTCCATTAAAAATTTCTCAAAGGCTGATGATAAAGATGGCGACATTTCATGTAGCTGTATGATGCCAAGGGAGAATGACACAAGGTTCTCTGAGAAACTATTACAACTTTTCTGTCTTACTTAGGGTTTCTATTGCTGAAAAGAAATACCATGGCCATGGCAACTCTCATAGAGGAAAACATTTAACTGGACCTGGTATGCATTGTAGGAAGCATGGCACAGATGGTGCTGGAGAGGTAGTTGAGAGTTCTCCATCTGGATCTGCAGGCAGCAGGAGGAGACTGTGAGCTGCTATGCCTGGCTGGAGCTCCTAAGTCTTCAAAGTCAGTCTACAGGGGTACACTTCCTCCACACCTACTCCAACAAGGCCATGCCTCCTAACAGTGTCACTTCCAGAGGACCCTGCTATACCACTCCTGGGCATATACCCAGAGGATTCCCCAGCATGCAATAAGGACACATGCTCCACTATGTTCATAGCAGCCTTATTTATAATAGCCAGAAGTTGGAAAGAACCCAGATGTCCCCCAATGGAGGAATGGATACAGAAAATGTGGTATATTTACACAGTGGAATACTACTCAGCAATTAAAAACAATGAATTCATGAAAATCTTAGGCAAATGGTTGGATCTGGAAAATATCATCCTAAGTGAGTTAACCCAATCACAAAAGAACACACATGGAATGCAGCCACTGATAAGTGGGTATTAGCCCAGAAGCTCAGAATAGCCAAGACACAACTCACATATCAAATACCATTCTATGTACTGTGGTCACCACAGGGTGCTGCAGCTTCATTTGAAGCTCTTCTAGCTCCACCTTGAGACTACGGATGGCCACTTTGAGTTGACAGCCTCTGGATGCCACATGATACCTAGTCCTCCTTGGTTCTCCCAAAGAAGATCCAGGTAAATGAACCCGGTAGCACCATGAGACCAACAAAATGGTCCTATCATTCCCGTGGTGGCCTCAGGCAATCACTCAGCCTTGCAGGTGTCCTTTGGGTCTGGAAGACATAATTGTTGCTTTTACGACTAGTGCAGAGAAATGATGTTTTTGTGTTTTCTTCTTTGAACCTGAGCTTGACAAATCACGAGGGCTTGGAGAACAGTTTTCACTCTATTCTCTTAGGTCTTGGCTAAAGGTAATAACTGTTATACCTGCATTTCCAGGTCCTGGAGAAACTACAAAGGAATGAGAGCAATCTTTGGGAGAAAAAAATTCCTTCAAGCTCAGAAACAGGATAGATGAGAGTCTTTATTAAAGATACTGTCCCTCAGCCTGGTCTTCCTGGTAAGGACAGCTATTTGGAAGGACAGGTGATCTTCTGGATCCTAGACATTCCAAAACCTTTCAATCTGCCTAAGCAGATGATCATCCTTGAGTAAGGCAAATTTGCGATGATTTGGAGCAAAGAGAAGGGGCTGCTTTCTCGGTGCTATTCCCATACAGAACTGGGTCCCGACAGAGAACTCTACAGGCTGGTGGCAGCAGATGGCATCATGGTTCCAATGACTGGCTTAGGGTGCTAATTTTGAGGAAAAAGCAATTAAGTAAAAATGGAAGGATCAGCAGAGAATGTAAGAGAATGTGGTCCTTTGCAAGTAGAAAGCAACCCTCCCTGTGAAAGTTTCCTTGCCAGTTGAAATGCAAGATATAACATTGGCTTGTCCTTATTGTCCTTAGCTTGTTCACTTTAAAGGAGAGAGAAACAGAGACACACACACACACACACACACACACACACACAGAGAGAGATAGATAGATAGATAGATAGATAGAGAGAGAGAGAGAGAGAGAGAGAGAGAGGAAGTGATCTAGTCAGATGGATGTTTACATCTGTGGTGTGAACAAGATTTGTGATCACAAATTGTTAAACCACTTTCTTGGCTACTGGGGACTTATATCTCCTGCCAACCAGGGCACTAAATAAAATTCTTGACCCCCGTTTTCTTTCGAATTCCTTTCTTCCCTTTTAGACTGTCCACACAGGCTGTAGCTTCATATGTACTCCTCTTGGGAAGTTCCAGCCTGGTGGCCTGGTTGCTGGATTTCAGGAGATGCTTGGGCAGGAACTGGTCTCAGTCTAGGGACATGGGTGTGTTTCTGTTCCCTGTGATCCTTTATCCACACCTAGTACATTGTAGGCATGCACAATGTTTATTCAGAGTGATAGGATGAATCATAGAAGTGCAATGAGAAAGGATGTAGTCCCTCTGAGCCATCTGAGATCATAAGGGGCCTTTGCGGCAAATTAGTTAATACCCGATGGTCACAAAGACACTGTTCAGGGTGTTTGGCCATGCATGTGTTGATGTAGATCTTGTAAAGCAAAGAAGAGAGCCAAGGGACCATTAAGATAATAAAATGAGAGAATATCAGAGCTGTGCCTGGTACTTGTAATTGCCAGTAGGGAGTTTGGTGAGGAAGTACAATCCACTCGGTTGTAGGGGGCAGACTGGGTATGAGTGTGGCCTCATTTCTTACCAGCTACACCCTGGTGGAGTGCTCGGCTTGCCTATCTCTCAGATTCACTGTTGCACAGGAAAACTTCCTGTCCATCATGTTGGGTGCAGACATCAATGTGAACAAGTGAGCACTGGGACGACAGTGCACTGTGCACTGAGGGCTATGCATGTAGAAATGACTGTTATGGATAGAACTCTCTGGCTGCCCACTGGCTGTGTGAACCTAAAATGTCATCCAAAGGCCCACTTATTAAATATAGCCTGGTTGTCAGTTGGTGGGCTTTGGGAAGTAATCGGATCACAACGAGTATGGCTTCCTCAGTGAATTAATCACTGATGGATTAGTAATTTGATACCATTATGGGGAGATAAGTCCTAGTTAGAGGAAGTGGACCAGTGCGGGAATATCCTGGAGGCTATAGTCTGTTCCTGCATCTCCATCTCTGACTCTTCCTGTGTTACCACACTGTGAGCATCTTTGCTCCTCACAACACATTCCCGGAATGGTCTGCCCTTTCATGACCCAGTAAAACATGGGCTGACACCTGGGAAACGGTGAGTCCAAATAAACCTTCATTCCTTGTATTGGGTATTTTGTCCCATTAATAAGAACTGACTGAGAACACATTGAATTGCGGGGTAGGCCTTGGTTTTATGGGTACAGGTTTTTGCTCTTTCTTTGCCCCCCACCCCGCTCATTCTTGACTCCTTTACATCTGTGTTTCTCCCAACAGCTAAAATTAATTATTTGCTAATGCTTGCAGAGTGTCACAGTCAGGGCAAAGCTGGGGTGGGGGTGGGAGGGCAGAACACATTGCTTTCATCATGAAGCAGAGTCGGGATGGAGAAGGTGGTAGCTGGATCAAATATCTGTCCCTCACGTGCGGCCAGTGGACACTGATGCTGGTGTTTTGACACCTATCAGCTGGCTTTAATTCCAACAATTCCTTGTCAGAGCAGTGAGGCTCATTTGGATAAATCAGAACCAGCCTGGATCTGAACTCGTTTCTTTCACTTAACAATGGAGCTTGCTCCCTTTCGGTCTCTTCCTTGGCGTCCACAGAAACTGTGCATCCTAAAATAAGTGAAGCCACTGTCAGTTTTCTTTCTTTCCAGATAGGCATTGGCTCCTCTCTTAGGACAATTAGGCTTGATCAGGTTTTGTGTAGGTGTGGCTGAAAGTTGTCTTCCCTCCCAGTTCTTCATTTTTCTGCCTTAGAATGGAACCCACTGGGGGGGGGGTGAAGGATTTATACATCTCCTCTCCCCAAGGAACATCTTTGTAAGTGGTTCTCACAAGCTAACATCCTTGGAGATTTTATTTTAAGGTGTTGAGAGAGATCTATGGGCTTAAGCACCTGTAGCAGAAGGGTCAGGTTTGTACCTAAAGCACCAGTGAGGCCTATGACTGCCGAGTGGAGTTGTGTGTTGCGTTATACTTACTGCTTGGGAGACTCAGAAGATGGCCCACTCCTGAGTTTACTGACTGCAAAGTTACTCCTGGGAAACACACACAGTGAGGTGAAGAGAGCGGGGGTCTCCAGGTGACCAACAGAGCAGTTCTTATTAGACTAGCTGACTCAGTGAAAATACTCATGAGACCCTACTTCTTATGTGGCATTGAGGCCGCAGTGAGATGTGTCTTGCTTCCAACATGAAGAGACTTGTCTTCTAGCAAGAGGGATTGGTCATGAAATGATTCTTTTATGAGGGAGGTTATTGGTTATGATGGAGGTAGGACCAGGCAGGTAGCAGGACAAGGGAAATTCACTTCTTGAGTACAGGGGGGTCTTAGAAAGCATCCTGGGATAGGCAAAGAAGGAGCTCTGTAAAGGAACAGTTGGCATCAGCAGACAAGGCAGCAGCAGCAGGAAGGGGTAGTGGTGTTGAACTATGGAGTTTTGCTTTGACAGAGAGGTTCACTGGGGGTGTGGATGTCTTGGTGCTGACCATGAGACAATTATGGGAAAATGGGGCTGGTGAGTCAGATACTTTAGAAGAGCCACCACTTTGACAGTTGAATTTGGATTTGATTTGGATTTGAATCCCAGCTTCACTATTTGGAATCTGTACGATCTTTTAGAAGGAAAAGGAGGGTTTTCAAATGCTTGGTAGGATGTAGTTAGAGCAGAGTATGATAAAGAAAAACATGGGAAGAGACTAGATGAAAACAGAAAGAAAGGCCATGTCTTAAAAAGAATGTATCTGCTCCATAGAGGTAGTTAATGGAGGAATTAGTTTTACAGGATGCACAAGGCCATCTGATTCTTGTCTTGGAGAGGTTACTCAGGAGGTGGGGGGGAGGTCAGAGAAGATCAGAATCTATAGAGGTCAGAGAGGACAAGGACGATGTGCTGTGAGGAGAAGCAGGGACATATACTGTAAAAGGAAACAGGAAAGCAGAATTGAGAATACACCAAGGACATCTGAAAGTTCAAGGTCAGGCAAGGGGGGGTGGCGCTGAGGAGGACAGGAGGACCAGGAATTTCTCTCTTGTGGTTGGTGTAGCCACATTCCTGGCTGGATGGAAATTTTATGCTTTCGAGAAGATTGGACACCTGGGACACTGTATGTACAAAGATGACTTCATGGATTCCTGAAGATGTGTTTTGGGTCCTTGTGCCTCATCTCTTCCCTTTCCTCCTTGGCTCCGTCCTGCATGGGAGTCTTCTTGCCAGTCTCCATGGTGATGGTCGATGGTATCCTAAACACATGATCTCACCTAGTAATTATGCAAAAGAGCGAGGTCCAAAAGGAACTTTGGGGACTGAAGAGTCTCCTTGGGATTGGAACTCTCCGCCAGATGTCTGTGAAGTGGGCCCCTTGGGAGAAGATGGGCCAGTCCTGCAGTTGTGACAGCGTCCTTCTGCTCCCTGGAATCACAAAGGGCTTTCTGTAGCTAACAGTGGCTGTGAGATGCTGTAAAAGAGCTGAATGAGTTGGCTGGTCTTGGGTCATAGCGTTCTTCAATATGTAAATAATCCAAGGCAAAAGATAAATTTGATAAATCATCTGTACTAAATAATATTATTCTTAATAAGAAATGAAGTTTAAAACTTTTATACTAAAGAAAAAGAAAACTTTGGCTGAAAATGTGACAAAGGACGCAGTCATTAAATTTACAATGGAAAAAATTCATTCATAAATTCATTCATTCATTCATTCATTCATTCACCTTTTCAATGAATGTATTGCTGTGTAACAGGTACTGTTCTTTTCGTAAGCGGTACAGCAATAAGCAACAGGAAAAACATCTCACTCTCATGGGGCCCAAATGCTTTTAACTATCTTGTTTGTTTTTTAAGCATTGTCTTCTAAATAGTTCTTTTGTTTGTTTTTCATCTTTCGTTGAATTGAACCTGGAATGCAAGTACTTTACTACTGACCTATACTGCCCAACTTCTAATTAGTGTTTTTTGTTTTGTTTTGTTCTTTGAGACAGGGTTTCTCTGTATAGCCCTGGCTGTCCTGGAACTCACTCTGTAGACCAGGCTGGCCTCGAACTCAGAAATCTGCCTGCCTCTGCCTCCCAAGTGCTGGGATTACAGGCGTGCGCCACCACTGCCCTGCTTCTAATTAGTGTTTTAACATTCAGTTCCATGCACATTCTGTATTTACTTCAGATTATTTCCCATAATGCTCAGTTGAGAATTTGTCCGTGCTCTCATAGTGAAGCACTTGCCCTCACCATTGATAATGAACTCTATTTTTCTTGCTGAGATACTAGTCTTCTTTGAAAAAAAAAGTCATATTTGGGTCTGGATGTGTTATTCAAGTGACTTGTGTAACAATTCATAGCATGGCTCCATTATTGTCATGTGGCTTTATGTCCTGTCAGATGTCATTGGTGTCACAGGGTTTTGGGAAGGGTTTGACAATAACTCGGACACTCCTTGAAATGCTTTCCCTGTGATTGGTTCTGATGGTTTATTCATTTATCTTCTGCTTTAATGGAAGATTTGTGGAGTTTTGAACAGTTCTGGACCAAGAGAACTTATCCCTCACAACTTGCAAAACTGATTTCAATTATTCTCACATTCTATGGTTTTCCTAAACCGGTGACCACTTTCTCTGGCTGTTACTCCATCACATATGGTCATGGCTGGATGGAGACACTGTCACCTCCAGTCTCAAACACCTCTATTCAAAGGAAGCACAGGACCTGCTAGAACCCATCCTGACAATCCTGTTCTTGCTCTCCTGTAACGAATAACTGTTTTGTAACAAAAAGTGGGGGTGGGGGTGGGGAATTTGAAAAAAAATCAATTTTCCTAAGGAGGACATATGATATTTGTGTACCTTTGGTTTTATGCCTCACAGAAAGTTTCAAAGGATGTTAATACACTTTGCAGTGTTTCCTTCTAACATTTTTTTAGGCTTTAAAAAAAATTATCATTTTTTCTATTAACTTAAATGGAATATTTTCCCATTCTATTTCTAACTAGTAAACATTAAACTCTTACTCTTAGTTCTGCTTGTTTTTCTCTAAGAGTTTGTTTGTATCATTTACAATAGTGTTATTTTATCTTTGGCCTTTAAAAATATCATGTTTTGGAAGCTGGGTGTGGTGGTACATGCCTTTAATCCCAGCACTTGGGGAAGCAGAGGCAAACAGACCGCCAAGTTTGAGGCTAGCTTAATCTATAGAAGGAATTCAAGGACAGCCAGGGCTATACTGAGAAACCGTGTATTTAAAAACCAAAATAGGTAAGTAGATAAATATAAATAAATATTTAGGTCCGGGAGCTGACTCAGTGGGTAAAGGCATTTGCTCCACGAACCTGACAGCCTGGGGTTGATACCTGGGACCCACGTAAACGTGAAAGTGGGGAGCTGGAAAGGTGGTTCCAGGTTGTGAACGGTTTTGCAGAAGACCTGATTTCAGGTCTCCGCACCAGTAGGGCAGCTCCAGCTCCAAGGGATGTGAGACCTTCTTTGGGCCTCCGTGGGAATACATGTAATTCACATGCATACATGCGAGTGAAGTTCTCGTGTCCACAAAGTAAATACTTGTTAAAAAGTGGAATGGGAGAATTGACAGCATGGAGCTGACCTTTAACCTCTGCATGTGCGCATGGCATGAACACGCCTCCCCATTCACCAACCCTCAGTAAACATAGAAACTAAATATGGTATTTTTACTTCATGTTACTGACAAGAAGTAGTGCCCTCTCTGGGACAGTGGCAGAAGTCTTACCAGGCAGCCTTGCTTCTACCTGAGGACACGTGGGTCTCTAGCTGTCCTGCCACTGGCATGTTGGCTTCAGGTGTCAGATCCTGTCTTCCACAAAACTGTTATATTAAAATATTACTAGACTCCGTTTAAAGGACTTTTAAGGTTTTCTTTTCTAGTTGGCATATTGATGTGGACTCACCCATAAAACTACCTGTTCTCAGAACCTTTTATACAGACGATTTTTATCAGTGTTTCGTTTCTTTCCAGCAAGTACCATGCAATTGAGTTACAAACAAGCCCTCAGGGTTTTAAAAGTAAATATAGAATTTTTTGGGATTTTTTGTTTTTGTTTTTTGTTTTTGTTTTGAATTTTTTCCCCCGAGACAGGGTTTCTCTGTATATCCCTGGCTGTCCTGGAACTCACTCTGTAGACCAGGCTGGCCTCGAACTCAGAAATCCACCTGCCTCTGCCTCCCAGAGTGCTGGGATTACAGGCATGTGCCACTACCGCCCGGCTTAGGATTTTTTTAAAAAGTAAATTTAGGTTTTGTCGGCCCTCATCTATAGCTCTTCTCAGCTGTGTATAGTTCCTGGGCTCTGGGCTGGCTGGATCTTCTCCTGAGGGCTTTGGACATTGAATAGGCACACGAGTGTGTCAGTTTCTTTGTGTTCCTGAGACCAAATTACCTCACATAAACAACTTAGGGGAAGAAGGGATTCCTTGGCTCATGCTTTAGAACAGTGGTTTTCAACCTGTGGGTTGTGACCCCTTTGAGGGTTGAATGGTTTTTTTTCACAGGGGTCACTTAAGACCATCAGAAACCACAGGTATTTATATTACAATCCATAACAGTATTAAAATTACAGTTGTGAAATAGTAACGAAAACCATTTTATGGTGGGGTGGGGTCACAGGGGTCACTACAACTTGAGGGACTGTGTTAAAGGGTTGCTGCATTAGGAAGGTTGAGAGTTGCTGCTTTAGAGTCTTCATGCATAGACTTGAGTCTCTGTGCTTGGGAAGAACACCACGGTAACAAGAGGGTGGGGTGGAGGAGCTTCCTTACCTCGTTGTGGACAAGAGGTAACCAAAGAGAAGGAAGAAAGGACCAGGATGAGGGAGAAGACAGGCTGAAAGACCTATGGCACAGTAATAATCCATTTTGGTCAGACAGAGCTTGGCTCCTCCTAAAGTCTCCAGACTCTCCTCAAATAGTCGCACTGCCTGGGCACTAAGATCTTAGTGCATACTCTCTCTCTCTCTGTCTCACTCTCTGTCTCTCTCTCTGTCTCTCTCTGTCTCTGTGTCTCTCTGTCTCTGCCTGTCTGTCTGTCTGTCTGTCTGTCTCTCTCCCTCACTCCTCCTTGAATGAGAGGCACCCTCTAGCCAAATTACAGCACCTGATTTTACTCAGACTTTTTTTTTTGAGTAGCTGAGACAGGTTAAACATTTCAGTAAGAGATCCTCAAGGGAGACAAGGGAAAAGACTGCACAGAGAATTCAGCAAGCTGTGGCTCTCACAGTGCATTCCCTAAGCTCTTAACTTTTGATCATGAGCATCTAACTTCTAGCCCTAAAGGGCTGGCAAGAGTTTAAACCCCTTGGCCCAGGTTTTGCCATTCTAGTTATAGGCAGACTTCAAGTAGAAGATTCTATTTTCATAGGGGAAATCAGTCTTAGACATCTTGACATTCTTGTGGCCAAGGCCACATGTACTAGAAGTACTGTAATCCATTCCTTTCCTTATTCCTTATTTCCTGGTATTCCATGTGAAGGTAACCTTCCTTTAGGCGAGTATAGCCCTTCACGCTTTAGGGAGGCTCTGGGCCAGGATATTGCTAACCCTACTGCTGTTCTTAGGGAAATAACTTAGGGATACTGTTACTATGTCAGAACAAGGGAGAGTAATATCTTTACAAAACCAACTCTTGTTCATTTCTGAGACAACAAATTTTGACAACTCTACAAAGGCTTCAATACTCTTTATCTTCAGGATGAGGTAGTAGAGCTTGAAAGAAAAATAATTCTAGTGTTTTTGTTCACGCTCTTTCTTCATTTGGGTAACACTTTGCATATCCTGTTATAGTTTGAGCGGGGAAGTGGACCTGGCAGAGGTGTTTGTGGAAGGTCTGATTCCCTATCTGGTGGTGAGTTGCTGGGAGGTTGTAAGAACTTTAGGAGGTAGGAGCTAGCTAGGGAAGGTCTGTCCCAGGGCATACGGTCTTGAAAGTTATATCTGGTTCCTAGTCTTTTCTCACTATGCTTCTTGGCTGCCATCCACTGAAGAGCCTCTTCTACACATGCTCCCACAAGGCTTGGCCCAAGTATCCAAAGACGAGCAACAATGACTGATGCTTTGAAGCCACGAACCAAGTTATGTCTTTCCCCCTTTAAATTATGTCAGATACTCCGTCTGTGTTGTGGGGAAACTAATAGACCAAGTTGCGTAGATGTAAGATGACGTTTGGGTGCAGGAGAGGTGTAAATGCAGATTGGCTCAGCCATTGGCAAAGCGAGATAAACTATTAGCTCAGGGATCTGACCTTTGCCAGGCAGGTCAAGTTCAGGCGGCTGACTATAATGGGGTGCCGCAGTTAACTCGTGGGAGGAGTCCACTCCTGATGTCTCAGTCTCACTACCAGAAGGTATGTTCGGAGAGCTTCCCATACTCATTCATAAACGCTGCCCCTCAGCATCCAGGGGTGCTGGAAAATTGTGAAGAATTTAAAATAACCCAATAATGTTGAGGCCTTTAATGTTTTTCTCAAAAGCCAAATGAGCTTGACTTCCTAAGGAGCTCCATCTTCTTCTTCAGTACATACACTCTGGAACTGGAAGGAATGTTTTTCGCTTTTGCTTCCTTTCCCCCAGATGGGCATTGTGAAGATTCAATGCTGCAGATTAAAATCCCGAGCGTCCTGTCAGTGGGGAAGAGACACACTGCATAATGGAATCCTGCAATGGAACCTTACCGTGGAGCTGTCTCTCTTGCTGGAGTGGCTCTCTGTGCTTTACTTGCCTTCAACGGCTAGCTCAGGTTTAAGGCTCTCCAGAACTACCTCTGGATTTCATTCAAGAAATATCCTAGTGAATGTCACAGTGATGATTGGATATTGAACCAAGATTTACTATTGTTTTTAGAACAGCTTGGCTCTCAGCAAGAGACTTGGAGGTTCTTTCCATGGAAACTCTTCCCCTTGTAGTAGTTTGTATTTATAGTCTATTACATGGTCCTAGAATATAAGAGCTTCTCAAGCCTCCTATGCAGCAACTCTTGAATATAGTTTCCTATGTGTGGTGACCCTCAACCACAAAATTATTTTTGTTGCTATTCCATAGCTGTAAGTTTACTACTATTACGAGTCATAATGTAAGTATATGAAATGCTGGTTATGTATCCCCTGTGAAAGGTTGGTTGACCCATAATGGGATTGTGATGCACAGAGTGAGAGCTGCTGCTCTAGGTATTATTCCTGGAATTTTCCTTCTGGAAGATTCTTAGAGGTTCATACATAGTTTGCCGAGGTAGTACTCTCTAGACAATCAGGCAGCCAGGACACACATCTCCATCACTTCCATTCAATTTGGCAAGTGTGGGACAGAATACTACAGAGAATTTGCTCTGTTTGTAGAGGTTGTTCATGGAGGCCAAACCTGAATCCCTCAGTGTTGTATGATCAAAGTGGCGTGAGAGAAAGTGCAGCCAATGCCATTACACGACTGGTTCATCTCTCCCTTTTTACAGTGACCGGCAGTACACATCTAGGTATTCGTTAGGTATTAGGCTCTCCAACCCAAGACTGTTTCTGTTCTGATGGTCTGTAGCTCACATTTGGAGTGGCCAGAGGATAGATAAATACTGGCTGTGTTGGTGGTTTAGGACTGACACTGCAAATAATACAGACTGAATGGTTTAGAATAGAGGTGCGTCTTGTGATTTGGAGAGGCTGTATGTCCAAGATCAGGGGCTCACTTCAGGGTTTTTCTCCTTGGCTTGAGGATGGCTGTCATCTCATTCCTGGCCCACTAAGTTACCCTTTAAGATACATTATACTGTTGCTTCTTTCATACTGCACTGTAGGATTCCAGTGTATATGTGTTTGGAAGGGATACATTTTGTTTACAGTTTTAAGGGAAAAAAACCTATCATTTAGTAGTTTCTTCAAAATGTTTGAAGAAACACACACACATACACATACACATACATACACATATATATATACACACATTTACTTATTTTGAGATTTTTAGTAGCAAGAAGAAATTCTTAGCTGTGACCTGTGTTAGCCCTTGTCAGGAGTCTCTTCATTAGTAAAGCCAATCCAAGATGTCTGGGGCACTGGGATGCTCAGGAAATCGTTTTATGTCTATCTTTTTCTGTCTTTCATGCTTACATGTACATGCACGCACACATGCACGCACACACACTGCTTTGAACCGATGCCTTGAATGGCTGAATGTGATTATGGCTTCTTTCTCAATGGCCTAAATGGGGTCACACAAGCTCAAAGATTCAGTCATAAACCAGCACATTTCCACAAGAGTGGAACCTGTTTCTGATGGAACCTGAAACAAGGCTTTGCTACCTCTTAGGATCCATCTCGGCTCTGAAGTCCAGGGAATAATACAATTGTTTTCAGCCAATAGTCTTGGGCCTCTCATTTCCATAGCCATTTCAAGTTGGTCATCTGAGAACAGAGAAATGCCTGATTAAGGTTGTCCCCACCCCATTCACTTACCCCCTTCTCTACTTGAGTCTCTGGGACAGAAATGATGTCCAAGTACACAAGAATGACATACTAATTTTATATGTTTTATTGAGGGACAATAGTCCTTGTTATGGAGTGGGCTACAATACACAGACACACTAGAGATGTGTGCACAGCCCTCAGAAAGCATCTGGCAGCTGGAACTCTTTACCACGGCAGTGGTAGCTGCAGGACAGGGTGCCACTAGCTGGCCGGAGAGTGGGCACACGGCTCCTTGTATGAAGCCTGTGTTGCCAGGAAGAGCATTTAATGTGGCCAAATATGTGTGTAGCAGGGCTTAGAACTGAGTCCAAGGAACCAAAGACCCAAAATATCATTTGACAGTTATTAGTTCTTTTGTTTTTTTTTTTTGCTGTCTGTTCATTTCTTTAATACCACAGTAACTGTTTCAGCTTTAATTAATTATAAATATTTTTATGTTTTATTTATATGAGAAGTACACATTTGGTAAAGAGCTAATTAAATGTCTACATATTAAAATGCCAAAGCTGGGAGGTCTCCTAAAGATTATCTAGTCCCATTTCCTCTACTAGCTGTATTAGAAAGTGCAGTCCAGTAAAGAGAGATGATTAACATGGAATCATCCAGTAAAGTTGCTGATGCGATTTGAGTCATCTAAGCCTGCCTACAGTGGAGAGGCACGCACTCTGCATCTTAGAAATTTCTCATGGGTGAGCCACGGTGTCTGATTCATGAGTCTTGCTTAATTGGCAACAGTAAGAGACGATGGGCTATTAGGGTAAATGCATCTCATGCAGGTTTTGATACAGCCATTATCATTACAACACATTTGTTCCATGTTGTTCTGCATGCACAGTCCTCTGTTATTACACATGGCTGTGCTGTAAGGTTTACCTTCACTTTGTAGGTACCACAAGGGTGGACTGGTTATCCCTGGAAATGGTTACAGCTGTAAAAGTGAACTCAGGTACCTGTTTCTTCTCTTACACACTATCCAACTGTGGAAGACTTTTCTCCATGCTCTGATACATCAAGACCTCACCAGATGTAGCTCTTTGACTTTGAACCTCCAGTTTTCAGATCCATGAGGCTTTCTGCCTTTTGTCCTGAGTTGGTACACTGAGAAGGCTCTTGGTAGATGAAAACCTTGTGATCTTGGACTTCCTAGCTTCAAGAACTGTAATAATAAACCTCTGCAAATTGTCCAGCCTATGTGTGAAGCAGTTTGAGATTGATGAAGATGCACACAGTCTACCCCTGAGATACGTGTAAGACCAGCTTCATGCAGGCGCTGGATGTATAGCGGGTTTCCTTTCGAATCTTCCGTATGTAGCATACTTTGGTTTTCTCCTCTCTACTAGTAGCTATACCCTTGTGCTCCCGACAACTGAAGGTCTAAAGATCCTTCTTCACTGATACTGTGTTTAGTGAGTAGGGAGATCAGATTTCCAGAGCAAAAGGATGCTTCTTTAGAGCTTTGATGCCTTAGCCTTCTACCCTGTGATATCTCTTCCTTTCTTATACCCTCTTGTTTTTGTGACCAACTCTGAGTAGCAACTTGGATCTTGACCACTGAGTCACTGTTCAGAGTCCTTCCTTCGCTCTTATGGCACAGTGCTCAGTTGTCTCCTTAGCTAATAATTATCATGTCTGCTCTTCTCACGATGCTTGTCAGCCCTATAAGAACCAGCCCTTAGGTCCAGAGATAGCCGGTAACTTTGACATCATCTAGTGAGTCATCAATACATCTCCCAATAGCTTTGTCCTCTGGGGGTGTTTCAGGGCTGTTTTCCTGGTGGCATGGAGAGGACATTCGAGTGCAAGGGGAAAAGAAAAAAAGCAGAAAGCAGGGGTGTTGAAAGATGGCAGCCAGCATGGTGTTTGCTGTCTGAGGGTGGCCACTTGTCACCGTTGGTTTGGGTCAACTGTCTCTGGGGTCTGCCAAGCACAAATCTTGGATGGCAATAAATAGAGCAATTTAACTCTAACCCGGAGTCCCAAGAGTTGGGGAGTCATGGGAGGAATTGTGGATCCAAGGAGCTGCTGGCATGCCTGGGGCATGGTAACATGCTCCTTCCTTCTGAGAAGGGCTGATTCAGTTGTGCTGAGCAGCTGGGGAGCTTTGCCTCAGATGCCTCCCAAGGCTCTAATACTCTGGCTGTCAGGCCTTGGCTGCCTTTTGTCTGATTGGCCCTGGGAAGTCCTGGCTGAATGGCCCGTGGGCCCCCACTATGCAGGAGGTGAGAACTCCTCGTCCTGAGCCTGGCTTGCCCCTGCCTCACCGGTGCCAGCTCTTGATTAAGAGGTCCCAGGAGCTTGGATCTCTAGGCTGATGTTGCTGGGTCGGATTCAATTCTTTCACGCTTGTCAGTCCTGAAGGAGGCAGAGGCAGACACCATGGTGAGGCAAGGCGGCTCCTGCTGGAGCACAAAGGGAAGAAGTCACTGCCCTGTGCGGCTCATCTTCAGGGTAATGGCTGGGCTCTGGACTTTATGGCCTGGTAGAATGCAAGACCCAATAGTAGAGGAAGTGCACCGGACACAAAAGAGTTGCACTTGTGGGAACAGTTTACTTCTCCCCAGCCCCTGTTCATCAAAGTCCCTTTAGTTATTCTATCCTTGTCAAAGATCCCCACTTCCCTTGGCCACTCCTTGCAGGCAGTCCTACCTCAAGGCCTTTGTTTAGGCTACTCTTTTGTCTTTAACACAGTATCCTCTCTGTCTTGCCTCAACTCATTCCTTTTCTTTCTGTTTTTTCAAATTAAATGTTTAAAATTTTCTTCTCTCATATATTTCATCCCTATCACAGTTTCTCCTCCCTCTTCTCTCTTTCCCTCATCCACTACCTCTTCTCTCCTCCAGAATCCCTTCAGAAAAGAGCAGTCCTCCCAGCGATGTCAACCAAAATTGACATCTCAGTTACACTCCGACTAGGCACATACCTAGGCATACCTAGGCACATACATAGGCATATCAAGCCTGGGGAATACAACTCAGGAGGAAGAAAGGATCCTGGAAACAGACATAAGAGTCAGAGACATTCCCCTGTTCCCACTCTCAGGAGTTTTACAAGAACACCAGCTATACAACTATACACGTATGCAGAGGGCCTAGGTCAGACATACTCAGGCTGCGGTTGCCGCTTCAGTCTCTGTGAACCCCTATGTGCCCTGATTAAGTTGACTCTATGAGCTGTGTTCTTATGGCGTCTCTGACCCCTCTGGCTCCTCCAGTCCATCCTCACTCTCTTCCATGGGATTCCCTGAGCTTTTCCTAATGTTTGGCTCTGGGTCTCTGCATCTGTTTCCATTAGTTGCTGGACAGAGCCTCTCTAATGATGATTATGCTGGTCTCTGCTCTCCAATTACAGCAGAATATCATTAGGAGTCATTTCATTGACTTTTTCTCACTTGTGTTTGGTTCTATATTAGTTCTCTGGGCTGTCCAGCCCTTGGTTCCTGGCCATCTAGACAATGCCAGACATGGGCTCCCTCTCTTGGTGTGAGTCTCAAGTTGGACCAGTTATTAGGTGGCCACTCCCACAAGTTCTGCACCATCATTATCCTAACACATCTTATAGGCAGGACAAATTGTAGGCCAAAGGCTATGTGACTGGATTGGTGTCCCAGTCCATCACTGGAAACCTTTGATGGTTACAGAAGATGGCTGGCTCAGGCTTAGAATTTCCCATTCCTAGGTGTCTTCACTAGGGTCACCTTCATCGATTCCTGGGAGTTTCCATTGTACTAGGTTCCTACCTTATCCTGGAGAAACACCTCTCAATTCCAATTATCTTTCCCGTTACCCTCTCCTTCCATACCTCCCCCCACCAGCTGATCCCTCCTATTTTCATCCCTACCTGCCACCATTTCACCCATGAAATCCTATTTCCTCTTCCCTGGGAGATCCATATATCCGCATCCACCCCCTTGAGCCCTCCTTGTTTGTTTGTTTGTTTTTCGAGACAGGGTTTCTCTGTATAGTCCTGGCTGTCCTGGAACTCACTCTGTAGACCAGGCTGGCCTTGAACTCAGAAATCCGCCTGCCTCTGCCTCCCAAGTGCTGGGATTAAAGGAGTGTGCCACCACCGCCCGGCTTGAGCCCTCTTTATTACTTAACCTCTCCGTGAATGGTAGCATTATTATCCTTTACAGCTAATACCCATTGGTAAGTGAGTAGATACTATGTTTGTCTTTCTGGGTCTGGGTTACCTCACTTAGGATGCTACCCTGAATGTACCCAATTTCATCTGATCCTTTGCTTGGTACCTCTCCGCATTTCCCTTCTCAATGAGATCTGATGTAGCCACCCTGTTTAATTCCTCAACTATGTTCCCTACAGCACAGATTTCCCTTATCCTCACAATCATCTAGTACTTATTACCCTATAGCATCCTAAGGAATTTATTGATTTCCTTCAGCATTAGTATCTAAAATAGTCTATTTTAGTATCTGGCATCTACAATAATACATTATGGTTATTTTCTGATGTCGTTCATCTACTAGGACACACACTCTCTAAGCATTAGGATCTTTGTTGCATTTACTTTTAGAAAAGTGTCTTGTACATGATAAGTGCTCAGACAACAAATGAACAGGGAGCAATTTCTGCGATACACATGGACAAAGACCATTGGCTGGCTGGTTGTAGCCCTAATGGTGACACTCACCATCCTTAGCATTAGGTACTATTGTGAGCTGAGCTACAAGTATTATGTTAATATTCGTGGCCAATGAAACTGAAACATGTAGTGGCTTTGGTGTCATGGCCACATGTTGGAAGGTGGCACAGCCATTGTCAACCCTGACTGTGCTGCAGCCTACAGCTTTTTTAAGTGTCTATGCAAGTGAATGACATAGTCAAGGACTGGAAATACGTTAAATACCATCCTTCTTCTGGGTCATGCCTCATAGGGAGGTGCTTTGGGTTCAAAATGTAGAAGGCACGAATCCTACGGGGCAGTATGTAATATAACACACCTCCCTTTTGGTTCCTTGTAGTGATGGCTACTCATAGACCTTCTCAGCACTTTTTCCTGCAACATCCTTGACGTTTGACCTCATTACCCTGTTTAGATCTTCCTGTCTCAGATCTTGATATCTGAAGCCTTGGGTTCTGTACTGGTCTAAATGTGTGTAGTCTGCCTCAAGTTGTGAACGCGGGCTCAGCATTGTTAAGGGCTTCCAAACACTCCTGCTTATCTTGCAGAAGCCCTAGAGGCCAAAGTTGATCTCATTTTTATAATCAAGAAGGGCTCTGCTGTGATTCAGGGGTGGTTTCCTGTTGATATATTGATACTGGCAGCTTCCAAGTAAGAGGGGAGCTGACCGCTGACCTGCAACACTCTGGGAGAATAGGGGGTGTGGCCAGGGCAGCAGCTGTACCTGCACTTAGTGTGTAACTCTTCTATGAGAGTATCCCAAGCTTCTCTCTGAAGTGTGTGCACACCTTGGGGCAGGGGAGTTTTTACTGTTGTGGGGAACCTGGGGCAGAGGTGATGGGGTGGGGTTAATCCTGCATAGAGATACTTACTGGGTGAGCCGTGGTTATTTTCCAGTTGTTACCAGAATTTGGAAGAACTAACAGACCCAGGAGGAAAAGGGAATGCTTCCCTTTCACATGAGAATGCTCCAGGACAAGATGGGCTTATACTCTTCATGGTAGCCTTTCTTCTCTTTGAGGTATTGTGAGGGCCCATAGGAAGCCAGAGCTCAGCTCAAAGCTAATACTCAGGGAGAGAGATGGAACTGTGGGAAAATACTTTTAGATGCAAGTGATAAATCCACAGTATCTTAAGCAAAGAAGGAGGCTTATTATTAGATTCAAGAACTAGGGAAGAGGCCTTACTAAAATGACATCATCAGGTCTCTGTTCACTCAAGCCCTTGGCTTTGCTCCCGACTTGTTTCTGGCTCTGTTCTGTGGACTGCTCTGTCCTAGGGCTGAGGAAATGGTTGATGACAGCCTTGGACCCATGTGCATCTCACTTGACACAAAGCCTGAGTACAAAGAGACTTCTGTGTCCCAGCCTATGCAGAGAAGACATAACATTGGTGCTCTGTCGACCATTTGCCAACACCAGCCTCATCTCCATGTCTAGTAGGTGGACCAGGGAGAGCATGTTGGTGACGCTCCTACAGATAGAGCTCTATGATCATGTGATCAAGAGCACATGAAACATTCCACCTCCTGCCCCATCATTGGGGATTCATCTTTTATTCTACTTGTCTCTTTTCAAGGCTGAGACTCACCATCTTTGGGTAAGAATGAAAATGTGAAATTTAACAAGAAGAAATGCAATTTTAAGAAAACATTTTCAGAACTGTCGCACTTGCTGGAAAGAAGTTACTATAATTCTGTTGCTGCAATGCATATCTTGTACCATTAGTTTTAGACAGGTCTGCATATAACCATCACCTGGTACCCATTCCACTATGGGAAACTGAGTGTGTGGTAGTTAATAATATCTTTTATTCTCAGGTCTTTGTATCAGGGCTTCACTGAACCACATATCTGAGGTCTCTTTGGCATATAGACAAGATTAGAAGAAAAATCTTGATGTCAAGCTGGTGCAAAAATGGAGTAAGCCCTCAGTATCTGGGGAGAGAACATGGACATTTTTACAGGTTGATGAGATATAAATGATTGTTACATGACAGGTTCTGTTTTGAATAGGCATCATAACAATATTTTCAGTTCATGTGTTTGTTTTGTAATGTGCTGCTTAGGTTTTTAATTGTCAACTTGCCACAATTTAGAGACACTTGGGAAGAGAGGCTTGGTAAGGAATTTTCTAGATCATATTGGGCATTGGGCATGTCTGTAAGGGATTGTCTTGATTGCTAATTAAGACAGGAAGGCCTAGCCCATCATGAGTGGTGTCATTCCCTAGGCAGGATGCCTTGGATAGTATAATAAAAGAATAGCTGATAGTAAGCAAGCAAGTATGCATTCATTCTCCCTTGCTCTTGACTGTGGATATTAGTATTTTCACTGTTTAGGTTTTACTTAGGCAGCCATATTGTTAAGGTATTTCTAGGAGACACAATCTGACATTTCTAGGTGACACAATCTCATAGCAGATGTCCTGGTCCTCTGTCTCTTACAATCTTTCTTCCTTCCTTTCCATGATGTTCCCTGAGCCTTAGGTGCAGAAGTTGTGTTGAAGATGTATTTGTTGGGTCTGAGCTCCCCGTTGATCTCTGTCTCATGACTGTATGTGGTTTTCTGTAGTAGCTTCCAGTTGCTATAGAAAGAAGCTTCTTTGGGGTAGGGTGAGAGCTACACTTGTGGATATGAGGGCAAGTTTTAGAACACAGGAATTATGCTGCTCTAGTCTCTAGGTTGTTCTCTGTCAGGTATCTATCCCAGTGAGAGAAATGAAAGTAGGGCAGTGACTGTCTCAGCCAATTTTAAAGAAGTGTCTGTGTCCTCTCACCTTTAACTTGAGAAATACTTTGTACTCCTTCAACACAGAGCGTGGTGAGGCAATCTGTAGAGTTGATGATGGGTCACAAAGAGTTGGATTGGCTTTTCATCTTGGTTATACCTGTTTTCCCACTGGCAAGAGTTATCTCTCATTGTCATAAAAAGAGCACAATGACCAGTTTCCTAGCCAAATGGTCAGCTGTAAAATCCTACCCACAACCAACATTATACATACTGGACAATTTAGGAGCACACACATGCATATATATGTTCATGTGCACATGCATGTGCACACAATAAAAATTAATAAAAAAAAGAGGCCTTGAATTTGAAGGAGAACAGGGAGGAGTTTCTGGGAGGGTTTGAGGGAAGGAGAAGGAATTGAGAAATGTTATATATTACTAATATCTCAAAAATAAAATAAAAATACTAAAAATAAGTCTAGAAACAAGCAAAGTTACATGCTCCTGGAACATTTATCCACCACATTCCCTGCATCTGATTTAAAAGTACTTTTGATCCATCTGCAAGATAGACAGTTTTTTGGAAAAAAGAAAAGTCTCCTTGTCCCATGGCTTGGGACTGTCTTCCCTCCCATACACTGTGCTTACTCTGATAATTGTCTGGTTGCTGGTTCCTCCTAGAATGTGGTCTATTTGAAGGAAAGGACTGCCTTGGGTTAATCTAATTTCTGTTTTTGTCAGTTTCAAATCTGTCATTCAGTTTGCATAGGCAGGAAGGAATTTCTTCTTCCCTCACGAGGCTGCATTCCATACATGTTTGCTGCTTGCAAAGAAAGCATGTGGAGACCTGATCATCTGTGAATGTGTCTTTTTTAGCCCAATAGACTACAGTATAGGTTCTGGAGCCAAAGAAAGAACTGGCGTTCTTGGAGTCACCTCCATAGCTGTGGGCAGCCCAGATCTCCGGAAGAGAGAGACTCTAGGGAGGAGCTTCAGGGGAGCCTATAGCTGGGGGTTCCAGTGGCAGGAAACTTGAGGTCCTTTGCAGCAATTGACTGAGTTTTTTCTTGGCATAGGCTTCTTGCATCCAATGCCTCAGCACACTGGATAACAACACAGGGGTGGGGAAACAATGGAGCTGAACATTCCTCTCTGCACAGAACCCCATTGCATGCATTCTTTGCATGGAGGCTTTCTGTTAGGCTGCTGAGCTTGCCTCAGATATGCATTGAGGTATGGGGGCTCTTCTGAGCCATCTCAGTTCATTCTGTCTCTTCTCTTGCATGTTATATACCCACGTTGCACTCTGAAGTCTGTTCCTACCACTCCCTTGACCTTTCACAGAGAGTACCATGATAATTTTCTCCTACTTTTTAATTTGTATTGGCATCACTATCCAGAACTCTGATGGATTCTTAGTTAATCTTTCTTCTCAGTCTCTGCCTCACAATCCTCATCTATAAATTGGTTATAACAAGAAAAACTATTTTATACACTCAAAGTGAGAATTTAATAGAACAGTACTGTTACATTTTTGTTATAGTTCTTGGTACATAATAAATGCTCAAAAATGTCAACAATATCCATCTACAATACCTAGTATTACTCACCCAAATAGACATTTCCCAGAGCATGACATCTCTGAGCACCCAGCATCCAGGTGGAGATCTGGATCACAACACATGCTCAGTTAAAGGTCAACAAAAAATGGAAGTCCATGAAGCCACATGAGGTTTCAACAGGAAGTTAACAAAGGTCAGTTCTCTATGGGTGAGCCTACATGAAGTAGAGTCAGAACTCACTTCAATAAAGACTTCCTTAAGCTGGTCCAGGAGGGAGATATATAACCAAGAGGCCAGCAGAAGGGCTCTTTTGCTGGTCATGCCAATTGGCAAATGGGTTTCTAGATCTTGAAGTTGTTCCATCCTATTGCAGTGAGCAGCAGAGAATGGGAGAACCATAATTCCCCTCGGTGGGAAGAGGCCCCACATCTTCATCCTAGAAGAAGTCAGCCTCCTGGTGCCACCGTGGTCTCCTGGACTAGGGCAGCTGTCCAATCTTAAGGGGTGTATGGTAAGTGCATAGGATTCAAGATGGCACCTGGTCTCTACTCAGAGTCCTTTTGTGCCTAGAAAGAAACTGTTTTTAGGGGGGCTAAAATGAGATGGCAGGGGATTATGAGACCAAGAGATACCTTCTTGATCATGGGCTGATAGGTAGTATTTGCTGCCACCACACTGGTGGCTTAGTATTTCGAAGGCTAGCTATCTGCCTTAATGATGATCCATGAGGTGCTGAGAGGTCAATACGCATGTACCCAGCCTTGGGCAGAAAAACCACAGACCTAAGTGGCTTCAATTAGATGTCCTTGGACAGTTCGTTTATGAGGTGCGCATTTGGAAATGACCTTTGTTGAATATAGATGCTGCAAAAACCATTTTTTTTTGCCTAGGAATCTTTCCTGGCACAGTTGACCAGAGCTTTCCCAAACTGACCTTATGGCTCCTTGCTCTCTAGTTTCCTTGAAACTTAGTACTGAGCTCAGAGAACCAGTTACTTGGTGGCAACACAGTTCCCAACTCTCAGGCATGGAATGCTGAGCCTCATGGATGCTCACGGCTGCTGCTGCATGTGCTACTGGCCACTGAGGGGGAAACCCTTGTGCATATCATTTAAAGACAAGGAGTCAGCTGAAGCTTGAAGACAAAATAACTTGTGGAGACCAAAGAGCTAAGGGGTTGTCAATACCTTTGTCTAGGTCTCAGTAAACAGTATCTCCAAATACACTGCCTCTCTATCTGTTCAGAGGGTGCAGGAAGCAGGAGTTGGGAGAGGATCATTTAGACTTTCAAAGCAAAGGGCTTCTTTTAGGCCCTTTCTTTTATGCCTCAACTTGAAATACTCTAATGCAGAAGTTGTAATACTCCTGCGAAATTGGCAGTCTACTGTGACTTGGTGCAGTTGCTTCATGGGAAACAAAGATGACCCATTTGACTTTCTTGTCTCTTGCTGGGACGTGGGGTGAGGGACCAGTGACTGTAGGAGTGGGATCCCAGCAGCCTGTGAGCTGTTTGCACACTGAGTCACCAACTGGGTACATGTGAGGTTCTGCACTTGGTTTATACATATTCCCATGTTTGATGGACATAAAACTAGTGAGTAAAAAACACCCTTCCAGGGACACAGGTAAATGCTTTGATACTTTCCTATATGTACCTTAGAATTAGCAAGATGTCAACGAGTTCAGATAACAGGAGCTAGTTTTTCTAGTGTTAGAGAATCAAGTTATGCCTAAGCATGGAGGTAAGGTTAGGATGATTCTTATTGTAATATATAAATGTCAGAGAGGACGCATAGCTGGTTTATATGCATTCAGATAAGTATGAATAGAAATGTAGGGATGTGTATAAATTAGAAGGTTGGGACACAGGCCATCTGATAGGGCCTAGATGCAAGGATGCCTCAGTAACAATAAGCACACTAGCACCCAGATATTTTTTCTAATTCATTTCTCTAGGGAAAGGAACTATGGGCAACTTCTGGGTCTGGGGTAAGAGGCAAGACATACACAAGGCGAGCAAGCAACAGTTTCTTGAGTCAATAAACAAGACAGGACAGTGTTCAAGAAAACCTATAACTATCAAGAGCAAGTATTTCAGAGGATTATGCACTTAACCGAAGGTGTTCCCGATGGCTAAAACTGGAATAACTGACATAAAAACCTGAATAAGATAGTAATGGGGAATTATCAGCCAAAGTAGAAAACAGACATCCAGAAGATCATACTAATGCAAATAAATGACTGAGAGAAGAAAGATAGATTGGGGGGAAGCAGACAAACTGCCTGTATGGAAGAATTCCAAATAATGTATGTAGATCCTCTGCTCTCAAGGGGTGGAGTATACTGTCTCATCCTCACAAGTAACTTCATGGTAGAGAAACTCAACAGACATGACTGTAGTCAGGTGATCAAGGCCTTTAGCAGTTGTGTTAATATGTAATATGTAATAAGAGTAGTGCATTAGCTCTGCAGACTTCTTTCCAAAGTTCAAAACAAAGAGGAGAATACTTTACCAAATACGTGACTCTTACTCATAAAAGCTGTCATGGTCATCAGAAACAAGGAAACTTCTGTCACAGGAAAAGCTGCCTATGGAAAAATAATAGCTAAGTTCAACATATCCTAGAGAGGCTCCTGGACCAAAAAATGTCACTAGGGAAAAAGTAAGTGAAGCACTATCAGAAATGGCGGTAATAGAAACCATTGGGTTCATTTACTGTGATGAATATACTGTAATAATCTTGGATGTTCATAATGAGAAGCCTTATGGGAGCTCTATGCTATCTTTATGATGTTTGGATGAATCTAAAACTGGCCAAAATTAATGTTTATTTGAAAACGAACATTCCAGCAAGTAGACTGAAGAAGAAAGCAAAAATGATTTAGTGATTCTCACTTTTTATTTGTCACTGTCTGAAGCATGTGTGTGTGTGTGTGTGTGTGTGTGTGTGTGTGTAAAATGCATGCAAGCACACGTGTGCATATGTATGTGCACATGTGTATAAATGCCAGATGCAGATGTTAGGTATCCTCTCCTACCAATCTCCACCTTATTTTTTTAAAGATTTGTTTTTATTTGTGTTTATGTGTCTATGTCTGTGTGAGTGTGTTGCACATGTGTGCAGGCATCTGTAGAGGCCAGAAGAGGGCAGCAGGATCCTTGGAACTGAAGAAAGTTCTCAAAACTGAGCTTGCATTCTCTGGGAAAATACTAAGTGTCCCTGACCATTGGGCTATCTCTGCAGTTCTGACTACCTTATTTTTTTCAGAAAGTACATCTTATGAATTGGCTAGATTGGTGGCTGGCCAGCAAGTTCTGAGCATCTCCCCTTCCCTGAATCACCTACACTAGGGTCCAGCCCTGTAGAACCATGCCAAGGTGCTCCATGAGTGCTAGAATCTGAACTTAGGTCCTTGCTCCTGTAGGCTAGGCAGTTAGCTGATGGAAATTTTTTGCAGACCCACTTTCTGTTGGTTTCTTTACATTTATCCTTGGCAATTTTACACCTGGTGGCAATATCTTTAGATCATAGTCACCAGCCACCCACACCCTTCAACATCTCCTGTAATTTCATGTTTAACAAGGGTTTTTATTTTCCTGGCTGTTTTGTGCTGGGGGGTGGGGTCTTGCATTTTTTTTTGACATGGTTGAAGAAGAAGATTGCAACTGAGTGGTCTCCAATGTGTCCATTGGAGAATCTGATTGGTGAAGATAGAAACTTGCTGAGATGATTGGCCCAACCTGGTCTAGCTTATCCCACATTTTCTCCCTCTCGACACGTGCTATGAGAGCCGATATACTTCCAGTCAAACCAGGCCAACCCAATCTAGACTTCCAAAAGTACTATCCACTTGGCCTAATTAGCTCCTATTCAGAGCTCACCTTGAAACAAGTCCCTTCATTTTAATGCCCCTGCCTTGGAGGTAGTGCTTCCAGCAACTGAATCTCTGCGGGACAAACCACAACAGCAAGTACACGGATAGGTTTAAACAGTACCATAAGAATTATTACAATAGTGGACATGGTTCAAATGTATAAGAGAGCTTGCAGTCCAACCATGAGGATCTGAGTTCAAATTCCCAGAACCCATGTAAAATATTGGGCATGGCTGTGCATATACCTGTAACCCCTAGTGCTGTGAGGTAGGGGTGGAGACAGGGCAGTTGGGGATTGTGTACTAGTTTCCAGTTTTAGTGAGAGACTCTGCCTCAAGGGAATAAAGGAGTGACAAAGTGGGACACCTAATGTCTTCCTCTGGCCTCTTTCCATGTGTGCACAGACACACACACACACACACACACACACACACACACACACACCCTGGATCTAGTAGTGCAACCTGAGAGGCTAAGGTGGAAGGCTCATGAGTTCAAGGCCTGTAAAAGGTGAGTTCAAGGTCAGCTTGAGTAGCTTAGCAACAACTGTATATAAAAAAGGAATTATCTTAGATGTCATCGGGGCATATCAGAAGAGCCTCTGACCAGCTTTGGCAGGGATGCACTATGCCTCCTGCAGAAGTTACAGCTAAGAACTCAAGTGAAGTTAAATGATGCTGTCCAGACTTGGGGATTTTTTTTTCTCCAAGAGAAAGAAAGAAGGAGCATTAGAGTCCTGGACTTGGGGAAAACTAGAAGTAACAAAGGTGCTTAGATCCGGGGTCAGGTATGGTTCTCAGGTCCAGGGCCTAGGTTAGAATGGGATAAGAGGCCCATCTGAAGGAGAACTGATCCAGGAGCCTGCTGTCCATCTTTTCCCTCCTCTGTCCATTCCCTTCTTCCTTCATCTCAGGACAGGGCTGAACTAACACGAGTGGCTTCCATCTGGGGCCAGATAGCTGCAGGGCTCTGAGCCATCAGGCTGGCCTTTGTCATAAGCTCCTTGGCAGGGTCATATGGCAGAACTGCTTGTCCCACCTCAGCTGGGGTGAACGGAGAGGGTGCTGAACCGCCAGGCGAGCCTCTCTGCGCTTCCCTCCATGGGTCTGAGCAAATGAGAACAAACAGTGAACTTTCAGTTCAGCCCTGAGGGGCTTTGCTCTCCACTGGCCAAGGCCATTCCTGGGCAGTCTCCTCCACGTTTGCTAGCCAGATTGCTGTGTTTGTGCAAAAAGAGGTTGAGCTCATTGAATATCCGGTGTGAATGCTCTGACCTTGACTCTGTAGAATGTTCTAGAAGCCTTGTGCCAGAGTGTTGTGTATATTTTCAAGCCTCCATAGAAATTCAAAAGCTGTAGATAGTCAAAGCAAAAATAGGTCTTTGGGAACAAGCCAACCAATCCCCTTTTATGAGGATACTCAACCATGATACCTGCAAGAATTGGACTAGGGGCAGGGAGGGCAGTTTAAAGAGTGTGATTCTTTCCCTATGTGTTCATGCTAATGGTCATGGTGGGACAAGTATAGATAAACCTTGTTCTTGAGCAGCACATGACTACAAGTCGTAGACTTCGTGAACCCCTATCCCCCTCGATACCTGTAATTAGGAGGTAAATGCACATGCATTTTCATGATTAGACATCTTGATCACTTGGGGGATTTTCACTTTCTTGAACTTAAACGACTGCTTTTAGTAGGAGGGACAAATATAAGTATGAAATCAGCCAAATCTGAAATTTAATTGCACTTTTTCAAGAGAGAGCCCTCGTCTAAGACATCTCTCACTTAGAAATCTTGTTTCACTCTTCTAAAGAACAGGGCTAATTATGCCACTGTCTCTGGGTTCTTGTGGGGATTCTGGGAAATGAGGAGTGTACAGGGCTGGCACTTGATGCATCGAGCTCTCCAGAGACTCAGCTGGCCTGCTCTTCTGAGATGCCAGGCTTCAGGAGTGATCATGGCGCCGGACTCTCTCCGCTTCCCTCTCACACAAGGAAGTGTCCCGTCAGTTCTTATTAAACACACAGGATGGCAAAACAAGTGAATTGGTCTTTTGGACCTGCCGTCACAAAGTGCCAGAGGCTGGGTGGCTTAAACAACAGAAATTTATTGTCTCACGTTTCCAGAGTCCAGAATTGTGAGAGCTAGGTGCTGGCAGGGCCGCTCTCTCCTGGGGCCTCTCTTCTTGGCTCACATATGTGCGCCTTCTTGTGTCCTCACATGGTCTTTGCTTGGTGCCTATCTGTGTCCCAATCTTTTCTTCTTCTCCACCAGTCAGTCACATTGGATCAGGGCCTGCCCATCTGACCTCATTTCACCACAATAACCTTGTTATTGGTACCCAGCATTCTGAGATAACTTGGACTCAGGACTTGAGCATGTGAATTTTGGAAGACGCCGTTTGTCCCACAGCAAAGTGTTAGCAGGAGTCACACATGTGGAAAGTTGTTTGCTTGCAGTGATAAGCTGGACACAATTCATTTCATTCTCTCTCTCTCTCTCTCTCTTTTTTTGTCTTTTGGTTGCCTTCGTTGAGTTGCCTGGTGGTCTTGTCCCGAGGCCCAGCTGGATGGATGGTTCCCACCCCAGGCTTGGGCAGCTGTTGCAGAGTTTGGCAGTGTGTGGGGCAGCCCTGTCTTGCCCGCTGAGTGGCTGCAAAGTGCACTTCCATCACTGACACCTTGAAACGTTTTATAGGGCAATTCCTGCTTGTCAGCAGCTGCATTTCTTAATCGGTGGCTCATTCATTTCTCTAAAGGCTCCTGACACTTCTGACCAGCTCCAGCGGGTTTCGTGTGGGCATGCCCAGTTATGTGCTCTCCAATCCAAGTGTGCTCACACGCTGGGAGCAAGCCAGAATTCCTGAGTCCTTCCATTATTCTTAGCTTTGAAATGGTGGGAGCGGGTGTTTCAAACCCAGACGTGGGGCTTTTGCAAAACATAGTTTGGCCTTCCTGCCTACCTATTTTTACTGCTGCCTACCTATTTTTATTGCTCTCATATTTGGAAAAGGAAAATTCCCAGACATGGGCCTGGGAAGCTGGCTGTTCCCAGGTCAGTGCCTAGATGTAGCTTTGTGCCCCTACTTTGGCAGAGGTGTTGTTGCTTTAGCGCTCTGCACTGAGCTTCCCGAGTTAGGCATCAGGTGGTCATGTGGTCTTACCCCAAAGAGGCTGGTGGCCAGTTCTTGCTTGTAGGACTCACTCTTGGGCTCTGAAACTTGTGATCCTTTCTGGTAGAGCAGCAAAGCAAAGCCATTGATACAATTGCCTCTGGAGGTTGTGGTGTGAGGGTCCTGTCCTACCTTGGTTACAATAACATTTCCCAGACACTTGTGCATCAACACAGGCCCTGCTGACTAGCAGGCTGTAACCATCAACTTTATCAGAATCTGCATCAAAACAAGAGCCATTGCTCTTGGGTCACAGGTAGCAGGGTCATGCTAGTGTATCTTACCAGGCTAGGCTTCAAAATTTCAGGATGGCTCTTTTTCTTACTTACATACTACAGGGGTTGAGAATCTGAGTCCTGACTGTCATGTGTATTTTCTGAATGCAAATCTAGTGTGATGATTAGCTATAATAACACATCTAAAATTACCTGGGAGGAGAGTCTTTGAAGGATTGTCTATATTGGGTCGAATTGACCTGTAGATGGGTCTGTGGGGAATTGTCTTAAGTTAATAGATGTGTGACAACCCAGCCCACTGTGGGTGGCATCATTCTCTAGGCAGGTTTTTTGAACTGTATAAGAGCATAGAAGTCTCGCTGATCACAGGCAGTTGAGCATGTATTATTTGCCCCTGAGGTTCTTGACTTGACTTCTTTCTCCACAGTGATTGTATCTTGGAATTAATTGCAAGCTGAAATAAATTCTCTTCTCCCTTAGATACTTTTTGTCTGGCAAGATATTTTATCACAGCAGCAGAAATGAAACAAAAACACACTGCAAACCCCACCTGCCCCAAGTGGTACTTAGTTGATATCATTTGTGGGTGAGGACAGGGCGTCGTTTGTCTTTTTCAGGTTAAGGAGATAGCTTTGGTGACAGTGAGTGTTTGAATGAAGACTGAACCAGGTCAAGGGAATTCCTAGGATCTCCATCCATTAGAAAGTGTGCTTCGTTGTGGGAATGAGACTACCCAAGGTTTTGTTTGGATTTTACACACATCTCTTGAAACAGTTTTTTCTTTTCTCCCAGGCTGTGATTTTTCCAGGACAAGCAAAGAAACTATATTGTTGTTGTTTTTAAATCTCTTCTAGCCCTTTGGTAGTTTGCTTGGGGAAAAAGTGTGCCTTTGATAAATTCCTAAGGATTCATTTTTAGGAAAAAGATCACTAATATATCACCTTTCAGTCATGACCAGATTCAGTGGACTGAACATATTGTCTTTCTGGTTTTTTTTTTTCAAAAGGATTTATTTTTTGATGTGTCTGTTTGGATGAGTTTACACGCACCACTTATATGTAGGTGACTGTTGAGGTCACGGGGCATCAGATACTCCCTGGAACAAGCAGTTGTGCCATGGTGTGGGTGCTGAAGACTGAAATGGAGTCCTCTGCAAGAGCAGCAAGTGATTTTAATCCCATATTTTTTTCCATTCTTGAATGTTGTTTATGTTGATGAGAGCAACAAAGGTTGATAACATGCTATGGGTCCAGAGAAGCCTGAGGCTTGGTGGCCAGGAGTAGGACAGTCTAGAACTCTTCCAAGATGCTTAGTAGGATTATGAATTATCCTGAAACCATGACACACAGGACCAGGTGGAGGATCTCATGTGGGCACAGCATGGGGGAAATAGTCAGTACTAGAGGGGCTTTTTTTGGAACTCTATGTGACTCTGATAGGCAGAATTTCAAGTCACTGTAAAAGTCAACTTCATCCTGGAGGGCTTTCCAACTCAGCTGGGTCACCAGAGCCTGCATAAGCAGTAGGCTGTGGTGAGCAGGTGACTTGAGTACGGGAACACCTCTGTGCGTCTGTAATTCCTCTTGAGCTCCATGTTCAGCCCTGGACTTATTTCGTTTCTTTGCTGTATTCTAGATTGCATTTCTCTCTGAATTTATCCTCATTGGGGATAGGGGAATCTGAGACAGAGTTTATGACAGGCACAGCTAAGTAGAACTGGTTTGGGTTGAGTATCTTCTGCTGTCCTCAGGGGTCTCCTGTCCTGCCATGGTCCAGCCCTAGCCTTGTCATTGCCAAAACAGCGGCATGTGAGTCTGTTCTCCCAGCATGAGTCCCCTAGGTTGTAGCTTCCTCGAGCCTTCACTAAAAGATGCAGCTAATACAACAAAGCCACTATTTGCCCCACCTCTCGTGTGCCTTCAGTTGGATGGCACTTTCACTCCCACTGGGCAAGCTAGCAAGGTTGGTGAGAATAAGTGCTGTGTACAGATGGCACCTATAAGGTCGGCTGGTGCATCTCCTGGAGAAAGGAGACTGCTCTGGAAATCAGGACTCTATATCTTCTTCCACAGCAGCTCTAAGTGCTAAGGGAACAAGAATTCCTATTCTTCTACTCATGTGCGACTTGGAGTTAACTTGCTATTTTAGGTACTTTCCTACAAGTGAGTAATTACCAGTTGGGGAGCCAAGCATTCCTGTTCTGGCCACTCCTCCATGTTTGGTCTTCTCCTAAGTGCTTTTTTCTCTATTCTAGGCTTCCTTCTCTCTTTCCTATGACACCCTTCTTTAGTCTGAGTGTCTCTGCAAGAAAATGGCCCAGGCCATGCCCGTGATGCTCTCCCAAGCAACTAGTTTGGAGCCTAGAGAAGTTATGGACATCAGAGAGACCAGTGACTGGGGCCCGGCATACTAGAAGGAAAAAAATGGCAATGGGATAACCCTTGAATCAAGATGGTCAGTTCTTCCTCTGAGCTTTGGTTGTGTGGATATCATGTGCTAAATGTCAGAAGAACACAACAAGCCTTCAAGAAGCCAGTCAGCTTGGCTCCAGGGATAGTCAGATCAGATGTCTATGAAGTGTCATGTCACCAAACTGACTTGGTGAGCAGGGAGGAATGCCAGCCATGAATAACTTGTATCCTTGCTTCCATGGGAACGTCTACTCAGCCTCTATTGTGGGAAGAGCTGGGTTAGAGATGAAAGAAATTAGACAATTTGGAGGAGATCTTAGGGGTACAAGAGCTAGGGTTTACTAATGGGTGATAGGAACCAGTTTATTTGACCCCTCCATACCTCAGCAAGTTCTGTCTTTCCCATGAAAATCAGAGCCAAGTGGGGTCAGGGATGTAACAAAAGCAGACGTACACAGGAGCATTGAAATGTCTGTGGTTCCCATTACACAGACATGCGATTCTTTTATCACCACTAGAAGACCTCAAAATAATTGCATATCATTTTTTTGTTTCCATTTTGGTGGCCACTGAGTTTTACATTGTCACGGATAAAAAAAGTAAGTCTTGAGTTATACTTCACACCTTATGCAGATGTACCTCTTTTTTCTAACATTTACCAGGTGGGGGCCACACTACCCTACATTCTGATGTATCACTCACAGACAATGGACTTCTCTGAGGGTATTTAGCTGATGAAAGGGAGGGGTGACTTTCTCTCACCCCTAGGGGTGACCTAGAGTTCAGAACTTGTCCTCCATACCCAGAGCTAGAGAATGTGTGAGATAGAATCAGCATGACAGGAAAATAAGTACTGTGATGGGAAGGGAGGGAGGGGTGGGTAGAGGTAGTAGAGGGCCTGAGATGAGAAGAGACTGCAGTCATGGCAACCAAAACTTCTCATGAGTGTTCGTAATTCCACCAAGGAACAAGAGATGCAGGAGACAGCAATGTTAGACAGTGAAGGCTGGTGCACAGGTCTTGATAGTGACAGAAAGGCAGAGCAAGACTTGATTGAGGTCATCTTTTCTGGAGTTCTGCCCTGTGCCAGCAATGTGACAACTTTGCTTAGCCTGACCACTGCCTGATGTGGTTACATTACGATTCTCAACCTCTGATCAAGGAAACCACAGCACTGCTTTATGGTGAGGGACCAAGCGGGGGTTCAAAGTCTGACTGTGAAGCTCCTCTCTACTTCCTGTAGCTTCTTGTAGACTCACACTACCCAGTTCTTCTGGAAGGTTCTCAGAATCAAATAAATGTAGACATTTTCTTTTCTTTTTTTTAAATGTAGACATTTTCTAAATAAGGAGTTGGAGACTTCAAAAAGGGAGGGGGAATTTCATAAAGTCATTCTACCAGATAGAAAAATGGGGGGAATAAATAGCTATTCTAGTTCTCTTGGCTGTAGACTGCAGGAATGTTTGACACCCAGCCTTAAAATGCAACATTTTTGGTGACCACACCTGTCTTCTACTTGTTTTGATGGTAACTATCTTTGACAGCATTACATTGACATGATTAAACTCTACATGAAATTTGAAATGATTTTAGAATATACATTTTATAAATTATTCATAGCATACTTTATATTACTTGTTTTAAAGGCAAGAGACTTCTAGAACAATGGCTTCTACTTTCTTTGGCTTTGACCTCATATTTTATGTTGTATCTCATTATACACAGATGTATGTTTACATGTACAATATACATAACTAAAACATATGCTTTCTGAAGTCCTACTTGCCTTTACTCTGTGTGATTCATTCCAATATGTTCTATTATTGTCTACTCTATTCTATTTTTGCTGAAACTATGCTGGTTGTGAACCATCTAAATTGATTTCACAACAAATTAATGGTTCGTGACCCACAGTTTGAGACACCATGGCCTAAACAATGTCTTAATCAGACATGGTTTGAGAAGAAAGTCATTATAGAGGAGATGCAGAGTCGCCAATTATCTTTGGTTATAAATGTTAAAATAGTAACACAAAAATCATGTTTTTCATAACATCAAAAAGGGAATTGCATACATATAGAAAAAAATAAAATCGGTCTAAGACAAGCTTGGATTTGCCCCAGACCGCAGCAGATTTGTGATGCTCCTGGTGATATGTGCAGCTGAGTTTTGTCTTCTGCCTGCAGTTCTTGGTTAACTGGACATAGGTACAGATGAAGAATAGAGGTGGGGGCTACAGCCTAGAAACCTGCTCTGCATAGTTCAGACAACCTACCTCTAACAGGCTCTCGGCAATGACCAGTGTGGATACTCTGGGCAACTCATTCTACATGTTAATGTTTAGCTAGGATATGATGATGTATGTGTTACCAAGGAGCTTCTTCTTGGCATCTGACCCTCTAGCAGGTCTCCAAAAACCTAATGGTGTTCCACTTGTCACTTCTAGATCTCTTGGATTCTTCCTGTGGCTTACAGCAGTCCCTCTTTATCTCTCTCTCTCTCTCTCTCTCTCTCTCTCTCTCTTTCTCTCTCTCTCTCTCGGCATGATAGCCTCCACTGACTTTGGCTCTCACTTCTCTTTAACTACCCCTCCCTCATTGGTACACTATCCTTCTACCTCATGGAAACAAAAATTCCATTCACTCCTTTCAGGATCTGTATTATCTGCGTCCATTCAGAAGTCTTAGGTCTCAGGTCAATCTTTATTGGAGGTTGGCATTATTTGTGGGATCCATTTCCTTACAGTTTTGTGGTAAGAAGCTGACAGTAAAGTTTTAGGCAAATATATTTTCTTCTGAGACCTTTATTTGAGATATCCTAGTCTGTGGGCAATAGATGGGATTAAGTCTCAGCCTAACAAACTCAAAATTAATAACTACATTTTTTTTTACTTTTTTGAGAATATAAATGTATATGTAGTGTGTGTATGTGTGTGTGCATGCATGTGTATGTGTGTGTGTGTCTGTGTGTGTGTGTGTGTGTGTGTGTGTGTATGCAATGCATACATTGCTCATATGTAAGTGTGTTTGGAGGCTAGAGGATATCATCAAACATTTTCCATTCTCTTCCATCTTATCCCATTGAGATAAGATCTCTCACTGAAATTTAAGTTAGGTTGGAAGCTAGCAAGCCCCAATGATCCTTCTTTCTCTGTCCTCCACAGTGCTAAGCACTGTGCACACATGTACACATACTCATTTTAAGTAAGTGCTGGGGATTTGAACACCAACTCTCATAGTTGCACAATAAGTGCTCTTACCTATGGAGTTATCTCCTCAGCCCAGTAATTACATGTTTTTAAATGTTTTTATCTATCTATCTATCTATCTATCTATCTATCTATCTATCTATCTATCTATGTATCTATCTAGTGTGTGTGTGTGTTTATGAATTTGTAAGCAATTACATGTTTACAAGTACATCATGGGGCATCTAAGGATGTCACAGGACAGTTTGGAAGAGTGGGTCTGTCTGTATTCTAACACATGTGCTCCAGAGTTTGAACTTAGGTCATCAGGCCTGGTCACAAACACCGTTATGCCATCTCACTAGCCCCTAATTACATATTTTGTATATTTCTAATAATGTTTATTTTGTCATTATTTATAATTAAGCCAAGATGAAAGTAGCCAACTAGAGACCTAGCAGAGAGATAGTGTAAAAAGAAGTGGCAAGATCAAGGTCCTACAATAGAAACAAACCTGGAAGAAAGAGCAATTTGCAAATTCTTCTGGAATAACAAAAATCCCAGGATAACAAAAAACTATTCTCAACAATAAAAGAACTTCTGGGGGAATCAGCATCCCTTACCTCAAGCTGTATTACAGAGTAATAGTGATAAAAAACTGCATGGTGTTGGTACAGAGACAGGCAGGTAGATCAATGGAACAGAATTGAAGACCCAGAAATGAACCGACACACCTATGGTCACATGATCTTTGACAAAGGAGATAAAAACCATCCAGTGGAAAAAAGACCACATTTTCAACAAATGGTGCTGGTTCAACTGCAGGTCAGCATGTAGAAGAATGCAAATAGACCCATTTTTCTCTCCTTGTACAAAGCTCAAGTCCAAGGACCTCCACATAAAACCAGATACACTGAAACTAATAGAAGAGAAGGTGGGGAAGAGCCTAGAACTTATGGACACAGGGGAAATTTTCCTGAATAGAACATCAATGGTTTATGCTCTAAGATCAAGAATTGACAAATGGGACCTCATAAAATTACAAAGCTTCTGTAAGGCAAAGGACATTGTCAATAGGACAAAATGGCAACCAACAGATTGGGAAAAGATCATTACCAACTCTATATCTGATAGATGGCTAATATCCAATATATACAAAGAACTCAAGAAGTTAGACTCCAGAGAATGAAATATCCCTACTAAAAATGAAGTACAGAGGTAAACAAAGAATTCTCAACTGAGAAATATCGAATAGCTGAGAAGCACCTGAAAAATGTTCAACATCTTCAGTCATCAGGGAAATGCAAATCAAAACAACCACTCTGGAAATCAGTCTGGCAGTTCCTCAGAAAATTGGACATAGTATTACCTGAGGAGCTAGCCATACCACTCCTGGGCATATACCCAAAAGATGCTCCAACATATAACAAGGACACACACTCTACTATGTTCATAGTAACCTTATTTATAATAGCCAGAAGCTGGAAAAAAACCCATATGTCCTTCAACAGAGGAGTGGATACAGAAAATGTGGTGCATTTACACAATGGAGTACTACTCAGCTATTAAAAACAATGAATTCATGAGAGTCTTAGGCAATTGGATGGAACTAGAAAATTCATCACAAAAGAACACACAAGGTATGCATGCACTGATAAGTGGATATTAGTCCAGAAGCTCGGAATATCCAAGATGCAACTTAACGGACCACATGAAGCTCAAGAAGAAGGAAGATCAAAGTGTGGATACTTTGGTCCTTCTTAGAAGGGGGAACTAAATACCCACAGGAGGAGACACAAAGTATAGAGCAGAGACTGAAGAAAAGGTCATCCAGAACTGCCCTACCTGGAGATCCATCCCATATACAGTTACCAAACCCAGACACTATTGTGGATGTCAAGAAGTGCTTGCTTACAGAAGCCTGATATAGCTGTCTCCTGAGAGGCTCTGCCAGAACCTGACAAATACAGATGTGTACATGTTTGTGTGGTGAGTTTGTAAAGGGTCATGTATCTGTGGATGTATGTAGAGGCTTGAGGCTGATGCCAAGCCTCTTTCTCAATTCCTCTCCACCACATATATTGAGACAGAGTCTCTCAGTGAGCCCAGAGCTTCCCAGTTCATCTAGTCTAGCTATCCAGCTAGACTCATAAAGCAAGGAAGGATCCCTGGTTTCTGCCTCTCTAGCACTAGGATTTCAGTACTGCCCCATCTGATTCTGATTTTCAGGCTTATAAATGCTTTACCTTGTGAGCCATCTCCTTATCCACAAAGAGATCATATAATCACCGTTTTTAATAATTATGTGAAAAATGGTGTAGTTTATCGAGATGAATAGATGAGCTTTGAATAAGAAATGGAGATGAAAGGAGGAGGGGAGGACAGAGACAGAGGCAGAGAAGGGAGTAAGGGAGGGAGGGTGGGAAACAGAAAGAATTAGGAATTCATGGGTAGATGTATGGATTAATAATAGTGATATATGTTTGGTATCATCAAATAAAGATATTACTTATGCTCATGATTCAGAAATCATGTGTTGAGCCTGGGCAATGAAGGACAAACTTAGGCTTCAGCAGAGCATTTCTGTGTTTCAGGCAGACATGCAGAAAGTGAGCCACAAATGGATGTGTTTCAACGTCCTCACTGCAAGGAGGTTTGGTGTGACAAGGACAAAAAATAAAACTGTGGTTCTGTCAAAGCTCAACTGTTGGCACTCTGGGCAGAGCCATTTTGTGAAGTTATCTAGGGTATGAGTCATGATGACTTGAGGAGATGGCAGAAGATAAGGACATATTCCTGGACATCGTCCAGGCATCTCAGAGGAGATGAATTCTGCAATAAGAGCATGATATGATTTTCTAGGAGCAGCAGCAGCAGCAGTGTTTTCCCACCATATGCCCATGGCAAGAGGGTCAGGGACAGCATTTGTTGAGAATGAGACTGTCTTCGACATTTACAGGGTAAAGGCAAGATCTAAAACAGTTGTCTTTGAGATTTGGGGACTAAATTGGTTAGGCATGATAGATTAATAAAAGTGTGGAGACTGGTGCCTACCCATTGAAATCGAGTCCAGCCAGCATGGCTGTAGAATACTACCCAGCAGATTGGTTTGATTAGGTATACACACCGTGAGTCAGTGTTTCAAACTCCTTGATAAATGGAGGGAGTGACAGGGAGGACTATAAATGACAGCAATTTGTAGGATTTGGTCTTTCCTGGCCAGTGTCATAGCAGTGCAAGAGGTACATGGGAAGATGCAGCTAAAACACAGAACTTAAAAAATCCCACTGATTAGGGAACCAGAGTGAATGAGGAAGAGAGTAAAAAAGGTGTTTTTTGTGTGTGTGTATTATATGTGTGCACATGCACACTTGTTTTGACACTGAAGAGGTGGAGCTGATGAGGATGGGAAGAAAGAGAAGGAATACATCACTGAGCATTCCAATGAGAGTATTTAGATTAAGGGATATAGTGGTCAAAGAACACTTGCCATTGCAGAGTACAGATAAAGCATGACCACAGGAGTGGGTAGATGAGGTAGGACGAGGGACAAATCATGGGATCTGAGCAGCACAAGAAATAGAGATAACAGGGTGTTGGAGATAGGCCATCTCTGGGGATGTTAAAGTTGCCAAGAATGACAGGAGATGTGGAGAGGAAGACAGTGAGCCAAGTGCTAAAGTCATCAATAAATGAAGGTGGATGGCAGGGAGGACAGTAAATGATGGTAAGGCAAATAGTGGGTGGTAAAGTCTGATGGCTTGCACTTCAAAGAACCAAGGACTTTGAAGACGGAAGAAGAAGTGGCTTGGAGACGCCATGGAAATTCGTGTCTCTCCTGCAGACCCTTTAGTTCTACTGGAAGAAAATATAGCCTCTACTTGAGAAGATTCTATGGCAAGTGATATATTTGGGGACAGTCTGAAAACATGATGGGGAACCAAATGTCACCCAACGGCATGGTGGATGAGCAGGCTGGAAGGAAGTAATAAGAGGAATACTTATGACCAAGACAGAGAAGGGCTTTCTTTGCAGAAGGCATCTCATGCAAATTTCTCAGAAATAAGAAAAAGGATGACCTAAATAAGAAGGCAGAACGAGTCTTTATAAATGGATTTGAGATGGATGCAGAGGGAAGAAATATAGGGGCTAAGACATGAAGATCATGGGATGATATGTCAAGGATCTAGGACTGGAGAGCCACCTTATGTAGACAAAAATCTCAGTGTTTTAGAAATATCACATGGCTTTAGTGTTGGAGGATAAAAATATCAGGGCCCACACCAGAGGCATTGAGAGCGAGGAGTAGGGAGAGAGCAGAGAGAATAGTAGGGAGGGCTTTGTCTCTTAGTGGCAATATTTTAAAGCCTTGTGTGCAAATTTTGGAATTTGGGTAAACTTCAAGGCTCAGTACTCTTACATGATCTTAAAGGATGGATAAATACTAATCATTTGCCGAGAAGTAGGCTAACTAATCATACTCAGAAACGGGGCTGGGTATCCTGTGTTACTCTAAAGAGCTAAGAAAGGAGGAGAGGAAAGTAGTCGCTCTTTTGATTTGTCCTCTTTAGTGGAACTCACATCAAGGACATGAAAGAATAATGTATAATAAACAATGGATTTCAGGCCAGGGCAGGATGAGAATAAAGTTATATGTAGGGTGGTATCCTCTGGATACACAGTTGAGCAGGATCCAGTTCTGCCACTGTAGGCTTTCCCATGTATTACATCAGAACCGTTCCTGTAGAGCTGTGCCTGCCTTTGGTCCTCAGAGACTGTCTCTTCTTGCTAGGCTTTGCCTGTGGTAAATGTCTTGATAGTAATTTTTCAGAGGCCCTTTCTTCCACATGACTTGAATCTAGAGCCATCTTTGTAGGTAAATGATTAGAAGTATTCTGTTATGCTAGAGTTAAAAACAAAAACAAAAACAAAAACAAGGGGCTGGTGAGGTCACTCAGTGGATAAGAGCACTGACTGCTCTTCCAAAGGTCCTGAGTTCAAATCCCAGCAACCACATAGTGACTCACAACCATCTGTAATGAGATCTGATACCCTCTTCTGGTGTGTCTAAAGACAGCTACAGTGTACTTACATATAATAATAAATAAATCTTTAAAAAAAGCAAAGTGCAATCACAAACACATATTCAGGACATTAAAAATTATGAGACCTGGAATGAAAATAAAGTGTCACTTCCGAAGTGCCTTTCTATCTTCCCAATCAAGGACAAATCCAGCCTCATTCCTTTGGTTTTTCAGGGAATTCTGTCTCCTTCTATATGACAAAGAGGACCCTGAGTTGTTCTTATCCCTGAACATGGGAAATGGGAAATTGTCTCCTGGTGTCCAGGTGACTTGAAATGGGGGCAATCTTGGAAAGAACATAGTTTAGTTGCAGAAGTGACATAAGACAATGACCTTGAAGCCTAGCTATTGCGTTTGAATCTTAGAGATGATGACAATGAACTAAAAGAAGCCTAGACATGTAGGGAAGTGTCATGATTTGATTTGGTCCTTTTATATGGGTTGTGAAATGGACTGTGTCTCTCTTGGGCTGAAGTCATTATGAGTGGTAATGTGGTCTTGGAGACTGAAGCTACATATGAGCCAGTTACAATCTTCTCTTCAGCCAGGGGCCCCAGCATCCTCCCCAGGCTTCTGGTCCAGAATAATTGCTACTTATAAGCAATGAGCTATTTTTTTTCTTTTTTAATTCTCTTTGAGTACATCCATCTGGTGGCAGACATGGAGTCAGTTTAATTACGATTCAAGTTCTGTAGACTCAAGGCTGGGCCTGAGATTTGCTCTTGGTTTGACAGGGTTTCTGAGCTTCCCTGGAGTGACTGACCTTTGCTCCTGGAAACAACCTCTATCTAACCCAAGAACCTCTTTTTAATAGTCAAGATGACATTTTTTTAAAAAAAAAAATTTATTTTATGTTTTATGTGTATGCGTGTTTGACCTACATGTTTGTATGTGTATCACATGCATGCCTGGAGCTTGAAGAGGCCAGAATATGACATCAAATACCCTGGATTTGGAGTTATGGATTCTTGTAAACCACTATATGGGTATCTGGAATAAAACCTGCGTCCTCTGTGAACGCAATAAGTGTTCTTAACCCCTAGGATGTTTCTCCAACCCCAGCCAAGATGCCATTTTGATGGATACCTTTCTCATGGCTTTAAGTTTTAAACTCTTTCTAGTCTGCTTCTATCATTATGTCTCTAACTGCACCATTCATATACCTCACAGTCACCCCTCATCCATATAACACCATGGTGTGATTTTCCTTGTCTAAGAAACGTCACACAGAGCCAAAAGTCCTCTCCACATCACTCCACAGTGTGCACCCTTGCACACGGCGTGGTGCCACAATCTTGACATGCTTACCCATGACAGGTTATTTTCTCCCATTCGTCATGGGATGCATACGTCATTGCCATAGGGGCACAAGACAACCCCACACTGTCCTTAAGCTTTGCAGCCATATTTGACCAGCTTTCTTTTGGAGTCAGTGCACCCAGGGTTGGCCCTGCCAAAATTATTGGAAGGGTGATAGTGTGTCTAAAAAAGAATTAAAAGTTAAAAAAAAATTAGGAGGGAAGGGAGAGCAAGAGGGTGAGAGAAGCAGAAATGATTTGGAAAATATCTCCAGGATTTGAAAACAAATGTATGATATTTGATCTGTTCATGATCCTTTTGTGGCACTCGTGTTGCTAAATACTGCTTGATGGAGAAAATATTTGGCAGGAACTGTGAGTTTTATTTAGAGTTTTGGGGGAGTTGGGAGGGAAGCTTCTGAACAAGGAGTGAGCTGGTGTGGCCAGGAGAGAAGAGGCTGGGCCCTGAAGACTTTAGTGGACATGGGATACCGGGACCCCAGGCCCAACAGATAGATCCACAGTGAGTACCAGTTTACTCAAACAGAAGAGAGACTAACCTTAGTTCAGGTGGGCTCAGGAAACCAGCCTTGCTGAATGTTTTCCCTGCACTCACCTGTAGGTGGCACCTTCCCGCTGACTGTTCTAGCTGCCAAGCAACCATTTCTGGCATCCTCCTCAAAGACATTGTGGAGAGTCATGGGGGTACTGGGGTCCTCCTCCATCTCTCTACTGATGTTTGTTCTGTTCTATTTCATTCTCGTTTTTGTTTTGTTTTGTTTTTGGTGCTGGCAAATGCACCCAGGGCTTCCTGTGTGCTAAGCAACTGCTCTAGTATACAAGCTATTACTCAGACTGTTTAAGTGTGGCTGGTTTTGAAGGCCTAACTCCAAACCTTCTCCAACAACAGACCTGGACCCTTTCTGTGACCCATGACAACTCCTCAAAGCTCTGTCAGCACCAACAACCTGGATCTCATGGTTTACCAATTCACAATTATATATGCAGATTCGCCTTGTTATTCAACAAGGCAGCTATGACTCTGCTATTTTGGGGTCAAAAATATTCAACAATAATAATACATTACAGTTGGGAAATGTATCATGTAATAAAACATAACAGTTGGTTAACAGAAAGTGTAGCCACACATTAACAATGATGTACCACAGTTGTAAGAGTGCAGAAGCACTCTCTCTTGCCTCTCTCTCCTTTTTTTCTCATCCTTGCTTTTGTCTTTTTGTTCTCCCTCTCTCCCCATCCTTCCCCTCTTCCCACATGGTCATGACCAGCTCTCATCCCTCTATCTTCTCTTTCTCTCTTTACTTTTCTATCTCCTTTTCTCTTTCTACCTTTTTGTAATAAAGCATTGAAACTAAAAAAAAAGAAGAGTGCAGAAGCAAGATGAAGGGTGTATGTATGTGTTATGTGTAGTCACTGTCATGGGACAAGAATTATCACAGGAAAAACAGGTGTTATTCTATATAACTAAGAAAAAAGTGGAGGAAGAGAGAAAACTTAAATTGTGCATTTGGTATAGTGAGTGATGCCACCCTTTTTCTCAAGTCATCTCAGATGTGCAGGCATGGGCTCCTAGAGGAAGCCCAGCTCAGGCTCCGAGGTCATGGCACCTTCTAGAGCAGATGCAAAGGCCCAGGCCTTCTGACAACTGTAGTTATAACCAGTGCTGGTTGGTGGCAGAGAGCTGGATTGCCGTTCCAGTGCTATGTTGATCTGAAGCAAGGTAGCAGGACTTAGCAGAGACTTTTCTCCAGAGAATTCCCTGGAGATGAGCTTTGCAAGGGCCGACCAGTGGCAGGGAATGCCAGGATGTTCTGCATAGGCGGTGGCTCTTCTCCTTCCACTGCTTGAATAGCCAGGGGTGAGGAGGAATGGATTCATGATGGTAGTAAATGCAGTGAGGAGGGAGGGTGGCCTCTTATGGTGACTATGTCTTCTGTGGCACAGTTTACCAATCCTTAGATGATCATCCCTTAACATCTGCCTCCTGGGTATCAGTCACACTGTGTATGTATGCATGTGTGTGCATATGGGTTTGTGATGTGTGTGTGTGTGTGTGTGTGTGTGTGTGAATTAGTGCAAATACCTGATAACTTTTACAATCTCAGTGCCACAGACTTGGGACTGAGTAATCCTTAGGGTGCCCAAATGCCACTGTCTTATTGTCAATAGATGGTGACTTAGGTATGGTAAGGTGAGAAAACTTGACAAAAGCCATAAGACAAGTGAATAGCTGAGATGGGTCTCAGGACTCTCCTGGGACAGGCCAGGATGACTCTGTCTAATTCCTCAGATCCAACCCAATCTGAAATCAGAGTCTCTGGCTGCGTCTCCAACAGCATTCCGGAACCTCGCTGTAAATTCTGAGCCCCGTAGCCCCTCTGCTCTGACATTTGTTGTGTTTTACTGCCAAATGCTGCTGCTCGGAGATGCCATCTCCGGAGGGAGAAATTCTTGAAAGAGACACCCTTTCCCCCTTCCCAAATTAGGAGTTAATTAGTACCAAAATGTGCATGGTGGGGGTGTCTTAACTGGCCTCGCAAGGGCTTCCCAAAGCAGCAAAGTGCCTCCCTTTCGAAAGGCGCCTAATTGTGCTCGCATCTCTGTTTGGAGAAGGGAGTCTCTTCGTCTGGGCCAGGCACCCTCAGGGACGGATCTGTTAACTCGCTGTCACCTCCTTTTGAGATAGTATCATCTTGTAACTCTGAGCAATAAAATGAGTAATTGTGGGCCTTTTGAAGCCAGGCCCTCTACCCAAGCCAGTTTGTTTACCCTGGAAGGCCTCGGTCAGCCTGTCACCCTGTCCCTTGTGCATTTGCTGAGAGACCTCTTCCAGTCCCTCTTCCTCCCTTGAAGCCTCCAGGCTACCCTTGCCTCCTTCCTCACTTAGTGCTTCTTCTGAAAAAATGCCACAGTTCAGAAGTAAATTTCTTTACCCCAATGTCTGGTTCTCCTACTGGGGAATTTGAAGAAAGCCATTTCTGTCAGAATGCAGATTTCCTAGAAAAGCAGCATGACTCCCAGTTCCATTCCTGTCCCCTCCCTGGCAGTCCACCAGGCCAGCTGAGAGCTGTGTGTGTTGGGGGTGGGGGTGGTGGGTGGGGGTCCTGAGTCCAGGGGGGTTCCTGCTGGGCTCAAGAACCAGCATTTGTATCACTCAGAATTTAAATGAAGGTCTCAAAAGACAAACGTAATGAAGATTTACTGAAGCTGCCATTGTCTGATAATTCAATACCAGCTCATTATTAGAACCATATTTATTGAGGTTTAATCACTATGAAGCGGGCGGCTCTGGTACAGCTGTCAAACCGCACGCAATGTGTTCTTAATAATTAATCAGTACGGTATCTTGTCATCCTAACGTTCGTCTTGGGCTTGGGTGTGTTTTAAAAGAGATGCAGTGAGTGTGTTTTTGGAACTTGCTGGTCTTTTGTTTTTCATAACTTGCTCAGATCCTTTGAAAAAAGAGCAAGAAAAAACCTGATTCCTCCTTAAACTCTGCTCCTGCACCCTCGTGGTGGTGAATGTGGATCGTGGAATGTGACCGAAGCCTCCAGCACCCCCCCCCCATTGAGCCACTGCTTATGTCTGGTGTTTAAAAACAAGAAGAAGCTCCCCGCCCCCACTTCTACCTCCTACCCCCATGCATTTGGGATTTATTTTCCTTTTGTGGAATCTGCAGGCACCCAGGGATGGTGGGGCGGTTCTGCCCATGAAGCTGCCAGCTCAACATTTCACAGATATCACATCAAGGCACCTAGGCCAAGTTGTTTTCCTTCCTTCCTTCCTTCCTTCCTTCCTTCCTTCCTTCCTTCCTTCCTTCCTCCTCTCTCTTCTTTCTTTCTTTCTTTCTTTCTTTCTTTCTCTCTCTTTCCTTCTTTCTCTCTCTTTCTTTCCCTTCCTTCCTTTCCTTCCTTCTTTTCCTTCCTTCCTTCTTTTCCTTCTTTCTTTCTTTCTTTCTTTCTTTCTTTCTTTCTTTCTCTTTCTTTTTTCCTCCTTCCTTCCTCCCATCCTCTCTTTCTTTCTTTCTTTCTTTCTTTCTTTCTTTCTTTCTTTCTTCCTTTCTTCCTTCCTTCCTTCCTTCCTTCCTTCCTTCTTTCTCTCTTTCTTTCTTTCCCTCCCTTCCTTCCTTCTCCTTCCTTCCTTCCTTCCTTTCTTTTTCTTTTTTCCTCCTTCCTTCCTCCCATTCTCTCTCTCTCTTCCTTCCTTCCTTCCTTCCTTCCTTCCTTTCTTTCTTTCTTTCTTTCTTCCTTTCTCCTTCCTTCCTTCCACATCTTTTCTCTCTAGTCTAAAGAGGTGACTGCATGAGAAAGCTGTGGTCTTTTGGAACCTTCTTCAGGGTGAAACTAGATGTGTACTGCTTTCTCCACTTGGGCTGGGGAAGATCAAAGAAGCCCGGGGAGGAGTCGGGAGATTCATTCTTCTAGTGTCTTTTTGAATCCTGGCATTAGGGGGGGTATTAATTTAATACTGAGATTACCTTAGGCTGATAAGTAACAGACAGGTCTGGGGTAAATGAGCATGGATTGAAATTTAGGCTCCAATGCCAGGCAGCTGTTTGGTCCCAATAAGTCATTTGTTCGTAATAAGTTTCACATTCTCCACTTCCAAGATGGCGGCGTAATGTTGGTAACTGCTTCCTAGGTTCTTGTGGAGGGCTGATGAAGTGATTCTAGCAAGAACTCCACCTACTACTAAAAGCACAGGACTTCACAGAGGTGTGAGCGGCGAATGATGGAGGATCAGCATCTGTGTCCCTTTGTCCATCCTTTCCTCCAGCCTTAGAGTCTGCAAGTGTGAGCGTTTGGGGGCTCTGGCTTCTTAGTGCTTTTACAATGTCAGAGAAAGCCTGCTGAAGACTTGTGTAAACTCACTCATCCTTAGTCCCTACCTACCTTTGCCTAAGGCCTCATTCAGTGACTGTCCTGTCCCTTAGGACGTATTTGATAATGTTTGAAGTTATTTTCAGTTATGACAACTCGGGGGGGGGCAGCTTGTGTGTAGAAGCAAGAGATGCCATGAAAACATCCCACAATGCACCAGTAAACGGCACCCTCCCCCCCCACTCCGAACAAAGAGTGCTTACTCTTCTACCAGCTAGGAGGCTCTCATGAGCCGGAGTCGGAGTCGACATTCGCATGCTGACTTTCTCTGCAAGGGTTATAAAAGCATGTGTAATTCGCAGATGAGAAGATCCTGGTACCCCCAGAACAAGAGAGAAAGCGCCATTCGGTCTGCTAACTTCACAGAGCTGTCTATTGTTTCCTGGGAACTCACCAAAAGCAATGAGGACACTCTCTTCTACTCCAGCTCTACGCTCTGTGCTGGGGCTGGTGTTTCTGGCCAAACACCAGGCACTTAGTGTTCCCCAGTTTCCCCATGAAGCCTCTCAGGCAGCCAGAAATGGGGTCCCTGGCTCCCCACCATGCCTAAAGCAACTTCCTGGAATTCCTGCGCTCCCTTACCCTCTCCATTTGCCTTTATAGAGACCCACATTCTAAATTTAGCCCATGGTCTTGACAAAGGGCTACATGGCCACTGCTGAGTGCCTTCGGGGAGAATGCCCTGTGTGACAGACAGCATGTCAGGCAGCTTGCCATGCTCACTATGCCCCTTGGGTGCTGGTGGCAGCCATGAGCACCGTGCTTCAAAAATGACCCCTGCTGTGCTCCCTGTCTGCTCCCCCCCCAACCAGATTAGCTGGGAAATTAGCATCTGTGGTTCCGCCTAGGATGAAATTAAACGTTTAAGGGAGGTTGGCACATCTTGTTTTTCTGTAGGCAAATTAGGCCCAAAGATCATCTCTGTTTCAGGGAATCCACGTAATCCATTTCCATAGGGAGAACCCAAAGTGCAGGCTCTGGGACATCTGCACTTGTAGGAGGGTGAACCCGAAGGCAGAGAGAAGGAAGGCGGGATGACGCCAGCTGGACCCAAAACTGAAAAGACTGAGCAGTGTGCTCCTAAGGGAGCTTTGTAGTCACAAGCTTGAGTTATAACTCCTTGTCATGTGTGTTTCTCCCTGTCCATTTCTGAGGCCTTGGTTTGAGTGAGACATGAATGCCCGCCCGCATCTCTGTCGCTCATCCTGTAATTTATGTTGCTTCGACTTGGTAGAGTGTCATACACTCTACGGCAAGCATAAGGTCCATCCATCGACACTCCAGTCTTCTGCTCTCTAGAACCTCATGAGATGCAAATGAGGCAGGTGGCTTATGCTTATTACTTATGCTTTGTAGATAAGTAGAGGCTCAGAGAGGGACAATGGAAATGGGAATACAGGCAGGAGCCACTACTGTCCTATGCTTGATGTCAGGTCCAATGTCTTGTTTTTATAGGACATCATGCAGCCAGGGCCAGCCTCGGGCTTGCTATGTAGCCAAAGCTCGAATACCTGCTCTTCCTGCTTCCCACTGCCCAGGTGCTGGGATTACAAGAATATGTTGCTGTGACTGTTTTAAAAAATGTTGTTAGTACTCTGCTTCCTACCTTACCCTTCTGGGCATTGATGATTCTTGTCCCCACCCCATACAGCCCCTAGTGTACTTGGAACAAATTCAACCACAGCTGATGAAAGAAGTCAGAATGTATTGGATACTCAACTCTTCACCTGTGATACCATATGTGACCAATGGCTTCCAGTTTTTTTTTTTTTTTATTGCAAGGACCCTGGAGCCCATTGAGATTGTAGGGAGGAGCCCAGAACCTCTGGCTACAAAACATTCAGATACACATGTTTGCCTGTTATCTCCGGAAGGCCATAGATATATGGAATTTTGCAATGCGCTTACAAGGCCATGCCATTCATTGTCAGGAATCTGGTTTAAATTTATCACCATGTCCTAGTAACCCAGAAAAGCACTTTCTCGGGCACAGAGACAGGTGATATGTAGAGAATGAAGGAAGAGTGTTTCCTAGATAGCTCTACTGTGCATGAAGGCTGTGAGGAGCCTAATGTCTGGATATTAGAGATGACATTACAGGTAACACTGAGGAAAAGCTGGAAGGCATTAAGAATCTTACAAATGACACCAGGAAGAAGATGCTGAAGAGGCCATATGGACATGATGAGTTCTATCTGGCAGTCACCAGGCCACAGTGGGCTACCTGGGAATGCATTGTGAATCCCACGTATAAAAACACCCAGAGGCAAGGATTCTGGCATATTCCTATTTTTTTTTTTTAAGGGATGCTTTAACGCTTCAGGGAGCTAACTGAAACCGTGTGTAGTCACATATTGTTTTTCTCAGAAAAATGCTCCTAATTAGGCCAATTCTGTATCATTCCTGTGGATGCATAGGAAGGGAAGCTGTCACAGTGAATAGATAGCTCCCGTTTCTCAGAATAATGAAGGGGAGCAGGAGACCACCTTGGGACAGACCCCACATACTTCAGATTTGTGGTTTAGATTTGTCAGAAGCACCGAGACACACTCAGTGCAGATTTCCTGTATATAAACCCTGGGTTCTAGGATCTGCAGCCCAACAGTGAGTTTCCCATCCAACAGGCCTGTCTCTGCCTTTGCTTTTCAGATGCTTTAAAATCCTGGGGTTGGGGGGTAGAGATGGGGGTGTGGTGTGGGCATGGGTGTGTGTGTGTGTGTAGGTATGTGAGTGGGGTTGTGGGGGTGAGGGCATGGGGGTGGGAATGGGGGTAGTGTGAGGCATTGTCAATCGCCCCAGGCTTCTTCCTCAGCTTAGATAGGATTTCTCCTCTTCACACAGACTAGCACCCAGAGCCTTCAGTGGCAGGCATCCCGGAAGCCTAGTTGGCTTTCAAAACTTAGGTACGCAGTGCATTCCGTGTAAGGGCAACAATTATGTCCCCCCAAACACACAGAAGCATCAGAATTCACAGCATGTGTTTTACAAGGGCAATAAAGTTTTATATGCAGCTCAGTGAAATACCGAATACAGCCAATTATCCACCAAAATAAACTGATGGGAGAAAGAATAGCTATATTTGGCTCAGACTTAATTATTTTGCATCTGAACTTTTCAATTCCATGTAATAAAATTCCATTCTGCTCCTATTTCCTGGTTAGGTTACTTAATCTCCACTCTGGTAACCGAGGCCTCGAGTAGACTGTCCAATGTCAGTGGTACGAGAATGTGGAAGGTTTGACATCACTTACAACATTACACACAACATAAAATTTAACAACTTGAAACAGGCTTTCATTGCTCTTTAAAGAGACTGTATGGCTTTTTAAGATCTAAAAATTAATCAGCTCCGAAGACTCATACCTTTTCGAAAACTCCTAGACTTTTACTCTTAGCTTGGGATATGAGAGACCATCTCTGATTCTGTCTTTACCTCTCCCTTTCATACCAAAAAAAAAAAAAAAATACAGTTTAAGCTCTTCAATTTGTTTTTTTTTCTTTAATGGCAGATGAATGAATATGGGCATCATACTGCCTTTCTGAGGTAAGACAGTTGTGGGGAGAGGAAGGAAAAAATGTAAATGATATCATACTTGGCCACAAATGAAGGTTGCTCAGGGGGTCAGGGGATCAGCGAGTGGCCTCCTCAGGAAAGCTCTGACCAAAAGTCCTTGTCAAATATACTCATAGCCTGTACTCCATTACTCCCCGACACCTGATCATCTCATAAAACACCACATATAATTCAACAGCTGTGGCCCTTAAGGGGCCAATGTGCATAACAGTAGGGATAAATGACCTTGGTCCTTTAATAAGGTTGTTTTCCATAGGTCAGCCCTGAGGTCAAAGAGCAACCGGGCAGAGGGGGTGGCAACGGTGGGTTATGGCTGGATGTGGGGAAAGTTCGCTGATTTCTACTTCTCTCACCACGGTGGCACTTTACAAAGGCAGAGTGAGTGCATGGAACACAGACATACATTCTCTCTGCAATTGTGTCCTCGGCCTGACTTGCAGCCTAGGCTCACCTCTGTGGGACACTGTGTTGATAATGTGGCATTACACTGTCTTCATATAGTGTTGCCATGGGTTTCCTTCTTGAAAGGCTTGGTTTGGAAAGGTTTGCTGCCCACGGGACATGGGTATGCTGTGTGCTCTTGCGGGACAAGACTGTGGACAGGTGGGTGCTGGGGAGTAAGTGGCCACAGCACGGTGTTTTCAAGATGCATCTGAAGTGTCACCCACTCTGGAATAGTGTTTTCTTTGTGATCAAAGCTTCCCTGGAAGCTACCTCCTTTTTGGCATTGCATTACTGCCAACATAGGTCAGGCAAGATCATTTTGCCCTAACATGTTTCCGTGCCATGGTCAAGGGCTGCTTTAGAAATCCCAGCAATTCCTTTGGCTCACTGAATTCTCTGTTCTCTTATGAAAAGCTGAGGACAAACACTGGTTACTTAGATAATGGTAACATGTTTTATGAAGCCACTCACTTGGTCTTCTTTATTTTAGGTCCAAGAGTCAAAGACCAGGGTTTGGGTAGCACCTTGTTTTTGCCAACCTCAATTTTATAAAAAGGAGTTCAACACAGTATCGTACCCTGATATCAATCTGACACCAGATTCTGAATTCTAGGTTATACCTTGCAGGCAGTCCAGACATGCCACTCTTCTTGGCTTCTAGATCTATCGATGGGACTTTTGGAAAAATGAGTTCCCTGTACCCAAGTAAGGATAAGAAACACCATGGCTAGCACCAAGACTAATTATGCTAGAAAAATTTGCAATATATTATAAAAGGGTGAAATAGAAAGATGTTTGAATCATCTAATATACAACCATCCCCACATACTCAATACATACACACATCCATAACACACAATATGCACATACACACATGTAGATATGCACATATATATGCAATATATAAATGCACACACACATAAGCAGATACACACATGAACACAATATATACATATGCATATAATATATACATACACACATGTAGATGTGCATATATATACACAGATTATACACATGAACACACACATACACACATGCACATATACACAATTCATAATACAAACATATGCACACATATACATATAACTACATACAAATACTTACATATAATACATAAATATACACAAGTGATAGGGAAGACACATATACATATAATACACACATGCATATAAACATATATGCATAATATACACATACATGCACATGCACATATGTATACATATACATACAAACCACACATATATACATACATATCCACATATGCACACATGTGAATGTATACAGATACATACACATTATACACATATACACAAATGTGCACAACACATACATAAATATTTGTATACATATGTGCACTCACAGTTTTTTTTTTTTTTTTTTTGGTTTTTCGAGACAGGGTTTCTCTGTGTAGTCCTGGATGTCCTGGAACTCACTCTGTAGACCAGGCTGGCCTCGAACTCAGAAATCCACCTGCCTCTGCCTCCCAAGTGCTGGGATTACAGGCGTGCGCCACCACGCCCGGCAACACAGTTTTAAATTTAGGTTCTGCATTTTATTTTTTTGTAGCAAAATTGAACGGGACCTGCAGAAGTTCCCATGCGTCCTGTCTCAATGCACATGTCCTCTCCTGCCATCGGCATCAGCACACGGCACATCGGCCACAACTGTTGAATCTACACTGACGTGCATGTTGTTCAAAGTCTCCAGTTTACGTTAGAGCTTCCTCTTGGTGATGTTTATCCTATTAGTTCCCACAAATTACAAGAACCTGTATTCACTAGTGGAGGGTTTTGTTTTTTGTTTTTTGTTTTTTGTTTTTTCATGTAGGAAATTTGGGCAGAATCAGCCTTCTCAATTCAAAATGGCTTTTAAAGAAAATTTGCTACTTCAACTATTTTAATTAAAAATCTAAGATATGAATTTATTGACATTCCTCTTGGAATTATAATAAATCCTCTTGGACCAAATGCACAGGGACAGCAATGGGCTATCTTTATAAAACACTTAATCCACAGCTGGGAGAACCAGAGGCGATGGAACATTTTTATTGCTTTCTTATCGCAAATCCCCCACATAATTTTATGAGAAAGGTCATTAAACTTGTAGCCACTACATGATCTTTTTCCTCAGACCGTTTCTGAAACAACATTAGTTTTTCACACTTCTTTACGTTTCAAACATTAAGAGAGCCTTAATCAATGCTTTTCCATAAAAAGCAAAGGACTAGGTTTCCCATCATAAAACCTTACGCTGTTTACACAAAAACTGCAGTGAACCCCATAAAACTCTAGGATTTCCCAGTGGGCTCCTGGAGGGCCACTTGGCCATGGTAGGCGCCACACTGGTTCCTAGTGCTGACACAGAGCCAGCTGCGTGAGGAAGGCCTCTGGAGCCAGCGTTACTAATGGGCTATTCAAGGGTACCATGGTAAACAGGCCTGAGAGGGACACCTCCGAGCAACTAGGAAAACAATGTGAGGTGGAAAAATGACACCCAGACGGTGTCACACGGGTCAGTTGTGTCACCATTGCCATACGAGGTCATAGCCCTTCTAGCTCTCTGGAAACCCTGCTGGACCCTTAGGTGGCAACCGTTTTCAGGATGGGTCTTCTGGGTAAGAGGGGGTATGACATCTTCCCAGAAAGGAACTGTCCAATGCTATCCCACTTTCCTAGAAAGTGCTTGTTCTTTCAAAATCTTCCGTTAGGTGTCAGCGACTCTTAAACTATTAATGGTGAGACATTCAGCTTAGCCCATCCCCCACCTCCAAAACGTAAAGAAACAGAGCCCAGTTTGAAAAACTAAGTCATTATTTTCAAAGGACTGCTTTCCATGGTAGAAATTGGAAACAAGATTGAAAGGTTAATTTCTGCTTTTCTTCAAGGTACTTTGACAAAATGTGAAGCTTGGATCTTTGTTGCCACTCATACAGAATAACTTACTTACAATCTGTCTCTCTAAAGAATAGTTATTCCATGGCAAAACCAAATGTACACAATATTTTTCCACAAATCCAACCCTACAAAGGATAGTAGATGGAAAACACCAACACACTGAGGGAAACTATACCCTAGAAAAAGCAAGAAAGTAATCTTTCAACAAACCCACACAAACATAATTCCACCTCTAACAACAAAAATAGCAGGAAGTAACAATCACTTTTTCTTAATATCTCTTAATATGAAAATTAATATTACCAACATATCCTAATTAATTGAAATTCAAAAATATGAGGAATTAGAAATTTGTTGGCTGTTACCCAGTGGTCTCTCTAATTTGGTAATTGGAGAGATATGTCCAATATTGTACAATCCATATACATACACTTTCTGCTTGTTTGTACATGACAATGTCTTGCTGTGAACCACATAATGGTCTTGAAATCATCCTCCTATATCAGTCTCTCTAATAGTAGGATGGTTTATTTGATGTTTTTTTCACTATACTATAGTTTTTAGAACAGCTTACATATTTCAAAATTATTTATATAGCCAAAAGAAATGTAGACAATTAATTTTGGAGGTGGCTTGTAAGAGAACAACAAAGAGTGAGACTGAATGTTTTGCTTGATATTTATAATTATTTTATCAATTTTGAAGATGACCTTATAAATTACTCTTTTTCTGAGATGAATGCTTTTCAAAATCATCATAGCTAATGAACCAGAATCTTACCCTTACCTAATGTCTGTGCCACCGTCCAAGCAGAACCATTGTTCACTGAAACAGTTGATAGATGACTTCATGGAGAGACCATCTTAGTACATACACCATTTCTTAAATGAATATATGTAATCTGTTCCCTGTGGTCTGAAAATGATGACAATCACTGAAGTCAAATAGCTTTGACTATAGCAGGAAATCTGTATCCAAATAATTGTGTTTACAATTCATTCCTTGGCGTAGCAGAACTGTCAACTCTTAGCTTAGCTACTACGGAGGTAAAATCCTTTGGTGATATGAAGGACATTGAAGTACAGCCTTATTACAATGAACTCCAATGTCTAAAAATTGTTCTTATTTTGGGTTTGTACAATAGTAAGCACCAAGATTTTATACTCCATTAAAAACAAACACACAAAGCCAGGCGGTGGTGGTGCACACCTGTAATCCCAGTACTCTGGGAGGCAGAGGCAGTTGGATTTCTGAGTTCAAGGCCAGCCTGGTCTACAGAGTGAATTCCAGGATAGCCAGGGCTATACAGAGAAACCCTGTCTCAAAAAAACAAAAAATAAAAAACAAAAACCAACCAACCAACCAACCAAAGACTTTATCTTTTTATGTTCATTTAATAACATGCCCATCATTTCTATGATTGATATAAAATATACATTGTGTTGAACATAATAAAAATAAAAAGGAATTGTTTGAGCATAGAATACTTTTGCAAATAAGGATTTTTTGTTATGTATTCTTTTTTTTGACTTTTTTTTAATTTTTTTTTATTTTCTATATTCTATGTTTACATTCCAAAGGCTTTCCCCTTTCCAGTTCCCACCCACCATAGTTCCCATAGTTCCTCTCTTATTGATTTTTTTCATATAATATTTTCTGATCACGGTGACCCTGGCGATGGTGGATGGGAGGGGACTTGATACTGTTGTTTTGCTGAATGGACTTGTTGCCCAGCAGCCTTCTAGATATCCAGGTTTATGCCTGTGAATTAGTGCTGCCCTCAACCTTAGTCAGAAAACGCTCTTCCTGAGTAGACAGCAGTCAATGCAGAGACTCAGAGCTGGCTGAAGTGCCAAGGGTTAGTGACAGACTGAGTGCTCAGCCCTAAATAAGACACCTCTATGACTTCCCTCCAAGGCTCAGGAAGCACGTTGGGAAATACTGTCTACTGGATATGGTGTGGCCCTCTAACACAGGAAGTTGCTGCAGCTATGGTAACAGCTATGAGATCTGCAGAAGATGAAGCTAACAAGACCAGTCAGTATTCCAATAGGCTGCACTACTACTCTCCTCCTCCTCTTCCTCTTCCTCCACCTCCTCCTTTCTCCTCTTCTTCCTCCTTCTCCTCCACCTCCTCCTTTCTCCACTTCTTCCTTCTCTTCCTCCTTCTCATCCACCCCCTCCTTTCTTCTCCTCCTTTTTCCTTCTCCTCATCGCAGTCCTCTTCCTACTCTTCCTTCTCCATCTTCTTCTACTCCCCTCTCTGTGAGTCTGTAGAGGAAGATTTCTCAATTATTTCAAGCCATCTGCAGTTCCCAGATAGCATCTAGACGTCCTGATTAGGATCTGATTCTAGGGCATGTCTAGCAAGGTGTTAGGAGATACTGAGGCTGCTGGTCTGAGGCTCCTAGTCAAATAACTGCTGGATATTGGAGGCAAACCTAAAATTGGCAATCTATATAAAAAAGCAATGTTAGTCTAATTATATAGAAAAACTGTTGTTATTGGGTATAAAATTATCATCTAGATTCTCAGATCAACAGTTTGGGCTCTTAAACTAGTGTCTGTGCTTTCAAGCATCCTGCATCAACAACATCTGTTTTTATTAGAATCTTAAGCCTTTATTAGAAAATGATATTTGGACTTGCACAGCTGTAAAGTGTACCTATAAGGATTAACATTTTCTATTTAAAAGCCTTTTTACTGCTTCAGGGAACAAGAAGGAAATTCTTTATTTCCAGTCTATAGCCTTGGAGTTTTTGAACATAACCCTGGCCTTTCTCTAATTGGATTTGCACTTTTTTTTTAAATAAAAGGGGCTCCATGCTTCTTCTAAGGCAGAGAAAGGCAGGACATTCTAGTCACATGAGCTGTAGCTTGGGTCCCAAATGCAAGCATTCAGGTGTGAAGTTATTCTTGTCATTTTGGGGAGCAAGCTTCAAGGCTTAAGGGGGCTAGCCATAGGAAGACTGTTTCCATTATTTTTTCTTTTTTATCCCCCTTTGGTAAGAAAAAAATGGTAGAATTAGCTTTTTGGCAGTACATGCTTGGGTCTGGAAAGTTAGGGTTCTTTGCCAAGCTTCCTAAAAATAGTCTTTCTTTAGGCAAAGGCCATCTCAACACGAGCCACATTCGTTTGAAGCATGGCATATTTTGTGAATATAATTGCCTGTTGACCTGAGGATTTCAGTTTGCAAGGAGACAAAGAATGTGGAGTTATGCTTCTTGCAATATTCTGAGCGTGCCCTTGTTACTTTGTGAGTAACAATAAGTTCTTTATGAGGTGACACCGTGGCCGTGGGTGGTGAAAACTGATACCATGCAAAAAGACAATGAAATTATATAATACCAAAAAAGTCTATTGCTTTTTCTCTTTGCTAAATAGGTCTTCTGAGTGGGATGTGCTGAGGATGAGGTCAGCCACTGCCTTGTGCTCTCTGACCAGTTTTCATTCCCTTTGAGATTCTGGGCAATACAATGTTGTAAATGGAAGCCCAATGACAATCAGAACAATCCATAGGATGGTTACAGTTATATGAGTTGGTGGTAGCTCTCCAGACTCCACACATATATCTATGCCAAGATCCTGCCTTTCCCTTGAACTCGGGCTAGTGAGCATAAATACACTCCATTCTTGCGTTTCTCTCATCCCTTGCCCTAAGAGTCATTGCACATTGCTCTATAACAATCCAGAAGGCACATGAGTCTCTTTTCATTTTCCAGTTTTTCTGAAAGATTTTTTCTTGTAGTTTTCATCTTATGTGTGTGTGTGTGTGTGTGTGTATGTATGTATGTATGTATGTATATATATATATATATATACATATATACATATATACATATATATACCCATATGCATGCATGTGCCCTTGGAGGTCAGAAGAGAGTATAAGATCTCTTGGGGCTGGAGTCACAAACAGCTGTAAGCCACTGGATATGGGTGCTGGGAAATGAACCCAGGTCCTAGGCAGGAGTAGCAAGTGCTCTTAACTGCTTGCTTGAGCTCCCTCTTCAGCTTCCTACCAAACTCCTTTCAAAAAGATTTTGCCAGCTACGGGCCCAACGTGAGAATTTGATATAAACTGGATTGTCCTTCTCTTATAGATGAGGAAACAAAGGGCACAGAGCCTCAGGTGAGCGGGAGCTCACTGGGATGGGAGCAGAGACTGTTTCAAATATGGACCCGCCTTTCTCCTAAGCTCAGCCATGCCCACTGTGGAGCACACCGAGTCAGGGGGGCTTTAAATCGTCTTTCCCCAGGGGGAGAGTTCCCTGCAAGGATGCTTATAATTTTCAGAATTGTAGAAGAATGTCCCGATTTGTGTTTTTCCAACTTTTCCTCAATCTTCTACAGTAAACATATATGACTTTTAGGAGAGTCACAGATAATCTTTATGATGGTTCTTAAGTATCAAGGAAGAGTGATTGCGGGTACCAAGACCACGTAGTCCATGTAAGATTGAACAGGAGGAAGTCCTAGAAAAGGCAATCTATAAAGCAATGCACCCCATGGTACCTTTGCCTGTGTTAACCATACAAACTTCTGCCTGGCAAAACAAACCTTAGGAGAGGTAAGGAAACAGGAATTGTTTCCGGTATGTACATCAGCTAAGAACTAGGATCTAGAACCCATACAGACACCTTGACAATTAGCAGGAGGGATAAAAAAAATGCTAATAGCGAAAAAAGAATTTTACTGAGTAAGGCATATACATATAAAAACCCTATAAATATTCAATAAAATATAAAAATATCCCACATTCACCAGAAGAAATAAAAATAATAAATATTAGTACACACTCAACCATTTGCTAAAAATAGAAAAATTTGACCTAACCAGACATTATATGCAAATATATAGAGTATGAGGCAATTATCCATTGCTGGAAGACTTGGTTCTTGGTACAAACGTTTCCAGGTTCATGCGCCAAAGGGAGTGCTCTGCGTGTATGCAAGACAACACTAAGTATGTAAACAATGCCTTTATTTATAATAGAAACAAGGTGGAATCAACTACTTCTAGTGTATCATCAAACAGATAAAATAAATTGTAAGTGGACAAATCTTAAAGAGATCCATTAAGAGAAAAAGGAAATTTTAAAATAATGAGTTCAACATACGTTTTTTATCTAGGCAAATCACATATTACTGTTTATTCACTATCTGTGATGAAAGTATAAAAACATGCGAAGACACACCCATCGGCTTCCAGGTGTGCTTGCCTCTGCAGAGACAAACAACACAACACAACACAACACAACACAACACAACACAACACACAAAATCCCCCCCCATGGATTCGTACCTGAGAGATGACTACCCATAGAGCTAATGGTTCCTGCCATTCAATCACAATTGATCCAGTTGCTTTCCTAAAAATGGCAAACTGTGGAAAGTCTTGGAGGTACATGTTCATGTCCCACTTACTTTATTTTCAGTTCTTTCACTACAGTCTGATTGTTTGTGTTCCTTCAAAATTCATGTGTTGAAATCTAATCCTTGGGTTCTAGGAGACAGGGCCTTTGGGAAGTGGTTGGGTCCTATACAGAGAGTCCTAGCCATTAATAATCTTGTACTGAAGATCCAGAGAATTGCTTTGCCCCTTCAACCATCCAAGGAAGCTAGAAGCCATCATGTATGAATCAAAATGGAGGGATCTCCCCAGACTCTAAACCTGCTGACATCTTAGCCTTAGGCGTCACTGTCTTCAAGAACATGAAGAAACAATCAGATGTATGACATAGTACTTAGCTATTTATACTCATTCCTTTGATATGTGGTAGCAGCCTGAATGACCTAAGGCATATTAATACATATTTAACACAGTTAATCATCTCAAGTTTAATAAAATTAAGATAGAGGAACAAATTGAGAAGGAATTTACTTACTATCACTGTAAGGAATTACATACTATTACCATGACCCAGATTTTTTTTTTTAAAAAAAATTCTCTCTCTCTCTCTCTCTCTCTCTCTCTCTCTCTCTCTCTCTCTCTCTCTCTCTGTGTGTGTGTGTGTGTGTGTGTGTGTGTGTGCACACATACACACACGCATGGGGGTACATGTATAATTCACATATGTACCAAGATATCTTATGAGAGGTTGGTTGTCTTTTTCAATCATGTGGGTGCCGGGGTCTCTCAGCTTTGAAGCATGCACCGTCATATGCTGAACTGTCTCACATGCCTCTATCCAGAGTTTAACAGGAAGCTGATATTAACCTTTTCCTTTGGAAGAAAGAAATGAGGCCAGGTACAATGAAAATATTATAGGTTGTAAACATTATGGCCTAGAAGCTGCCTACTGTGCTAGGCTTGGGTCGCCCTCCAGAGAGGCTGAGCTTCCATCTGCTTCAAATTGTTTAGGTTAAAGCGTTTTGTTTTTAGGTTCTTTTGATCAAAACCATGATGCTTCCTCTGGGGCAAATCAGGCAGGCTCTGCATTTCCTAGGAATCTCACTGGGCTGGTGTACAAATGTCATCATGGGAATTATCTTCTGTGGCATCCACAGGCTGGAGGTCTATCCCCATGCTGGAGTGCTACAGTGACTCATTTTACAGTTGGGGACTGAAAAGGGACCTGATGAAGTCAAGCAGCCTGTGCCCAACCAGAAAACCAGGACAGGAAAACACATTGCTTGCTGACCAGATCGTCTATGCCCACTCTGCTTGACATCTAAACAGTCCTGTGTCTGGGTGTTTTATCTTTCTCATTTTGTTCTGTCACATTTTCCTCTTCTTTCAGAAATAAAGTGTTATATAGTGGGGCGATTCTTACACTGGGAAGGAAAAGGTCACTCAAAGATCGTGGATTCATTCCCGACAAGTGTGTCCAGCTGCTCGGCTGAGGCAAGTCTTCAGGAAGGGATTTTGTACTTGGGAAAATGCTTTCGTTCCCTTGCAGAGCCCCAGGGCAGTTAATTGGGGGTGACCTGCAGCTTTCCCTTTGGAGTCTGTAAATATGAAAATACTGTTGAATGTGTGAGATGGGGCTGTTGTTCATCCAACCCAACTAAGAGCTGATTTCGGAGGTAGGACGTCAGCATATCAACATGTGTTCCTCGCCCTCTGTTCCTAGCTTTCAAATCACCTTGCGTGGTGTTTGAAGAACCTGGCATAAGAAAGTTGGATGATAAGATGCAGATGATAAGAATAAGACAAAGCCAAGGTCAGGTGGGCCTTCCACACCATCCAGAGCCTTGATCTGCATACATCCTGCTGGAGCCACCCAGTGGCTAACTCCTTTCCTCGAGGTGACCTTATTTTGTAAGGTCATCCCACCAAGCAATTCTTGGTTCCCTGGGAATGAGGTTTCCTGAGAGCTAAGGACAAGGGAGCTCTTACAGTATTTTAGTATGCATCTGAAACCAGACAGAAGTAGATTAAATTAGACTAGTGACAACTCATTTGTCAGTTTAAAGCCTTACTTCTATCATGGAAATGGGAGGAACAGTAGCTTCCTTGGACATGAGTTTGGAAGATTAAACCATATGGTGAATACAAAGACTGATTCATCGTGTGTGAAGCTTGTGATGAGCACTCAACAAGCAGTAAAACCCTGATACAGCTGTCATGTTTGGTGACATATCCGTACATCTTGATTGACCAATTACCTTAAATCAGAAAGTCCTTAAAATGCCCATGGTGTGCACTCGTAGACTGTCTTCCTCGGTATCCCATACCACATGCTCTGCTCTCTCTCCCTATAGAGCTATCCCAACTTCTAAAGACTTTCTCCCTAACTGTTGCGCATTGGCTATGAGTGTTCCCCCACAGGCTCATGTTTTGAGTAGTTGATTTGGAGACATTAAAAAAGATTAGGAGGTTGCCCTCAACAGAGACAGGTCATCAGAGGAATATTATCTCTGGCTACTTTCTGTCCAACTCTCTATTTCCTTGTCTGTCATGGAGTGATGTGAGCTGCTCCACCATGCCTTCCCTGTCATCATGGAGGGATGCTTCTGAGATGGAGAGACAAATAGTCTTCCCTTGGTATAGGCTGTTTGTGTCGGTTGTTTCATCATGGTGCTGTACAAGCACCATGTACACACTGTACATGGTGTGTACACACATGTACACACTGAAGCAGAATAAGAAGGGGGTTGAAGTGTTCAGGAAGCAAAGGCTAGTGCATTTTCTGCTAAGAACAGAATAGATTATATTCAAGAGAATTTAATCAAGTAAGGAATGGTTTCCATATCCAATACCCTGCAGAACAAGAATAGGCTCAGGGTGACTCCAGGGCTGCTGATGGCTGGCTAACATTTGTGGGTAAGGGGAGGAATCCGGATAGAGTCCAGAAGATAGAAAGACAGCTGAGTAGTATAAGCTTGGATTTCCCCATTTCAACCTGTTGATTTGAACCTCAGGTAACCTGTGTACTTACTTGAGATGTTGACTGAAGCTCAGTCACTGTGATTGGCTGGCATTTAGCTACTCGAAATTGTCGTCTGTTTGTCCATTAAGTTATAGTTCATTATGCACCATTAGGCCAAACATGAACTATGTACAGAGGCAGCTTTAGGCCAAACGTAATTAAATTTAACAGTTCCCTTTGAAGATTTACAATGTGCACTCCCATTGACTCCTGTAAAGAAACACACACAACGTTGTTTAATGTGGTGTTTCTAAAATTAACTGAACCAGGGAAATCCTTCCTGTCTCAGTGCCGCTGCTGCTCCTGAGATCCTGCGATCTATGACATACTCAGTGGCCTTGCTATCTTATGCTAGGAGCTTAGTGGTCTATTTGTTAGCTGCAGTGACTTGGATTCCAGTAAGGAGGCTTCTAGCAGCTGGGAAACCCCCACCAGACTGATACTCTACTGGGTTGGGCTTGTTCTTAGGGATTTTGAGAATCTTCTTGTACTCCTTCCAATCAGACAAGCCAAGCACAGCAGGCTGGGGTCCCCAGATGTCTGCTAATGCCCTTAGAAGTTGCTGATGTATGTGTGCATGGCGGCATCACTCTGCCCTGTGAAGCCAGGAGACCAGATGTTTATGGTTCCACAGCAGCATCTGGAAGCTAAGGTTTCCATGTAGAGAGGGGCAGTCTTAGGGCTGGCTTCCAGACTAGACCCTTGCAGCCTGAGCTCCAGGGGATGAGTGTTTCTGAACACGGACCTTGTTTTGAGGAGACCCAGCTCCATTTGAGGGGTAGTAGCCCACAACACATGTGGACACCTCTAGCCCTTCTCTTTGTGTCTTGATTGTCACCTGGGCTCTAACATAGATTTCTTACCCTGTCGTGTTCTAATTACATTATGTAAAGTGTGATCCAGGTGAGTGTTGGCATACTTAAATCAGCATCCACAGAACCGGAGATCATGTTGCTGACTTAGTTCAAGAGACTGGTGAGCCTGTGTAACCCTGGGCTGTACTTTGGGTTTCAGTCAGCTATGTCCACAGGAGGATTCCATAATGAGAACACATGGTATATATTGCCTGAGCATTTCATGCACTCAACAATAATAACACACATTTTCTTGTTAGAATCTCACAACAATGCTACATGGTGGCTTTGTACATGGAACTCCCTCCCTCCCCACCTCCCTCCCTCCCTCTTCCCTTCCTCCTTCCCCCTCTCTCTATTCACTCTTTCCCTCTTTCCTCTTTTATTTTTATCTTGAGACATGATCACTTTAAGTATCTTAGGATGTCCTTAAATGTCCTTTGAAGCCCAGGCTTACTTGAAAAAAAAATTCAGTCTTCCCACTTCGGCCTCCTGAGGGCTGAGGTTACAGACCTGCATGACCACCCATGGCATACTTTTGCTTTCTGTTGAGATTTTGAGTTACCATATTGTTATTCTGAGCTGACTGTAGCTCTTGCTATATCAATGTTATATCATAGGCATTTTACTAAGACTCTGGGGTACTGGGATTGACAGTATGGCGCATGTTTATTGATGAAATGATTCAGTTTCTGAGGATGCTTAGAAACTGTGAGTGAAAGAAATAAATCTTCTGTGGGGTTCTCGTTGCAATGGCTCCTTCTTGCTTATGGCAGTGGCTCTTCACTTTCGGTGGAGTCCGGCATTCTACGGAAAAAAAAAATCTGACATCCCTGCTCTCCCAGAACCTATTACTTCTATTCTAAGCAGTCGTGGGTACAGTGAAGGCTGATTCTATCAATACAAGGTGAACAAATTCTTGGTGCCATAAGGTTAAAAATAAACCCAGCAGCTTGTGTAGGAATGCTCCTTAGGATGTAGTCACAGGCTTTCCCCATGATGTGCTTTCAAGGCAAGGGGCTGAAATATTTTGAATTAATTTAAGCTAAATTATATTCATTTCTATTTTGTTAGACAGTGGAATATGATTAGAATAACTTACAGGGTTGAAGAAAGCCATGAGAGAGTTAAGGTAAAGTTTGTATTCTAGAGTCCTCAGTAAGGCCCGAAGAATGGAAGGATTGTTGTCTTATTTATCAATATTATAGGGACATGGCTTTGGTCAGCTTCAAGAACTTGTTTCATGGTCCTATAGCCAAAGAGAAAAAGTTGAGTTTTTACTGTTTTAGTAATAATAGAAGCAAAGAGCCCAGGGAAAGTCTTTCATTGGCTGGCTTTGGCCCAGGCCTCATCCCATGGACCAATGATTGTGTCTGGGGAGCCGCAGGTTGAATGTCCTGGTCCCAATTCACTCAGTGTGACTAGCAAGGGAGGCACCTCCCTGTGGTACTACATCCCTAAGGTGAGACAATGGAGGGGAAGTCTCCCTGAAGAGCAGGAAGTATGAAGGGACCCCTGGGGAGATGGGCACCAGATCCTGCTTGGGGTTTGCTTTCTATTATGTTCCCCTCCAATTCTTCATTGCCACTGCATTTGTTTGTTCCTTGCCCTTTTTCTGTAGCCCCAGTGTCACCTCCAGGCTTCCCACAATCCCACTTCACCCTGTTATCTGTCTGGTTTCAGCTTCATTATTTGCTTTTAAGGACTAATGTATCAAAGAAGTACAACATGGTTAGCAGGGGTTTATTCTCTCAGTCAACCGAGGCTAACAGTTTTATATCAGGCATCATTAGAGTTGACCCCTTCTGGAGTTTCCAAAAGAGAACATATTCCACTCTTCTCTGCTACCTCATGGTGGAACAATCTCTGGTGTTTCCTGGCTTATAAATGCTATTGCTCCAATCTCTGTCTTCATTTTTACCTGGTATTTTTTCTGCTTCTCTCTCTTGACATAGCTTTCCTCTCTCTGTCTCTGCCTGTCTGTCTCTCTGTTTCTCTCTTTTCCCCCTTCCTCTCTCCCTCCTTCCCTCCTCTTCTTGTATGGACACTGCCATATTGGATGAAAAGCCTTCCTTTGGCATGGCTCATCCTGACTAAGCTGTAACTTACTCATACAGGCATTACATCTCCAAAGAAGGTCACTTTCTGAAGCAGCAGGGCCAAGGGCTTCAGTTCTCTACAGTCCAAAGAATGATTGGCACTGGGACTGTGTGTTCAAGTCTTTTTTTTTTTTTTTTTTTTTTTTTTTTTTTTTTTGGTTTTTCGAGACAGGATTTTTCTGTGTAGTACTGGCTGTCCTGGCTCACTCTATAGACCAGGCTGGCCTCAAACTCAGAAATCTGCCTGCCTCTGCCTCCCAAGTGCTGGGATTAAAAGCGTGTGCCACCACGCCCAGCTTGTGTTCAAGTCTTGGTTTTTGAGTCTTGCATGAATTATGTACCAAGTTCAGGTTCTTGAGGCACCCCACCACACCTGAGAAACATTTTCCTGAATAGGATGCATGCGTGGGCTTTGTGTCGACTGTCAGCACCAGGAAAAGCAAAGGACCTAAATGCTTTGCAATAATTGGTGACAATGAAGTGTCACAGGAGCTGATCGGGGAGAAGGCTGTCAGCAGGGCCAGTGCTATGTCAGTATGTGGGGAACACAAGGGACCCAAGGGGCTTGGGAAGTTCTATCTCAGGCCTGTGTTGAACAGACTTGTTCATGGTGACACAAGGCTCACCAGCGGGAGATCAAAGCTGCTGGGCGCCTTGGTTGGGGTGGTAGCCAGCCACTGTGTTTTGGCCTCCCCACCCACTCCATAAACCATCTCTGACAGGGTGGCATCTCCGGCAGGCTGGTGCTGAGGAAGGGAACACATGCAGCCATATTTCAGTCTAGACACCGGGACTTTAATGTGAACGTGTGCGTGTCTGAGGTGAAGTTGAGCTGATTTGTGGCCGTCTGAATTTACGGCCTCAGAGGACAAGAGGATCGACCAACTAGACCCATATGTGTTCAGTCCCCAAGTCTGGGTCTCTGAGCAGCATAGGGTGGGAAGGACAAGGAATGGGAGATTTTATTATGATGCCTGGCTATAGGTGATGAAATAGACTGTGGGGAGAATGTTAGAGGCATTTTAAGGACACCTTTCTTCACTGTCTTCATCCTCCCTCTCCCACTCTCATCTAAGGCTGTCTTTGAAGCCTTGAGCATGGAGGGATTAGCAAAGATAACTCAAAGCTGCAAGCAAATCCCATATGAGAAGACTGACACCCCACAGTCACCTCAACAGCAAGGCAACCCCACAGCTATGATCCTCATGTCAACATCACCATGCTTTGAATGTAGAGGAACTCAGTTTCCCTTGTGAGAAGAGACCTTGCAGCCTCTGTTCCACGGAAAGTTCTGGAAGCTGCTGTGGAAGGACCCATGTCATGCCTTACTGAGTGAGAGGGGTGGCTGTGCAGACATGTAGACTCCTTTGATAACAGATCTGTCCCCTCTAGAGAGGGAGAATGGCCACAGACCCTCCTACTCTGAGATCCTGAATCTCTCAGGCAGCATACACTCAGGGGGCTCTGCATAGCTCAGTATTAAATCAGAACTGGTCATCCACTCTTACTGCAGAGAGTTTAAAACACTGGTCCTCAGAGAGAGGCAACATAGACCACTGCACACCATGACAAGGCCTAGGTTACCTTCTTTCCTGAGTGTAGACATGTAGTTTATGTAGGGTAGCTGTGTAAAGATTTGACAGGGTTTAGAAGGCAAAAGGGGAGATGTTCCTGGGCATCTGATATCCTGCTTTGATTTACCCTTGCTGATCCCATTTGTTTTAAGAGTAGCAGTTCTCAACCTGTGGGTCACAACCCCTTTGGGAGTTGCATATGAGATATTTGCATCACAATTCATAACAATAGCAAAATTATAGTTATGACGTGGCAACAAAATAATATGATGGGGAAATTGTATTAAAGGGTGGCAAGCATTAGGGAGGTTGAGAACCACTGCTCTAGGGCGAATGTGGCCTTCCAATCAGCAATGTTTATATAAATGTTGCGTGCACACTCATATGTGTGAAGCGGTACACAGTGACAAGAAGAAAGAAGCAGGATGAGGTCAGAAAGTTACCTACCTCAGAGGGTAAGCACCATGTTTGAAGGACTAGCCCTGCCATGTTTGGGGGTGTGGCATTGGTCACATCACTAGCTTCCCAGAAGATACATTTGTTGTTCTGGAAAAAAATGGGTGAGAAGCCCCACCCTTCTTCACAAAGTTCTTAAGACAACCAAATGAAGGACATGTTGGGTTGGAGTGTTTCATTCTAATAAATACACTACACTGCATGTGCATATGTTCTGTGTATGTATGAGTTAGGGGGATTATTGTCAAAGCCTAGGAAACAATTGAGGCCTAAAGAGGTCTCCTAGGGAAATCGGAAGGAAAAAGGTTTGCCAATGACATATATCAGGTTGATTCAATGAATGGTAAATACACTATTTACCACTAACTAACAAAAATATATTTAGGAGGTGAAGGTAATTCAGATACACTCATCTCTGTGATCTGTTCTTAAACTAAAACCAAACTAAATATCATGGGACTCTTTGGAATTTGCTTCTGTTATTAACTGAGACTGGTTTTATAACAACCCAAAGTAGCCCCGCTTCCATTTTACCAGCTAGGAGGTCTCTCAACAGGAATCAGGGTTCATCTGTGAGGACTCCTGCTCTCCCCCAGCTCCCTGTGCCCTCTGATTTGGAAATGCCACATCCAGGGAAAGATCCTGACCTTCCTGCCAAGTGGAGATCCTTGGCAGAAGGATAGTGACCAGGTAAGAAAACGATGTTCAGTGAAAACAAGGGTAACGATTCTTTGTGAGACATATTTGTCTTTTATTCAGCAAAATACCTGTAGGTAAAATGGTAGGGTATGGAAGTGAGATCACCTAAGGTTACCACTAAGTGGCACTACATTGAGGGTCATTCTTATCTGTGGCTGAAGAAAATTAAACAAAACAAAACAAACAAACAAAAAACAATCTCTACAAGGGCATGCCCCACCTCTGAGTCTCTCAGCACACATGCACATGCTACATATTGGTAAGTCCATGGGAGGACATCAGGTATCTTTCTCTATTGTTTTCTACATTATTCTCCTGAGACAGCGTTGCTTACTGACTGATTGTGAGATCTTTACCTTTCAACTAGGCTGCCCGCTGAAGGAGCTCTTGTGATCTGTGTGTCACAGGCACACACTTTCCTGGCTTTTTATGTGAGTGCTGGGGATTTGGACTCATGTCCTTTCACTTGCACAGCTTGAGGGAGATCAGAGATGGAAATCAAGATAATCTACCTTGTGAAGAGTTGAGGAATTCTGCAAAGACATGACCTGTGAGGAGTTTCTGGTGATGAGAGGACCATCACAACAACCTGAAACGGTAAGTCATTCAGGTTGGTTGCTGGACCACAACTAATCTACAACTTATCTTCAAGTCCTTTGATGAGATTCTCTGTGTCCATAGGGGAGAGTCAGAGCCTTGACAAGTTCTGTGCATGGCTCAGAGAGCCCAATACCTGTAAAAGTTGGAAGTGCCATCCAGATGGGGAATTCAGCAAGAGCAGGAAATTGAAGTCAGAGGAATCCCCGATTGGAAGTGTCCCGCTGTTTGTGGCTGAGGCATTCAAAGGGCTGCTATTTAAATCTCAATGGATAGTGCCCAGCCAATGGAGGTCTCCAGTGCATAGCTGAGATGGGAGCCAAGGGATAATAAATAATTCACCACCTTCCACTCTCGCTCCTCCACACACTCCATGTGCAGAATGTTTTATAGTTATCACAGTTCATTCACATCCATCTCATTGTGAGCCTTCCAGCAGGCCTCAGAGGTGGGCAAGGAAGGAATTTGTCACGTTCCATCACCGAGAGAGCCTGGGACTCAGTGGAAGTGGTTTGTAGGTTTGCCTGGTAGCTTGAATATAGAATGACTCTGCTGCATCATTGGTTGGTATATTGGTGGTCAGGCTGGAGGTCTCACTAGCTCTCAAGCATCCCTCCTGCTCTGAGCTTGGTGGCCATGTAACAAAGGCAGGGCTCTGTGGTGCAGGGGAAGAGCTTTCGTTTTTATGTTTGAAGACTTGCTTTTAAAGATGAGCTTCAGACAGACAATTACATCGTTGTAATTGCTGTCCCTTTCTCCTCTCTCTTTTTCTTTCTCTTCTCATTTTTCTTTTCTGTTTCCCCATTAGCTCATCTTTATCCACGTCCCACATCTTTAACATCTCTGTGTTTTAACTCTTTTGGTAGATTTATTCCTGCAAAGTTTATTTCTGTGAACGTACATATAAAAATGTCTCTACCCTCTGTCATAAGCTGTATGTCTCATTTTTATCACACACCCATCCATACACACGTACACTGATAAAGACTCTCATGTTCCTATAGCCCAGGCTGGCCTCAAACTCCCTGCCCATTTTAGCCAAGGATGACCTTGAGCTTCTGAGTTTTCTATTTTTGCCTCCTGAGTACTGGGATTACAGGCATGAATAACCAGCATGGGTCGTTGAGTTTATTTGGTGACAGGGATCAATTAAGCCTGGGGCTTTGTGCTTGCATGACAAGCACTGTATTACCTGAGATAATATCCTCAGGCTGCCTCTCTTGTTTCTTTAGTCTGTGCTCACCTTGTCAGGTGCTGAAGCATCTTGATTAGCCTCTACTCTAGGGAGGCGACTTCTTTGCCTATCCAGGTTTACCTTGGACCTCCACAGTAAATGCAGCATCCTCCAGTCTCAGCAGACCCAGTACTCAGTCTGTGGGCTGGCTTTGGCTGACCTTTGTTCCAGATTCAGAAAAGAGAAATAGTGACCCATTTTATTCCCACATGGAAGTAAATAGCTAAGTGTTTTTATGCCCAGGTGTTTGCCATATAGTTTGATACAAAACCATGTCCTGGGAAACTATAGGCCAATCTAACATATAGAAATAAACTGAGTGAGAATCATTATTTTTTATTGGTACCACTTAATGTGAAGAAAATGCACATTTTCCAAAAATATGAAAAAAACGTTCTGTTTGCCTTATTGGGTCCAAATGTTAGGTTTAAATTATTTTACTATGCAAACTTTCTTTCATATCTTGGCAGTGGTGATTTCCATTTTTATTCCTTTGGTATCCATAATCTTATGAGAATCAAAAACACATGCTTTGAGATCCCTGGACAGCTCCTCCTCCAACATTTAAAAAATGCACAGGGAAGGTTATTGCTCTGGTAGCAAAAATAACAGGGATGCTATGAGAGAGAATCATGGGGACAACCAGGCTGGATGGGAGAGAGGTTCAAAGGTGCACTCTGGTTCCCATGCTTTTCATTTGCAAGTCATTAAGCTGGAGGAGCAGCTGCCTCCTGCTGATTGCCACCAGGAATGCAATTTTTTTCCTTTCCTGATGGAGGTTGCTTGCTTATTCCCTGGTTCCAGGTTTGCTGCATTGAAGGGGAATGGGGAATTTGGAGTTTGCAGTGTTTGTAGAGATGTGACCTTCCGTTATTTGGAGGCATGGGTCTAAATGGCTGGACTTTTGGCCTCTAGAGGAGGACAGGGTATCTGGCAGAAATGGAAGTGTCTTGGTTAGGATTACTACTGCTTGGATGAAACACCATTTCCAAAGCAGCTTTGAAAGAAAAGAGTTTGTATGACTTGCACTTCCATGACACTGTTTATCACTGAAGGAAGTCAGGGCAGGCTTGCCCACAGCCCCATCTTATGGAGTCATTTTCTTAACTGAGGTACCCTCCTCTTGGATGAGTTTAGCTTATGTTGAAGAGGTCAGTTCAGGACCTTCAGAAAATTCTACCAGACTCCTCCCCTCTGGAAGGGAGAGGCTAATTACATTCCTCAGACCACAATGCAGGTGTGTGTGTGTGTGTGTGTGTGTGTGTGTGTGTGTGTGTGAACCATTAGCTAACCTGTGGGTGGGAGAAGCACAAAGCACATAGACACATTCCACAGGGCAGACTTACCTTTGGCCTCCTACAGACAAGGGAAGGCCTTGCCACCTCATTCTCTAAAGACCAATCAGTTTAAAAGTCACACTGTTCTGCCAATCACATTGTGCCTAATGGCTGCTGCTCTGAAAACTGTATAAAAACTCCCCTGATACCATGGTGGCTGTCCTTCTGAGAGCATATGGGCCTCTAGATAAGGGCAATCAGGCTATACAGTATTGGCCCTTTCTCTTCAGCCGACTCTTACAACTGGAAGGCCCAACACCCCTCCCTCCTGCCCCTTTCAGAAAACCCCATTGGGATTGTTTTATTTACTCATAAGCCGACCTGGGATGGTATTCAACAACTCAGGAGAGTGCTCTTCACGACTGAAGAGCAAGAGAGGATAATGTAGGAAGCCAGAAAGAATGCTCCCTCAGACATGGCGGGTGCTGGAGGGGGCACCATCAATTGACCAGGCTGTTGTGGACAGTGGACTTTCTCTGACTAGACCTGCCTGGGACTTTAATATGGCAAAAGGTAAGGGGCACCTCCATTGGCAGTTCTGGGGGGGGCACGTATGAAGATGCACAAATTTGACCAAGGTACAAGAGCTTAAGCAGGGATCGGATGAGTCACCTGCAGCCTTTCTAGAGTGACTAATGGAGGTGGTCTGCCAATATACACCCAATGACCCCAATAGCAAGGAACATAAAACTACTGCGACAATGGCTTTTATAGATCAGGCTAGCAGATATATCAGGAAAAAACTTCAGAGGCTAGAAAGACAGGATAAGCCATTGATAGATTTGGAGCAGGTTGCTGAGAAAGTCTACCATTACAGGGAGACAGAGGAAGACAAGAAACAGAGAAAGAGAAAGAAAGAAAGAAAAGCCACAGCAGGGAAGGAATCTACAGAGAGTCCTGGCCACAGTAGTTAGGGAAAGCAGAGGAGAGAGGCAGAAAAGGACCAGAGTGCATGCTGCAAGGAGAGAGGGCATTGGGCCAGAGAGTGCCCTAACAAATGGAAGCCTGGAGGAGGAAATCCCAGGCCTTGGGAAAAGCACCCTAAACATCAAAGGTGTTAGCCCTGAGTGAAGACAGTGATTAGGGCTTAGGACCCCCTCCCTCAATCCAGGCTAACTCTGAGAGTGGAGGGTAAACCCACTCAATTCTTGGTGGACACAGGGGCTCAACACTCAGTCCTCCAAGCTGATGGTCCTATTTCCAAGAAAAGATCTTGGGTTCAAGAAGCCACTGGTACCAAAATGTATTCATGGACTACCTGAAGAACATTGGATCTAGGGATGGACTGGGTATCTCATTCATTTAGGGTCACCCCAGACTGTTCCTACTCTCTGTTGGGGGGAGACATACTCTCCAAAATGGGGGCCCAGATACATTCCTCCTCAACGGGCCACAACTAACTGGTACAAAAGGAGAGACCTCTCTGACTAACCCCTGCCCAAAGCCAAGGCTACCTGTTCATAGACGGGAGCAGTTCCATGAAGGTCAGAGACAAGCAGGTGCTGCTGTGGTGGATGGCACAAATGTTATCTGAGCCTCACCTGTACTTCCACCCCCTCCTTCCAGCACCTCTAACCCCTGGCACATTGACACAGAAAGTGGAGTTCATTGGCCTCACCAAGGCCTTGGAAATTGGTGCCTCAAGATTAACATACACACGGATAGCAGGTATGCCTTTGCCACAGCCGATATCCACAGGGATATATGCCAAGAGAGAGGACTGCTCACATCAGAGGGAACAAATGGGGAAATCTTGGATTTCTTAGATGCCCCCAATGAAGCCGGCAACTGTGAGTATCATTCACTGCTCAGGACATCAGAAGCCAAGAGACTCAGTGGCCCGGGGCAATAACCAGGCAGGTCAAGTGACTAGAGAAGTGGCTATGTAGGAGCCTATCCTGGTTATGGGCCTGCAAGAGACAACTTCTGGGAAATGAGACGGTAGTAAGGGGGTAGCTTCACTGAAAATATATGGAAGAAGAAAGAATTCAGGTTGATAACCACCCTACCAACTATTACCTAGAGAAGGAACGGCAGTGGCGCACACAACAAGGAAAGACTATACTCCCCAGAAAGCAAGCAAAAGACTTACTAGGCCAAATGCACAGATGGACTCATTTAGGGGATAAAAGTTTGTCCAAACAGTTAAGGGACCTAAAGTATACATATATAAAATAAGGCTCAGCGTTTGGGCCAGAAAGATAGTAGAATAGTGTAAGGTATGCCAGTAAGTGAATACTTATGTAGTCAAGAGTAAACAGGGCAAAAGACAGGGGAGAACAGCCTGGAGCGTATTGAGAGGTCGATTTTACAGAAGTTAAGCAGAAAAATATGGTTACAAATACCTTCTAGTGTTTGTGGATGTTTCATCTGGGTGGGTTGAAGCATTTCCCACCAAGCAGAAAACAGCTACTGTGGTAGCTAAGAAGATATCAGAGGAAATTTTCCAGAGATTCTTAGTGCTCAAGGGAATTGGATTGGACAATAGTCCTGCTTTTATCTCTAAGGTAAGTCAGGGATTAGCAGAAATATTGGAGAATAATCAGAAGCTCCATTGTGCTTACAGTCCTCAGAGCTCAGGGCAGTTAGAGAGAATGAACAGAAACCTAAAAGAGAATTTAACTAAATTGACCTTAGAGATGCTCGGACTAGGTGGTGCCCCTCCCCTTGGCCCTGTTCTGAGCCTGTAACACCACCTACCATTTTAACTTGACCACTTTTGAGATCCTGTTTGGTTCCTCAACTCCCTTGGTGTCCACTGGGCATGAGATTTGGCCCAACTGTCTTCCTTAAATGCTCTAGGGATGCCAGAGTTCCCTCACTGCTTCCAGACTGGTGACTGGATCAATGTAAGGAGGCATCAGGCACAGTTGCTCCAATGGAAGAACCCCAATGGAAGGGGCCCTTCTTGGCGCTGCTAGCCATTCCCACAGCCCTCAAGGTGGACAGTATTTTGGCCTGGGTGCATGCTTCCCATGTGAAACCCGAAGTCACCCATCTCCCCAGAGATCCCCGCTGAATAGCACAGAAGACAGGCAATCCCCTCAAGCTCAGGATCATTCCACCTTGATCATGACTGCCTGGTAGTACCTTTAGGTTCTGGTTCCTTCCTCCATCCTATGTTCCCATCCACCAAACCTGTTACAGCACTCACTGTCTCCCTTCTATTGGGACTGGGGGTGACTGGGGTAGCCACTGAGACCTCTGCTTTGGTCTTACAAGAGAAAAATTATGACCGTCTCAGGGCAGCCATTGATTTAGATATAGAGAGATTAGAAATTTCCATCAGTCTCCTTAAGAGAATCATTGACTTCATTATCAGAAGTAGTATCACAGAATAGGAGGGGATTAGACTTAACCTTTCCTTCAGCAAGGAGGGCTATGTTCTGCCTTAGCTGAAGAGTGTTGCTTCTATATAGAACATTCTGGGCTTGTTAAAGATTCAATGGCCAAGGTGAGAGAAGGGCTAATCAAACAGAAGAGAGAGAGAAAGAGAGAGAGAGAGAGAGAGAGAGAGAGAGAGAGAGAGAGAGAGAGAAGTCAGGGCTGGTTTGAGTCTCCAGGATTAACTCCTCCCCTTGGTTAACCATTCTCATATCCACCTTGTTTGGATCCCTAACTGTTCTGCTCTTGTTGACTTCCCCCCCCAGCATTTTGAACTGCTTGGTTTCATTTGTTAAGGAACACATAGGTATAGTACAGTTAATGATCTTAAAGCAGAAATACAGAGAACTAGATACAAAAGTCCAGGAATATGAGCTATCAGAATACCAGCAGTAGCTTCAGGATTGCAGCGTGCACAAGAAAAAGGGGGGAATGAAGAGGTCAGTTCAGGACCTTTGGAAAATTCTACCAGACTCCTCCCTTCCTGGAAGAGAAATGTCATGGAGCACTTAGGAACCCCTCCTCGGTGGAAGGGAGAGGCTAATTACATTCCTCAGACTACAATGGGAGGAGGGATGACCATTGACTATCTGTGGATGGGGGAGGCTCACAGCACATAGACACATTCCACAGGCGAACCGACCATTGGCCACCTACCGACAAGGGAAGTCCTTGCCACCTCATTCCCTAAAGACCAATCAGTTTAAAAGTCACACTGTTCTGCCAATCACATTGTGCCTAATGGCTGCTGCTCTGAAAACTGTATAAAAGCTCGCTGAACAGGCTGTGTGGGGTTGTTCTCTCTCTCCTCCATGTGCAGGGTGACCCCAGCATGCTGGAACATTAAAATTCCTCTTGCTTTTGCATCAATCCCCAGCTCTGTGTTGTTAACTCCGGGGTGGGGGTGGGGTCTCCAGTAAGTTAAGGCTTGCCAGAGTCTTACAGTGTCAAGTTGACATAAAACCATCCAGCACAGAAGAAGAGTGCACATTTCAGACAGTTCAGTTAGGGATTTTAGCTTCACAGAAACTATCTTAAGTTAGAAAAAAGGTTCAGTGCTTTGTGTCCTCTCTTGAGAAAATATCCATCAGAGAAAAAGAGAACATTGAGAAAAGTCAGGTTTTCACACTTGAGATAGGAAAGGCTAGGGCATATGGAGACTGAGGGAGGGAGCCAGGGGCCCGACCCAGAATTACCTCATATATTAGATGCTAGTGCAGAGTATATATCAACAGGCTACAGTGCATTATCATCCAGCCAGCCTACTTTTGTGACTCATTTCATGTACGTGGACTTGGAATTATACTTCAACATGTCAGAGGATGACAGTATCAAGATGTGTGAAAACTAATACTGACCTTGTGCTTTGGACTCTAGATATATCCACATGGAGCACAAGCATATGCTGCCAGTTAAAGCCCTTCCTGACTCGTAAGCTGAATGTGCCTTCTGTAGATGCCATTGCTTTTCTCCCACAGGTGTCAAGGGACTCAGAGCTGGGCATGTTTAAGCTTACTCCTCATCGAGTATGGTGTCTGGGCACCTGCATGAAGTAGCTTCAGGCTAGTTTGTAGGGCCTTATGGAATCTAAAGGTACATCTACCATGGTCAACCTTTCCAGCCCGAGATCTTGTCCTTTCCTCAATTGTCCCTCCAGGGCAAGTCTCTGGTGCTTCTAGAAATGCATCCTTGCCTTTTATTTCTTGTTTGAAATAGTGAGCACTGCTATTCTAATTTTTATGGAAAAATGGCCCTATCAAATGAACATTTAAAAGCAGTATTATAGAATAACAGTTCACAAAGTTGCTATACATTGAAAAGTTACGCTTTCTGCTTTTGATGCATCACTAACTAGCATGTTTTATTGTTTCTTACATCAAAGTACAGATGACAAGCCAATAAGAATAGGCTCAGAAACATGAATATGATATGATATGACATGATATCATATGATATGACATGATATGATATCTGACATGACATATGATATGACATGACATGATATGATATGCAATGAACACAAATAAAAAGCTCCTTCATAGCCTGTAGCCTCACTCCTATTTTTTTCTTTCTAAATCTTCGTTTAAATTTATTGCTTTACTTTTTCACTTTACACCTCCCTTGCTGCCCGCCTCCTGGTTACTTCCCAACACAACCCCTCCCCCTCCCCATTCTCCTCTGGGTCAGTGGGGCCCCTGGGTATTCCCCCAACCCTGGCTCTTCAAGTCTCTGCGAGGCTAGTATCCTAGCATTCCTCACCTCTCACTTTCTCCCATGCAAGGACTAACTAGGCCCAGTCCTGCTTAGTGTCTGAGACTGCTCAGTACAGGCTGGCCTAGGCTCTTCCTCCCGCTGCTTCTTCTCTGGCTCAGAGGCCCTGCTCAATTCAGTTTTTTCTCCGTTCTCATTAGTGAGCAGGTGTTTCAGTGCAGCAGCCATTCGTGCCTGCATTCTTGAAGCACACTTGCAGTCGTTTATTCTCAGTGACAAGATTCCCACGGAGCAGAATGTCCCCTTTCCTTTCATCTGTCTGGAAAATTCACTGTTATTTTAAAACATGCACAATTTTCTCCTCGATTGTCTTTATGATATCTGTAAGCCAAGCCATTCTTATGCTTTTTGCCAGCTTCTCACACAGCTGCTGGGCACGTGACAATTGCTGTTTAATTTCTCTCTTTCATTCTTTTTTGTCCTGTATATCTTGGAGCTTCATTTCTCTTTCCTTCACTTCAGTACCTAGCAAGTACCAATTGCTTAGCGAATGCAACAAATTGCCAATACTCATTTAAGTCCTCATAGGTTGCAAGGATGGCTATGAAAATATTTACAAATACACAACCCATCCACAAAACATCCAACCCAAAACTTATCTAAAAGAAATACATGAGCAAAGATGAATCAGAGACTCAGGGGGTGGCCAACCAATTACCAGCCCAACTTGAGACCCATGCTATGGACCAGTCCATGGCACTATTAGTGATACTCTGTGATGCTTGCAGACTGGAGCCTAGCATAACTGTCGTCTGAGAGGCTCTACCTGGCAGCTGGCTGAGACAAATGCAGATGCCCACAGCCAAACATCGGGCAGAGGTCGGAAATACTTATCGAAGAGTTGGGGGGAAGGATTGAAGACCATGAAGTGGAAAGGAACTTTCCAAGAACACCAACAAAGTCAACTAACCAGAAGCCCTGGGAGTTCTCAAAGACTGAGCCACCAACTAAAGAGCGTACACAGGTTGGACGGAGGCTCCCAGCACATACGTAGCAGATGTACAGCTCAGTCTCCATGTGGGTCCCCCAATAACTAGAGTGGAGGCTGTCCCTAAAGCCGGACTGTGGAATCCTTCCCTAAGATGACTGCCTTGTTTGGCTTCAGTGGAAGATGATGTACCTAATCCTGTAGAGACTTGATGTGTCAAGGTAGGGGGAGGATACAGACAAACAGACAGGGGACCATTCTCTCAGAGGAGAAGGGCATGAGGATGGGGGAAAAGACTCTCTCTCTCTCTCTCTCTCTCTCTCTCTCTCTCTCTCTCTCTCTGTGTGTGTGTGTGTGTGTGTGTGTGTGTGTGTGTGTGTGACCCAGAGAGTGGGATGAATTTGGGTTGTAAAGAAACAAACATGGAAGTGTAACGGAAGTAGCACAACTACTAACAGTTTCTTGCACACTATCACTTCAGATGGTTTTTGTGTTCTGAAAGCAGAGAGTTAACAACTGCACAGTCTCTGACCCTTGACCCACACTTCCCTTGTGTGTGAGTCTGACAACCTTGACTCTGAATGTTTGTTAGATATGGTGAATGCTTTGCGAAGGTGATGCGAGTCCTCCTGGCAGAAATGAGCTCCTGGTAGAATGCTTACTTCAAGCCCATTGGCAACTACGAGCAAGCACTTGCTTCCTGAGCTGTGCTCATCTGTGGAAACAAATGAGAGGCCATGCCCCTAAATTCCAGTGAAAGGGCTTCTCTTTGCATTTTATTTTTTTTCTAGGACACTGACTTCATCTTAGGGTTCAAGGTAAGTGTGAGGGCAGTCTCACAGCTGCAAGGGAATCTCCACATGGTGATGGGTTCTGGAATCAGCCTCAGCACCTGGACCAGATGTGAGGGCTCTGTAACGGAGCCCACAGGATGCTTCATTTCTAGTCTTTGCTGCCAGTTACAGCCACCATCAGCTCCCTCTTTGGTCAACGAACATGATCGTACATCTTACCCTGGAGACTTTGAAGTCATGAATGTAGAGAAGGAAAAGGAAACTGGGCTTTGCATAGATCTTTGAAGCACAAGAACTTTCAGATTGTGATTTTTCAAGTTAAAAAAAAAATCAAGTCAGCAAGACTTTGGGCTTCTGAAACCTAATTCCCACTGCCCACTAAACTATAGTTTAATGAAGGTCACCGTTTCAAAACCACAGTTGCTACTTCACGCCACATTTAAAACTGGGCTCCATTCAACAATCTACTCCTTTTGTATAATTAGAAATTTAGTAACATTATATTTCATATATGCATTACTTATTACATAATGAATATCACCATAAAACTTTATATTCCCTGTTTAATTTTTTTAAATAAATGACCTTATATATTATAGAGTACTTTATGGGCAATTTAAGGAACACTCAAGGGTAATTGTAACAATTCTCAATTGTTACCTTAGGGTCTAACTTTAGGTCCTAATGACTGAATAAGATGCAACCTCATTGCCACCCAAATTTAACAGGCCCTCACCTTTACTTTATAATCCAGACCCACTTTCAGTTCCCAGAGTGTTTCTGGGAGTTCCCATGGAACCATTCATGAATGGTGTTTCCCTAGCCTAGCTGTTGAAGGACAACGAAGAACCTTCAATTGGAGCTAAGGGCTGGAGAAGATTATCTAAGAGGATGGATGTGTAGAGGCCAATGCCTGCAGATATGCCAGAGACTGTGGGACTTCTCATGCATGGGCCCTCCCATTGTATATCTCCCCTGGTCCAGGGCAGAGATGATTACTTCTTACAGTCAAAGTTTGCATACAGAGGCTCATGGACTTTTTGCCTCTATGTGGACAGTTTGCAACTGATCTCACACTCCAGGTTTGAGTATCCATATGCCACCTAGCATCTATTTGTCCACCATTACAAGAGCTTCCTGCAAGAAAATATTACTTATGTTAGGCTTTTTAGGACAAACGAAGGGAACCAGCCTGAAAAAAAGAAGCAATTGATTTTCCTAGTCATAACCTATAACACAACAAAGCAGAAACCCTTCAAAGTAGAGGTCTCCAGTGATTCTAGTGTTTAGGACACCAGACATTCTTTGGATTTGCTTGTGTCTTCCAGTTCCATAATTCTCTGAGCCTCCCAGGTAGTATTTCTGGATGTCAGGATGAAATGGTCAAAATAGATGAGAGTTAAATGATTTTGCTTAGAACAAAGTGTTTGAGGAGAATATGAGTTTTATTGAAATAATTTAAGTTTAGCCCTTAAAACTAACTAAAACTACAACATCTCATGGTTATTAATCTTTAGAAATCATGTCATTTAATACTGAAAATAGTTTAAAGAAGGCATAAAGTCCACATAGACAGACAGCAGATTTCAAACTGAACATTTAATTTTTCCCATGATTTAACAGAGATGCTCTGCAATTGGTAGGTTTGTGAAGGTTAAAATTAATCAAACCACATGCTTTCTTGAGTTGCAAAATCATGACTGGGGGCTTAGGAAGGGCGTCTTCAGCAGCAAATATTTGTTGGGGGGGATCCTTGTTTTAAACATAAGACAGAAAGTGAAACTGATATTCTTCATGCATTTCTTTGAGTTCCAGCCTGGTCTGGCATTCATTTAAAGCAAATATTGCTGGTGCTCTGCGTCTGCTGCAGCAGGACAAATCAGAAAGGGCCCCAGAACAATCCATTGACTGGAAGCATTCAAAGACTCTTGATGTGGATTTGGGCCGAGTCTACTGGAGAACATCCTCAAATTATGTGTTCCGTGTTTCAAAGAAACCACAATTTCTCTTCCCTTCTCCTGGTCCCCATTCTGTGGAATGTGGCATGTGAAGATTCTGGGGAAGGAATACGCTTTGGGGGGTCAGCGGCTGAGATTCACATCTCAGGAGCTTTGCTTGCTGGCTGTGATACCCTAGACAAGTCCCATGGCTTCCATATTTCATTTTCATCATTTGTAAATTAAGATAGATTCTTTTTGCCTTTCAAGTATTACCAGCTGATGCTTTTTCCTCCTGTGGAGTTTAGTCTGTTGGGCTCCATACTCCACACGCTCGTGCAAAGCCTCCATGATAAGGCCTCTCCGTTGGTAGTTCTACTTTCCTGAAACTTCCTGGCTTAGAGGTTCAAGCTTTCCTCACTGATACTTTTGTACTGTACTTGCTTTCCCCAGCATCTCCATTCTTTCCTGGATAAGCTCAGGTTCCTTAATCAGCACCATATCCCCTCCTTCACAATACCACATTCCATTTCCCCCATCCTACCCCTTTTCATCTACATCATATTTGGTGACACACTCTCAACAAGGTTAAACCCAAATGTTCATGTATACTGATTTTTACCTAAGCTTCTTGACACACAAAATTGCCCCCACAAGTCGTGGGTACCACCACCGTGCAAACTGCAGCAAGCAGCCATTAGCTTTAAGTCCATGGCTGCTCCCTCCATTGGCCAAATGGGAAGACAGAATCGGGTGGTTTCACAGGCCAGTGTTCGGATAACATTGCTTTTCAAAATTGTCTTGGAGAGCTAAGGGACTAACAGGCAGTGGGGTAAGGAAGTAGAACATAAATACAAGTCCATTATATACATGCATGAAAATGGCCTTATGTCACTTGGTGCTATGTGTAATAAATATATGTCAATGAGAAAAAAATAAATAAAAATGAATTTTTAAAATTAAAAAAGAAAACAAAAACTACATAATTGTGATAAATGAACTGTCTTTAAAGATTTTTTTAAAAAAATTTATATGTGAGAATTTTGTCTATATGTATATGTATGTGTACTACATCCATACATCACCCATGGGGGATTGTTAGAACTTGTGTTAGAGATGGTTGTGAGCTGTTAGGTGTGTGCAGAAAATCAAACTTGGGTCCTCTGCAAGAACAGAGAGTGGTTTTTATCATAGGGCCATCTCTTTAGCTTCCGAACTATGCTTATATTGATGGTCACACAATAAACACACAAAAACCTTTCTTTTTGCAAAAGTCCTCCCAAAGAGCTTCACTTGAAGCTAAAGAATTTGCCCCATGTCATACCATAAACACCCCCCCCTAAATACATCACTCTCCTATGTAATTCAAGCCTTCCTATATAAAATTCAAGCCCTCAGTGTGCTTGGGAAAAGTATATCTGTATAAGTGACATGCTATTTCCAACAGTGCCTAGATGAAAAATACTTATTTTCATATCAATGGATTAGCTCAGCTCTGCTCCTTCATCAGAGAAACATTAATCTAGAGAGTCACAGCCAGTCAGTGTGTAGAGAAGAAAAGACTTCAGAGCACTTGGCCCTAAATGGGATATATCATACCGTTTCCAGAGGCTCAGCGATCATCACAGAGGAGGTTGGGAAATAAGGGATAGAAAGACTATAAGAGTCAGGGGAAGTAGAGACCGTGAGAAAGTCAGGGAAGTCGCAGACATAAGCTCACAGAGGTTGTGAATGTGTGCCTAGCCATGCTGGGATGGGGATGAAGCCAACCAAAATTTCAGTATCGATGGGGAAGGTGCTCATGATGAATGGATCATGTGTTGGCAGTGGTGGCTGGTTGTGGAGGGAGTCAGCATATGTTGGATTCCAGATCTGGTCGGCTGTTCATGTTCCAGTAGTGGCCCTAGACCCAGGCACACACTAGCAACCCTAAGGGAATTCAGTGGGTTTAAAATAGCAGTAACACAAAGTTGAAAGGGAAAGTGATGCTGAAAATGGGAGGATTTGGAGTGGAGGATTTCATCAAACACACTATATTCATGTGTGGATTTTAACAATAAATTAAGATAATAGAATCTCATGTATGCTTAGAATTTTCGAAACCTGGTTTAATTAAGATTCTTAAACACTTCAACCTCCCTTCTATCCCCCTGATCAAAAGTAGGGGAGAAAGATGATTAAAGGGATCAGGGGGATGTGAACTTGTTTAGAAGTAGTTCTTTGGGTCAATACCAATCTTCATTGTCAGGATATCAGCAATCCAGTCCAAAACATCAAACACAAATCAATAGTGGCAGTCCGGTCCAATTGGCAAGCAGAAAACACAAATCTGTAGCAGGGGCTTGATCCTGAAGAAACTGAGGCTTTGTCAAATTGGCCAAGTTCAAGGAAGCAGCAAGAAGTAGCCAGAAAACCGTGAAAAGCTCCCTTTTTTGTTTCTCTCAATGAAGTCACGACAGGTGAAACTCAATGAAGACCATCAAAGCATTGCAAGGTGAATCCACGCAAGATCATTCCCCCATTATCTGTGGGGTCATATTAATATTCTTTCTTAAATGTCTGTTTTAGCAAAACAGTACATGCCCTCTCACAAGACACCTTCCAGAAAAACAGCACATGTCTGTTCTCAGCAAAACATCCTCTCATAAGATAGCTTACAGAAAAACATCACACGACATTGAAAAATGAGAAATTTCCACTTCAGTTCCACTCTATGATTTTATCCCAAACCCGGATTCATCTAGTCCCATCTTTCCCCCCAAATGTCAGAGATTAAGTCCCATAAATCCTCATTTTTCTCATCAACAATCAAGTGTCACCTGTTAAGCTTTTTCTCACCCTGGGAAGGTCACTCAGGAGTGTCAGCACTAATGGAAACTGCTTTGAGGGTACCAACTCTGTTCCAGGGACCATCTTGTCACAGAAACTTAAACTCTGTGATTTCTGGGGATTAAAGCATTTATGGTTTTCTGCCTCAAGCCTTGAAAGGAAGGAAATTTCACTACCTTCTAAATCCTGGCTTCTCAGGGCCACAGTTAGTTATTAACCAATGCTCGCCACTGCTCTCAGGTTTCCTGTTCTCAGAGCTTTTATCCCCCCTCCTTTAGAACACCGAGCATGCGATTATTTTGGATTTTTATTGTTGTTGTTCACTATCATTTTGAAAAAAAAGATAAAAACTGAGCATCAGGGAACATTTTGCCAACCGTAATCTCCACTTCCCTGGTGATGCCTGAGAACGTCTGGTGGGGCTGAGTGAGGCAGGAGCTTTGTCTCTTGGTGTCATCCTTAAGGGGCTGTGATTTACTAGAGACTATTGTTCCCGGATTTTGGCACTAAATGATGGGTTTATAAAAAGAGAGAAAGGGTTTAGGGAATGGTATATGGCAGTGTTGGGGGGCAGGGGATGCCTAGGTGGGCCCATGCCCAGGCATCCCTTCCTCCTGAGGGACCAGGCACACACAGATAAGGTATAGAATAGAGTTTATTTAGGGCAGAGGATGGGAGTTAATGATGTAGTGGAGGGAGGGAGGGAGGGAGGGAGGGAGGAAGAGAGAGAGAGAGAGAGAGAGAGAGAGAGAGAGAAGGGCAAACAGCCCCTTTTATAGTGGGCCAGGTCTATGGGGTGGGGCATACCTGGCTATTGCCAGGTAATTCTGAGGGTGGAGCTTAGACAGAATACTAAGAGACTGTTGGTCTTGAAGACAGAGCTGGCTTATGCTCTTCATCTGGTAAATGAGAGCTGTCCTAGATGGTTTGATTTTTAAAAGTAAAATATAATTACATGACTTCTCAATTTCCTTTCCTCCTCCCAAACTCTTCCACATATTCTCCTTTCTGCTCCCTCTCAAAACTGAAATCATAGTCTCTTTTTCTTTCTTTATTGTTATATATGTGCATGTATATATATGTGTGTGTGTGTTTAAACATACAAACATGATTTATTCAATCTGTTAATGTTGTTTGTGTGTATGATTTCAGGGTTGATTGCTTGGTACTGGACACAGAGTCCTTGTAACCTAGGAAGTCTAATTTTAATAGCTACTTTGAATGATGCCATGAAAAAAAATCAGTTAAAAAAATTTAGGGTTCTTGATTGCAAACTCTTAAGAGAATAGGCCAAAAAGTTAAAGTCTTCAGTGGCCCATCAGTTTCCTGGAACTTAAGTCAGTCTGTGAAATGACATGAATATCTAAGTTCTGACTTGTCACAGCTGTGAACTTACAACCGAGTCACAGGGCTACATTTTTTGCATTCCTCTTTCATTGGGGGAACCAGGACAATTCATGGCTAGGTTGGTGGCAATGAATTTTCCTTTTCTGGATAATGATTTAAAAGCAGGCCTCAGCACTCTTGTTAACTGTAGAGCCAGAGAATAGGACCCTGGGAATCTCCTGGGTGTGGAGTTCTTCCTTTGTGAAGAAAGCATAACATTTCTCTTTCCTCTTTGGTTGTTTTGAAGAACTTTGGTCAGGTGAGGGTCTTAGCACATGAAAAGCGCTCAGCAAATGTTATCAACAGTGATTATGTTATTTATTGTAATTATTTCTGTTGAGTATATAGATGAGGGATGAAAGGAGGCATTCTTACAGGTGATGATGGATTTGGGGTGCAGGTGTCTTTTCTGGTAACCCCTGATGACAGCGGTATAGCTACTTCCCCTGTTTGGTAAGCTAAGCTCAAGTTATCATCTGTGCACTCACCTCTCCTAAATCCCAAAGCTTTCCTTCCCTGTATCAGAGCCATGGAGAACTCATTTCACTGATTTCTGTTGCCAAGACTAGGGCATATTTAGAAAGCTTGCCCTGATTCCTGGGAAGAGTCAGGAGATGAAGACTATCCTCCCACATCGTGCCACAGAAGCCACCTCCACCTCCTCAGTAGGACAGAAGGGACTTTGCTCATTAATGTAAATGCAGGCATAGCTTGTAAAGGTCTCCTTTTCCTCTCACAGACCATGACTCTACATCTCTCTGCAGCTTGAGTTGCTGAGGAGCCTATTTTCCCAACTAACAGACCAGTCACGTGGTCTTTAACCTGTGTCCTCACATACTCATGGGACTCCTGAAGACCCTGAGCCACTGGGCCACTCATTCCCCAGATTCCTGGTTTTTGACTGGGAATGAACATAGTGGCTTTGTAGACGAGCATTTGGCTTGACACTAGGTGATCTGGAAGCAAATTAGCCCTTGTTTCTTCCATAACAAGTAACTTAGGCAGAAAGCAGAACCTTCCAGAAACTTTATTTGCAGTGGCAAAGTGAGGGTGAGGATGGGAAAGGTATCCAGGCTGATGTGGAGTGGCATTCATTGCTAGTGAATATACTCACAGTGGGATCTAAGCGTAAAGGAAGGTGTGCAGTGTTAAACATAGTGTGATCCTAAGTGCTGTTTGCAGAAAGGTAATACATACAGCACAGATGAAATGAGAGTCATGTGCTATCAGCTGTCAGCTGGCAGAGAATTTGTGATGATAAGTAATAATTTCCTGTAAGGATTTATGGTTATGCTTGTGCACACGCACAAACACACACACACACACACACACACACACACACACACACACACCTGTTTTTAAAAGGTACACTTCCTTTAAGGTGTTTGCGTTCCCATAGAAAAGATGCATCTGCACAGCCGGCTGACCCCAGGGCACTCTGGGAATGACCAGGTAAATAGTGCTGCTTGGCCTACTGGGCCAGACTTGTGGGAATTATTGTTAAGCATCAAGAGCACCTTGAACTAAACTTCACCTTCTGGCGTCAGAACACCCCAAGTACCTCTAATCATGTCATGCAGGTGTTTAGGCCCCCCACTAACCCCGGGTGCTGAGGATTTCAAAATGGCTGTGGTCCAAATCAGCAAATGATGTTTAAGTATCTTTGGTGTTTTAGGTGCTAGAGATAAAAGCCAGAGCCACTTAATTATTAAGAACACACTCTACTGCTAAGATACACTTTGAACATCTTTTGCTATGTCTGGTCTCACACTAAATACTGAATGTTTTTGTCCTATTTTCATGTTTCTATAAAAGGATCATAAGCAGGATAAGGAAAGTCCTTTGAATGTTAGAATTAAGGTTCTGACAGTGCTCACAATATCTGCTTCTTATAAACAGGCAGTTGTAAATATATTTATTCATTCCTAAAGATACACAAAATTAGTTTCCATTCCTTTCTATGACTACAAATAATAAACAAATAGCATTAAGGAAAAGAAAATTCAGTCTTAGGATTAGACAGCTCATAAAAATAAGAACTTTCCTTCTGAACAGGGATACCAAAAGCTTGGGAATAATATAGGATCTGACTTGATATCTGAACCTATAGCTCCATGATGAGAAAGGAGGCACTATATAAGGAGGAGGGGTCCACAATTTGGTATTATGCAACTGTGTTAGTGAGCCTTCTGTGACTCTGAAAAATACCTGCAAAGTCAGTTTGATAAAGGAAAAGGTGATTTTGGCTCACGGTTTTGAAAAATTCCATTTATCATCCCCTTGGCCTTCTGGGTTTTAACAGGAGGAAGCCCATTCACTACATAACCAGGGAGCAAAGAAAGAGACAGAAGGCACTTGGGTTTTTACAAAAGTCTCCTTCTAAGTGCCACAATTCATCTACTAGTCATCATCTACTGAATAGCCCCTCACCTTCCAATAGCACCAGGAGTGGAAGACAATACCCACAATTTGTGAGCCTTCTGGAGACAGACATTCAAGATCTAAACACTGATACTCCCCAAGAACCCTGGCCATCAGACCTTAGCTTCTATTGGTCTTGCCTCTTCTAGACAGAGGCAGTAAAAGAATATTCTAAGAATGAGACATCCTAAGTGACTCAGACTATTAAAGCAACCTATTTGGAGGAAGTCCAGCATACTTGGATATTACTGAGTAGATTCAGGGTTGTCAATGAAGGGCCACCATCTCCCCAGGCAGGGATGTGTATGATCCTTTCCTTCTATACCCAGCATTCAACAAACTGGGGGTACAAAGGATGTGGTCACAGGCTGCTCAGCTCTGACCCAGAATGCTTGCCTTACTTTGACAGACTAGAGTTCATCTCCATTGATAATGTTTACCCTCCTTTTCCTTATTTTGTCTATTTCTGCCTTCATTTTATTACGTGAATGTTTTAAAAAGTTATTAATTTACTTATCTCAATTATTCTAAGCACTATTATTTTTGAAGTCTTTTAGATTACTGTAAAACTAACTTCATCTGATGTGAATTCATTCTCAAACTGTCGCTTACTTCTAAGACTTGGATTTCTTCCTGTGTTTGCAGTCTCACATTACAGATGATGTTTTTGAAGATTATATTTCTTCTTCTTCGGACTCACCTTTCATTATCTTGCAACCTCCTCCAGTTGAGAATTTCAAGGTTCCCACTCCAATGATGTGTTAGGGATATGCTCAATGTCATCACCAGGTGAGCTGACCCTTGAGTCAATTTTGAGTCACCAGTCTGTTGCTTCATAAGAGTCCCAGATCATATCCGCTGTGAGGTCAAGTACAAATGGGTATCTTCTGTGAGAGGACGCTATGAAATCCTCTTCTGGCCTTGGCTTTAAGCAGAGATCCCACATCACATGCAACCCTGCCTTGAGGCATCTGCCTGCCTCCACCCTCAGCCACCTGCCCCTCAGCATGTGTGTGATTATATTATACACACTCATAAGAAGTCATTTTCAGGTAGAAGTCTACAGCCAAAAATCCCTGAAAGACAGGCTGTAGAAGGTTAGTGAACTGAGGGTGATAGCTGTTTCTATTATCTTTTCAGTTTTCTCTGCGGGCTGAGCCCTTTTGGCCCCCCTGCAATTCAGCAGACTTGTTGAATAGAATCAAGAGAAGAACAAAGGCAGAAGGGTAGCAACCCCAACACAGTGTCCAGCGGAATACTGTCTCCCACCATCTAATTAGACATTGCTGATGATTGCTGTTCCTGCCACAGCTTCCTATGCAGCATGGAAACAATTATATTACAATGCAATTGGAAAGTTCAGTAATCTCCTTGGAGTAGACAAACAAACGTTGAAATCATTTACAAATGATGCACCAGATCTGTGTGGCATCTGTTCATTGGAGGGAGAAAATGTGTTTCTCTCAAGAGGCTGTTCATGTGATGAAATTGCTGCTTTCACACGACAAGGAGGGCAAACAGGAGGCCTTTGCCAGGCATCTTGTCCTGGACTTGGTGTTGGGTATCCTCGGCGAGGAATGAGGAGACTGAGAGCTAGGAGTCCTGTCAAATGCTGGTCTGTCACTCCTCAGAGACTGCTCTGGTGTGAGGTGGAGATATGGGGATTGGCCACCACTCCATCCCTGGGAAGATGTTTTCTCAGCTTTTCTCTTGAGAGGTTGGTGATGGGGAACTGGCCTTTGACAGGCTTTGATGGTAGTCCAAGAAGCTAGTAGAGCCTGTCCCAGACACATACTCCTGGCATGGCCTTGTGTTTGGCTCCCAAGCCAAAGAGGAGATGGTTGTTGAGTAGCTACATTGAATATGAGCTTAAATTCCTTGCCTAATTCAAGTCTTACATAGTTCAAGACTAATTTTCCTATAAATTATCCCTTGATAAATAAAATTATTCAAGTGTATAAATAGATTGTACTCTTGAAGGTTGTAATTGTCAACTTTTGGAGTTAAGGGCATATGGCATGAAATTTCTGGACAGCTATGTCAGCTCCAAATTTTCTATTATCTTTGGATGTAGACAATTATTTCATATGAATGTCAGAAAATGACTCTAATAGAGATGACTTTGCCACTTTTCTAACCCTGTAGCTTCTCTGACCACTCTGCCTGCTTAATTAAAGTTTGAGTGAAGGGTGGTGGTAGTTTGATTCTCTTCATTAGATGTTATTGTGTTTCAGTTCTGTACTGAAGTATTGTCACTCCTTGAATAATAAGCAAAGCTTAGGGGATACTGCTGTGGCAGAAAAAAAGGGTTTGTGTTATAATAGACAATGTTTTGTAACTGAGAGGTTCTAGATGCAAATCCCATGGCCTGACTAAACAGATACTCTTAGATGGTGGATTAATAGAAAAAGTGGCCTTAACATATTGTCTTTCCAAATTTTGTTCTCTTCTGAAATAGAAGAGAATAGAATAGTTTCATGCTAGCTTGAAACTCACAATCTTCTTTAGCTGAGTCCAGAGATGGGGTTGTGAACATTCATCACAATGCCTGGCTCTTAATATATCTTAGTGTGGTACACATTTTATATTCGTTAAGCCAGAAAGCTTAGATATCATATGAACCAGAGGAAATTTCAAAAATCTAGAGAATTCACATAATTTCACAATTTGGGTACAGAGTTAAATTTCAATTTTGAAAACAAAATGTGTTATTTTGAATTTGGAAAATCCAAACTCACACAAAGGCGGCTATGCTATTGTTAGCTAGATTTGTTTTGATGGTAGATTACGGAACAACTAACTTGTTGCTTTTTAAGTAAAATGAAGGACATCCTTAAAGGACAATGGTGTGAATCAGAATGTACCCAGATGTTGCAAAGTGCTGGAAGCCAGGACTCTTGCCTCATGGAAGGTGTTAGATACTTTCCTTCCCTCTCATGAAGTCAGCAATGGAATTTGAGGAGCCCTATGCAAGCTGGAAATGAAAGAAACACTGAAGAACATTCTTGTTATTTTCCTAGTTTCATGGTTTTCCTTAAATCTTTTGTAATTTAGATTTGTCTCTCTCCCTCCTCCCCCCAGTTCTCTCTTGTTCACTCAGAAAGTGAATATTCTTCCAGGGATTCAGGGTGGGCACTTTGACTCAGTGCCAGAGATGTATGTCTTCTGAACATCCATGAAGCCAAGAGATGTTCTGAGAGCTTGCACTCTAGGGTTCCCAGCTCCTGAGGCACAAGCTAATGTCTCACCGAGTGTCTTTCGCTGTGGGCTCCCTGAGGTTTTCCGGATAGCTTGGAAAACACAAATTCACTGTTTCCTAGTTCTAGAGTTTGGAAGAATGAGGTGAAAATGACAGTAGGGCTGGGTTCCGACCTGAGAGAACTGCACAGGTGTTTCTCTTAGTTGTCAGCAGTCTCAGACACTCTTAGCCACGTAGGTAGAATTTCCCATGTATCTCTATATTATCACCTAAAGTGTATCTATCACACACTCTAAATTTTCCACTTTCATAGGGATACTAGTCACAATGATTAAGAGCCCCCTGTTTACCTTAGCTAATTTTATTTGTAATCATTAATTTGCTAAGCAAGATTGGCACTGATAGATGGAATTTCTATATGTAAATTTGGATGGAGTGGAGGAGAGGAGTTATGCACAGTTTGGTCCACAGCGAGTATGAAATGTAAACTTAAGGTTAAATCTGTCAATCACTTCAAGACAGCAGCTGCAGAACCAGGACATGGTCCTGTGCGACTGGGCAGATTGTAGGATCTGATCACCAACTTTTCCCATTGGGTAAAACAAAACATGTGTCTCCCTAGATTGAGCTCCTTGGAGAAAAGGGACTTTACCTTCTGACTCATGAATGTATTTATCTTAGGCAGAATTAATCTGTGACCTTGAAGGTAGCACCAGGGCTCAGAGAAGAAATCGGATGCCACAGGCTTATGTTCTAAAGACAGTAGCCACTATAGAGCTAGAGTTTTAGGTCCTTGGTCAGATGCTACCAAGACTTGGTAAAACTATTCTTACTTCTATTGTGTATCCCGACATCAACACCCCCACTCATTTCCTGTCTCCTTCCATAGCACAGGCCTATAGGCCCATGCCACCATCCTTTTAAGAATTACAATGATACCTACTTGTACTCTTTCCAGACAATACCAACATATCAGAGATAGAATAAGCCAGAGCCCAGAAGGATGGTGTTATAGTTTTCATTCTTCTACTATGATAAAGCACTTGGATTAAAATCAACTTAGAGAATGTTAGGATTTCTCTGGTTTACCCTTTCAGGTCATAGTCCATTATTAAGGAAAATTAAGGCAGGAGCCCAAACCAAAACTGAAGTAGAAACCATGGAGGGATGGTGCTAACTGGCTCAATCTCAGGCTGTGTTTAAGTAATTTATACAGCCCAGGACTGTCTGCATAGAGAATGGCACCACTCACAGTGGGCTAGGCCTTCCTATATTAATCAGCAATCAATTTTCAACAAATCTAACAATAGAGTGATCTGTTTGGGGCAATCCCTTGATTGATCATTCTCAGATGACCCTAGACTGTGTCAAGTTGACATTTAAAGCTAATATTGAACAATAATAGTCAACTCTTTCCTACTTCCTCTCCCAGCTTAGGCTGTAGAAATCCAGGGAGGGATCAGTTATAAACAAACTACGACTTGTTGGGTCAGAGTAGCAAGAAGGGTGAAAGGGGAAGCCAGCCTCAATTCTGCTGCCCCAGTGCCTACCGAGTCTTTCCTAGAGGGAAGGAAGAAGTGAACTGTGTGCTGAGCGTCAGAGACATACTTACCCTGTACCAGATGGGCCTAGCCTAATAATAACTGTGAATTATGGTCAAGCTATAGATGTATCCTTGTTGTGGTTATGTAAGAAGAGAGCCTTTGAGAGATCATTGCTGTGTCTAGTGCAGTGAAACAATGGTATTTCTACTTCTACAAGGCTGAGGTGACACTTTAGCTAGCCTATGTCCACAATGGGTTTCTAGCAAGTATAAGGAAACACTTTCTGTAGTAGCAAGAGCCTTAATATAAGGTCTACTCTGTTATTGGAGTATAGTCTAGGTTCCAGAGATATGGAAGCTTCCAGAGAACTCTCAGTCATTGTCTTAGTCAGGATTTGTGTTCCTGCACAAAAATCATGACCAAGAAGTAAGTTGAAGAGGAAGGGGTTTATTCAATTTACACCTTCCACATTGCTGTTCATCACCAAAGGATGTCAGGACTGGAACTCAAGCAGGTCAGGAAGCAGGAACTGATGCAGACGCCATAGAGGGGATGTTACTTCCTGGTTTGCTTCCCCTGACTTGCTCAGCCTGCTCTCTTATAAAACCCAAGACTACCAGCCCAGGAACGGCCAAAATGGGCCCTCCCCGTCTTGATCACTAATTGAGAAAATGCCCCACAGCTGGGTTTCATGGAAGCATTCCTTCAACTGAAGCTCCTTTCTCTATGTTAACTCCAGCCTGTGTCAAGTTGACACACAAAACCAGCCAGTCATCAAGAGTAGGTGTGCTCTGCCCTAGCTTACTGCCCACTACAATGCCCTTACTAAGCAGTATTCTTTTGAAATATGCACTAGAATTAACATCACTCTTATCACCAGAGGTTTCAACTTCCTGTTTCTAACTTCAGCTTCTCCCTATACAAGCAAGTCTCTGTATTTCAAGGTAAAGAACTTTGTGTGAGATAGAAAGTATTTGATTGAATTAATTCACAAAATTTGTATGACTGGGCCAGAGTATTTACATTTTTATGTAAGAGATAACCTGAGGCTTTTGAAAGAATGGTTTTCTGAGCTGCTTAATAAATACATGTATGGGATGTTAGATCACAGGATAGAAATGGCTGGGCAATAGGGAATTGTGTCAGGATCAGTCTGCTTATGTTTGCTAGGAATTAGTGCTCCTCTCTTTAGAGTTTGGGAGTCTTGCTAACTATATGACACTGAACAAGTTATTTGTCTATAAAAGATACTGGGCATGTATGTATGTATAACTATCTTGCTAATATTTTTAATTGATGTCTTATATCATTTATATTTAATGTAATCATTTATATTATGGTTTAAATCTGACATTTAAAAGTTTTTCTTGGGCATAGAGAGATGACTCAATAGTTAAGTACATTTTCTATTCTTCTAGAGAACCTGAACTTGGGTCCCAGCACTCAATATGCAACTCATTGCTGCCTGTAACTCCGACTCCAGGAAATTTGACACCCTCCTTTGGCATCTACAGACAATGCACTCATATGCACATATCCACACAAGCATTCACAGAATGAAAAATAATAAATAAACAACTTAAGTGATTTTCTATTTGTTTTCGATAAGGTTCATGTCTGTTTTCTTTTCTGTATCGTATTGTGGATTAATTAAATTTTTATGAAATTCCTTTTTGATTTATTCACAATATGTTAAAGTATATCCTTTGGACAATATTTTAGGGGTTGATATACACACAGACACACACAGACCATATAGCTATGGATAATCCCTCCATCCTTAAATTGTCTTTTTTTTTCAACTAAATCATCTTATTATCTCCCTTGAATACATTGAAAACCATATGAGTTTATGCTTAGAAAAGGAGAATTTTTATTCTATTTATTGGTGGGTTTTGCTTTTTATTGTCTTACTTTTGCCCTTGTGTTCCAACATCTCTTTAATAAAATTCCTGTCCTTTCTGCTTAGATAATATCTCCTAGCCAGGTTTAAGTACCAGGCATCAAGTAAGACAAGCAAAATCATAGCCCAACCTCATATAGCTAAGGTGTCTGGTTTAGTATCTAGGCCGTACAACACAGCACTCGGGCAAGGAAGGGACAGAAGCCAGGTGACTTTTTTGGCCCAGCTCAGCACTTTATGATGTGCAAGACTGTGGCACTGTGTGATATTATAGGCTATGGTTATTTTCTCTCTTGCATCTGTCAAAGGTCAACATATGGCCTTTGTCATGCCTCTCCTGGAGCACTTGCTTTTAATCTATCTCCCAAGGAAGTCTCAATTTTCACACTGGGTTTGGTTTCCAGAAGAAACTGATTCTGATATCATTTTCCGGTTTGTCTGGTTCGGGTTTGTCAGAGTCCAGTGGGGTTTTTTTTCTTTCTTTTTCTACAGGTCATCTCACACGAGCCAGTCAGGAGCTGTGGCTGCTGAATCATAAATTCCAAATGCATATGGTTCCTGATTCTTTGCTGTGGCCACCGGGTCATCCTCCGTGCTGAGCATGACAAAGCTCTGACTACTGATGGGAACCATATTTCAGAGAGCCAAACACTGTGGTGGAAAATAGACTTGGGACTTTCTCAAGAGAAGATCTTATTTAATGGAACAAGCAGTCTATTGGTCTCTCAGGCAATAAGGCAATCTTTTAGGTAGTCTCTCAATGGGGTGCCAGGGCATGCTGAGCGGCTACAAATGGGTTGCAGGTGTGTGTGAGGTGGGGAGCCCTTTAGTTCTGGAAGCAGCCAAGGCAGGTCCTGGGCTCTCTAGGGTTTTAGCCTAGTTACCCCATCTGTGAACTGCTTCTTGGATTCACCCCAGGGAGCCATGCACAAGGCACCCATTTTTCTAGTGTACCAAGAAGGGGGAAAGAAGTGAGTTTATTTGAGGGCATGTCTTCAGGGTGTGGTTGCCATCTTGTGAGGTGAGCTAGCTCATTTCCTGATACCATTCTTAAAATCTTCCTAAATAAGAACTAATGGACTTTCTTGAAGTGTGGGGCCTTCTGGCCGAAGACATAAAAGGCTTGTGTGACTGGTCTCTGAAGGCATGAAGGGCATGGATGAAAGCATGGTGGCCTTGTCCCCAAAGCATGGAATTCTGGGGTGAAGGAATTACTGGAAGCTCAGAAAGATTGATTGGTAGAAAGTTGATATAGCTAGGTCTTTTCTCCAGTTAGGTTAAAAATTAAGAATTGAAAATACTTTCAAGCTGAGAAGAACAAATTCCAAAATGCTTCTAAAAGTTAAATTAACACTGCTCAAGCATTTATAAAGGAAAGGAGAGTTCTCAGAGACCACTGAGATTGGTATTACGTGGATAGGCGCATGTCATTAGGGAACAAAGAACACCCATTTGCATGATTTGTCTTCAGTTCTCCTGATTCCTCTTTACCCTTTCAAACTCCATGGCCACTCTTTTCTTCCTTATCCAACCCTAGAATCCCAAGACGGTGTGGGCTGGCCTCATTTTCCCAAGCAGCTTCAAGAGAAGGGATTTTAAGCTTTTTGGATAGACAGTAGGGAACTAGAGTAGTTAGTTGATGGCCATCTGGTGGATTTGATTTTCTTTTTTTAACCAAACCATCTCCTCCAGATTAGGCTTCATTGGGAACAGATAAAATGATTCCTTTTGGCTAGAGCATTTTGGTTAGATTATGTGGAGAGACCAATGGGACACAAAAGAGGAAACAGAATCTATGGTAGAAATTGACAATAGAGGTACAAGTCAGTCTGGAGACCCAGAAGGCCACTGTCACAAGGTGACCTCTATCGTTGCCTGTTTTGGTCATTGTTGCTCCTCTGATCACTAGCAGCAAACTTAGTTACTAATACTACTCTTGTTTAATTAGCACTAATTATGAGAAAAGTGCTATGCAGAAAACTCATCCCCATGGCAGCCATGGGGCTTGGGTCACATTGTACAGAGAAGGAAACTGAGAAGCACAGATGGCTGATCCCCCCTGCCACACAGCTGATCTGCACGGTTGCTCAGCAGTAGAAGGGGAGTTTAAACTACAGACTTTCCAGCTCATCATTTTGGCTTCTCAGCTGGGTAAAATTGTAGTCAGGGACTAAAGAAATGTTGAGCTATTCAAATAAAATAATTCAAGCACCAGAATGTCTTAGTCACATCACACGGGGGTAGGCTGAGTCCTAGAACACTGATGAAGACAGAAGAGGTCATAAATATCCATCTTGCCAGGGACTGTGGATTTGAGAGTCTTCAATGTGTCAAGGGCATCCTACGCTTGTCCGGCAAGCTTTTCTTAAAGAGTAAGGAACCCAAAAGGCCTGACTGAGAAGGGAAGACTGAGAAACACGAACAGGTAAAGGCTTGAGCAAAGAGGAAGAGCCCAGGAAAGGAACTGGGAGAGAGAAGGGAGGAAGTGAATGGGTGGACATGCAGGGAGGGAACAGCTTCCAACCTTAAGGAATTAGGGCTTGGGGAAAGGCTCTTGCTTATTCTGGCAGGAGTGGAGAGCAGATTAGATTCGAAAGCCAAAATGCCCTGCTCCCATTGGAAGGTGAACTCTACCCAGCCTTTCCAAGTACAGGTCTACTATGTGTTCACACACAAAATATGTTTGCTAAAGCTCTGCAAAGTGCTTAGATGATATAAATGAATGACCGTGGTATGTGAAGTGGAGTATGGAGGCTGGCCACTCTCTGCAGAGCAGCGTTCATGTTCATGTCCTAGGAAACACTACTGACACTCATCAAGTCAGTGAAACTACACACCTCCATTCTTGCAGTTTGTACCTCCTTAAAGCCTCGGAGGTTGTGTGTTTAGTTAACCAAATGTTTTGGTAAGTGTCAGATCCAGAGCCCCTGCCCTGCCTTAACATTCTAACATCCTCAGTTTACTTCAGACTACATTTTGAGATGGTATTGTTATGAGTGTTGTATTGAGAGTATTTTTGTTGACTGTATGGAGATCTTGTATTTTTTTTCAAAGGACCCCAAGAAACAAAATTCTATTAAAAGATCTTTCATATTTGTTTGGTACATATACAATTTTGGAATCTAAGAACAAACAGAGACAGGTCCTCTCTGAACAGTATCTAAGTCACATCTTTGTTGAAGCAGACAATCATGTGGACTTAGAAAGCAACCATTATCTACTGGCAAATGTGAAGATTCTGGAAGTTTCCAGAAGTGGAATCTAATAACTAAGCAAGGCTTAGCAGGCTATCTGGGAACACTTGGCAATGTTTTCGTGGAGGTAGGGAATCGGAGGAGGACAGAGAAGCAGGAGAGAGAGGAGGAGAAAATGGGAGACAGAACAAAGAGGTGGACACTTCATTTCAACAGCCAAGGATTTGCAAACTGGAAACAGTGACCCCCAAAGTGCATATCAGGACTGTTGGCTCACAACAGAGGCATGGCAGGGCCCTTTCTTCTCTTTCCCAGTCATTGCCGCCATGATTTGACTCATCTTTCTGGAAATATTTCTAGCTGTACCTCTGAACCTTGAATGTTCCCCAAGCTCATTGAAATGCACAAGTGAAAATTATTCATCTGTTTGGAGGTTACACAAAAGCTGGAAGTGCTGTCAGAAGTAAGCAGATACAGTTACACAACCAGACAGATCCATTACCAGCAAAGGACACTGTTGCTGGTAACCCTGCAAAGGGCCAAGTACTGAAGACAGGTGAAGGAAGACAAGGAGTCATGGCTGGCTGTCCTCAGGGTAGAAAGGCAGGCGCCTAAGTAGACACATACAAGAACACACATTCATCAAAGCAAGTGACACAGAGCTGGATGATGGCCACCCAGCTGGTTGCATGTAATCTGCAAAGATGACTCAGACTGTGTAAAATCAAAGCAATGGGAAGAGGAGGGAGAAGACAGAAGTGGGGGGAGAGAGAGAGAGAGAGAGAGAGAGAGAGAGAGAGAGAGAAAGAAAGAGAGAAAGAACAGAGTGAACATACTACAACTAGGACCAGACTGGGTTCTCTCAGGTGATTAGATGCTGAGTCAGAGCACTGGGGAACTCCTTTGCTGTCTCTGCAGTGATCAAAGAAGACATGCTGGGCCTTACTCAAGCCATTTAGTTGTTATCTTTACAAAACAGAACATGCAAATCACAAGCATCTGAATTTCCCAGGAAATTCAATGAATTTCCCAGGAAAGGAGACAGTTGACATTACTTAAGAACAGGACTGTTTTTTTCCAACAGGCTTACTGGAACCTTTTAGAACATGGCTGGAAATGCCAGAAAGGTTGCCTATGTAAAAGAAACTCCTATTTTGCCAGAATTTCCACTTTTGTGGTCCATTCATTTTGATACATGTTTTTCAAACTACCTCTCTTAATGTTCAGGGTCCTGGGAAGGAGGGAAGGTCAGAACATCTTTAGGACATCTATGAGAACTTCATTATTCCGAGTTTTGTGAGAGTTCTGGATGCCTGGGGCCGATAAGGTGTTGGAAGAGGGGTAGGCACCTAGGAACGAAGAGAGTTTAATGGCATTTCCAAAAGATACTTAGAAATATGCAACACACACATACACACACACACACACACACACACACACTGCTAGGGTGTGGAGATGTTTCTTTTCCTTATCAAGTTTCTAGGCACACTTTAAAAGTTTGGACTGCATAGAAAGGTGATCTTTCAGAGTCAGAGTCCATCCTGTGCCCCAGTTGAGCATGAGTCACCCAGTCCAGAGATAGACCTCTGTAAATCAGTGACTGTGTTCATAAACCTGAACTAGAAGGTTCTTACTTAGGGAGCAGAACTAAAGTTGCCTACCCACTGAAGTGAAACTAATCGACCTACACAGCAAAGACTCTGAATGTTTGGTTGGCGTGGGAATCTTTCTACAGTTGCCAACCTCCCTCAGTCTTTCAGGGAAATAGGACAAAGGTTGCAACTCACCGTTCTCCATCCCCATGCTTGACAACTATTTTCTTTCCTGAATAGATGTTATATTAAGAAGTTGTTTTAAATTTTTTTTTAAAAAAGAACTTACCTATTCATTTTGCACTTTTCCCCCCTTAGTGGTAGTTCTACTGGGTCTTCTAAGCATGTCTAAGAAGCCTGCTAGCCCGCACCACGACAGTCTGACAGTATTTTGAAGCTGAGATGATGCATCATGATGTCTTCACTTCCTGAGACTTGAAATGCTGTATTTCATCAAATCTTATTAGTCTGGCCCAGGCTGAGCTTTCAGACATCTCTCTTGATTCCTCTGGAATGTGGAGGTATTTTGGAAAACTCAGTTTGCAGTGTATAACTCTCACAATTCTGGTGTTTGTATCTTGGGTGTTTTGCACAGGGTTAGTAGATTTATTGTATACAAATATCACTTAATGCAGGGATCTGTTGTATGCAGAAACTGTGCTGAGGGACCATACAAGTTACTATTAACTCTATCCCCAGAGGTACTTTCTAGAACATTCACCAGAGCTTTCATCTTCCAGCTGTTAGCTACTGTAGAAGTTTTCTTCTTCTGGCTGATGATTGTTAGTAATATCCAATACAACTGACAAGTATTAGTTTTAAAACTTGTAATTCAATTCAGATCAATACTTTAAAAATATAATAAATTGTAGTATTGCTTGCGGTCCGAGATATTGAGTCCCCCAGAAGTTCTTTTACTTTTGATGATAGTTTTAGCTATCCTGGGTTTTTGCAATACTACAGAGCAGTAGTGTTAAAAACTACATGGTATTGGTACTGTGACAGGGAGGTGGATCAATGGAATAGGATTGAAGACCCAGAAGTGAACCCACACATCTATGGCCAATTGATCTTCGACAAAGGAGCTGAAAACATCCAGTGGAAAAAAGATAGCCTTTTCAACAAATGGTGCTGCCTCAACTGGAGGTCAACCTGCAGAAGAATGAGAATTGATCCACTCTTATCTCCTTGCACTAAGCTCAACTCCAAGTGGATCAAGGGCCTCTACATAAAACCAGACACACTAAAACTAATAGAAAAGAAACTGGGGAAGACCCTTGAGGACATTGGCTCAGGGGGAAAATTCCTGAACAGAACACCAATTGCTTATGCTCTAAGATCAAGAATAGACAAATGGGACCTTATAAAATTACAAAGTTTCTGTAAGGCAAAAGACACTGTCAAAAGGACAAATCAGCAACCAACAAATTGGGAAAAGATCTTCACCAATCCCACATCTGACAGAGGGCTAATATCCAATGAATACAAAGAACTCAAGAAGTTAGACCCCAGAAAACCAAATAACCCTATCCAAAAATGGGGTACGGAGCTAAACAAACACTTTTCACCTGAAGAAATTTGGATGGCTGAGAAACACCTTAAAAAATGTTCAACATCATTAGTCATTAGAGAAATGCAAATCAAAACAACCCTGAGATTTTACCTCACACCAGTCAGAATGGCTAAGATTAAAAACTCAGGAGACATCAGGTGTTGGCAAGGATGTGGAGAAAGAGGAACCCTCCTCCACTGCTGGTGGGACTGCAAGCTGGTACAACCACTGTGGAAATCATTCTGGCGGTTCCTCAGAAAACTGGACATGATACTTCCGGAGGACCCAGCCATACCACTCCTGGGCATATACCCAGAAGATTCCCCAGCATGCAATAGGGATACATGCTCCACTATGTTCATAGCAGACTTATTTATAATAGTCAGAAGCTGGAAAGAACCCAGATGTCCCTCAACAGAGGAATGGATACAAAAAAATGTGGTATATATACACAATGGAGTACTATTCAGCCATTAGAAACAATGAATTCATGAAATTCTTAGAGAAATGGATAGAGCTGGAGGACATCATACTAAGTGAAGTAACCCAGTCTCAAAAGAATACCCATGGTATGCACTCACTGATAAGTGGATATTAGCCCAGACTCTTGGGACACCAAAGACACAATCCACATATCAAATCATATCTGACAAGAAGGAAGGAGTGGACACTGGTGCTGGAAAGGCTCAAAGCATCAGTGTAGGGGAATACCAGAACAGGGAAGTGGGAAGGGGTGGATGGGGGAACAGGGGGAGGGAAAAGGGGCATGTGGGACTTTTGGGGGATGGGGAACCAGAAAAAGGGAAATGAAATGTAAATATAGAATATATCCAATAAAAAATTAAAAAAGAAAGAAAAGAAAAAAATATAATAAATCGCTTAAAAGCCAAATTAAAATTATGTTAGTTGTGGATCACAGTCTTTATTATTAAACTTATAGGCATAAAAGTATTTTTGAACAAATGCCACCAAAACAGATGGAGAAAAATAATGATTTACAATACATGGGCAAGCTAAGTTATAGGGCTTGAATCAAAGCTATTAATATAAAGACTATTATGCTACCATGCTAGCATTTTTTTTTATAATTTTCAAGAGTTATCTGATATTTTAGACTGCATTAGGAGGTATCTTATTATATATATGCTATCTTCAGTAATCTAGGTGAAAAGATTTTGTGCGCAAAATGAGTTAGCTCTTTGCTTGTTAATGGATCTGACGATGACAGAGCTCACAAGATCAGGGCCCATCCTGACTTTTCCTTGGTTTGCTTAAGTATTTGCAGTAGTAGATAGATCAGCGCTCAGGCGTTGGGAACAGAAGATGAGGACTTCCAAGAAATTTCAACAGATGAAGGATATTTAGTTTAAATATTTTTAACTGAAAAATAAGACTAGTAATATCTTATTGTAAAAATTTATTTTAAAGTCTTTTCTAAAATTAAAAAATACTATTTACTTATTTATTTATTTGTTATTTATTTATTTATCATGTGTGTGTGTGTGTGTGTGTGTGTGTGTGTGTGTGTGCGCATGTGCACAGAGTGGAAGGGGGTGCATGTCCTTGGGACATATATGAAGAACTTATGAGCTATAATTCTTGCCTTCTACCATGTGGATGTGGGTATCAAACTCAGGTTGTCAGGCTTGGTGGCAGACACCTTTAACTGCTGAGCCATCTTGCCAGCACCCAATTTTTATTTGTCACTTGCCTACCATAATAAATTTTATTCTAAAAGTTATAGATAAAGAAACCATCTTTGGCCGATGAAGGCATTGGATTATGGGCTTGCATACAGTCATTGGCAAGCTATCATTGGGATGTCTGTTTTATAATACACAACTACTACAAATGCCTAGTCCTCAGGCTGTCGTAGAGTTAATGACTGGCCTCTGACCCGTTCATCGAAGGTGCCCATGCCTGGCTGTCACAACACAATGCATTGTTCAAAGTGCTTCTTGATGCTTGCTCTAGGATCCTGTGTATGCCTTGTCACCAACATGTGACAGCAGTTCATTAGACAACCAGGAATCCCACACTTAGAGACTTGCCAGTCTGCTTTTGGGCAGCAACGCTAACTGGATTATTCTTCTAGCGTTCAGAAAATGTTTTTACATTTTGCTCAAATTTATGTCCTCTACCACCTCCCCCTCTTTAAATTTTGAACCTCAGCTAAGAAATCTGCTTCCCATCCCACAGAGCCACTTGCTCGAAGTCCACAGGCAGGTGCGCATTCACTTTGGCATTTTTAGTTCCTCTACCAACACACTTCCCGCCAACTGGCCCAGGTAAGACTTTTGACCTTTATTCCAGAACTTTCACCTCCTCACCCTTGGGCCACTTCATTGATCCACAGCTTGTGAACACATATTGACTTTATACTCAGTGTTTTAGCATAAATGGTGTTTTTCTTTTAAAGTAAATAAGACTTTGACGAGTGATAGAAATGGCCAGAGTTCTAAGACAAAACTAAACAAATAAACCCTGTCTCCCCTCAATGCTTGCAATATTCCTGGTTTTTAAAAGGGAGAGATAGTAGCCATTATGGCAAACAAGTCATAAAGCTCCTGATTCAGAGCTGTGCAGAGACTGAGTTCCTGACTGAATCCTGTTGCTAATGCTCCTATTGTCACAGTGTGACCGCAGAGGCGGCAGTTCTAATGACAAACGATGAACATTTCTTCAGAAGTGTGTGTGTGTGTGTGTGTGTGTGTGTGTGTGCTCACACATGCCACTTCGTGATCTGAATTCTCAAATTACCCATGGAAAAACCAAGGGACTAGACACTGTGATTGGAACAAACAAGTTGAGAGTCACAGAGAGTGCAGCCCCAGTTGGATGGAAAAATCTAGACTTCTTAACCAACAGATGGTTTTCTCCTGACTACCCTAAAATAAAATTGACATTATAGCTTTTGCCTTTTATCACACATAAAGCTACCATTATGACAACGGTTTGTCCAGTAAAACTTTCCACTTGATTACCATACATTCTCCATTTTTTTTCCAATGCCACTCATTGCTTTTGACAAAAGTAAAGCAGACGTGACAGGGAAACATTTCCCTTTCTTTTTCTTTTTTTCTTTTCTTCTTTTTTTGGTTTTGTTTTGCTTTTAGAGCTAAGCTATTTTTAGGGAAGAACAAAAGAACTGGTAAGCTCCAAGGACTGTCTGTTTGGTTAAGAGACTTGGCACTCTATCCCAGGTAGGATTGGGCTACTTTGGTCTGCCAATGAAGGGTCTGTCCAGGGAGAGGTGACTCAGAAGCCGCGGCAAGCTGCATCTGTAAGTTCCCGGAAGCAGTGTCTTAACTCAGGCTTGTTCTGCCTCGAAGGCAAAGCCCAACATGTGGGTGTGTAGGATCGTTTATTTAACATTTAGTCCCCAGAAAGAAGAATAAGTCTGGACAGTGACGGAAGAAACCAGAGCCACCAGGAAGCACACTGCAGGGTCACTGCGGGGGCCACGCGGAGCTCCGTGATTGGCTCTGAACTGGACTGAAGACAGAACTGTGCACACCCCTTGCTACTTAGATGATGCCCTTCGAGGGACTCATTGCTTCTCTGGACCAGGATCCCCAGTGGCAGAAGCATGCTGGGCAGAAGGTATTGAATGGAGTAGGAGCTTGTTCTTGTCAGTGTGGGTCACTCTAACAGAATTACCATAGGCTGTGCAGCTTAAGGAACAGAAATGTATCCCTAGTTTGGAAGGCTTGGAAATCTGAGATCAAAGTGCTGGCCTGCTTGGTCTCTGGTAAGGTCCTCTCTTCTGTTTTGCAGAGTGATGTCCTTATACAGAGAGAGAGAGAGAAAGAGAGAGAGAGAGAGAGAGAGAGAGAGAGAGAGAGAGAGAGAGAACAGACTATCCACTCTCTTCTCCAGGTGAGGCAATTAATCAAACACAGTTTGGCAGACAAACTCCATACCACTACAATAAGGCTCCCATGTGAATTTCGGAAAACACGGGCATTGGGGTAGCTAGCTCTTAGTGTTAGGTGGTCAGCAGGCCAGCAGAGGCCAATCCAAATAGGTCAAGTAACTGGACCTATGTATTTTGGCACCTGCTGGAAGCTCGAGAGACAGGAAAGTTGAATAAGACTTAAGAACCCAGGGTCTTTTCTTTTACTTCATTTTACATACAAAACATGTCTCTACAAAAACCAAGGCCCATGCTATCTGGCTCTGTATCTCAAACAGCACAAGACCGGATATACCCTGTGTGCTCAGAGAGATCTTGCCAAGCTAGATAGCTGGTTGTATGTGCCAGGACACATATTTGATGCTTCTAGGGGTTTTCTATTCTTATGTTCCCAATGTTCATCCACTGTACAGGGATAAGGAATTTTCTCAGGGAAAAACAGAACTGAATATGTAGAGAGATTTGGTGCTTCACTTATCCCTGTGGTCCTTTGATTTTTTTTTTAAGGCCCTTACTCAAAGCACTTATATGCTCTTATACCGTTCTTTTTCAAGGTCCTACTTTAGGTCCTCTTATCCAAGAAACTACCTCTGATTAGACCATCCCACAGTGCCTTCTCCTTTATCGACACTGAAATGCCTCACACCTCACATCAGAATTAATCCCAGATTGTGGGATCATGAATGCAGCCTGTACTGAGGGACAACTGGATTCTTTTCTATGTGAGCCCAGCCTTCTGGGAGTTTGGGCTAACTGGCTTTCACCCAGGAGACTCATTGCAAAGGCATATCCAGGAAGGTCAGCTTACTCAGGAATCAGTACTGCGGCTGCACCTCCAGGCTGCATAGCTCATCTCTACTGTCTGAGTCACATCACATGGCCCTAACGTTTGTTTTGGAATAGGTTGGAAAATTAATGGATAAAGTAAATGCAGCAGATGCTACCTATTAGAAAAGAATTTTGTGTAGCAGGCCATGAAAATCTTGTTTGCAAAATAAAACCTAATTAGTTTGGCTGGGCTGGAGCACAGTGAATTAAAGTGGAGGAGAAATTAATAGTGATAGTTTGGGTCCCCTCCCCAGCTCCCCTTCCATTTGTGGCATTTGTTGGGATTAATGTTATCAAGGCCTTCCATCTAAAATGAACTTTAAGAGTTCAATATAGGAGATGATTCTACCACAATACTTTATTTTTCTCTTATGGAGTACATAGTCTCTCTTCTTTTAGCTGCCTAGAAATTTGGTTTTGATTATCCCTTTATTGGGCTGATGAGAGTTTCTTCTGTTGTGATCTGCATCCACCACTTTGTGCATGTAACATACATGTATAAACACCTTCTATTAAGAAAGACATAGTGCTGGTTTTAGGAGGAAACAGTGACTAGTATCCTAGATTGGTCCAGGCCTGTTGGGCATTAGCAAGAAAAAATGCATGTGAGGCAGTGACATTTCACTGGTCTTTTCCTTCTTAGTTTTTATTGAGGTATGATTGTAATTTTTTTAAAAAAGCACATATGCAAAGTATACAATGTGATAATCAGATTCAAGTTTACACTTGGTGATGGGATCTGTGATTCCCAGTTCTTGCAATGTAGCTATGGCTGTCCTAGAACTCATTATGTAGACCAGGCTGGCCTAGAACTCATAGAGGCCCATCTGCTTCTGCTGTGGTTAATGGCATGCACCACCATACCAGGAGGCTTCCTGGAGACTTTGTACAAACTTCCATGAGCCCTTTATCGCATCATCTCTTATACCTCCCAAATAGACCCACATAGATGGGCCAAGTTCTGCTACCCCCTTGAAATGATGCAATGGTCTCTGTGCCTTCAAGGCTGATACTAGGAAACCAACAACATCAAAGAACCACTTCCCTAGGAATCCATCTCAGAGCTGGATGTCCTGTGGTGACACTCTCAGGCCAGTTTTCTTTCCTTTCAAGAATTTACAGTCACAGTCTAGAGCTTCTTGACATTCCTAATGCTTCTACCCTTTAGTACAGTTACTCAAGTTGTGGTGACCCCCAACCACAAAATAATTTTCATTGCTACTTCAAAAGAGTTGAGAACCCCTGTTCAATAGCCTTTCATGGTGAGATATTGTCCTCAAGGTACCTTCCCTATTATCTCAGAGCAGAGTGTCATCTTTCAGTCTGAAGGTGCCAATCTCATTATCAAGACTGTTGCTTCCTTTGGATCCACCTTTCTGGCAACTTTAAACTGGTCTACATTCCTTTAGTCATGGAACCCTATGTTTTTCACATTTGCACGCTCTCTGTAATTATAAATCTGAGCAAAAGGACTGAGCAACAACTGTGTCACAGCTCGGATGTTGTCCCATCTTAAAATGTCTCAACTATTTAGTTCACTGTGTTTGACTCACTCAAGTTTTCAAGATATTGCCTGAAAGCAGCCATAAATCATTATCTATATCTGTATATGTGCCCATATATGTGTGAGCACATGTGTGTGTCGACTGCCCTCTATCCCAAGTCCTGATAAATTCATCATTTCTCTCCCAAATGTCATGATCTAGGCTTCCATTGTCCATATTTCTCTTATCATTTTGATCTTCCAAATTCCAAGCAGCATTGTGCATGGCACTGTTTCCCGTGCTGCAGGATTATCTCACTTGCCATTCCAAGCTTTCCTACCTTCTTCACTCAAAACAGTTCCAAAGGCCTCTGACCTCTTAGTCAATTTTGCCACAGAGACAGTTCTCTTATCAGTACCATTTCTCTGTGTTGGTTTCTATTTTTATTTCTGTGACAAAATGCCCAGCAGAAGCACTCTAGGGGAGAGCTTATTTTGGTTCACAGTTTGGCAAGACACCGTCCATTATGATGGGGAAGGCTTTGGCAGTAGATGCAGGAAAGGGTCGGCCATATAGCTTCTGTAGTCAGGAAGAATAGAGGGATGGATGCTGGTGCTCAGCTCATTTTCTTCTGTTTTCCTTTTTTTTTTTATTCAGAGCAAAACCCAGGTCCATGGGAGGATAACTGTAGGTGTGTCTCTTAGGTAATTCCTAATCTTGCACAGTTGACAAGGATTATCCATCACATTTATTAATTAGTAGAACCACATCAGGCCTCAGTGACTTATCCATCTCATAAGCTTGTACCATTTCACTATCATCTTTATTCCTCACTACCACCTTTAACATCTAGTAACCTCAATTCTGTATTATCTGTCTATAAATTCAACCATTTAGGTTTTTTTGTATAAGTAATATCATGAAGAATTTATCTTTCTATATCTTGCTTAGATGCCTAATATAATGTCTTACAACTTCATTAGTATATTCATCCAAAGTAAGACTTCTTAGTATTTTAAAAATAGCATATATTTGCATGTACCACCTTTTTTTTCATTCATCCATCTGTAGATGTTTGTTTAAGTTTCACTGAATTTTTCAGGAAAAATAAGAGCTATGATGGATGGAAACTGTTTTGAGAATCAAGTGAAGACTGATTTGGTTATATCTTTTGTTAAAGTTGTATTATTCTAGAAGTGTTAGGGAAGATGCATTTAATAAAGATGAATCAGGAGCTTAGAGAACGTTTTTGCACAGTTCAGTAAGAAAGGCTTGAGACTCAACTTGACAGAGGCAGCAAAGAATGGATGGCCAGAATAGAAAATCAGAGTCTCACTGCACTGGGATTGGGGGCTGGTAACAGCATAAGCAAGAAGAGATAACACTGATGTATTTTCTGAGTGGTACCTGTTGGACAAGGATGCTGTTTGAAGTAGGGGACCCTTGAAGTCCGGTAGATTTTGAGGTAGGTAAACATGGACGTCATAGAGTTAATACAGTGAATGCTAATTACATAAGATCATGATTGTAAAAGAAGACCAACAGTTTCTGTTTTGTATATGAAGACCTTAAGCCCCAGGCTAGTAACTTATACTCAGTTATGTACCTAGGAAGCAGTGGAGCAGTTTATCTCCTGGGCTGAAACCACCCTGCCTTAAAGATGATGAATGGCTTTATTTTGGTCTGTGTAGCATCCACATCCCCACCAGGCAGCGGCACAAAAGTGTCTCATTTCAAATTACAAACAAGGACACCTTTCATTGGGCCATGGGAGGATTAAAATAAAAACTCACAATGGTTTCTTTTAAAAAAGTTTCAGCCTTTTATTTTGACTGCTTGCCATCCACAGCATGAGTTGCTGTAGAAGCAGCCAGGGTGCTCAGGATTCACTTGCACTTAACCAGACATGTACTTCTTGAAGACCTACTATGCGCTTGGTGCTTCCAGTGTGCCATGTCATTACAAAACAGTTGTGATCCTTCCGTGTGAGTTCACAGTTAACACCTCTATCAAGGACTGGATTTGGAAGGGGAAGAACAAAGGCACTTTCTCCCTGGGTGACATCATTACTAATCATTTTAGAGCTTTAGTTTTCACAGTTAGGATGGATGTTCTCCGGGATGAACAACCATCTCGATGGCTTGCAATCTTATCACTGCCCAAGCAGATTCAGTGTTATTTGTATGCGTTGAAAATTTGCCCCTCACTCTCTTTCCCTAACCTCCCCGAGGATAGCTGGCCCCACTAAACTGTATCTGTAGTATTGAAAGTCAGGGAAGAAAATAGGCTAGAAATCACGACGTGCCTCCTGACAGCATAAGCCCCCAGGAGGACATTGGCTCTTCCTTGGAGAATTCGAGCCAGAAGGTAGATCAAATGTTGGAAGGAGGACTGGGTAGATGGTCCAATTGTTCAGAGGATAAATAAGGTCATAGCCTGGATGTTTGCCATCTCATACTTCTAAGATTTCCTGAGCACAAGGTCTCTTCCGAGGTTGTTCAAGATGAACAGCTGCTTCTGGGTAGGATGGATAGTGTTATTCCAACTTTGGTCAGCTGTGCTGAAGACCTGTGTTTCCTCAGCCAGTAGGCGCGGTTCTGACCTCTGATCTCCTTGTGTGGTTTGTATAATTATGGTGAGATTGTAATCCCATGGAGCCCAGGACTCTTTCTCATTTCCTTTGCAACTTGTCTTTTTAAGACAAAGCAGGAGATGAAATTCTTTGCAGTTCCTGAAGGAAGTTGAATTCACGGCACTGTTGTCTACTGTAGCTGCTGCTTGATTTGTGTATGCAAGCTGTAGTCTCTCCCCAGTCAAAATTTAGAAACTTCACTATCTCTCTCTCTGGCCTCCTGAACAAGTCAGTGTTTGGGGACATGGCATGGTGACCTTTTAACCAAGGAGAGCATCCATACCACTCCACTATCCCTCCAGGTTACAGCTTCTAATTTAGCTTACTTCCTCTGTAGGGACCATCCAAGAGAATTATTTCTTGCGTGAAATTATTTTTGGAGATTCTCCAAATCAACAAGCCCCTTCTCTACCCTCAAGGGCTCAGAGGGCTGTGGATTTGCCAAAGTTAATAATATTAATCTGTCTATCATATTAGAAATTCATTGTGTAGAGAATAAAGAGAGCTATTCTGTCTAGGCCCCACCCCATATGGCATTGTTTCCTTCTCTGCCATAATCCTGGGTAGTATTTTGGGGTACATCCCGAAATCCAAGGTTACCCCTCTCCGAGCATCTTAAATCTTATGGTACCAGCAGTCATAAAGAACCAAGAGGCCACTATGCTTCTCAGTGTTTTTAGCCTTAAGGCCTGGCTGGCTGGAGTCCTGAGTCTTTCCATGCCTGCTTTGTTATATAGAATCCAGCTCTGTGGCCCCAGGAAACGGCTATTAGAAGACTAGTTCCTGCAAGTAGGCCTTTAGGATCTTTGCCTGTTGTTAGTTCCTGATCCAATAAGTGAAAGTTAGAGGGTCAGCCCAGAGAAAGTGGCTGCTGCAGTGGTCCTGAAAACTGCCAAGAACTTACAAGATGCCAACCCCATTCAACCAATGTACAAAGTGATGGGAGGGGGGACAATTCTAACTCTCCTTCTATGGATGAGGAAATTAAAACAGAATTTAAAATATCCATTCAAGGTCACGTAGCTAGTTTGTGACTGACTTGATCCCACAGGTTTGGCTTTCTGAAGACAGTGGTTTTTAGTTGCTTATTCAAGTTTTGGTATTGATACCATTAAATTCATTCATTAGTGCACCAGTGTCACACCTGCAGGGCTTTTGATCTTGCTCAAATCTTGTGACAAATACTGGAAGGAACATCAACTTATTATCCTCTTCAGACATGTATATGCCAGTTTAAGATCTATCTTCATATTAGCTAGAGGGTATGGGCTTTTAGGACTGATAGCACGATTTAATGCAGAATTCTGTCATTTGCAAAGAAGATTTTCATGAAATAGAGCTGGGACTGAATCCTGCTTTAATGAATTTTGACCCCATAGTTTTATAATTATGCAAACACCTGTTAAGGTCCCAGACTGACATTGTGTTTGCTTAATATCATCATTGGATATATGCAAAGCATTAAAATAATTCTAATGCTCACTTTCCTTTAAATAGTCTATCTTAGTACTTTTGCAGGACAAATAAATGTTTCTTCCATAGTGATACTAACTTGTGTTATTTATTGAGTGTAGTTTGCTAGTTATAGATTCAAGTTAAAAACATTAAAAATTTATTAATCTCTTGGATTATTGTCTCTGTCATTTGACTTTTACTTACTAATAGTATCATTCAAATTCAGAATTGTTCCTATTTCTTTTGTCAAATCTGGCACTGATTTTTGTCTTGTAAAATGGTTCATTCTGTCTTTGTGTGAAATATCTTGTTTCTGGAAATTAACTGACCTCATCACTAAATTCTTAAGGTGAATTGAGATGTTATGATGATCAAATTACTGAAAGAACTTAAAGTTGATTTTCCTTATGAATTAAAATTAAAGTAACTTTGATCTTATTTCAAGTGTCTAGCATATAACATCTTTAAATGCTTACCTTCGTAAGAACGGTACTCTGCAGTGATGCCTGGCACAGTGTGACTGGCATCGTTGGTTGCCCCATTTACTATTTTTTCTTTTTTATTTAGATTAAAAAAATAGACATTTAATCCAAGGAAGAGAAGAATTTAGCAGATAGACAAATCTACTGAGAGTTACATTGCTAATATAATAAGAGTAACCATTGGAGGTAAGAAAATGAATTCTTTTTTTTTTTTTTTGAAAATGGATCTTAGTCATGTATTTAACAATTAACACAAAAGGCAACTGTCATGTTACTAGGTAGCATACAAGCAATCACATAAAGAAGGCCATTGGCTAGAGGTCAACTACAATGTGTTGTCATGGGACCTGACAATGCAACTTTTAGAAAATGAATTCTTTAAACATTAAAAAACGTTGGGACTGGAGAGACATTTAATCCAAGCAAGAGAAAATTTGTCAGATAGACAAATCTATTGTGAGTTATGTTGCTAATAAGAGTAACCATTGGTGGTAACTTAAACATTAAAAAATGTTGGGACTGGGGATATGGCTCAGAGGGTAAAATGCTTGCTGGGCCTCTGTGAGGACCCGAGTTTGCATCCCCAGCACTCACATGCATGTAACTTTCTACTGTAATTCCAGAACTTAGCTGCTGGAGACAGGGGATCTCTCTGAGGACACTGACTAACTAAACTTGATAAATCTGTGAACTCTGAGTTTAGTGAAAGACTCTGCTTCAACTTCTGACCTTTATACAAGCACACACACACACACACACACACACACACACAGGCACACACAGATACACACACAGGCCTACACATATATACCTATAGGCACATACACACACAGGCACACACATACACACATAGGCACATACAGGTATATAGACACACAGGCACACACACATATACACATAGGTATACAGATATACAGACCGGCATACACACATACACACAGGCACATATACAGACATACCCATATACACATACAAGCACACTCACAGGCACACACAGGCACAGATACATATTGTACATGCCTATATGCAGAGCATCCATGCAAAAATATTTTTATTATATTTATTTGTTTATTTTTGTTTTGTGTATTGATATATATATATATATATGTATGTGTATATACATATACATATATATACATATATATCTGGAGAGAGAGAAAGAGAGAGAGAGAGAGAGAGAGAGAGAGAGAGAGAGAGAGAGAGAGAGAGAGAGAGAGAGAGAGAGAATGAGCCACTAGAGGCCAGAACATGCATTTGAATTTCATTAGAAATGGAGATACAAATAGTTGTGAGCTAAGTGCAGGCCCGTTGGAAGACCAGCAATTCTCTTAGCTGCTGAGCCACCTTTTGAGGCTGTACATATATTATCTGCTCTTAGTTGTCCTGGAACTTGTTCTGTAGGCCAGGCTGGACTTGAACTCGCTGAGATCTGCTTGTTTCTGAGTTCTGAGTGTTGGCATTAAAGGTATGAGCCACCACTGCCCAAATACCTACATTCTAAAATAAGGAAAAACTTATATATTAATTTTGCACAAATCTAAAAATATCCTAAAAGTTGAAGTAGAAGTGTGAAATTATAGAGTGTCACTTAGTGAGTTGGTGCAGTCAAATTACATACAATATATTTAATGTAAAGATTTATACAAGTAACATTGTGTAGACTAAACACGTTATATGTAGGAATACATATGTCTATAAGAAACATAGATGCCTGAACAATTGGTGAGAACAGAGGCCATGAATTTGAGGGGATGTGGGGAGGGGTTTGTGAGAGGGTCTGGGGGTGGGAGAGAAGTGAAGGGAGGAATGATGCCCTTAAAATACAATCTCAAAACCAAACAAAAATCTTGTTTTAAAAGAAATTCAAATGCCCAACACGTAATGATTAGTCTTATGACCTGAAGGGACTTCATTAGAAAGCCTGCTAATAATAGCTCAGCTCCAGGGTTTGGAGTAAGGCTTTAGTGAGATTTAATGCATGAAAACAGACAGGTGGAGTGTGACGGATGTGAGTTCATATTCGGGTGCTGGGACTTGATAGCTCTGGTCAGCTCACTTAACTCGTAGGACCATGATGCCTCCTCTGTGAAGCTGCCGGTCCGAGCTGTGAGGCTTGAATGGTTGTGAGGGAACAAGTGAGACTCAGAGCGTTCCGGGTCAGTAGGCAACGTCTCTTCTTCCTCTCTGGCGGGGTGGGGTGTGTGTGTGACACCCTCCTGGAAAAAGGTCTCACAAATCTTCTGAGAAAGGTGACCACGTGTGTTGATGGATAGTGAGGCTTTTGCTGCCTTTTTGGAAAAGTAAAACAGAGCTTAAAAAAGTTTGCTGTAATTCAAGACCTGCAAGTACTCAGAGGACTTGAAAATCATGTCATAGAGTTTCCTTATTATGAATGGTTTGGAAAATTTCTTTTAAATTCTCTCTCTGTCTCTCTGTCTCTGTCTCTGTCTCTCTCTCTCTCTCTGAGATAGGCTTTCATGTAGGCCAGACTAGTCCCAAACTTATTAGGTGACTGAGGATGACCTTGAATTCTTCATCCTCCCCACCCCATCTTCCAAGTAGTGGGATTGCAGGCATACACCACCAATGCCCAAACACAGAAAATAATTAAATCCTGTAAGCCTTCACTTTCCTTTCCTGGTGGAAAATACAGACTGAAACTTGTTTTCTGAACTTTTCTACCAAAGGGGTTCATAGACGGAGAGTCTTTTCTCTCTCTCTCTCTCTCTCTCTCTCTCTCTCTCTCTCTCTCGTTTTCGTCTTTAATCCAGGGGTACTGTGTTCATTCCTAAAAGATAAATGAATATCACCACAAATGAAATGATTTTGTTTTCTCAGAATCATACGGAAACTCTATATGACTGAAAAACAACACAGAAGACCATCCCAAATCCGCCTTTGGGTTTATTCAGTCTATTACCAGACCTAGGTGCTTCTCCTCAGACAGGTGGTTAGCAGACTGGACAGTAAGTATCTTGTCAATTATATCAGATAACGTGGAGGAAAAAAGGCCCCATGCTTGTATTAATTTTCACTGTTTATGAAGGTCTGGCATGCACCTTATCTTATTGATATTAAGGCTAGCTCAAGGAAACATGGGAGGAGTTACATGGGGGAAGGAGAAGAGATATGATGAAAATACATCCAATTCATGTGTAATATTAATTATTTAAATCTTGAAAAAAAGAGAGGGGAGTCTGATGTATCAGGGAACCTGTGGTAGTTGACTCCATCCATTAAGTTGACTGGATCAGGAAACAGCAATGCATCTGGTAGAACGGATGAGCTGAGTGACGGATGGGAGGGCTCAGCACAGCAGGTCTCTTTTTCTTCATGTACACCGACATTAGCCCATTTGTTCAGGGCCTGAAGAGAGGAAGAAGGAACTTGCCCCCTTTTACCCTCCATGCTTGAGCTGAGCCATCTCAAGTTACTTCTTGTGACTGGGATGGGGTTTATACCATTGGCTTCTCCAGTGTTCATGGTTTAAGCTTTATGATAAATTGTAATGCTGGCTATCCCAGGTCTCTAGGACCATGGAAACACACACACACACACACACACACACACACACACACACACACACATTACAACTCATAACAGTAACAAAAATACAATTACGAAGTAGCAATAAAAATAATCTTATGGTTGGGGTCACTATACCATGAGGAACTGTCTTAAAGAGTTACATCATTAGGAAGATGGAGAACCATGATCTAAACTAAATACGAGATGGTCTCTCTTGGAATTTAAATGGGGAACACTGTCAAAAAATTCCATCCAGGAGTCAGACACTGTTAAATCTTTATGAATATACAGGCCATCATATGGGAAGGACCTGAAAGAAAAGGAAGCCAATGACTCTGTTGGAAGAAGGAGCCATTCTCTCAAGAAGCTCTTGGAGTTGTCAAGGTGCTAGATCGAGATGAACATCTAGATCTTGTGATCACTAGCTTATGGTACTTTCACTCTTCATGGATGCTACCCCCTTATTCCCTCTCTGTTCAGCTTCTCTTCTAACCTGGCTAGTTAGGATTTCCCCAGGAATAAAGCATGCTGCAGACATGCTCTCTGAACCTCCAAAGAAAGCACAAGGATCGGGCATGTTCCTCCCTTCCGTCCTGCCTCCCAGTTGGGCTGAGATATCTTCAGGGGCAGGAAACTGTGGCCGCCTTTTAAAATTCATAAACCTGAAGACTTTTAAGCATGATGAGGACTTCAAACATGAGCGTGGTTACTCGCTGCCAATGGCAATTTTCCAGAGGGGAGTGGGTGGGTGCGGGGTGACTTTGAGATAATACCAGGAATGTCATAGAATCAGTGTCTCTGGCCATCAAGGCTGGGAGATTGCTCACTCTGGAACCTTTTATGCCTCTTTTAATAACCAGTTGATGATTGACCATGCATATGAAGGGAAAGATTAAAGATTTCTTTAACAAAAACTTTTGGCCTGAACTTCTGGCATATATATTTACAACGGCCAATTATGTGAATAAACGTTAAGAAATAGGGTTTGGTAACATGTCTTACTCCATCTTGCTTAGGCAACTTAATGTGCATTTTTAAACAATTATAGCATTGGCATTTTTTCATTCCTCTATTGAATATGAGCAGTGCATGTCAGTATTAGGAAGATCTCCAGGAGAGAGTCTATTGTTATGGGGTCAAACTGAGGCAGACATCTGTTTGGAAGACTCAGGCTCATCCCTCATTTCCCCAAAGCACCTCATCAAGGTTAAAGAAGAAAAATTTGGCTTCTCCTTTTATGTCTCAGACTCCTAAATCTATCTTGAACTGTGCAATTGTGTTTTCTTGAGAAGTCAGAGCCAAGTGTGGATCAGGTGTCTTTGCTTTACCTGGCCCTGCCGATGGCAATAATCAAGTTCAACACTTAATTGTCAAATTTCCTGTGTTGCCTTTGTGCTGTTTAGACGGGGTTCCAGAATGCTTGTAAAGACTGGGCCATAAATAAAGTAAGATTGCACACAGGGGTTTGGAAAATGGAACTTTTACGAAGCCCCAGACGCAAAGCAGAGGGACTTCAGGGTGAAATATTTAATTACTTCATCATTGGAAACTAATTACCAATCGGGGACTGTTTTCATTTCAGAACAGAGATTGATTAGCAGGATCACGAATGCTCTAGTTTCCTTACTACTGATTACATCTTTCACAGAAGAAAAATGGGTTCGTTTTAACAAGCTCCAGTCAAACTAGACACAAGCAAAGTTCTCGAAGAGTGATTGCCCAGGATTAGTGTTATTCAATAGGCAAAGGGGTATTGAGTTCAGGCTTTTTCCTAGTAGACTATTAGAGATAAATTTTGCATTTGGGATTTCCTCTCCTGCAATGGGTGAAGTTGTATTTTTCATTCAGGAAGTTAATTTGTTTGTTCCACAAAAACGTTTCAATCAATGTTATACATGTTCGGGTCTGGGGCCTTGAGGCTAAGTTTTGTCCCAGATACTGGACATAGATATATTGTTTAAAGACAATATTTAGAAAATTAGGGCCTCTCTAGCAATTTGGTGATGCTGAAATGTGCAAGCTGTGGCTACTTGGTGGATCACCATGGCGCCCGGAAGACAGAGTCAGATGGGGCCGAACGTGTTTTGGTTGTATTCAAAACACATTGTTGGGCATCCATTGTTCAGGCTTGCATCTTCTTGCCATGATGTCTCCGCGCCACACAGGTGTTCACCCACCTTGTGCTCATTTACCTTTGCCCTTGTCTAGTCTACTCTGTGGAGAGATGGGTTTAAATCAGTGTGTCTACTGGTCTCTCTTAAAGATGGAAAATCATTTCAGTACCCAAACTGTAAATGGGCTGTGGGTCTTGAAATGACGCTGCTTAGACAGCTAGTCTTCCTGAGGGGTTGGCAGACCCTGCCACGGGTATTAACGTGGTGTTCTCCAATTCAGTAGGGAGAGCTCCGGGAAGAAGCAGGAAGCTTGGATTCCAGCTCTGGGTCTACCATTTATGGGGTGTCCCCGGGTACATTATTGACCAGATAAATATATTTCTTGTTGTTTATCAATGAGATAGGGCTCATGGAAATGCTCACTCTTCAGACAAAAGTGGTTACTTTATTTGGCAGGTATGATGGATGACTTATAACTATAACACGAGTTGTTGTGCCCTTCCCAGTTTCACTCTATATTGGAATGAAGATTTCTACTTGGAGATGGGGCAAATTCTAGTTTACATACTGAAAGTAAATATGATTGTCTTTTAGACTAGTGTCAATAGCCTAGAGATCTTCCATCTTACCTGACTTTTGGTGGTTGTCTATGAATAAGCCCAGGCTAGGACATGACTTTCTCTGAAAAGAGACAATGAGTATTTGGTTTAGACAAGAAAGAGTCACTACTAGCACAAGGAAGGATTTCAAATTGAGTGTGGGAGTTCAAAAACCTTGACAGTAAAAGTTTTCTGAATTCACAGCTCAAATTCAAACCCCCATGTCTCATGAATCTGAGGCCTTCCTGGCTTAAGTTGGAGACTACTGTCTGCTATGATGTGCAGCGATTTTTGTTTTTTTAATGGCACATTCAAAATTTTCTGCTCTCTCAGAAGCATCATGGTTTAATAATAGAAAACAAAGAATAATATTATCCTATTGTCATTCTTCAGCATGTATCAAATTCGTACATCTTGGGGCTTGAGTTTTATTAGATATCATTAAAAGTTTAACTTGGGATAAGGACCAAATATCAGCTACTTTTTGAAGTGCCCTGAACATATGAGTGCCATTTTGTACTGCATGTTTTATGCAAAGTGATGGCCTCAGCACTGACGATTATAATATCAAAGTATTAGTAAACTCTGAAAAACAATTGATGTTCTGTCCTGTAGTATCAAATACTCAGCCAAGATCCAATTTTTAAGTAAAACTAAAAAGCACATGCCTCTCATTAGTATGCAAATCACTTTCTTCTTTAATAAATGGTAAAATTAGATATTCTACATAATTATTTTAAAATAAATTTTAATATAGCACTTTTATTAATTCTTTGAGTAAAATAAGTTCATGATTTATTATCAATGCTCATTTGATTGGTATGACCTGTAAATTTAGCATCCTGTAAAGGTTCCGGGTGAAAGATGTTTTGACCAGCAAAAGTGTAAGAAATGACAGATCTGTCAAGTGCCCTGTGCACCTGCTGGTGACAGGGCAGAGGGTGAGGTAAGGAGAATGGTGAAGTCTAGGAGGGTGGGGATCCATTTGCTTTTTATTTTTCTCAGGTTCAGCTTGAGCTTTGCAACTCCAAGAACCAGGCTTTCAATAAGCCAAAGGTAATTTGATCCTTTGCTTTCTATTCAGGTCAAAGGGACAAACCAAAGTGTGTGTGTGTGTGTGTGTGTGTGTGTGTGTGTGTGGTGAGTTTGTGCATGTTTGTCTTCCTGTCTCTACTTCTCCAGTGCTGGGATTATATCTATAGCTGTGTCTGCATCTATATTTATATCTATATTTTGATGAGTTTGTTTAGTGTAACACATATGTATTTGTCTTTAGAACTGATGACTTGGGATTAGATAATGTCTCCACAGGGTTGTCTTTGGAGAAAGCTCATCTCCTTCTCTTAGAAGCCATTAATTAGCTGTAGCTCTAGGGCTGGGCTTTGTGAGGTTAAATTTTCCCACCCACACTGGCACATGAGCTAGTGTTGTCACTGTGTAGATCTTGTTATTAACCCATATGGCTTTTAATCTGCATCAAGTTGACAGTCAAAATTCAAGCTTATAGACAGAGTCCAGGGCATTTAATTTGTGGGTGGTTGTGGTATCTTGCAAAGAGGATTTGGGGGGGTGAATGGGAAGTGGCTGAGACAGGTCTCATGTAGTTGAAAATGACCTTGAACTTCTGTTCGTCCTGTCTCTACTTCTCCAGTGCTGGGATTAGAGGCATGTTCCACCATGCCTAGTACAAAGGGGGCTCTTAAATAAGATCCACTTGAGCAGCGAGCATTGTCTACGGCTTCCATTTTTGGTACTGCAGTTTCATGTTTTCTTATGTTCTAGAAAATCCAAGTGTCAGGGTTTTTATAGAGGATCCCCTGTAAAGCTATTTTGTACAGAAAGTGGAGCTTAGAGATTCCTTCTTGTTGTTTTTCATGGGGGAAAAAGGGGGGAGCCTTACACTTCTACAGGGATGCCATTACCGACAGAAATCAGGACAGGAACTCAAACAAAGCAAAATCCTAGAGGCAGGAGCTGACGCAGAGGCCATGGGGAGCTGCTGACTGCAGGCTTGCTCAGCCTGCTCTCTTATAGAACTCAGGACCACCAGACCAGAGATAACACCACCCATCAATCAAGTGCTGGGCCCTCCCCTATTGATCACTAATTGAGAAAATGCCCTACAGGTAGAGAGAGACACTATTTTCAGCCCTTGGGTTTTGGAGGGTATTTAAATAATGGCATTTAAGGAATTCTTAAAGATTTATGGTCTGGCAGTACAGTTATTCAAATTACAAAGAAGTATTTCATTTGGCCCTCACAGTAGTATTATGAAATAGGTTCTACTGATGTACAAATGCTACAAGGTGAGATCGATCTAGTCCCCCAGCTTGTAAGCATTGAAGCTGGCACTGATCCTCAGCCACTGAGATTCTTAACCCCTGTTCTTCCTGCCTCTCATCCGCCTTCATGGCCATGGTCCCAGGACCCAGCATCTGCCCTGGTCCCTGCTGCCTTGGAATGAAGGTGGTAGCTTGTGTCGCTGCTTCCTTCAATCACTGGCTGTGATTGGACAGTAATGTGCACTTGTCAAAGGCATTTAGGGCACATAAGCCTGTGAGGATATGTTGAAAGGGTTACCAAAAACTCATTATACGTGCTGGTCATGGGGCAGAGGAAAGAGCAGCAGTATGCATGGAGGATTATAAAATCAAAGAGGGCAAGAGCAAGCTGAGTCACCTAGACTTGGTACCTCCTAGAGCTGGAATTTCAATAAATAAAATGAGGTGATTCTGCATCATTTGCCCTACAGGTAGAGAGAGACACTATTTTCAGCCTTTGGGTTTTGGAGAGTAGATACATTTAAATAATGGCATTTAAGGAATTCTTAAGATTTCATTTGTGTGTGTTTGTGTGTGTGTGTGTGTGTGTGTATGTGGTGTGTGTGTGTGTGTGTGTGTGTGTGAGAGAGAGAGAGAGAGAGAGAGAGAGAGAGAGAGAGAGAGAGAGACAAAATGGTGGTACTAATTACATGTTTTCCTTAGTAAACTGTGCAAGCATGAAGTCTCTTATGGGATGTTTGCATCCTACTGGAGAGATTGTGGCTTACACTTTTTAAAATAGAATTTTTGGTCATAGAGCTAAAAGCACAGACCATTTATCTACTCAGGAGAGAGAGAGAGAGAATGAGAGAGAGAGAGAGAGAGAGAGAGAGAGAGAGAGAGAAGAAGAAGAAGAAGAAGAAGAAGAAGAAGAAGAAGAAGAAGAAGAAGGAGAAGAAGAAGGAGGAGGAGGAGGAAGAGGAGGAGGAGGAAGAGGAGGAGGAGGAAGAAGAAGAAGAAAAAAGGAGGAGGAGGAAGGAGAAGGAGGAAGAGGAAGATGAAGAAGAGAAGAGAAGAGAAGAGAAGAGAAGAGAAGAGAAGAGAAGAGAAGAGAAGAGAAGAGAAGAGAGAAGAGTTTCTGGATAGTGCTGCTGTCCTGAGCCCTTACACCTGTCCTGGGTTTCCCACCAAGAAAATATTTCTTAAGTTTTAGATAATATTTTTGGAAACTTATAACAAGCAAATGTACCATCAGGAAGGAAGCCCCTTAACCTACGAGAAGGCCTTGACTCTTCACACAGGTTACAGGATTCAGATTGTGAGGAAATGGGTTGGAAGGTAGAGGTGGAAAAGTGGGTTAGAAGGCCCCTAGGGTGAAGGTTCTGGGTGAGGGAGGAAGGATGGCCATTCATGATATGTCTGCTCCCTGACGTCATAGGCACTGCCACCTCTTGGAGGACAAGAGGCTTGCTTTGCTCTCCTTCCCCATTTCTCCCAGCTCCTGCTCTTGATCCTTCTGTAGCAGGTGCTCCACACATCGCATGGCATCCTGGGTGAAGAACGAGTGAAGGGAGGTGTAGACAGCCTTTGCCTTTAATTTGTCTCCATCACTATGGGAGTGTCTATGAAAGATTGACTGGATGACTAATGATGTTGAACATCTCTTAAGGTGTTTCTCGGCCATCCGAATTTCTTCTGGTGAAAATTCTTTGTTTAGCTCTGTACCCCATTTTTTGATAGGATTATTTGGTTCTTTGGGGGTCTAACTTCTTGAGTTCTTTGTATATATTGGATATTAGCCCTCTGTCGGATGTGGGGTTGGTGAAGATCTTTTCCCACTTTGTTGGTTGCTGTTTTGTCCTTCTGACAGTGTCCTTTGCCTTACAGAAACTGTAATTTTATGAGGTCCCATTTGTCAATTGTTGATCTTAGTGCGTAAGCTATTGGTGTTCTGTTCAGGAACTTTCCCCCCCTGTGCCCATGTCCTCCAGGGTCTTCCCAAGTTTCTTTTCTAATAGTTTCAGTGTGTCTGGTTTTATGTGGAGGTCCTTGATCCACTTGGAGTTGATCTTAGTGCAAGGAGATAAGATTGGTTCGATTCGCATTCTTCTGCATGTTGACCTCCAGTTGAACCAGCACCATTTGTTGAAAACGCTATCTCTTTTCCACTGAATGGTTGTGGCTCCTTTATCAAAGATCAAGCGACCATAAGTACACCTTAAGAGATGTTCAACATCATTAGTCATCAGGGAAATGCAAATCAAAACAACCCTGAGATTCCACCTCACACCAGTCAGAATGGCTAAGAGTAAAAACTCAAGAGACAACAAGTGCTGGCGAGGATGTGGAGAAAGAGGAACACTCCTCCACTGTTGGTGGGATTGCAAAATGGTAAAACTGCTCTGGAAATCAGTTTGGCGGTTCCTCAGAAAATTGGGCATGTCACTTCTAGAGGACCCTGGCATACCACTCCTGGGCATATACCCAGAGGATTCCCCTGCATACAATAAAGACACATGCTCCACTATGTTTATAGCAGCCTTGTTTATAATAGCCAGAAATTGGAAGGAGCCCAAATATCCCTCAAAGGAGGAATGGATACAGAAAATGTGGTATATTTATACAATGGAATACTACTCAGCAATTAAAAATAATGAATTCATGCAATTTGTAGGTAAATGGTTAGATCTGGAAAATATCATCCTAAGTGAGTTAACCCAATCACAAAAGAATACACATGAAATGCAATCACTGATAAGTGGATATTAATGAGCCCAGAAGCCCTAAATACTCAAGGCACAATTAGCAAGTCTAATGATTCCCAAGAAGAAGAAAGGAGAGGACCCTGGTCCTGAAAAGATTGGATCCAGTATTGTAGACCCAGAACAGAGAAATCGTGGGGGGGGATGATTGGGAAATAGTTGGGGGGGAGAGGAATTATGGGACGTATGGTGGGGGGGAACTGGGAAAGGGGAAAGCCTTTGGAATGTAAACATAGAATATAGAAAATAAAAATTTAAATTAAAAGAAAAGATTCACTGGGATAGGCAGGCAGGGTGGGAGCAGAGAAATTAACAAGGGTTTACCAAGCAGTGAACTAGGTTGCTGCGCTGTGGCAGGTGTGGATGATGTAAACATTTCAGCCGCACTCTGCCCTCACCAAGACGAGTGCTTCCTGAGATGCTGGAGAGACACAATGCACTATAAACAAGTCACATAGTTGAAAATGTGTGGTTTTGCATGGCTTTTAGCCGGCACAAAGATCTCATATACTTCCTGATAGGATGCACAGAGGACACACCATCACTTTGTAGGCCCCGAGAGTACAGCAATCTAATCGGTTCTCTTAAAAATGTCATGCTCGCCTGATATTGGATCCTGAATGGCGACCAGGAGAAGAAAATGAGCAAAACCAAGAGACATTTGCCAGAATGGACCTAATGAGATGATAGTAAGAAGCTGTAGATCAGATAATGGTGCTGTACCAAAGTTGATTCATGATTTCAGTGACTACATTGTAGGGTATAGGACAATATCCTTGTTTTAGGATATGTGCAAAAATGCTTCAACTCTGTAGTGCTTCATGTCTCCAAGCTACTCTCAAAGGGTTCAGAAAGGACTTAGCAAAGAACGATGGACCAGATGTGATAAAGTGCTAACTTGGGGAAGGGTCTAGGTGAAAAACACATAGGAATTCTTTATATTAGTTTTGCAACTTTTCAATAAATCTGAGGGACTCAATTGTTTCAAAATGAATGGACTGTTTGTAGTCTCACATCTAGGAGATGAAGGCATCATAATAGCTCAGGATTTTCTGCATTCAGATCCTTGCCATGGCATACTGAGCTTGGATAATATCAGAATACACTGGTGTCTACATTGGCTGACTGAGAAGGCCATGAACTGAAGCCTAGGAGGACCCCTGAATAGTATAGTCCCATGGCAAGTGTGAACTATGTGTCAGGTCTTATGCAGTCTAGTCCAAGACATACTTGCTGATTGTTACTTATAAAGAAGTAGATACATACCTGTTGATTAATTGTTCTATTTCGTCTAACGATTTATTTCATTAATATACAAACACAAGGAATATTACAGCCATAAATATCACACCTATAGGTATAGATGTATAAGCTCAGGCCAAGAAAAGTCATGAAGGCTCCCTAAGCCCGCCCCTCTCCTGTGCTGATATTTGGAACAACCTGGAGCTGATCCCTGGTACCGTGACAACTAATCCTGGAGGAAATTCTTCTTTGCAGGTGCAGCCAGTATTACTGTCCCATTGGCCCACTTAAAAAACCGAGGGAAAGAGGAATTTCCTGGGACAAAGTACATTCAAGGGGCCTTCCGTCATCCATGTTGTTATCTCCTTATCCACTGTCAAAACCTGTTGTGGGATGACTGTGTGTGGTTGGGAGGCAGGACATAGATTCTCCCGGTGGTTTTGAACTAATTCCTTGAACTAGTTTTAAAAAGTGGTGGCCATACTCCAGTCCTAGGGAGTGTAAAGTCTCAGTGGCAGGGAAATTTAGTTGGCAGCCTACCTCAGGGCCTTAGAGCATCTGTCAGAAGAATTTCCTACATCTGCCACACACCCTGTGCATGATTACAGAATAGCTAACATTTGGCCATTCTGGAAACTATAGATTTTCTTGGAAAGAGCCTTAAATTTCCTTTAGCCTTCAGTTATTATCTCTTTTTTTTAAAAAAAGCAAAACAGAAAAAACAACACAACAGGAGTTTACTGAACAAGCTTCAGGACTTCAGGGGACCTGGAAGCTGTATTCCTTTCTTTCTGTGACCCATGATCTGCAGCAGGGCCTTAGTCTGACAGATGCTATTATTCTAGCACGATCTCTGGCAACCCCAGGCTGGAGGGAAAGCACCTCCCAATTTGTCAGGCATCATAATAACTTCTCCATATTCGTTCACTGCTTTATAACGTACACAGCTTTGTATGATACGTTTCTCTTGAGTCTCAGTAAGTAGACGGCTGGGGTGGAGGACAATCTATGATTTCTACATGATAAAGCTGGGTGCTATCTGAGACTAAAAAGACCACTCATTAGCCAGTGCTAAGAGATAGGACTCCGGGTCCAGCATGGGCGCACCACCCTTACAGACAGTCCAACCTCACCATTCCCTTGGAGAGCTTAGACTTTTTGGCAGGGCCACCTACAAATCATCATTGTGCTTATTCATCACCCTGTGTTCATCAAAGCCTCCCTGGCCAGCTGAGTTTAAGTGTTTCTGGGTTCTCTCTCCAGCAGGAAATCTGGAAGGCTTAGGGAATATGGGACCCCTCAATGAGTTGCTTAAAAAGACAGGAAGCCGGGAGAGTGAGTCTCTTGCCAGCCTGATTATAGACTAGTGGAAAACGGTTGGAGCTGTGTGTGCTGGATAGAAGCTCTTAGGTTAAACCTGGACGAAAGTCTTCTCCATATGCATTTCTCCATATTAATTATATGAAATAACATGTTTCAAAGTCACACACTCATGCGTGTATGTCGGGTGCTTTGATTATGTTCACATCCCGTTACCCTTCCTTTCCCCCTAACTCATCCCCTTTCCTATTTAAGGCTTTTATAAATAGATTCTGGTCGGAGAGAAAATGTGGTATTTGTGTTTCTGAGTCTGGCTTATTTCGTTGAACGTGATGATCTCCAAATCTGTCCATTTTCGAGTAAATGACATGATATTTTAAATCTACTTTATGGTGTAAATTACTCCATTATGGATGCAGGCACAATACATTTCCTGTAGACATTCACCTGTTGGTGGGCTCTGGTATTGATTCCATAGCTGCAAATCGGAACCATTCAGGTCAGAATAATGATCATTGTGGAAACAAACTTTAGTAAGCCTATAGGAAACAGCAACAACAACAACAACAACAACAACAACAAACTTTTATTCATCTTTTATTCATTGGTGGGGGGAACATAAATTAGCTCACTAAGGAAACTACTACAGAGATTCTTGAAAGAAATAAAAATAGAATTACCACAGGCTCCGTCACTCCATATGTATTTCAAACTGAGAATTGGAGATTCATTCGTTCCTTCAGCTATGGTGTTTCAACAGTAGGCCAGGTGCTGAGCTCTGGATTTCCCATCACTTAGGTGAGAGGCTGAAATCTTAGGAAGAGAAAGTAAGGACTTGAATTTTAGGCTTTTCCTTTAGTGCCACCTTTTAAGGTCTGAGTTATGAAATAGCTAATCTGATATCTGGAAAGGTTCTTACTTTGCTGTGTCAAGAGAGGAAGGCCAATCTGGAAACTTCTCATGGATTGCAGAGTGTTCCTTAAATATGAATGTTGTCATGGTAACAAAGTTGCTAATGATGATAAAAATCACTTCTGAGGAGTTGATTGCTACAGTGCTTCTTCATCCTCAGTCTCTTATAGGTGGTAAGACAAAAGTGCAATGAATATAAATGTAAACATTATATATGAGGAAGAATAAACTGAATTAGCTACAGATCACCTTTTTGCCATGTTTCTATCAATTTAAGATACTTATTTAAGAAAGCACTTTATTAATAGAGGTAAAAGAGAAGGTCCTTTAAGTTTTCACAAGTAACTTACAGAGAGCTTGACACTTCCATCCTCCTGGAAAGTCAGATAAGCTGTCCCTTCCTTCAGGAAGCCATCTTGGACTCACTACTCATCCTAACCCAGCCCAGATGAAACAGCCTATCTCTTCTGCTAAAAACAGATGAGCTTGTATTTACCACGTACACTAGGCTACTATCTCCCACCCACGTGGTCTCTTGTCCTCTAGATGTGTCTTATTCATCTTTGCATTTTCAATGCCTACTGCAATTCCTGGTGTGTTATTTTTTTGCATTAGGAAATATTTCTGAATGAATAGACAAACAGCTATCAGCTCAAACAAGGCTCGGCTTATAAACACAATGAGAATTGAAGTCAGGGAAATGTGGTTCACTATTGCCATAAAGGGCTTACATATTGCACACTACAATATGAACTCCATAATCTTTGAAAACTCTTACGTGATAATTCCCCATAAAACCCCCATGGACTAGAAGGGACTCTCAAGACCTCAGGCTGGAGCAGTTTCCTATCTTCATTACATGACGTCTAGCCCATTTTCATTATGGGAAGGATGACTGAGTTCATGGAAGACGGAAAGGACCAGAAGATGGCTCCTTCCCTAGGAAGTCTTCAAAATTCACACTGACTTTTGGGAGTTCCCACCAGTGTATGGAACATAAGGACTTGGTATGATGTGGGCATATTTGTATAATTTTTTTAAAAGATTAAACATGATACAGTACTGGAAGTGAGCACGGAAGATTGAGGCCCTGGGTTTTATGCTTTCCCTTGCTACAGGGGATGGAAGGAATATTGTTTCTCCTTAAAATGATTTATTTAAATGGGTAGGCTAGAATTCTACTTAAAACCCAGTGTCTGAATGCACCTGTTTAAGTCAGCTTCTTGTTCTCTCAGGTATTTAGGCATTGAATTTTCCCCATTAGGGGAGTGATTGACACTGTGGTCCTTACAATAACACATGATTATAACTCTGCAAATGGCAATTACATTCAATGGAAACCAGATGTTGCTTGGAATTTGACTCTTCTGGTTTCTTGGTGAAGTAGATGAATTTGTAAAGTAGAAAACCACAGTCATTACTCAGATGGACTGTACATGAATTAATGACATAATATCTAAATCATATATGGTTGAAAATAATGATTAACTTAAACTATCAAGATAAGCTAATGAAAAACAGACTCTTAAAAATTAAAGATGTGTTTTCTTCAATATATTTTATTCATATGCTAATCACAAAACTAGCCTGGTTTTCATGTCTCTTCAGTCCCGGAATAAGAAAAAAAAAAGAACTTGTTTAAAAAGAAGTCTTTTTTGGTGGTTCACATGTGGGAGAAGGTGGACAACTGTGATGGTTTTTCTTGGCTAGTGAATTTTTCTAGCATCTGAAATCAATCTTTTAAAAATATATTGTTGTTAAGGACAGTTAGCAGTGTTTTATGCTGAATTACACACGTTATATTTCTAAGGACATATTCAGCATCCGAGGGACTGGCTTTTCATGTATGTAGAAAGCATATCCCTTCACATTCAACTTCTTTCTCTCTCCCGAGCCTGCAAACAAAATACACACACACACACACACACACACACACACACACACACACCACTCAGTGATGCCTCTGGCCTAGAAGGCAAATTGGCATTTCAAATCCACCCACACTACCATTTCAAAAGCTCACAGCCTTGCGTTCGCACCCTCTGAGGTGGCTGAGTTTGCAAACCTTGGCCCATCATTTCCACTGTCATGAATTCTCAATGACATCATCACTGTAAAATTAGGAACGCTCCCTCTTTCCCTGCAGATGTGAAAGCTTGACATCGCATTCCATGGTCCCGTGCCACATTTCATCAGCGTTCTTCCTTCGCTTCTCTCCAAAGCCCGTGGCCGCATGTGGCCTGTAGATTGCCAGTGCTGTTTGGGATCTCATATCAAATGCTGCTACTTAATCCCAGGCGGCCTTCCCCAAGCCCACACCTGCAGCTCATTGAATCCTCCTGGAGTACAAAGGGCTGATTTACAGCACGAAGGATCCAGGCACTGGTTGCAGCTGGAGCTCCAGCAGGAAAAGGAAGTTGTTCATCATCTTGTGTGCATTTCATTAACAATAGTGTACCCGATATGTAGCTCATAGAATAATTTCAAATCACTGACAGAGAGCATTATGGCATTTGGCATTACTAGGAAAAATACTTCAGGATGGGCAAATTAAACGTGAGCGCGAGGTTTCCCTGCGACCCCCTGGAACCTCACACACTGATTTACACTCGGTGGGTTGACCTTCTGTTACTGTCTGGTTCTTTGGCCATTATCCCACTTCTCCTTTTTTTTTCCCTTTGTCGTTGGGGCAGTCTTAGGGTAGGACTGGGAGAGTGTTAGCTTCCTGCTTTGTTTCAGGTATTAACAACCAGGAGCTTAGTGCGAGCTATGCTAAGCCAACCACTTGATGCACGTTTAGTTGGTGGGATACCGGTTGCCATGGCAGAATGAGACATACAGTATGTACATTTCTCTTCTGAGAGCTCACATCCACGTGTCTCAATGAGTCCCAGTCTGATGCTGATGATGAGGGGTGAGGATGATGGAGACAAAGAAGGTACAGATGCCACGAGATTGTTGTATGGCCGAACTTCCTCGCTCAACTCTTAGGCCTGGATTCTCTGCAGCCCAGTATCAGCCTATCCGCCAAGGATCTGCCCATTACCCTGCAACTCCACTTGGTCTATGGGAGTATCTTGCAGTTGAGCGATCTACTAAGGAAATTGAAAGCCTAATCTTAATCTTAAGTGAACGAAATCACTTCAGAAGTGACACAGGATGCTCCCCGCGTTTGGGACAATGCCCTGCACGTTGCATGAATGATGCACAGAATGGGAAGGCAAAAATGGACTTACGGTGGCCGTTGGCACTTTGTTTCCTAGAGGACAAAATCAATAAAAATCGCCCCTGCTTGAGGGAGAAGGCTCAGGGAGGGAGAAGCAAATTTCTTTTCACTTTGTAATGGTAAACAAACGGGGCTCAGAGCAGTATCTGATGTGGCCGCGCAGGGCCTGGTTTCCAGTTTCTCTTGATGTGTCAAATGTATCCCTTATGTGAATCATGGTTTAAAAATACTTGTACGCAGTGGGTTTGGGAAATCAATAAGCTTTTATGATGCTCTCCTTGCTTCACATAATTTCTGATTTCAAAAGAAAGCCTGTGTATTCCTTCAAGTTGTTTATATATTATGCGTTTCAAAACTAACAACTCTTCCAAGAGTTTCCCCAGGATTGTTAGAGAGTTTTTCCCCCTTGTTCTCCTTTCTTGCTTGCTTGCTTTCTCTTTTTTGTCCATAATGCTAATGAGTTCGAAACCTACACATAAATTGAAGCCGGATTTATAAAATGCAATAAAAAAAAACTTCTAGGCAAGAAAGATAAATATAACAATCCACAAGACCATGCCAGCCTTTTCCAACATTGGAAAGACTACAGACAGGGACATTAACGACCAGGATGTATGGCGTTTCCCAGGTTAGGAACTGAGGCTCCCAGCAAGCGGCCTTAAGATGAGCTGTCCTGCCTTCCTTGATTTCTCTGAAATTCAAATCTAATTGCAGATTGGAACCTATCCATCCGCTCAGTCTGTAAAAATAATTTTCCCTGAATATTTACCCAAAGTGCATTATTGCTTATACAGTTGTGAAAAGCATTTAGCACTTTATAATCCTCTATTTGCTCCTATGTGGGCCTGGGAGTATACTCTCCTTACAGAATTCATAAATGCCTAGAAGGCTAACAATTTTTACAA